>JBBBDQ010002149.1:1132500-1771547 GCA_037127315.1 Ascarosepion bandense
TTTAAAAATGATTAGCTATTGCTTTTTTATTTCTGACCAATGAAATCAAACCTCAATTAACATACTGTCTCTTTTAATTTTGGGCAACTCGGCGTAAATTAATGGTTATCAAACTTGTCATACTAGAACTTATTTCAACTGAATAGTAAGTTTGATCCTTATTGGTTACCCTGTACCTTCAGCGCTATGACACATCTAAGTGGCTCTTAGAAAATCAGCTGTCTCTAAGTTTTTTAATTTAAAAAAATCCAAGTCATTCGCCTTAACAAAGCTCTGAAGAAGTTTGTTAAAGTGAAAAAAGTTAGATTAGTCACATTTTCCTTCCTTTTCTTTACCTATTCTACTGATATATGCATATAAATACATACATATTTATATATATATATATATTATATATATATATATATATATATATATTGTTTAATTATTTAGTTTTTGGTTATAATAAAATTAGACCAATGTACAGTGTATTAAAAAGTGTTCAATACAATTATGTTGTAGAACTTTTGAATATTCTTTAGAAATGAAGAATATATATATATATATATATATATTATATTATATTCGCATATTTACATAAAAATTAAAATAAACGTTCATGTACGTGGGCCTTTTGTTTCAAATATACCGTTTTGCCAAAAATGCGACAGACTACATTTTACAAAAATACGAAATTTTGTGCTATACCAACTGCTAAGGATTAGTGAAGTCTTTTGCACATGTCTGAAATTTGTGCGGTTGTAGCTATTTTGTTATGATCATCTCGGATGATCATAAATTCTTGTAGGATTTTTTATTTTCTTAGGGTCTTTACGCTATTTTACATTAAATAGATCTGGTGATAAAACTTATCCTTCTCGTTCGCTTATTTCTTTTTTGTTTTCTCACCAGTTACAGAATACTCGAAAGAATTTTCCTGTATAAATTAATCTCTTCTATTATTTCAAATAATTCTTCATGTCATACTCTAACAAAAGACCCAGCAGATCTTGATGTAGTATAATGGTTAGTAAGCTTTTCTCGTTAGGAGCATTATAATTGAGTAGTGAGTTTGGTCCCCATTCTTTCGCCCTTTTTATCGGCACTTCGATGTGGTGTGATGGTTAGCAAGCCTGTCTCGCAAGCACAATTACGACTGACTAGTGAATTTTATCCTTATTGTGTGTCCCATACTCTCGGCCTTGTGACACGTTTCTTTCTGTATTTGCATTGCTTGCCAGGATAGATATTTACCTAATTTCTCTTATAAGACAATTATAATTATACTTTAATATAATATTCCTCAAATCTTTAGAAAAGTATATTTAAATGTTTGGAAGATTTTGAATAAACAAAATTACATTACGATGAAAAATGGCTAAAAAGAGAGCTAATCAGCGATTTTAGAAAAAAAAATAATTGATTCCATTCTGTTTCTTTTTTAAAAAATACACTCCACAGTATTTTGCCGAGTGGAAATAGTAAATTTTATCCTTTAACCTTTATTTAAAGCTAAAATGAAAACTTCAAGAAAGATTTTTCACTTTAAAAAATTCACTTTTTAAAATTTAGGTATCGTGAATTATCATAAAAAAATGAGAGTATATATTTCATAGTTATCCATTTTGCCTTTTATTTTTCTATCCGATCATTTTTACGTTCTAATTTCGGCCTCTTTCTTCACATTACCTGTACCTTTTTTCTTTTTGTTTTGATAACAGTTTCTTTTTTTCTTTCTTTCTTTTACTTCTTTTTTCGTTCTTTCTTGGTAATATATTTCAGTGTAATTCTTTCTATGCTATCTAATAAACTTCTTTTTCTATTCAACAGAGCTACAAATACACGGCACCAGGTGAGAATTAAATGCATTTAGTCTACTCCAGAGCGTGAAGCTCTTTATTTAATGTCTCCGGACAAGTTTGGCACAAGTAGAAATAAGGCAAGAACAATGCTGTTTCGTTAAATATATTTAGAACAAGCAACGCAATATTTTTATAAAGAATATCAGAAAAAGCATGAAAATGCCGATATCTGTGTTTTATAGAATAGCCAAAAATGCCTAGATAACGAATATCACCAAGAACTGTTGGAAATATTTTGCATCATATTTGAGAAGGAGATTAGAATAATTCAGAACCTATACTGACAGGTAACCGCCTGGATACGGGATGAAAAAATGTTCAGGAAATACACAAGAATAGAAAAGAGATGTAAGACAAGAATGTGTCTTCTCACCGAAACCATTCATCTAATACAGTCAGACGATTCTGAGAGATTTAGACATCCTACCAGGATTCATTATTAACAGCAATAATCTGAAACGATATAAGATATCCAGGTGACACAGTGTTGCTAGCAAACGCAGAAGAGACTACAAAACATCCTACTGAAAAGTAATGAAGGAAAGCGACGAAATCAATTACAAGAAGACGGAATGCATGATTGTCATCAAAAGGAACAATCCACAAGGCAAAATACAAACTAGAGATACCAAAATCACAGAAGTACAACAATTTAAATATCAAGAAAAATTACATCAGAAGACGGAATGCGACAACTGAATTTGTGAGTGCACTGAACTAGCGAAAGATCCCTTCCAAATGCTAAGCAAAGTATCCAGAAACAGGAAAAACGTCGTTAGAAACAAAAGAAAAAGTACTGAATTGTTATACGTTTTATACGCTTGGGCCATCATGTCCCTAAAGAGACATGACTGACTGGACAGAACATTATCCCGTAGGTTGCCATTACATTCTGCGCTAGACTGGTTGCCCGCCAATGCTATAGAACCAAATTTGTCCTGCTATTTATTCCATAACTGGAGAGAAGAGACAAATTAATACCTTTCTCAAGGGTATTTGCGTATAAGTGAATGCAAGGAATTCAACTGGAATTCGAACTCGGCTCCCTGATTTCTCGTTCCGAGTCGATATCCACTGCACCACAACGCACATCCTATATATCAATCACCTAATATGGCAGTGAATTTTGGACAGATGAAGTGATATAATATCAGTCACCTAATATGGCAGTGAATTCTGGACAGTTGAAGAAGAAACTTGAAGCAACAGAAATTGGTTCTACAGAAGGATGCTGAGAATTCTATAAAACCCGAGAAAAGAATCAACAAAAACGTATGAGAGAAAATGAAAAGAAAAAGCACACATATTTAAAATCGGAAAAAAACAGATGAAATTTTTGGGGACACATAATGAGGAAAGATTACTTAAAATATTTAATATTCATATGGCAGACTGAGGGCAAGACTAAAAGAAAAAGATGAACTACCTTGCGGGCTTGTGTAAATGGATGATGGAGCATGGTTTAAGTGCGGTTTCAAAAGGGTAACATTGTGAAGGGATATAGTCGCCAACGTTCTGAAGGGACACGGCAAGTAGAAGAATATAGAATGATTTCCCATTCCCGAGTTCATTTTTAGTTGTTTTTTTTTTTTTTTGAAGAGTGACACAAATAAAAACAGAATGCTTTCTTCCTGTTTAATAAGGATATGAGAAAATCGATATCCTTCCCAAGGCTGTATTGTCCAGGTTGCCGACGAAGTGAAAGAAGACAACTGATGGTGCCATCGTAAAATGATTCCAAGCGTGACAGCAGTCTTACTGAAGTGAATAAATAAACCTCGGCCGTCGGCCAAGTTATCAAGAAAATAAAAAATAAAATAAAAAAGACCGAATGCAGACCGTAAAGTTTCAGTGTAAATCTAACGTTCATCACCTAAGGCGTAATCTCCTCATTTCGAATATCACAGTTTCAGAATAGGCATGATATTTTTCATGGCACGCGGATATATCTTCATCAATACGTTGAGACAACCACTTATTTCCGCATAAGTTAGCAAAATCAAGCAAGTAAATTCAAGCACAAAAATATAAAAGAAAAACACATCCAAAAAGTATACATTGTTCGATCAATAAATCCGTAGCCTAATTTGGCGAACATTTATTTTAAACAATAAATGTTTCTATTTCAACCTAATCACCATTTTTTTTGTCAATGCCCTTAACGGCCTGCATCTCCATTGCATAAAGCTAACAGTAGACATTTAGTTAAATGCCTTATCTGATATACGCGTGGGTGATCATATCTCTCAACAACTTCACCTAAAAAACTGTTGACCCTTTCAGGTAAGGGCCATACGTGAAACACGATTGTGCGATCATATCTCTTTCGAGACATGACTGACTAAGCAGATTTTCATGCAATAGGTGACTGTTGTTTCTGGGGTAGACTGGTTGCCAACGAATTCTACAGAACCCAAACTCTTTTGCTATTTAATCTATAGTTCGAAAGAGAAGAATTGGATAAAAACGTTTACCAAGATATTTTCGCGTACGTAAATGCAACGAATTCAACTGGAATTCGAACTCGGGTCTCGGAGTTCTCATTCCGAGCAGATATCTACTACACCACAGCATCCACAAAGCTAACACTTCCAGTGAACTAAATTTATTTAATCATCCCTTCAAGCTATGGACGTGAATTATTATCATTATTTTAAAATTTATTCAAACTAGTATATTTATTTTTGTTTGTATATACTCTCCAAAGATCTCAGTTGATATATATATATTATTTCAAATTATTCAGTTGTTTGTTTGTTTGTTGTTTTTACTAAATATTAACTTAACCCAAGGCTCACAGAAACAGTCAAAGTAGAGGCTTACTGAGAAGACGGTTCAGTGCAGGTTATGAGGATATGTAGGAAAGATAACCATAAAATAGAAAATTTAAAATTAGAGCTTTCGATTAAGCATTCCCCCGGGTTTCTGTTCTACAAAAAGCTGTTCATAGGAAGACTCCTTCTAAACTGAAAAAACATTTTTTATCAATCGGCTACGAAGAGAATAATGATTCGACCCAATATAAGTGGAATGATGAGTTTTAGTTGTAAATACAAGTGTTGCTGGTCAGAGCATTTGCCACGGAAACATCAAAAGAGTTGCGTCGTTGCATCTGTGGGAAAGTAGTAGTAAGGTGGAAAATAATTCCTTCCAAAAGGCCACTTACAAGTATTTCAACTCTATCAAGTTTTAGACTTGAGGTTTGGGCAGCTACAGCACCAATATACCAACAGAACTCCAATATACTTAACATCGAAAATCGACAGCTGAGGTTCCTGGGACACGTACTGAGGAAAGGGGTCCTAGAGTATCTAATACTCACAGGACGGATAGAAGGAAAGAGAGACAGGGGAAAACAGAGTGATATATATTTGATAAGCCTGAGCAAATGGATGGCCGAGCGGGGTTCGGGAGAGATACCAAGAGAAAAAATATTAAGAGCGACAAGAGAGAGAGAGAGAGAGAGAGAGAGAGAGAGTCCAGTAAAAGTCTATGGTCGCCTACGTCCAGAATGGACACGGCACATGAAGAAGATGGAGAATATTATGTATGAGTAATTAGAATTGTATAATATTCAATCTATATCATTATTATCCAAGTCTAAATTAAGTGCCAATAATGTTGTTCATGCGGAAAAATAAATATATATTGTGCAACATAAATAGGGCTTTCATAATGAGGCCACGAATTTATTAATATACATCTGTATATTTTTTTTAACAATTCTATCTCATGCAACGCCTTATCCGCAAAAATATCTTGATTAAAACTTGAATCCATTTTACAAAATTATTACAAGAAGTTTCATTAATGTTAGGAATTCTGATTACTGTCGGGAAAATACAGGAAGCAGAAGTAGAAATAAGAGTAATTTCTTTTTGTTGTTGTTTTTTCATAATAATTCTGTCCTAAGCAAAAGGACTACCACTAGTGTGCAGTGGGTTACAGTGAGAGAAAAGAAAAGAAAAAAGTATAGGGGATAGATAAGAATAAGAGAAAGATGGTAATCAAGGAGATAAAAGATGGCAATTGACGTTGCATTTAAACTTTTGGGAATTGTAGCTATCAGGGAAGCAAGTATACGAAAGGGAGTTCCACAAGCGGTGAGGGAAAAGAAACTGATAGAGTAGAGGTGGCAGTTACATTTGTCTATTTTAACAAACTTAAGGTCAAATTGCCCAGAAGATAAAAGCGTTGGTTGAATCCATTTACTTGACCCGAAAAGTTGTGAGTTCAATATCTGGCTATAGCAGTGGCGAACAAAAAGTTGCGTTCAACTGATACTAAGATATCTGATACTGAAATATCTGCAAGTGGCATGACTCGTGGAACTAGAAGAATCTACCTCGATGAACAAAACAAAGGGTTCAAATCGAAATTTCAATGACCTGAAGAAATCTGGAGCGTACAACTGCCGAAACGTCGTGAATATGGCAACAAATATGAGAACAACAGTGGGAACAATGTAAATCATGTAAATAATCTCAGAAATATATACAAATATTTGATTGGATTGAGTAATTGAATGGTAGAACAAGCTTTTGGAGTAATAATAATACAAAGATGAAATTTGAGAGTGACAAAGGATAGGAAGATATGGATGGCCATGATCGCCTACGTTCTAAAGCGGCGTAGCATAAGAAAGAATAATTTCTTTATTATACATTATGAAGCCTGATTTCAACGACGAAAGAGTGCAACAAAATCCATTCGCGTAAGTTGTCGAAGCAAAGAGATTTTCTCCACAAGATGACACTTCATAGAGCGAATGTACAACTCCAAAGAAATGATTGACTTCAATTGAAAGATTACGTTTATCATTTGAAGCTATAAGATTAACAGACATTTTCGCCCGGAAAAAATCAGAAAAGAAGCTTTGATCAAAACCATACATTTTAATATAGTAAGTCTTTTACACTGAATTGCACACACATATATATATATATATATATATATATATATATATATATATATATTTCTGAACGTATACTGTTAAATATAAGAGACAATGATAGTCTATTATGTCTAACCATGATCCGTTCTAAACATCGTATTTTGGCTTCAATTTTAGGTGAAAATAAAGACAAAAATTCTCCAACATTTGGATGTTTTTTTATTAAGTTGATTCTATACTTTCGGCCCACATGCGCCATCTTCAGAGAGGTTACAGGGACGTTAACATAAAAATATCAACCATCAAAGATGCTTTTCTCTTGTGTTCACATAAAACATGGCTAAACAACGTTACCAATATATTTATTTGCATAAAATATACAAATTGTGGCACAAAGCCGAAAAAAGATTAGGTGGATGGTGGTCTTCAGTATCTATCCTATACCTAGCTATACACTATCATGACCCAATAACTCATTATAATTTGCACATTCACCACAAGAACCTATCTATCACCTTTCAATCCTTCATACACAACAATACCACATATATGAATGATAGCTTGTTATTGGATTCATTGGATTATCACAAGCGAATGCACGATTAATGAACACAAGCTCTCGCGGCGCAATACAAGCAGTCAACTCACCGACCCTATCCCATAGAGGGCGAACTCGCGAACAATGTTAGAAGGCGTGCAAAGCCGTTTCTTCCAAACCAAGGTTGCAACGTTCACACTCTGGCAAATCCACCAGGCCCCATATGAAGAATTTGTCATTGAGAGGCAACCGATTCCGAGCTAATCGTCCGGTAAGCGAAAATTCAACGTTGCCCTAATAATCGGTACCTGGTGCCCGAGACCAGAACGAGCAATACGCATCCTCTGACAAGCGGAGCATATCACGTAATGAATCCTTCGTGACGCCCTCCACTAACCCATGATAGAAGACTCTCCTGGATGATAGAAGACTCTCCGTGGAATGGCCCGCAAGGCCGCCAGACATTCGAGGAGAAAACTCGATCGCCCTCGAGGTTTACGGTACTGCCTCCAGATGGGGAGAGTAATAGTAATGCTAGGGAACATGTCCCTCACTATCCCCGCCAGCAATGAGTTTTCCAAAATCGCACACCTGAGAAAAACCAACCTTGAAGTGACCTTATGGCCCATCAAGTGCGGCATTCCCAGACCCCCATGACACGTACACTGGACACAGACACGTTTGTCAACGTAGTGTTTGCGTCCTCTCCACAAAACGGAGAATAGCAAACGCTCTATCGCCTCCCTACGCTGTCTACAAAGTGGAAGTACTGACAACTGGTAAAGGATAATGGGAAAGACTTATGTAACACATGCCTCAACATTACCCTTTAAGGACAAATTCCTTCGACACCAAATCTCGACCAAAGCACCGACCTTTGTCAGTACTTCTGACCAATTTTTCTCCAACTAGAGGTCGGGCCCAAATCATACTCCAAGAATGCGGACAGGGCCGTCCGTCCAGTCGAAGGGCTCCGGAAGGGTAGCACCCTTCCAGGCACCTAACCTCAAACTTGTTGCGGTTAATCTTGTCGCCTGTCACCTGTTCGTACTATTCAAGCGCCTTCTGTACCACCGCGATGTCACTCCGGTAGAACATGAAAGTAGTGACGTCATCGGCGTACGCGGAAACCCTGGCTCGAGCCCCACAGCGATTTCACGTAGGGCCGAACTGCACGCCCTGTCCCTTAGCCGGCGAAGGAGGGGCTCCAACGCCAAAGCATAAAGCGGGGAGCGACAGTGGACAAACCTGTCGGACCCACCTAGACAGCGCCAGAACGCCCGACAACTTACCGTTCACCTGTACCACAGCCGTGGGTGATCGATGCAGGAGGTTAATCGGCGGAAGATGGTTTCGAATTCTGCGGCCTGCAGGACAACCGCCAGGTAACTATGGTCAACCCAATCAAATGCCTTCGACGATAACAGTTACCAAACAGCAAACGTATTTCTTAAATTTGTAATTCAGTTCTATGACGTCACACCGTGTTACACCTGTAATCGTGGTACTAAGATTAATAATATAAAGATTTATCGTTTCTAGAGATCCGAATTTTAGATTTACTCATTTTAGCAAGATTGTAAGGTCAGTTCTTGAATGTGTTTGCAATTTACTGTGATTTCATGCCTTTGGTTTAGTAATATGTCACTCCTCATGTATTTAATGATTTTCATTTATTTCATGTAGACAAAGAAAACATGGTTCTTTTACCGATCTAGATGTTCTAGCCTTCTTGGGGATTTTTTACTTAACTTTATGTGTCTTATTTTCGTTTTTTAACTTCCAAAAAATATTCAGAAAGTGATGTCATATTTTGTTTAACCTTGTTATTAAAGGATGATAGGTGATTGTAAAAGCGCTTTTTAAAAAAGTTCATAGTATTTCCGATATCAATGTTAGCATCCTCAGGATTCTCCACGGATGAAATCTAATAGATATATATACCAGGGATTTTGTTAAGCATTTATTAGGTAGTAGACATTGGTTCGATTTTTTACAATTACTTGAGTTATTATTATGGGGTAAGCTGACATGGGTATTAGAGTTATTTTTGTTGTATGATTTCAAAAATTTATTGTTATATAATCTAATTATTTTTTCTAAGTTGTTGAGTTTTATTGCATTCCTATTAAAAATTTTGCTCAAAGGGTTATTTTTCTATTTATCTATTAGTTTAAGAAATTTATGTGCCAGTTTAAAATTAACTAACTGATTAAATGGAGGGTTATACCATATAATTTTCCTGCTTCTGCTTTTCATTTTTGAGCTACTAAAATTGTGTAGCCCTCGTCAGAATTAGTCTTGACCTGATAAAATATATGAGGCGGTAAGGTAGAAGAGGAAAGACCACACTGAATGCAGACATTACCGAAGGTCCCAATGGTGGAATAATCAAAGTCCTACCCGATCTCTATGGTAAAACCATGGAAGAGAGCAACACAAGACGGGTCATGTGTGTGGTCTTCGACGCGCATAGTTTTCTATCAAATTCAAACGCTCTTCCAATCGCAACCAACTCCACCAACACTGCCAGCAAAGTAGGGAAAGAGATTTGGGAGATAGATAGATAGATAGATAGATAGATAGATAGATAGATAGATAGATAGATAGATAGCCTACTGAGATAGATAATTAACACACAGAGACATAGGTAGGAATGGGTGAGAGATAATGAACACAGTGTGATAGATAGATAGATAGATAGATAGATAGATAGATAGATAGATAGATAGATAGATAGATATGTTCCTAAATCAATAAATGCTTAGAGACGCAACTTCTTATTAAATATTGATCTAAAGATCCAGGCATGAAATATTATACAAAGCATATTTCAGATGGATTTTATCATACCGAAACGTCCTCCACACTTACTCTTTCCTTTTAGCATTTAAGAAGACGGTTGCTTCCTTTTCCTTGTAAAAGATTATCTTCTTTTTTGTGAGTCGCACTAACAACGAGCACGTGATATGTCACGTTCGCTCAGTTCGATCATTGATTTGTAATCTTCAGCTATACTTTGATCACTATTTGTATATCTTCATGTTTTTTAATATCCAACTCTGAAGTCGTTAGTCGCAATTTGGTGGAAGACTGTCCGCAGGCCTATGTGCTGATAGGATTTAACTTTAAATAAGTGAAAAACTTATAATTAACTTTTACTTATTCAGATTGGGCTAGGAGGAATGTTAAATCATAAGAATTAGTCTGGATAGCAAAAGAAGTAATAACAAATTTGTAAATGCCTAAAGGTATTTCTCATTTTCATTCTTGTTTTTAAGAACTGTATAGATTCACTTTACTTTCAGAATCAAGGTCTTTCGAACAGATTCTCTTCTTCCCAGCCTCGTCTCCTTAATAGTCACATCATCCCCGTCTTAATGCATTAGCTTGCTTGCCACTTACTAAATTAACTTGTGAATTACTGTTCTCGTCAACGTTATTTACAATGTATCTTGATTTCTTATACGTACTTGTGTTACAAAACACCTTATAGAATCATTCCTCATCTAAACTCATTAGCTTAGTCAACACAGTGAAACACACTATGGTCTCCATGACTGAGCTCTATGAAAAGTAATATAT
Organism: Ascarosepion bandense; assembly: GCA_037127315.1. NCBI lineage: Eukaryota > Metazoa > Mollusca > Cephalopoda > Sepiida > Sepiidae > Ascarosepion > Ascarosepion bandense. The sequence goes on from JBBBDQ010002149.1 coordinate 1,143,359, forward strand.
ATATATATATATATATATATATATATATATATTACTTTATATATATATTATAAGCCAGGCGGTAACGTCATTGAAGCGCAGGGAGCAACATAAGAGAGTAACAGTTTAGGCAGGAGGAGAGTGAAGAGAAAGACTAACTAGTTACAGGGGGTGTAGGAGAAAGAGCAAGAGAAGGATCGGAACACAGGTGTGGAGACAGTTGCGGAGGTAAAGAGAAAGGAAAAACTCTGCTACACGGGGTAATGTAGAAAGGACTGGAGTCAAGTGAATAAGAGATGGGAATTGACATTGCATTTAAATTCCTGGAGGTCGTAGCCATCAGGAAAGCAAGTATACGGAAGGGAATTCCACAGGCGGTAAGTGCAAGAAAAGAAGCTGAGGGAGTAGAATTATCGGCTGCATTTGTGTGTGTGTGTGTGTGCGTGTGTGTGTGTGTGTGTGTGTGTGTGTGTGTGTTGTATATTTTGGCAGAAATCTTTTATGCACGTTTTATTAAAAATGACAGACAAGTTACTATGGTCAAGTTTTTTTTTATATCATTAGCAGTAATTAGCCACCATTGTTCAGTTTAATTGAAACAACTGTTTCAATTTCCTTTATATTAATATAGCGTCTACTTTCACCCATTGGCGTTGCAATGTGTAAGGAATTAGTTCATTTGAAGTGGTGTGCAATAATATGAATCTATTTTGGGGGTGTATGATGAAAAATATTTGGTCTTAAATATTTTGCATCTTCTCTGAGTGCATCAGATTTTGATCACACCCAGACATCATTGCATCAACTCTCAATTATTTGTTCTATGACCATTTTCTGCAATAGTCATTACTCTAAGGAAACGTGCAAAAATTGTAACGATGCACCAACACACTGCCAAGCCTTACAAAGAGATCGAAGATATTGTTGGGGTCAGCCTTTCAACTGTCAGCTGTGTCACCAAGGCGAATAAACAAACTGAATCCATCATTCCAAAACGTAAAGAAAATGCGGTCGAATGAGAAAAACAACGACTAGAGACGACGTATACGTGACCAGGGAAAATGTCAAAGATCCTAGGAAGACATTATTTGTCTTGTTTCAGTTAATTTGCACAAAGGTGCATATATATATATATATATATATATATATATATATATATATATATATGTGTGTGTGTGTGTGTGTGTGTGTGTGTGTGTGTGTGTGTGTGTGTGTGTGTGATTGTTCATATGCCAGTATGTGGTCATATGTTTGTCCCTGTCCATATATGCATACGTAATTAAAACTGATTATTGCCAGAGGATATTAGAAGCTACGCTTATTTTCAACACTGTTGTTTACTGCTATAACTGCAAAGATATTCTGTTTGACCAAACCTGCAGTTATTAGCCTTCATTACTCTGAGGAATCCGAGTGTACCATACAGGGTGGATAGGAGGAAGACGTGTTAGCTATTCTTGCAATAATATTCATAGTAGGTCGTCAACACCCCAGGACCAAAAAAAGAGTAAAAAATCGAAAATTTTATAGACTAAACACAAACAACAACACATAGACACTGCTAGAAAACAATGTTTCGGAGCTGAATCGAAGTTGCTTGCGCGGCAAAACAGAAAAAAAATGATGACGTCAGCAAACGTTCATGTTGTTGGCTAAGATTATGTTTACGCAGACATATTTGTCTGAAGATGACTGTTTTAGCACCGGAGCTTATTCGCGTCTCTTGGCTTGCAAGTTTGGCACTTTAACAACAACAGTGACAAATTATCGATAAAATATCGATATCTGTAATTTTTTGGTCAATCTAGCACTAAACAATTCATAAATTTAATTTAATATCGTTTCCAGAGTGCATGAAGTATGAGAATGATAATTTGGATATGCCAGAAAGAAGTCATAAAGTTTTTCCTTTCAGGAAAAAGGGGAATTTTCTGCACAGAAGTAATTGATTTCTCTGCGATTTAAATTAGAAATATTCAGGTTATGTATCGCGATTGATGGTGCCGACATCATTGAACCGAATGCTGGTTGTGTTCATTATTTTCGATTTCGCACAAATACCCTGACCTGACATCTGGTCTTCAGTAACTTTTTTACCATCGTAATATTGCTTCTTTATGCCTTTTTCTATAAATACTTTCATGAGATGAAGCTCTTCTCTTCGGTGACATATTTGCGCGTATGTGAATTCAACGACTTCGAAATCCAGTTGAATTCGTTACATTCATTTACACACAAATATCATTGGGAAAGGTATTAATCCGTCTCTTTCCCCCAGCTATGAATTAAATAACAGGACAGATTGGGTTCTATAAGCTTGGTTGACAACCAGTCTACCCCAGAAAGTAATGGCAACCTCCTGTCGGAAAATTTTCTGTCCAGCCAGTCTCCTTCGAGACATGATCGACCAAGCGTGCTTCACTTAAGTGACTGGCCAGACTAACGGTAAGTTTTTGCCAGCTTACAGTCGGAATGAATAAATTTAACCGTAGGTTTTATGCTAAATGTTTCTTTTCACGCACTTTTCACTTGAGGAACTCTCGGTTTCTGGACTTCTATTCCTGTTTGACCCCTCAAAGATTTATATGCGATATCAGTCGTTCTAATATGCCCTCTTAAATTATGTTCTTTTATAGTTCTTGATGTTTAATAATGTTTTTCTCATATTCTTTCAAACTCATTAACATTCTGCGTGTTAGTGGCTCTGTTCCTTTGCTTGAGGGTAATTGTTTTAAAAAAAGGGAATGTGTGAATCAAACTCATCTCTTCCTCTCCACTGATCTGTGGTTGGTCGCCAGTTTAAGAGAATGGCAACTCTGAATTCAAAACCAACGTACTGGAATCCGTACAAAAACAGTTCGACATAGATATGGATATTGTCTATAAAAGAAGTCCACAATAGATTCCAACAGTTATTGATAATCGTTTGATTATCAAGAATACTGTTGATGACGGCTGGCATTGTCCCTTAAGAAGGTGTCACAGTAAAAATTAATATCCTATCTCCCGTATAAATTCTATTATTTTATATTATTATAATCGTTCTATCTCATTATTATAAAGTCACCAAATTGCCCTTGCTGTTTTTTACGTTGTGCCGGAAGAAAATGATCACTGATACGGAAACGAGTGGTAATAATAGATTGTTTTTTTTTTATATATAAGTTTTGTGTCCAGTAATACTTTTTTCTTTTCGAGTACTAAGATTCATTAGGATTTTTTTTTAAGGGCAAGTTCTACTCTATTATTTAACCCATAACTAGAGGGAAGGGATGGATTAATACCTTTCCTAAGAGTACCAGTGCTTAAGTGAATGCAGGGTATTTAACTGGAATTCGAACTCGGCTCACCAATTTCTCTTTCCGAGCCGATACCCACTGCACCACAAGGTACATCCGACACTATAAGCTTACAGCACCTGGTATTCCCAAGCGGTCACCCATCTAAGTAGTGACCAGTCTCAACGTTGCCTAACTTCGGTGATCGAGCGAGAACCTTATTAAGTTTTATCTTTTCCTCATACTCTCCACGCTCATAAAAGAACCAGTATTTCAATGGGAAGTATTTGCAAGCCCATAGATCCATAAACGATCGAAAAATGTTTCTATGTGCAGAGAGTGTTACTTTTGAGTGTCAAATTTTCTAAGCACACTTTCCTCATTGTATTCTTTAGAAATTCAAATTGTCTCTGAATGGTGTTAAGCATAAGTAACTTTTTGTATCCATTTTCTAACAAATTTCTTTGCTGGTCAATTTCTCAGTCAATAGTATTTTCAGCTTCCTTATGGTGAATCGCATTTCTAATGTGTCAAGTCTCTTTTTCATTTGTGAAGAGATTCTCAAGTATTTACTATTATATTAGAGATTTATTGGATTACATGACCGTTCAGTATTTTTGTCTTCGTTTCTAAAGAAATTTTTAATACTTTGCTTAGCATTTGGAAGCCATTTTAGTCATACCAATGCACCTCCGGATTTTAGTGTTGCAGTGTCTTATGAAGAAATTGTTCATATATATATATATATCAATATTTGAATCTGGCCAACAGTAGTAGTCAACTAGTAAATACATCCGGGTCATCTATAGCACAACACGCTATAAAGTGCAGGAAATGATTTGCTGGATTGGGTGCAGACTGTTTTTCAATATTATCCATGTCGCACATCTTATATCATCTAAAAACTCTGGAGTCTATTTACATCAAATATGGCAAGCCTTCTCTCTGTAAGCAGAGATTGCTTGTTGGGTTTGAATGTGGTTGGACTCTAGTTCTTTTGCATATATTTTTCTCTCTCCCTCTCATTACAATTTTATTTTATTTTCTTAGATTACATTTCCCAGAAATTAAGGATGAAGAGATCTGGGTCGAAATCGGTCGTTTGATTTTAGTTCTTAGTGTATAGAATGTCATCACAATTCTGATTATTCCTTGCTGTTATATATATATATATATATATATATATATATATATATATATATATATATATATATATTAATCCTTTAATCCCAAGCAAGGCGGTAACGCCATTGATGCACAGGGAGCTATATAAGAGAGTAAAAGTTTAGACAGAAGGAGAATGAAGAGAAAGACGAACTGCTTACAGGGATTGTCAGAGAAAGGGCAAGAGAAAGATGGGAACACAGGTGTGAAGACAGTTGCGAAAGTAAAGAGAAAGGAAAAAAACAGATACACGGCTGATGAAGAAATGACTGGAGTCAAGTGAATAAGAGATGGGAATTGACATTGCATTTAATTCCTGGAGGTTGTAGCCGTCAGGAAAGCCAGTATAGGGAAGGGAATTTCACAGGCGAGAAAGGCGAGAAAAGAAGCTGAGGGGTTAGAATTGTCGGCTGCATTTGTGTGTATGTGTGTGTTTTGTATTATGGCAAAAATGTCTCTTTTATGCAAGTTTCATTAAAAATGACAGGCAAGTTATTATGGTTTAGTTTTTTATATCATTAGCAATAATTAACCACCTTTGTTCAATTTAATTGAAACAATTTTTGCAGATTTTTTTTATGAGCTCTATTCTGCGCTACCAACAGCAGCTTGGATATAAATCTGACAAGTATCTAGGGTATAGAAGTGTAGTCAAGCAGACTTTTTTTAAGTCTCCAATATTTCTACTCAGAACTCTTCAACGAGGCAATAGTCTAGTGGAGTAAAGTCGGTTAGTGAATTTAATGATGTTGTAATTGCGGACGGGGGATGTGCGTTGTGGTACAGTGGATATCGGAACAAGAAACCGGGGAGCCGAGTTCAAATTCCAGCTGAATCCATTGTATTCACTTACGCGCAAATACCCTTGGGAAAGGTATTAATCCGTCTCTTCCTTCCAGTTATGGGTTAAATAACAGGACAGATTGGGTTCTATAGCCTTGGTCGGCAACCAGTCTACCGCAGAAAGCAATGGCAACCTACTGCGGGATAATCTTCTGCCCAATCAGTCATGTCTCTTTCGAGACATGATCGCCCAAGCGTGTATCACGTATGGCACCTAAACTGACTGAATTGCGGACGGTGTTCACTTGAAGTCAGTAAAAATGGGGAAATGCTAAATAAGAACTCGTTGAGTTATCCCTGGACATGTAATATTGGTAGATTAAATAAAAAGTTCAGTTAGATTTCCCTTGAAGGTTACCTAAACCAACGACCAAGTGTTGAAGTCCCGATAGTACAAAACTCGAAATGTTGTGACACTAACAATTATGATGGGTATAATTATTGTAAATATAAAAAAGAAACAACTTACCTGCAATAGTTCAAATTCACTGAAATTTGACTAGCGCCTAGGATATAGAAGTGAACAAAGAAAGAAGATAAAAGGATATTATTGCTTATTATAGCGTAAATATTTAATAATATTCCGAATATTATTGCTTGTCATGATATGGTAAACAATTTGATTATGATAATAAGGCGATTAGTTTAAAAAATATAGCTAACACAAACAACAAATCCAATGTAAGAAAGGATTTTGAAGAAAGTAGTCTTTCTCTTTCGGTTTATCTTGCAACATCTTACATAATTTTTAAATCGATTTATTGGTTTGTAAATAATGAATTTAGCAGATTTCTTTTTTTTCTTTTCAATTTATATTTTTTATCAAATCCATATTCCTTATTCATTGTTTGTAGCCAGTTCGAAAGAAAATGAGTGGCAATATGGCGCCTGTTACATTAACTTCGATTTTTTTGTCGTGAGTACCGTGGGCGAGACACAATTTCAATTGCGTAGATATTGTTTTTAATATTATACAAAGTAAAACATAGTATAAAGAAAAAGAGAAAAAATCATGAATACAATCATGATAAATAAATACTTACATATATTATAAATAAAAAATATATCCAAGTGTGGCAAGTATTAGAAGGAAAATATACTTAAATAAAGAAATCATAAAACCAAAAAGGACAATTTCCCCATGTGTGCTCGTTTGTGCTGTTTTTAATATATCGATTTTAAGTTTTTTTTTCAGCCTTTGATGTTACAGAATAAAGATTTCATATTACATGTATTTTCTGTTTTCTATCCTTTATCAAAGATATTTTTACTGTTTATTTCTTCAAATACAGATATTGTGTTTTTCTATTATTAAATAAATTTATTAGATATACATTTAATCTTGGTTGTTAGTGTCACAATGATTTAGTCAATAAATTTTCTAGACTTTCTACATTATGGAAAAAGATGTATTACTTTATGCCATGTCTTTGTTGGTTTACCATAGCGTTTTGGCCTATATATTCTTCAACTTTCTTTTAATATCCAAAGTTCTGAAATGAACTTCATTAATTTTATGAGATTTGTAAGGAAGCTAAGATGCATATTTAAGTTGAAGCCCTATTATATTAACCTTGAGACCCTTAAAAGAATTCTGAAAGAAATGTCAACATCTAATCAATCTAAAAAAGCCGAATTACAATTTTTATGGATATACAATATATAAAAACTATATTTCTATAGTTTGGTTTGATTAATTTTGATTTACAATATATCAACCTGAATGACTCATTAAATTTCGACAACAAATGTTGTTAATAGAATATGTATTCTTTGTAAGGTTTTATTGGCGTATTTTTGTAAAAAGGGTTATTAATGAAAGTCAAATGTTTGTAATTTTAGAAAATGTATAGTTGGTAATATTATTTTTTTAATCATATTGCCGGCAATTTTTTTTTTCGAAATTGTATGGCTTTTAATTTTTTTCCAAAATTTATTGCTGGTATTATATTTTTTAATTGTATTGCGGTTATTTTTAAATGTAATGCTGTTCATAGGCTATTTTTTATTTCAAAATTATATTGCTGGTATTTTTAAGTGTATTGTTGGTATTGTTGTATTTTAAACTGCATTACGGTTAATGTTTTTTCAAAATTGTATTGCTGGTAATGTTTTTCATTTTTTTCAAAAATGTATTGAAGGTAATATTTTCTTTAAAATCACTGCTGGCATGTCTATTATAAAAATGTATTTTTATAAATTCATAGTGATTTGACACCAATTTGGGGGTTAATCATTTGCCCATATCTTGGGCCGCAATCGGTGTTACCACCCCCGTATTCTTTATATATAATTTGACAAACAGTTAAGATTCAAAACCAGTAAAAGCTATAATGTAAATTGTACCCTTTTAAAACAGAATATGTTTTGAATTACCCACCTAAATTTCAACAAAACATTTTCCAGAATATGCTTTGAGTGAAATGGTTTGAGTAATATGTCTGTACAACTTTTATGTTAAGTATTGATATCTGTATCAAATATATGTGGTGTGGTGAGATCAATAGTATGAATATCTTTTGAATTAATCGAGATTCATCTGAAATGTACAAATAGCATGATTAATAAGCTGTTTGATTGATTTATTTGTTTTATACTGCTTATGAACATTTTGCTGGTTATGTACAGGTAGAAAATATTTTTAGCTTGTCAGAATTATTTTTTAGAGATAATTATAGTCTAGCGCTGCAATTTCTAATAACTAACCCATAGATTTGGGGAGAAGATATGGATTCTTACTTTTCTCGAGAGTATTTCTTGGAACATGGAATTTTCGAATCTTGAACAACTGTATACAGCTAAAAAACGTGAAGCAGAAAAGAGCTAGATTGAATATTAGCATTCTAGGAATATATGTGTAACGAGGTGGCCAAACAAAGGAGACTTTCTCAGTGACAAGCACAGAATTATATACGCAGAAGGTAAAGATAATAAAAAAGGAGTTGGCGTTATACTAGATAAAGACACAAGGAAATGCGTCATGGGATACTGCCAAATATCAGTAAGTTTCTAGTAGTTATAATGAAAGGAAAGCCTTTCAATATATCGGTAATGATAGTATACGCACCAACATCACAAAGTACAGAGGAAGAAATTGACACTTTCTACGCCATGCTAGACTATTCCAAGGCACATTACAAATCACAAGAAATCAGAATTATCATAGGAGATCTGAATGCCAAAGTTGGCCAAGGAAAAGAAGGTGAAACGGTGAGCAACTTCGGACTAGGACACCGCAATAGCCGTGGAGAGAAATGAGTCCAATGGTGCACAGCAAATGACCAGATAATAGTCAATACCTGGTTCCAAGTGTACCCAGGTAGACTATGGATATAGAAAGGTCCAGGAGGAAAAACTAAAACCAAATTGACTACATTACTATCAACAAGAGATTCAGAAATGCAGTCCTTCACTGCAAAGCCTACCCAAGTGAATATCTGCCAGTCGTATGCAAACTAAGGATAAAACTAAGCTAAGAAGATTAAAGAAACCTAACACAGCGCTAAAGTTGCAGTAAAATAGACTCCTGAATGACCCGAACTTACGGGAAACGTATGCGGAGAGCGTGAAACTGATATATGAAGGACAAATTAGAAATGGAGGCTCAAAATGCGGAGCACTCAGAGCGGCTATAGGGACATCGGCGAATGACATCATTCCTAAGGTAAAATTCACGCCAGTAAAGAAAAACGAAGGGATCGCCGAAGAAATTCTTGGTCTGATGCAATTGAGACAGAAAACGATGCCTAGACATGGAACGGATTATAAGAGACTACACAAAGAAATACGAAGCAAATGTAGAAAGGCTAAAGAAAGATGGCTCAACGACAATTGCGCCAAAGTAGGGAGACATGAGCACAACAAATAATAAAGAACTATACCAAATAATAAAGGCAATAACATGGCAAAGGACATGCTCAACAACAGGATGTATAAAAGCAAAAAATGGCACACAAATACTAGAAAAAGAAGAAAACACTTCAGAGATGGGACGAGTACATCAGCGATCTCTTCCACGACAACAAAGAGCAACCAACAATGCACAAAATACGAATGAACAAGAAATATTAAAAACCGAAGAAGCCAGGTGCAAAGGAATGTGAGCTCCATTGAACGATCAGTTTAATGAGCCACATCACAAAACTCATCATCCGGATTCTGATGGACAAAGCGAGCAGAAGAATCGGCCCAGAAATAAGACAAGAACAATGTGGGTTCGTTAAAGATATCCGGAACGAGGAATGCTATATTCATGCTCAGAATGCTATCTGAACGAGCAATACAAATGCAGAAGTAAATTTATCTGTGCTTTGTAGACTAAACAAAAGCGTTTGACAAAGTACGACACAGGGACTTGATAGAGATGCTCGAGAACCTCGACATTTTCGGAAGGATAATCAAGAATCTATATTGGCAGCAAACCGCTTGTGTACGGATAGAAGATGAACTCACCAGGTATGCAAAAATAGAAAAGGGCGTAAGACAAGGATGTGTTTTCTCACCGGTTTTTTTTCAACCTGTACAGCGAAGCAATCATGAGAGAAATAAAAGCCTTGCTAGGATTCGTCATTGGTGGTCACAATCTCAACAATATCCGATATGCGATTGATATGGTGCTGATAGCAGACACGGAAAGGAAAATGCAGGACCTTCTACAGAAGTTAGCAAAAGAAAATGAAAAGAAAAGACAAGCATAAACCTCAAGAAAACTGAATACATGGTCATCAGCAAAAAGATGAGACAAATATGGCAACTGCAAGTTGAAGAATCTAGAATAAAACAAGTAAAAAAATTCAAATACCTGGTAGGTGTTTTGACAGAGGATGTAAAATGCGACACGGAGATCCAAAGACTCATTGTTGTGGCCAAAGACGCTTTTCAAAAACTAACCAGAGTACTGAAAGACAAAAAAAATCTCATTAAAAACAAAGAAAAGGGTGGTGGATTACTATGTGATATATGTCCTTCTGTATGGAAGTGAATGCTGGACGATCTTATCAAAGATAACGGAGAAGATTGAGGTAGGAGAAATGTGGTTTTTCAGAAAGATGCTGAGGATACCATGGACAGAGCATATGAGAAGCGATAAGGTATCGGAAAGGATGCAAACAAAAAGGAAACTGATAATAAATATCAGGAAGAGACAAATGAGGTTCCTGGTACACGTAATGAGAAAGATAGGCCTGTAGAACTTGATACTCACAGAAAGTATGGAAGAAAAGACAGAGAAACAGCACGAGACTGACTTGTTGGTTCTAAGCACATCGTTGTCGAAGAAGGGCTTAGAATAGATGCCAGGAGAAGAATTATTGAGAGGGACAAGAAACAGAGGCAAGTGGAAGTCTATGATCGACTGCATCCTGAAGGGACACGGCGCATGAAGAAGAAAAAGAAGCTGCACGTAAGTGAATGTAACGAACCCAACCGGAATTTGAACTTAGCTCTCCGGTTAACAATTCCGAATCATTATCCATTACACCATCCTCACATCCCAGCTCACAGTTATTCAAAAACGGTCAGCCATCTGGGTACTAACCAGGGGTTAGTTACTTAAATTCGGTGTGCTCGAAGTTCTTTAATAAGGAGTCAGTTAAGTGCCATACGTGAAACACGCTTGGGCGATCATGTCTCGAAAGTGACATGACTGACTGGGCAGAAGATTATCCCGCAGTAGGTTGCTATTGCTTTCTGCGGTAGATGGTGGCTAGGCAAGGCTATAGAACCCAATCTGTCTTGTTATTTAACCCATAACTTAAAGTAAGAGACGTATTAATACTTTTATTAATACCTTTTTTTAATGTTTGATTATAGTGAGAAGGCTGATTTAGTCAGATTTTGATGAAAACTTTTATTTTCATTTTAAAAACTGAAGATGTCTTCTAGTTTTGTATCCAAAAATGTATAGCTGGTAATAATTTTTTTCCTTCAAAAATGTGTTATGGTAATAATTTTTTCCTTCAAAAATGTATATTTTCCTATAAAAGTATTTTTTTGCCTTTGCGCGTAAATGAAGGCAATGAATTCAACTGGGATTCGAATTCAGCTACCCGATTTCTTGTTCCGAGCCGATATCCACTGCACCTCAATGCACATCCGTACATAAGGAGTACTTTTAATAAAGGTACAATGAAGACGTATCCAAAACATTAAGAATAACGTTACTTTTTTTTATGACTGCTGTACAATCGAACTGCAGAACCGATACGATAACAATTCTTGTGTTTCGTGTCACTTCAGGTGAGTGATCTTCTTTTACTTGAATTCGACGTGTTCTTTTCAGAACGTAGACGATCCATATCTCCCAATCCCTTGTCGCTCTTCTGTTATCCCACTCAATCCCCGTTCCACCATCCATCTACTTCAGTCCATCAAGTATGTCATGCCTTATATCCGTCCTGTGGGTACCAGGTTCCCAAAACCCTCTTTCTACATTCAGTCAGTCAGTTGAGTGCCATATATGATTCACGCTTGGGCGATAATGTCTCGAAAGAGACATCACTGACTGGGCAGAAGATTATCCCGCAGTAGGTTACCATTGCTTTCTGCGGTAGACTGGTTGCCGACCAAGGCTGTAGAACCCAATCTGTCCTGCTATTTAACCCATAACTGGAAGGAAGAGACTGATTAATACCTTTCCCAAGGGTATTTGCGCGTAAATAAATACAATGGATTCAACTGGAATTCGAACTCGGATCCCCGGTTTCTCGTTCCGAGCCGATATCCACTGTACCACAACGCACATCCGCTCCTTCTACATTACGTGTCATATAAAATTCAACTCTTTTCTTGTTGTTAGATATCAGTTCCCTTCATGTTCCCATCCTGTTTAAAACTTCGTCGTTGCTCACGAGTTCCGTTCATAGTATCCACAACATCCTCTAAAAAGTGGTCTATTTAACAACTGTTATAAATTCCAAAAAGAAAGCTTGTTGTGAAACCGAATGATATCGCTTGAGGTGCTCGTTGTTTTAGAGGACGAAATACATTCTTGGGAGCACCGATTAGTCTACTTACCCTTCAAACATTTGTGTCAAAAGGAGAGTTTTTTCGTTATTACTGTATCCTCGATCGACTCTTTAGGCTATGGTCATTGTTTTTTAAAAAATATATTTACAATTTTAATTGCATAAAAATTAATTTAATCTATTTAATTGTTAGATTGCTTAGTGTTGATTTTTCATTTAAGATTTCTTCATTAGTCACCATTTACTGATAATATTTAATCGATCTACAGATTTTCGAGGCATGCTTCAGGCAAATCTTTAAAAAGATCCATACCAATTTTTTTTTAAATTAAGTTTTTTAAAAAAGTGTATGAAGGAACTAAGCTATAGTTGCAGAATCAAACAATTAAAACAAGATTTATTCTGAGGTATAAAATAATCCGAGAAGAAAATATATCCAATCTGAAAACATCGTATGAGTAAATTATCTTGTTTTTTAGTTCAGATGTTTTTTATAAATTAACGACTAAATATAGTTCTCATAGTTATACTAAATCTTTATTAAATGGTAAATGCTAAACTTTTATAAAATAGTAAATAATAAATGTTTCATTGTAGATGGTTCACATCTCTTTATGATGTAGTAAATATTAAACTAATCTTGTAAATATACATTCTAACAACTGAATAGCATGTGTCTTTGTCGTTATTAAAATTCTAAACAGAATATTAAAAGAAATATTGCCGTGTGAGTCTTGGGAATATAGTGTAATTGTGTTCTTAATAGTGGGACCATAATTTTGACAACGTTTTTATTTCTTATGTTTTTAGACGAAGGAAGTTTACAGTCTACTGATTTATTTTTCAACTTGCCCAACGTTGTTATAATATTAGGTTGTCCAAAAATTTCGTAAACACTTGCAAACAATTGAAAGTTTCCTCGCCAAGTAATCTAAGGTTACCAGAAAACACTCGCAAAAACTGAAATTTTACTCGCAAAAATAACAAAAATTATTTCTCAAAATACAGACCATCATTTTCCAAGACTTCCTTCCATCGATCTGCAAGCTTTCGGATCTGGTCAAAGTACCATTTAGCTTCGAATCAAAAAATTCTTGACACGCTTCCTCGACTTCATCAAACGAGTCGAATCGGCGGTACTTCAGAAACTGTTGCATTGAGCGAAAAAGGCCGTAATCTGATGTAGCACAGACAATACTGTAGGCAGGACGGGGTAGAAACTCAACGCCGTCCGGCTCTTCAAAGTTGTCATTGGTCTTCCTGGCGATGCGTGGCTTGGCATTGTTCTGCTGCATCAAAGCGCGCTTTCGGCTGATCAGAGCCGGGTTCTTTTGCCTCAACTTTTCGTAGACCCGCTCAAGTTGCTGACAGTAAAGTTCGGCACTGATGGCACGACCATTCGGAACCAACTCAAAATGCTCGATTCCTTCAAAGTTCCACCAAACGTACAATATGACTTTCTTGCCGAATCGATCTTGTTTTGGAACCGACGGTGTCTCTTGCTCTTTTTGAAAACAACCCTAGTCTCGATTGTGCTGGACCAGATAGACCCATTTCGCAAGTGTTTATGAACCTTTGGGACAACCTAATATATAGAAATGTCTATCTCATATTCAATCAGACTAGCATATCTGAAAATGTATAAATAGAGGTCAAAGACGGATTTGTTTTTAAAATAAAAAATAAAACAATTTCTTCGTGAAATATAGGTTGCGATGGATAAATATTCGGCAAATTTATATGTTTAATTTCACGAATGCACATTCTCTGCTTTTGAGTTTGTCGACTGCAGAATACAGTAGGGTCGGTTTGCGAAAATATGACTACTGTGACAGAATTCAATCAATCAGAAACTTGGAAGTGACATGCTATATTGCTTATCATTCGCACCGGAATCTTCAATACAATTCAGTGCTTAGGATTAGGAAAGAGTTGGTTAGTGACTACAAAAGCGTTTAGAGGGATCACTAGTGATGGCGACGTTATGCTTCAATTAATCTTCTCATAGGCTTCCAACTCAACAGGAAAACAATTTGAGGAAATACAGCTGCCATTGTTTCAGACGGTGGCTACTGGAAGGCCCTATATCTGATAACAGAATTCTGTTCCATGCTACACAAACAGGAGAACCCAACCATGGCTCTCAGACAATTTCTACGATCACATCACCCTTTACATCTGGCTACCTAACTCCCCAGAGGGCAACCTCTTTGATTATTATGTATGGAGCAACAAAGAGGATTATGGCAACATTCACCAAAATAAACAAGGAAACAACCCAGAAGAGTTGCAGTAGATTCCGAAGTCGTCTGGGGGCCATACTTGAATCCAATGGCGATTTTATTGAATAAATTTACTCTATAGTATTTTAATATATTTCTGTGCAATTTTGGTAAATATATCTGTTAAAATGAGCAGTGTTATTTTCATTTTTGCATAATTTAAACGACAATTCATTCATCGAACCATCATAACCTGTAAATGTTCAAAAATGTGAATAAAGACACAAATGAAATTTTCCTTGGATCCCAACATTTCACCAAAACAATATCTTCAAAACGTTTTTAGCAATTCCTTTCTTTTTTAAAAACATTTCTCGCTTTTTCATCTTGTTATCTCGGAGAGAGTAATTTATTCACGTATTTTGCGGGTTAAATGGCCATTTTGAAAGCTAACCAGAAAACTGAGAGGCAGGAAGATCTCATTAGAAAAAAATAAAAGAGTTCTAGACTGCTATGTAATATCTGTCCTTCTATATGGCAGCGTATGTTAGACGATGTCTTCAAAGATGAAGAAGAGGCTCGAAGGAGCTGAAATGTGGTTCTACGGAAGGATGCTGAGGCTACCATTGACTGAGCACGTGAGCAACGACAAGGTGCTGGAGGACATGCAAACAAAACGAAAACTCATAATTAGCATAAAGAAAAACGAGCTGCGGTTTCTTGGACATGTAATGAGGAGGGCGGGCTTGCAGAATCAAATACTCACAGGTCGATAGAGAGAAACAGAGAAAAGCGAATGCAGCGCGAGACGTATTTGATAGGCTTGACCAAAAGGATTGGGAGAGATACTAAGAGAAAAAATATTAAGAGCGACAAGAGACAGGGACAAGTGGAGGGCCATGATCGCTTACGTCCTGAAAAGACACGGCACATAAAGCAGAAGAATATCAATAAACTGGCATCAGTGAGATAGTTACCTCTCTCAAGTATATCAGACAGAGTGGCAAAGATAGTAAAGCAGCCATGCAAGCTTTCACCGTTTGGGAGAATTTGTGTATCATTGATTTTGTCCCCAACTACTTAAGCTACCACAGGCGTCTCTTATCAATCAAAATAGACATCGTGCTGTTTTTCTGTCAAGTTTTGTCTACATTTTGATAAACTTCGTCTGGAGAAAACAAAATATAATCAATAACAAAATCTTAGAATCCTGACCTCCTTGCAAAAATCTTCGATCAGATTCAATCACATAAGTTTGAATAATATGTTTTTGAAACAAGAAGAATCTTGCTTATCTTAATCCACGACGTTTACTCACTATAAATGTTGTCTATTTGACTGCCTTTTTACGTCTTGCTATATACAGTGACACGCATAAGTATTTAATACATGTTATTTTCTGTTATAACTCTAGGTTATAGCAGAAAATATAATGTATCCAATACTTATGCGTGTCAATGTATTTTTCAAACCGACAGAAATCAAACATAACAGAGGGGAAAGACCCTTCTTATGCGAGTAGTTGCCAATATCCGTTTTGTCGCAATCACAGATGTAAAGAGCTACATTTTCTCCAACTCATCTTATTGAGGGTATTGTCTGGAAGCTGTGATCCCCATTGGTCAAATTTAAAATTTACGCGGGTGGTCTGAAAATTCAAAGGCTGACTATGAAGTAGTGGTGCTAGAGGTGTAAAATCTTGTTCGCATTAATTCATCTCTTCCTCTTAATAACTATGTATGCTGACACTGCGTTGTAGTGCAGTGGATATCGGCTTGGAACAAGACAGCGGGGAGCCGAGTTCGAATTCCAGTTGAGTTCCTTGCATTCACTTACGCACAAATACCCTTGGGAATGGTATTAATCCGTCTCTTCTCTCCAGTTATGGGTTCTTTAGCCTTGGCTGGTAACCAGTCTACCACAGAAAGTTATGGCAAGATGATCTTCTGTCCAGTCAGTCATGTCACAAAAGAGACATGATAGGCCAAGCGTGTATCACGTATGGAACGTAACCGACTGATACTGACATTTAAGGATGACTGTTGATCTTGTTAGTCAAAAGTGTCATCAACAGTACATATGATACTGTCATCACTGCTATACTTGTTTCAGCCAAGTCTGTTTCCATCTTGTAGACCAGCTGATAGTCAAATCATTAGAATAGACCAGGTGATGAATTAATTCAAAGCTACAGTCACAAAGCAGATATTAAAACTAAGGACTTGCGTGCTTTGTCCTGTTGGAACAAGACTCATTTAGTCAATTTTCCTAGTCGCATTTCGTAACTTCTTTGGAGCAGGTGAGGAGCAGTGTTTTTACTGTATTCATTGTCTCTTTGTCTTGGTTTCAAAGTACAGAGTGCAACACACATGAGTCGAAAACTTTCAAAGAAACCAGCTGGATCTGCTTCCAAAAATTTTCCAGTGGTGTGATCAGCTTGATGTGCTTTTCTACAGGTGTCAAAAGACGTGGTAAAACACCGATCAGAAACCTTTGTCATGCCAAATTCATTGTGCAAAATATTCTCATTTTTTTCATGGGATAAACTAAGTCATCTTTCAGCTGCCCACATTTGCACTAATCATAACGCTGTAATGTAATAACTACGTCAACATAAACGACCTTTGGGCTAAATCTTTTTTTATGCAGATACTTGACATCGTTGTAAAATTTTCTGTTCTCTGTTAAAACCTTTCTTACATCTATACATTTTTGTAATTGCTTAATTTTGTTATCTTCATTTTATAATTCATATGTTAAGTTGCTATGAACCATACATTTTGTTTTCTTCCAATTGATATTTAGTCCTTTCAACACGCTTTCATTTACTGCCTTCTTTGTCAGTTGTAGTTTCATTGCTTTTTTCTCTCTCAATACTCTCATCTGTATATGGTATGTTGTTAAGATTGTGGAAGCCAATAAAAATCCTGCTAAGAATTCTAATTATCTCAGAATCTCCTCAAAGTAAAGGTTGAATATATCCGAGGTAAAAACACATCTTGTCTTTCATACATTTTATTTTTGTATTTTTGCTGAATTCATTTTCTTCCCTACGCCGGTCTTTTTCTCACAGGATAATTTCTGTTATATTTTAAGAACCTTCCTAACAATAAATAAATCTTACTCTAACATTTTCAACAGGTCTTTGTGGCATTGTTTGTTTGCTTTTGTTTAGCGGCGTATGGGTTATTTAATACTGAAATTAAATGTTTTGAATAAAATTACATGGCTTTAAGGAAATATATTTTAAACCTAATTTTATAGCTTCAAATACAAATAAAATGTATTGTTGCTCATGTTTATATAGAAATATATTACTGATATTTTTACTAAAATGGTATTTATAACTTCATAGTGTTTTGTTTTTGGGTTCAGTATTTGCCATAGCTGGGAACCCTGACATGTATATTTAACCGGCCTCCCCACCAAGGCTAGATGAGTCGCAACCTCTTTTTAACTTGGCAAACGCCACAAACACATTTTTGCATAAGGTTTAAGAACACAAATTGATTTTATCCAGCCCACGCTACTACTGTCACCCTGATATCGGTATTACACCGATCCAGCCTCGTTAGTACGATGAGGAAAGTGCTTCCACACGGTTGGAATCCCCTAAACTGAGTAACTTCAGCCACCTAAAATTAGAAAAATAAGTGTATTAAGAAACTGCACTGACCCGTACTGGGAGCATGGAGGATGCTACCATACCTATTCATCATCCACCTGGAAATAACAGCAATTAAGATGTGGTTGCGATCTCTTCACAACCTCCAATCACCTCAACAGAGGCCTTTCTTCTGGATTTAGTTTATCGTCAAACCCAGAACTTCGTGACTTATTTTATAAAGTGAGCCAAAAGCAAGATAGAAATCTCCCCGCACAAAAATATCAGCTAGTCGGTCTTTTTTCCTGAGCGTATAACTTCTGATTCTGTTTATCCTAATTGTCTCAAGAATGGAAGTCGATATAATTGTGTTTACATCTTCTTCACAATACGTTTTCGTTTCAAAGCAGATAGGGACCTATTTAAGCAAAGTACAGTAAAGAGAGTTGAATGGTCCATTCATCCAAGGTAATTTAAGCAGTTTATAAGTGCTCTAGACAAGATAAATCGTCGATGAGGTTGGCTGACCGTTGTAAAATGCAAACAAACTACTGCACCGCTTCCAATTTACTCTGAGGCGATGATTTCCTTGATGCCAAAGATTCCAGCATTGCTAACAGGATGAATTTGATGCGAAAACTGATAGCATCATTCTTCAATCATCAAAATATTATTCAGTCTCTGCTGTAACTTGAGCATTTTTTCGGTTGAGTTGGTGCACTCCGTCATGAAAGAACGATTCCCTTTTTGATTAGATGAATATGTTTGCATATCCTACAGAAGATGGCGAAGCGATGGTTTATCCAAAGTGTGATACTTGAAGACAGTATGATGGGGGACGTTAGGACAGGGCCTATTTTTTCTATACGTTCCCAAGGAACGTATGTTGTCTGCTGTTCGTAATAATATGGTCAGAGTACTAAATTGATTAGTTGGTATATTTTTATATATATATATATATATATATATATATATATATATATATATATATATAGTGAAATCATAGACACATGGATATAGGCGTTATAAATACCTTTGAGAGTGTTCAGTTAAAAGTGAGATAACTTCATAGCATCCGGAAGTTGCATCGCAGTGATCGAAATAAAGAGTTCCGTTCAAAATTTCTAGCACCTCAAGAAGGCCGGAGCGTACAATGACCGAAACGTCGTAAACATAGTAATAAAGATAAAGAAAACATTTTGAACAATGTCAATATTGTAATATAAAAGTAAACATTGATTGAACACCGTTTGTTTCGTGCTAAATAAAATTATCAGTGGATAACTACTTGGAACGCAAAAACGGGGAGCCGTGTTCGAATTCCAGTTGAATTCTCTGAATTCACTTAGGCGCAAATACAGTTGGCCAAGGTATTGATCCGTCCCTTTTGTACAGATATGGGTTGAATAACAGGACAGATTATGTTCTATAGCCTTGGCTGCCAACCAGTCTACCGCAGAATGTAATGGCAACCTATTGCGGGATAATATTCTGCCCAGTCAGTAATGTCTCTTTCGAGACATGATTGCCCAAGCGTGTATCACGTATGGCACATAGATGACTGACTAATAATCCCCAGGCCAGATATTTACTGTGCTATGTATAAATATAACACAAGTGAAAAGTTACTTGTCCTATCGATAACTTAGATAGTCTCAATCGCTGACCCAGTCGTTTGTACATTGTACATTGTACACAAGCAGTATAATGTCTCATATACTCTAAGAATTCTTACTTAATTCTATACGTACAGTCTTTATGTGGGATTATTAATTTCAGTTTCATGGACACGTTCTACAATCACACTCATACATTTAGACATAATAACACTAACGAAAACTTACGATCGAAATAAAAGAGAGAAAATAGAGAACTACAATTCCTGTCACCTAAATTAAAATGGGAATAATCCAAAGAGAAAATGTGGGAACATATAATAACCGATGACCATCCATAACCTAGTTAAGTTAATTCTGCAGATAATAAACAAAAAAAAAAACGGTTGACGAAAGTAAAACGCTAACACTAGACTGGAATGACAAATGTTTAATCAGGTGACCAATATCCTTTTCTCCTAAATCATTTTACGATGTCACTGTAAATTATCTCCTCTGAAGCAAAACATTCACCCAACTTTCGCCGAATTTTGCTGAAAAAGAATCGCATTCTTTCAGATCTAAATTTAACTCTAAAGTGGTACTTAAACAAAATCAGCTGAGAAGAGAAAAACTTCTCACATTCAAAATACACCTTTGGTCGCTTACTACAATTCCCGGCTCTCATAATGCTAAGACTACACAAAAAACATTCCGCTTCAGCTATGGCACATCATTGCCCCAGAAGGAACTGGCCACGAGAACACAAACCTTTACTCTCAGAATGCGAACCATGTAATTTTCAACCAGTTCGTACAACAGCCGTGAAAAAAGATGTTCCCCAAGAACTTCAACGATCCTCCGCAGCGCACACACGCACTTTTGCTTAGATGCCAGCCCCGCTGCGCAGAGCCTTTTGCCAATCCAGAGAGCTTTCCGTAACACCAGCTAGATAAGTGACCTCTCGTCGTTATTGAGACACCTCCCAGCGGACGCCCAAGGCCTGAGAGCAAAACTCTTCATTCATCAAACTGTGCTCATCCCACAGAGTTTCTTGAGCAGCTCTCGTACTAATACAGGACATCATTCTATTTAACAGCAATCATGTTCAAATCTGCCGGAACGTCAAACTAGTCCTGATGTCGGTAAGTACCCGCTACGCGTCCACAAAATTCCTCGGGTCATCGACAACCCTTATCGCCAAACTTCTGTAGTGACAGTATTGGTTGCCATACAACCTCACTTTCTCTATTTGGCCAAAGGACATCCTTTTAAGAGGGGTATATTCAAGAAGGTTGGTGTCAGCGAGCTATTCACTGAAGGAGAGTCAGATATTTTATTGTGTGTTGGGGAAGATGGGGCAGATACTGAGTTACGTGGCCAGGTTGGATTTCACTCCCACTGGTCCAGGTTGGATTTCGTTTTTGGAAGGAGATTGTTACCCTTTTTTTAAAAACATGCCTACACAATGCTGCTTGATCACAATCTCTTGCAAAAAACAAAAAGTCAATTGAATCGTTAAACATTTCGGCATTACGCACACTATTGGCTATCATCTTAAATTAACTTTTCTGTGTCTTATAGGGGGAAATTGGGCAGAGTTTAATAGACGAGGCCGTCAATATCTTCACCCTGACAATACTTAAGGTAGATGGTCAAACCTAGAATATCTGACAATGTCACCTTTTTTAGGCACTTTAAATGTTCTGGGACTGAGTTTGCAGTCTCGAAGGGCGAAACTTGACCGCCAAATTCAGCGTCTGGGACTGAATATACATGCGCTTTACAAAAAAATGCCATTATACTGTCGAGGAATTTTGATCTCTTCTCGGCGTATTATGATGGCGGTTTTAGGAGGGCTGTCGTCTGGTAAACCATTCCTTGAAGTATGTGTGTACGCTTATCTTCGCAGTTGGGAACAAGTGGTGGGCTCACCTTAAGGATCCCATTAGGTCGTTATCTGCTGATTATAATAAGCGGCTCAACCAAAATAGATTAGCAGAGCAAACAACAAAAGAATCTTAAGTAGAAAGAGCTATAAAATCATGAGATACTGGGGAAATAGTTGCGTCTAGAGTAGAGTTGACATCCTTGATTATAAACAATGTCTAAGCTCTTGTAGCTAGAGTAGATTAAAAAGAATGTCCTCTGAGGAAACAAATATGGTCGTTGAATTGCAAGCTAATGAATTTCGGAGTATCTCGGGCTGATACATCGTTAGCGTTGCATTGCCGCATGGACGTTAGATGCCTAAAAATGACGGGATATGTCAGGCTTTTAAATCTTATTTTCAGTCTCTTTTTACGAGGGAATCCAGTTTGAGCCTTGTTCCGTTTACTACCTATTTAGCTGACTTTCCTCGCCTTGTGGCAACTGAACTGGTTGGGTGCGAGGGTCCAATTACAAAGGTAGAAATCTGGGATGGGTTGAAGATTATCAGCAAAAACAAGAATCTGTGTATCGATGGTCTCACCTTTGAGACGAATTTGAGGCAGTCGCGGGTGCTTGTTGTTCTGCTGGTTCTGGTCTAAACTATGAATACATAATTAAAGATTTGGGACAAGGTCTCCACCACACATTTGCAGGCTGTTCTGTCTAGTCTGAATGGCTCCAAGCAGACTTGCGCTGTGAAGGGTAGGACTATTCAGGACAACCTTCAGCTTGCACGCTGGATCATAGATACTGAAGCTACGCTGATCAATTTAGTTCATTCAATGGATTCTCTGGCCTGTCCTCGAGTCGATTGTCTTTGAGCTGTACTTTTGTTCCTGGATCCGTCTTTTGCATCGGCCCTCCAACCCGTGGTGTGGTGGAAAAAAATGGCGTAAGGTCGAAAAATTTCATGTTGATCTGATCAACTCGTGAGGGTTTGCCGCTTTCGCTGATTCTGTAAATACATACTTCACAAGTTAAATGCAAATTCGGCCGGCAACGTGATCGCTTTCGTCAAAAGCAAGGCTGAGATTGACGAAATCGACATGGAAATCAGCAGGTATTAGTCAGTAACAGCAGCCAAAATCAATCACGACAAATTTGTGGGCATGCAGTTGGTTGCGTGAAATGGAATCTCTCTTCCCGGGAATTTCACCTTGACGAACTGGCTTCTCAAGATACTTGGCGTCTGGTATGACCACGATTTTAATTTGGAGATGTATTGCTTGAAAATCAGAGAAAACGCCGGGGTTGCAATTTGTCTGTGGTCTCAGAGAAACTTTCTTTTAAGAGAAGAATGGAAGTTTCTGCCACTTACACCTGCCCCATCATTTTTTTACCAACTCTCGGTACTTACACTTCCGTACATCGAACTAATTTTATTGGACAGAGTCTTATTTTGCCTTTTGTGGGATTATAAGGCGTCTGGAGGACTGTTGTCTCTACCCGTCTCAGAGTGGTCTAAGATGCGTCTGGAGGACTGTTGCCTCTACCCGTCTCAACGTTGAGATTTGTCAACAGACGCTGCGGCTCTCGTTCCTGAATCTAATATATCTACGAGATTAGGATAAAGGGATCATTCTTGAAGGAAGGCGCTAAGAAAGAATTTTCATTTTTGAGAAGTGTGCAATATTTCAAAGAAAGAGACTCACTGTAATATTCTAGCCGTCTGCTTTTCTATGGCGAGTGTTGACTTGCTTTGAAAGATTTCACACGGGTTAAGGAAGGACTCTCTCTGATCGTTTCCTCCAAAAGAATTATATCGTGTGATAGTGCGGTGGGAAAGGGTGCTTGCGAATCTCTAAAAAATAAGCTCGGTGTGACGATTGAAGATTTTTCTCTCCTTGGCAATAGAAATCAGCACTGGAGTGTCTAAATAATGACGAGGCATTATTCAGATGGAATTTTAGAGGAAGATCTTTCAGCAATGTTGTGTCACAATTGAAGAGGAATAAAAAATATTTATTTTTAATTTCGTGCATACGCGTTGCTTTTTTTTACTGAAGATTATGTTAGGGTCAGTTGGGCATCGTTTGTGAGAAAAAACATCATGAGTCATTTCAATCCGGGAAACATTTGAAAACGGCCTGCTCTACAGCATGGGATTTGCACCGGATGCTTCAATACAAACCTTTCTGAGAATTATATATACAGTAGCAGCTATAATATAAGAAACGGAAACAACAAAAAAGAGAGCGTTTTGCGTGTAGAATTTGCCATATTGATTAAGAATAAAGTCCCAATGAGAAATGAACTTTTACTTATTGTTGAAAAACTCTATCAAGTTTTTTAACAATGTAAATTAAAAGTTTATGGAAATTATTAACATCGTTCCTTAATTTTTGTCCAGTATTTTATTTCCTTTGTTCCATTTAATCTTCATTTAAAAAAAAACTATTATGTAAATTTTTGTAGCTTTGTATAATATTTATGAATTACACCCTAATATTTATTCGATAGAAATTTCATTGCTAATCATGCATTACTTTTTAGGTAATACACATATTTATATCTTTGTTGTTTCCGTTCCTTATATTATGACCGCTACTGTATATGGGATCGTTGCGTCAAAAATGACGGCAAAATATTTATATCTATATGCTGTCTAAAATGACAAAAATATATATTGATGTAGCTACTATTGAGTATCTAACCTGAAGACATAAGAAAAATTATATATATATATATATATATATATATATATATAATATGTCGAGTTCTACACACTCTGAATCGTTAAATGTTTTTTTGTAAACCAGTTTTTGTTTTTAATTTTTTAACAGAGCTAAATATATAATATATTACCTCCTTTCTATTCTTTCCTTCCGTTTTCTTTTCTTTTTTATATATAATTTCCCCTTCCTTTGACCATCTGAAGTCGGTAATCCGAAAAGATTGTTTGTCTTATTTCTACGTTAAATTTCCCCTAAATTTCCCCTATCTACCCATTTGTCCTTTCTTTTTCTCACCCCACCACCGCTTCTATTCCTGTGACACGGTTAAATTTTGATTTTGATTCTTTAATGCAGACGTAATCTAAAAGTCTTCTTCTAATATCGAGTCATAAATCTCTGTCTCTACTCCTCTGTTTCTTTTTATATCTGAACGACAAACTTCAAAAACATTTTTCTTTCTTAATCTCCCACCAATGTTTTTTTTTTTAACCTTTCTGTGTATGGATAAGTTTTGGGCTCCTTTCGGCATGTGAATATTTGTACACTATTTGAATTAATAAATTTTTGTTTTTGATCGTTCCTGAAGAAGCAAGAATATTCTCGTTGTAATAGTTATTCAACGAATGTAGAATTCAAAGTTTTTTTTTTATGTATACATATTTGGCTCTGTACTAATAAATAATACTATTTACATCGAGCCCTCTACCTGGATTATTTTTAATATTAATAAAAATTAATATTAATAAAATTTGGTTTTGGAAATTTTACCTATATGCTTTTCCTGTATTTTTAGATTTAATACACACACACACACACACACACACACACACACACACACACACACACACACATATATATATATATATATATATATATATATACACACGAAAATAAATAACAACAGGCTTTATTAGAATACAGAGGAATGTCTAAGTATTTAGACAATATTATTACAGGAAATCATTTATGCGTAGTTTGCTACAATTATATTTTCTTTTTCTTTTTTTTTCTTTTTTTTTTTGCTTACAGTTGCATTTTAATAACGACTTTTATTCTTGACAAATTAATTACTTCATCGTAACAATTACCTGAGTGAGGATTAACAAAAGTAATTGCAAACTGCAAGCCATGACACATAAAAAACACCCGGATGTGAAAGCTAGAAGGAGAAACAACTGAACTGAAAGAAATAGAATCAGCGAGGAGTGAATTCAAAGACGAATGAAGACTTGCTGGTTAAGCCGTGCATCCAGTTAAGGGCCATACGTGATAGACGCAATTGTGTGTCTTTCAATTTTTTGACTGACTAGATTGAAGGTTTTCTTTCACCCGGCTGCTGTTTCTTTTTGGTAGAATGATTGCAAACCAAGGCTATAGGAAGCAGCCTCCTCTGCTATTCAAGCTATAGCTGACTGGAAAAAGCATGTAGCTCCTAATTTTAAGAATACTGGAGAACCCTAGGACCCCGCTAATTACCGCGCTATCAGCCTCCTACCGATTATTAACAAAGCATTTGAAGCTGTTATCAACGCCGAGGTGGTTCAGCATCTCACAGCCCACGAACAGTATGGTTTCCGATTCACTAGGCCTACTGCTGATATGCTAACGACCATCACTGATTATATATACCAGGCTCTCGACAAGAATGGCGAAACTCGAACTGTACCTTGGATATTTCCAAAGCGTTTGACATAGTTTGGCATGTTGGCCTTCTACGCAAGCTGCTGATTTATGGTATAACTAGACAATTGTTTGACCTAATCCAGTCATTCCTAGTATTGAACGGACATGCCTCCCAATACTATCATACGAAGGCTGGTGTACCTCAAGGCTCTATTGTAGGTCCTATGCTTTTCCTGATACACATTAACGATCTCTCCGATGTAATAAAATCCCAAGTAGGCATATACATATACGACACTACCGTTTACTCTCGTCTCGATCAAAAATCCACTGAGGCCGACAAAGTTAACCTCGCTGCCGAATTTAAGAAGCACCTCCAATCTGTGGTGGACTGAGGTAAGAAATGGCTCGTAAATGTTAATGCTTCCAAAACAAAGCTGCTATCTATTAACCATCATAGACAATCGGTCCTACCCCACAATTAGTATAGATCAGGCATATATGGAGAGCAAAACACTACACCTTCTTGGCCTAACACTCTCAGCAGACCCCAAGGGGAATGACTACATCAGATCTATAGCTAAATCTGCTGCTAGGTTCACTGTGCAGCTCTAGGAAGTTGTTTTTCCGTCTGAATCCATCTGGCACATATATAAATCTACCATCCGCCCGTGTATTGAATACAGCTGTCACATCTGGTAGGAGGCCCCTGCTATTCCCCTTGGAGTTCTAAAAAAATCCAACGAAGAATCTGTAATGTGATCGATATTGACTTTACAGCTCGGCTTCAGCTGCTCTCTCACCGACGTGATGTGGCTTCCCTGTGCCTCTTCTATAAATACTTTCACGGCTTCTGCTCCATTAAACTTAACTCACTGGTGACCCCTAAGTATGAATTTACACACGCTACTAGACTATCAGCTTCTTTTCTCTCACTTCCCGCTTGTGGAATTCCCTTCCGTATACTTGCTTCCCTGTCAGCTACAATCTCCAGGAATTTAAATGTTAGGTCAATTGTCATCTGACTAACTCGCATCCTTTCTCTCAAGCTCTTTTCTCCGGTATTCTCATCCTTCTATTACTTTCCTCCTGACACCCCTATAAACTACCGCTCTTTCTCATTAGTTTCCCGTATGTAATCCCCTAGGCAACAGTGGCAGTAAAACTGCCTTGCTTGGGGTGAAATGATTTTAAAAAAGTGCATTTGTGTGTAAATGAGCTTAATGAGGCCGATTAAAATCTATAAATACACAACGGTTTTTATTATAATAGAAAGGGTATTTAAAATATGTGTACAGGGCCAAACATAAAACTAAACCTTCTGAAAAAACTATCATTGAACGTCAAGAAAGATAAGTTAAAAAGTTACATCTTTTTGTTTCTATTCCTGTACTCTTGCCCTAGATTATTGCGCAATTTATTACCATAGACTGTTTGCATCTTATGGTCTATCTTCCATAGATAACATGGTTGACTTTTTATTATTATTTTTGCGAATCTCATGTTCATCTCTCTCAACACACACACACACACACACACACACACACACACACACACACACACACACATATATATATATATATATATATATATATTGGTAATGTTCATGCTAGATATATCTAAAAAATAAAACAACAAAGAATCTTCTATTATATAAGATTCTTTGTTGTTTTATTTTTTGTTTTGTTTTATTTTTTTAATCATGAACAATCTTCGTTACATCTACAGCTCTGTGAAGCTCTTATACACTGACGCTAATTATTATTATTGTTATTATTATTATTATTATTATTATCTTTTTGGCAAGAGGTCATATTATTTTATTTTTTATGAGCAATTATAAAGAATAAAAGAATGATTTTCCAGAAACGAAGAGGCGCGGAAGTGGTCCGCTATTTGGCGTGAATTTATTTGGCACTCAATAGAAAAAAATGTGAGTTGTTTTCCCGGACAGCGTTCCAGCACCAAACATCCCACACACACACGCGCGCTGAAAGTGTAATAAAACTGTCTGCATAACAGAAAGAAATGTTTGTCGCTGTAAAGAAACAAAAAATATAATTTGAGCCGCAGAAAAACTACAAAAAAGTTATGAAAACACATTCTGTAATGAATAGCCTTTCTATTCACTTTCTGACAACATTTTCTGACATTTACACCTCTTAAAAAAGGAATATAAAAGAGATTCTTTAAATTTTGCCACGAAACATTCAACTATTTTCTCATGTACATCTATAAATTTGTGAATCTGGAGAGAAGTACTTATTCCGGGGCTTCTAGCATATGTTATATAACGTTTCCAAATTAAAATTAGAATAAGTCATAAATAATTTATTAGCATAGTGATAGAGCTTATAAAACATGTTTAACTTTAATCAATCTAGCAAGAAAAACCAGAAAAACATGATACAAATTAATCTAACGAGATATTTGACTAGACTTAACGGCGTTGATAAAAGGCCTTGGACCAATGAAAGTACGTATAATGGCCTTGCGGTACCTTTGTGGTTGAATATGTTTTATTTGAAGAGCATTGCCAGAGCATTATAAAATCATTATACATTATAGAATAAGCTACTTACCAAGTACAAATATATTTTCTGAAAATAGATAACTTGAGGTGTAGCCAATATACAAAACTGAACGTCTAATACATGCCCTAGGTCACTCAGGCCATGGACGATAATAGTTCTTTCTGTCACATTTACACTTAAATCCTTTAATTAATGATAAAATTTTGTATAATATTTAGGAATGCCAAAAGCAAATCCTTTTCTTTTCAGTATCGCTTTCTAAAGGTCTTTTCACGGCGTAGACGACAGAAACTGTGATATACCGCACATTAAAGTAGTACCATTTTGTTAATATACACACACTTGCAAGTAGTCACGGGTCTAGTATTGTGCATGAAATCATCTTACTAGCAAAAGTGCAGCAAGTCGATATGGCCTCGATTCCACAGTTGATTGGAAGACCCTTGGAAAATATTTAGCCATGCCATCCAAGTAACCATCAATAGTTTTCTGATGTAGGTTCAGGATGTTGTGAGCAAAAAATTCAGTCAACTGCGTCTCATAATTGCGCGACTTGATAGTTGGCAGAAGAATGTGGTAGATCTTTTAATTAATGATACACATTTCGTATATCATTCTTACATATTTCTCAGTACTTTCTAGCAAATATGACTGAGGTGTGACTGGAAACGCTCACTACTAACGCCACTTGTTTTCTTTAACGTACTTTTTTGTCATTTCATATTGAGTGGTCGACAGCACTCAGGTAAAAAATTTAAACACAGTTTTTAAAACCCATTCCATGAAATGTCGACCGCATTCTAACGGTCATTTCACAGCATCGCTTGGGCGATAATGTCTCAAAAGAGGCATGACTGATTGGGCAAAAGATTTTCTCGCAGTAGGTAGACCTTAAATTCTGCGGGAGACTACTTGTCAACCAAGGCTATAGAACTCAAAACGTTCTGTTATTTAACCCATACCTGGAAGGGAGAGACAGATTACACTCTTTCCCTAGGGTATTTGCGCATAAGTGAATACAATTCATTCAGCTAGAATTCGAACTCAGTTCTCTGATTTCTCGTTCCGAGCTGATATCCACTGCACCACAACGCACACTTCACAGCATAGATTGTGGAAACTCTGATAGACCGCAAACTAAATTAGTACCAATTATGTTTTCTTTCTTTCTGTCTTTCTTTCTTTCTTTCTTTCTTTCTTTCTATCTATCTATCTATCTATCTATCTATCTATAAAATTATGTCTTCCATTAGTCGGTTTGTTCGTCGTGCCCACTAAAATACACATATATTGACCGATCTAAAACCAAATTTTATGGACAAGTGCAAACTGGAAAGTACAATTAGTTTACTAGGTTTCGTAACGTAGGAAAATAATTTTTTATCAATTTTTATTTAATTAAAAGTTTTATTATTTAACATACAAAATACTTCTACTTTTT
This sequence comes from Ascarosepion bandense, assembly GCA_037127315.1. Taxonomy (NCBI): domain Eukaryota; kingdom Metazoa; phylum Mollusca; class Cephalopoda; order Sepiida; family Sepiidae; genus Ascarosepion; species Ascarosepion bandense. The sequence continues at coordinate 1,173,214 of JBBBDQ010002149.1, forward strand.
AATGTCAATTTATTGATTATAATAATAAATATTTATTTAATAAATATCCAATAATGTTTCTGTATATCTTTTTATATTTCATCGATTGGTTTACGAAATTAAACGAAACGTAGAGTTTCTAAAACACAGCAAAATGTTAGCGATAACTTCAAAAGTACTAAATACAGTAAGGATTTTTACATGCGTCAGTGAGTTGAAAAAATTCTAGTATTTAAAAAAATGGCAAATTTTACTATGTGGACAGCAAGAACGTGATATTGGTTTAGAAGTTATTTTTCAATGAACGGTTTCACCATTGGTATGAATGGTTTTTATTGATAACTTTGTGTAAGAGAAGTCGATATAGCGAATATTTTATAACACAAGATTGGAACTATTCAGTATTTAACATTACATATTTTTTTAATTTTATATTTCTGACTTGTGCAATCTTGTTGCTCTTCATCAGATCGAGAATATTATATTCTCGGTTTGCAAATGTTTTTGGTACCACCAAGTTCTTCTCTGGATTGGTTGTTTATATGTTTATCTTTACCAAAGGCTTTTTCTCACGCGTACACATATTAGGAGCAGCCAGGCGAACAGATGTTCACCTCCCGGGCTCACAAACGATAACTGGTGATTCGCGATTATCCACCTACGGCTGGGGTCATCTCATATCAAAACTGTACCTGACTTCCCCGGTCTGGCATGAAATTGAGTGGAAAACCTATTTCAGCATATTACTACATTAGCTTGATTTTTTAAACATTCTTTAATTTATCTGCAACCCTCTTTGATAAGGGTTGATGTAAAAATTGGCTTATTAATAGGATTTACATCACGTTTTTTTTATAATAATTTTCAGTAGGTTCCCACTTCATCGTACTGTACAAAAATATGTATCTTCCACTATAACTTCCTTCTTTGTACACGTGACACATCCGTTCTGCATTAGTGAGTTAAATCAAACATTAAAGTCTGGATACATAGGAAATTTAATTAACTATAAGCAATAGGAGTCTAACCGTACTGATGAGCTGTGATACGGCGAAACAGATCTGTCTGCGGATGACAATATTTACGCTCTCACACCCTGATTGAGCACTCTGGAAAAATAGTAGACTTTGATAAACAGTAGCTACTCTGGCATGTACGCATCGCTCATTCAGTGAAATGAATTAGAGCGCAATAGCTATTGGGCGCGTATAATGATATGTGCTAAAAGTCGCCCATAGCCCAGTCGGTCGGGTTTCAATCCTGGGTAAAAAAGTAATCGGAGTCTAACCGTACTGATGAGCTGTGATACGGCCAAACAGATCTGTCTGCGGATGACAATATATATATATATTGTTTAATATTTAGTTTTTGGTCCTAATAGTGTTAGACTAGTACACATTTGTATTAAAAAGTGTTCTATACAATTATATTGTAGAACTTTTGAATATTTGTCATTTTTAAACGAGTTACTTTGCTACGCTGGTTTCCACCATGAGTTGTTCCTTCAGGCGAATTTTAATAATTAAATAACTAATTTTTTTACTTATTAAAAATCGCCTGAAGAAACCACACATGGTGGTAACCGAGGTAGCTAAATAAATCGTTTAAAAATGAAAAAACAAATATATATATACATATATATATATATATATATGTGTATGTATATATATATATATATATATGTGTGTGTGTGTGTGTGTGTGTGTGTGTGTGTGTGTGTGTGTGTGTGTGTGTGTGTGTGTTTTTATTAGTTTTACCTCAACAGATTAAACATGATTTTGTTGAAAGTAGGAATAACTTATTTTTCATGTTTATGCTAAACGAAAAAGTGTACTCAATGAAAATGCAACAGACTTGATTATATGCATAAAGGGCAGATGTACTGAAATTATCGCCAACGTGGAGTTATTATTAAATCGAGTATACGTGAATCTTGCAAAACACACTAAACTTTCCACCTCAAATGATGGAAATCATACTGAAGATGTTGTTTGTTAATATTCAATTTCAATAAAATGTTACTGAAATTTACATTTCCATAAAATATGCATTTTTTCCTATGTTTCGCACACACTGTACAGTGAAATGTCCAGATCAAATTTCTACTAATAACTGATTCTGACAACCAACATATTGATACACCTTTATTTACTTTTATAAAATTAATTAATTTATACTTCTTTCATTTTTGTAGGTTGTACTTGCTTTTAAATGTTTGATTTTTCTATTTTAATTTTGCTCTTCTGATATCTAATTTTAGGTCTCATAATCATTACCATAGAGATTTTGTGAACAGCCTCTGTTAATTTACACCTGAAAGGCTATTTCTCGAGTATTAAGAACCCACAGCTTTATTGTAATGAGTTTTGGCAAGATTTATGGCAAAGCCGCTATCTTAAAACAACAAAAGAGAATCAATTCTTGGAACTGTTGATATTTTGTAAATGAGAATTTTCCATAGCTGGTGCCAAATTGATTGGCTTCATACCAAAATATCTCGCTATTGGTGAAGAATCATAATCATTCTTCTATGACACTAAAGATAAATAGTGGTTGCTTTTGGCAGGTTTTATTGCTTTCGGAAAGCCAGCGTTTCTTTTTAGCGTTGCAGCTTAAGGCTTTTGTAAGAAAACATTCTAGAAAAGTGTCAGTCCGTCAGTTAAGTGCCATATGTGATACACGCTTGGGCGATCATGTCTTGAAAGAGACATGACTGACTGGGCAGAAGATTATCCCGCAGTAGGTTGACATTGCTTTCTGCGGTAGACTGGTTGCCGACCAAAGCTATAGAACCCAATCTGTCCTGCTATTTAACCCATAACTGGAAGGAAGAGACGGATTAATATCTTTCCCAAGGGTATTTGCGCGTAAGTGAATACAATGGCGTCAACTGGAATTCGAACTCGGCTCCCCGGCTTCTCGTTCCGAGCCGATATCCACTGTACCACAACGCACATCCGCTAGTGGGTAATTAGCTCAAATGGTAGAGCGCTCGCATTGCATGTGAGAGTGTACCGGGATCGATCCCCGGATTCTCTAGTTGTAGAAAAGTGTACATTACGGAAAAACCTACATGCATTTAAGATTTTTAGCAAATACTGTACGTATAATTCGGCAGGAAATAATTTATATTTTTGTTTTTGCAATAATGTGCACTCTGTACAAGGCCCAAAAGCCACTCGTGGTAGAATGGTACGGATTAAGAGGCAGACTTTATAGAAATATATGAGAATACAACGGTTAAGAACAGACTTGAACAAGTCAGAATTGAAGTGATCGGGAAAGTATCATCTTGGGAATTGATTCCAGAAAGCAAGGGTTCAGAGAAAGAAGCTGTGCCAGTGCAACTGACACCTCACAAATAAACTACGAAAGGACTGAGTATGATGGTTCGCTACAATGTGTTTGGCATGGCGGGTCATAGCCTTGAAGGTGGAACTAAGAAGTGCAATTCATCTAAACAATTTCCATGAAAATAACGATAGAGAAGCAAGAGGCTTTCAACCATTCGTCTGTAGGAAAGATGTCGTCGAGTTATCGACAACAAGGCCGCGGAGACATCTTTTAACTCTATCGCGACTACAACTCCTGTGAATATATGACAACAGAACTCCATTTTCGAGTGAATTTTGTGTGGTAATACATATCGGCTCGAAGAGAGAAATTAGAGAGCAGAGTTCGAATTTCTTTTGAATTCATTAAGATGATTTTCTTTCCGAAAAAGTATTATTCTACCTTTTCTTCCTTCAGCTATGGGTTAAATAACAGGATAGCGTTATATTGCCATGGTTGGCAACCAGTATAGAGAACTGTGCGTAGGATCAACACCCCAACTTGTAAAAAAAAAAGACAAATTACAGAAGTGAGGTTTCGTAGATGGCCTCTGCCCTACCGGTTACGATAGGGTTAATTTAGCTTATCAAACATCAGTTTTTGTTCTCTCTAGTTATGATTTTCAAATCGAAAAAAATACGATTTTCGGTTCAGTTGTTGTTAAGAACAATATTATTTTTGCCATTTTTTCATCTCTTACGGTATAATCAATCCAAATAACTAACTTCCCAAAACAAATCATCTTTCTATCAATACATTTTTCGTTGAGTGGCCCTGAAAAAATTCACCAAAGTCATCCTAGTTTTAGACGAGTAAAATTAGATGCCTGATGAATTTGTAGTTTACCTTTTAATACAACTAAAAATATTAAATCCATGTGAGCCAAATGCAATCAAAAATTATGTTCTATGAAATATAAAATTCTTCATGATGATGTCTACAAGACTCTCGACGTTATACGTATACGCGTCTCCGGATGCAATACAAACCAACGATTCCTTCACCAGTCTTATTATAATTCTGTTTTTCTCTTCGTTCCACAGTTTGTACGTACGTGATGCGCCGCTAATATCTCTTAAGTATAATATACTATTCCAATTTGACGGCTTGAAAAGACATATCAGAGATGCTACGTGGTTTTAGAAAGAAAGAAAGAAAGAAAGAAAGAAAGAAAGAAAGAAATGTGTTGCTAATACTTCATAACTAATAAACAATCCCCTTTTTAATCTCGAGGAAAGAAGGAAAATACATCAGAGATGCGTCTTGATTTCAATAAAAGAAAGAAAGAAAACAAAATTAAAACAGCGAAGTCTTCAAATTTCTATAGGTATTATCACTGAATATTAACCATTGTCTGTAGCTTATATAGTGTGCATCACTTAGGGAGATAAAGTCAAAACATACGGCAAGACCGTGGGCATAATTTCAATGCTGTCAGATTCAATCAAGTGCAGTATAAACACTTCGTTTGGAACGAAATTTCCAAATGTTAAAAATCGATTTTATTATAAGACATTTTATAGCAAAGTAAATAATTGGTTTTGCTCAAAGTATAGAGACAAAAAATGGTAAATGTAAGAAAACATGATAAATAAATAAAAAGACCCTAAAATAAGGTTGAATATTTGGCGTCATGCCAGAATACATTTTATAAATAATTCCGCATTTGGATGACGGTATGAACAAATGTCTTCCAACAAAATGGCGACATTAGTTCCATCGCTTGTCTGCACAGCTTTCTGAATGTCTAGAGTTTTATTTTAATTTTATTTTCAATTAAAGAAAATAATGTATTGATTAAAATCTTTCGATTTTCACCATACTTATCCAGACAAGGGACAATGTATTAATCGATTAGACAGTAGTATTTTGCTTGCCAAAAAACGTTTCTTTTAACCACTTAAGTGTGGATTATTTATTTTACTCTTTGTCTACCAAAGTTTGTTAATGTTACTAAAATATAACTTTTTTCTCAGTAATTAATGTTATATTTGCAAAATCTTTCGCTATTTATATCAAGAATATTATGGCTTTCAAAGATTGCATCTCTACACTTTTGTCTAGAATCACTATATACTTCTCTTTGCTCTATATCATCAGTTAGTGGGAGATTATGGCCCTCCGCAACTTCCTTGTCTTTAACACCTTTTCTCGTATTCATCCTTTGACCCCGTTCCGATGTAGTTGGCGCAAGGCCTTCCCCTGAATATTTCGGTATGCATTCATCACTACTAGTTTGCGTGGAATTACTTCTTCTCTGTGCCCTGTTCCATCAGTACGTAAATGATTATCACATCTTCTTTGTCCTTAACTCCTGTAACGTATGTCTTTTTTACAATCACTGTCCTCGTTCTGACATTTTTGCACACAATTTTGACTGATAATTGGCTCGTCTGTACTTCTTGATTCGAACACGACCTGTGAATGTCAAATTCGCAAAGCCGTCCTTCGCCACTATGTCTCCAAATGCTTTCAGCTGTTCTTTCTGATTCTGAGTATATTGTTTTTGTTTTGCTTTCATTTCCTTTAACAGAGCTTCATTGATTATGTGCTCCGTCCGTGTTTTTCTCATCATCCTTCTGTAGAACGACATTTTTGTTGTTTCATGTTTCTTCGTCATGAGATTATCCATCATTTATTGCCATACAAAAGCATTAGTATTTTTAATCGAAATCCCTTTAAGAAAGACACTAAAACCACTATGATGCAAGTGGCTATTCGATGTGGAAGAATTCGAAAACAAAAACATTACTAAGAAGCGAAAATAATATAATTGTAAACAGAAGGACAGTAGGTAGCGATTCTTGAAGATTAATCTTGAAAGATAAGCATGGAACTGGAAGGGAGTTCCACAAAAGAAACGCAAGAAAATAATATGTTAGAATTTATGGTTACATTCCTGTTGTAAATTGATGAGAGCTTGTTACCAGTCTAAGACTGCACTTAAATTTTAAAAAATCCGACCAATTACCATGAAAGTATTCTTAGAAATGACACAGAGAGGCAGATTTATGACGGTGAGAAACTGATGTTTCGTAAGAGTTCGTCCCACTTTTCTGTTTCCAAATAATTTTTTCCGTTCCTTCCTCATTTACAATATTCCTTTGATATATATATATTTGTACTTGATGAATGCTGAAATCTCCAATTCGTAATTAACATCTCCACTTTTTTATGTACCCTCCGTTAAATTCATATAAATCCCGCCCATTTCGCTTATGCAATCTACACCCTTTTCCAAATCAATTGAATAAAGAAACGAATGAGGTTTGCCTAGGATCTTTCCAAATTCAACCTGATCACTTAAACGTCGTCTCTTGGCGATTTTTCTCTTCCTACCGCAGTTTCTTTCTTCACCTTGATGACACGACTTACAGTTAAAAGGCTGACGCCAGTAATATCCGCAGTCTCTTGGTAAATGCTTGCCAATGTGTTCGTGCAGCGTTACAATTTTCTTACGTTTCTTTATATTAACATCCATCGAAGATATTGGCCATAGGAGAAATAATCGACAGTAGTGTCTAAAAAACCTGATGCAATCACGGATGACGCAATATTTTTCAAAGCCAAAAAAATTTATCATACACGCGAAAATAGATTCATATTACTTCACACCACTGCAAATGACCTAATCCGAGAAGAAAACAAAAATTGATTACATCCTGTCCCTCAAATGGTTCTAAAACTGACCGTGTGGAAACTAAAGCAGTTGTTTCAATGTATTTGCACAAAGGTGTAGACGGTGTTCACAATAGTTCATTTTAGGTCTGAGAACATGTGGCGCTACCTACTATTAAGATTATTTGCAGCATACCTATCGATTTGAAACACCAGTACACACACGCACACACACATATTTCTATAGAATTGATAGAATTTAATTTATTAATCCAACAGATAATATTACTTAAATGTTACTTTGAAAAGCGGGCCGTTTATTTTTCTAAAGAGTATTTATTTTGTTTTGTTTTTTTTTGGGGGGGGGTATTTGTTTTTGTTTTCTTTTTTATATGTTTTTGTCTACCAAGATTTTATTTGTTAAATTTTATTAAAGATAAATATGTGCATTTCCGTAAGATTTGAACCTCTTGGGCAACCTTCTTTAAATCCTTCAAGCAAAGTTAGATAGTAACGCAGGTTCGAATTCACTTGGTGAGTGTATCTAATACCATTTCTTGAATATTCAGGCCGGACAACAACAATAAATAGATATAAAGTTTAATAAACAAAGACTTATTACATTCTAATTTATCTTAAATTTATCAGATTCGGCATCTTTTTAAAATTTCATCTGTCACTCTTTTGAGAGTTTTATATCTGATTTTTTTTCTGGATGTAGCCTTACATTTGAAGTATTCTTTACGTAAATGACTACATCGGAGTTCGTTTTTACATTTAATCCATATCCCTAAATTGAACATCAACTACCATAAAACCGGACACAAATTCGGCATTTTTACTTGTTTTTGTATTTATATTATAAACTGAACCTCCATTTAATAATGATGCCGTTAGACCTACATTTCATAACGATTCCGTTAGGTCTGACTTAAAACATTAATTTCATATATGAAAAACAACGAATGTGTGGCAAATTCCAGTGCCAAAGTGAAGAGGTCTTTCAAAAATCATCAGACAAACTCTTAGTCAAGTCAGACAAAACCGAAAATTTCTACAAAATATCAGCAACTGAGTACACAACTTTAATAAAAAAGTTTAACAAAAATTATAAAAAGCAAACAACAATAAATTAGATATAGTCGACATGATAAACACAGCCAGTAAAAATATCACAGAAAAACTAAAAAATTAGTGAAAAATTTAGTAAACTCTGCACAAAAGAAGCATACAAATCATTAAAAGACCATAAACCAGATTTCCAAACAAATTTGACTACGAGAATCATAAACTCCCGACGAGACCAGAAATTGGTAAAATTAACAAAAAGATCCTTGAACGGAGCAGTGAACAAATTAAACAGAAACATGGATTACTTCAGTGGACGAACACAACTGATGTCATAAATTGATTTAACAACATTAGAGAAAAAAAACTACTGTTCTTTGATCTAATTTGACATAGTGGACTACTACCCATCAGTATCCAAAGAACTCTTCACTTTGGCACTGGAAGTTGCTACACATTACTCGGACTTATCCAAGGACAAATATAATATTATAATGGCTGCCAAGACATCTGTTCTCATCCATAACCAAGAACAATGGGTAAAAATAACTCTGTTAACCAATTTGACATCACAATGGGTGCATTAGACTCTGCAGAGTCCTCCGATTTCATCGGCTTATTTGCACTATATAATCTTACTGCACACCAAGACATAAACACATAAGGCATAGGGCTATTAAGAGACAAGGGTTTCATGATAATACGAAATTATACACACTTTAAAACAGACAAAACAAGAAAACTTATCGACAGAGAATTTAAAAGTTTAAACCTAAAAGTAATAGTCAACACAAATTTAAAAGAAGTAAACTTCCTCGATGTAACACTTGATTTAGTTAATAATAATAATAATAATAATAATAATAATAATAATAATAATTGCCAACCATACATAAAACCCAACGAATACCCACTATACATCCACCCAAAGTCAAGCTATCCCCTAAGTATAATCAAACATATACCCTCCTCCATAGAATATAGAATTAGTAAAAACCCGTCCAGTGAAGAAATATTTAACAAAGTACAAAAGTCTCTACAATAAGTCCCTAAAAATAGTGACTACAAAAACCAAGACATCTAGTATATAACAAAATATAACCATAACAGGAACAATAGAAATAGAAAAATCATTTGGTATACATCTCCTTTCAACCAAATGATAAACACCAAGTTAGGACAGATATTCCTCAATTTAATTAAAAAACACTTCCCCACCAATAACCCTCTTAGTAAAATCTTCAACAAAAAGACACTTAAACTAAGCTATAGGTGCACAACCTACAAAAATGATAACAAACCATAACAAATATATCCTAAATCAACACGTAGACCAAATAAAATTAACTACCAAAATAATAAAGAAGACAACAATAAAACCCTATGTAATTGTAGAAACCCCAACAACTGCCCACTATAGAATAAATATAAAATAAACTCAATAATTTATCAATGCAACATAACATCAATTGAAAATCCTACTATAAATAAGGTGTATATCGGATCTACTAAAAACACTTTTAAGCAGCGCTGGTACATGCTGGTTCATTCAAAAACAACTTATACCGAAACCAAACATCCCTTTCTGCATACTTTTGGAAGCTAAAGGACTCAAAACAGAAACTCAAACTAAAATGGAAAATCCTAGAAAAAACTAGATCTTGCAACTAACTTAAAGATATCTGCCATTTATGTTTAAGTGAAAAGCTACACATTCGAAAGTATCCCAACAGTAGCGAACTATTAAACCGTAGAGACGAATTAGCTGTATTATGCAAACATCGCAAATATTTCTCGTTAAAATTTAAATAAACCAAAAAGCAACTCATCCACACGATCCCCCACAAAAAATGCTATAAATACACATAATCAACCCTCTAAATAAATAGAACTAAAAACGTAGAAATAAAAGAAAATAAATCCCACATCACACCAACAATAATTCCATCTACCTGTAAATAATAGTAAAGTTGCACTGCATAAAAGAACAAACAAAACATATATCCCAACATAAAATATCTAAACTAAACGAAAAAGCGACTTGCCCTAAACTAAGCTCCCCCACATCCTTCTCTTTAACCCAATAGCAGCATCTCTAGAATCACGAATGGACGACTAGCCCATTCTAAACTCCAACACCACATTCATTTACATCGTTCTCATTAACAGCGACGCCACTTCGACCACATCCAGACAAAATAAATAAGGAACCTGTCTTAAACTAAGCCAACTGTCCTAACCCATACCTCTAAGACTACAATACGGCCGACAGAATCAAAAGAAGCTCCCTTTCACTTAAACATCATATCACCACAAATAAACCGTTTTCACCATTTAATTTTCATTCCAACTTTGTCACCCGATGAGAAGCGCGCAAAGCAGTTTCGAAACGCGAAAAATTTTGTGTAGTGATACCATGAATTAAAAATAGTGATATTATGAATTATAAATCATTGTAACAACGATAACAATATAAGGCTGTACATTGTATCGAGCACTCTTTATAAAAGTAAATGCATGAACAGCATGTAAAAAAACCTACGAGTTCCACAACTTTGTTACTATATATATATATATATATATATATATATATATTATAAATACGATGAAAGAATTTTTTTCCGTCCAAAACATTCATTTTAAACAATGCTGGATATATGATGTATAGAGCTGTGAATATTTATTATGAATTATGTTTGAGAACATGTGCATTATTTTTTAATATATGTCCTCGACAATCATATGTTTGTTTCAACGTTTCTTCGGGAGGTAAAAGCGAAACTGATTTGCTTTTACCTCCCGAAGAAACATTGGGGACCCAACGTTGAAACAAACATATGATTGTCGAGGACATATATTAAAAAATAATGCACATGTTCTAAAACATAATTCATAATAAATATTCACAGTTCTATACATCATATATCCAGCACTGTTTTAAATGAATGTTTTGGACGGAAAAAATTCTTTCATCGTTCTGTACACACACGGATATATATATATATATATATATAAGCTTTAATTACTGGTTGTGGATGATTGTATGATACAAGGAACTGTGTCACATCAGATTTTCATTATTCTTCCTTCAGAATAAAAAACATATACTATTCTATTATTGTATGTGGCAGTCACAAAATGCTCTCTCTCAATCTCCTGTCTCTCTCTCTCTCTCTCTCTCTCTCTCTCTCTCTCTCTCTCTCTCTCTCATGACTAATCGGGTCAAAGACACCTAATAAAGTTTATCCAAGCATTAGACCTTTCATCAGGATAACCTTTTTTACGAATGGCGGCACTGATTCATTTTGTCGTGATTAATCAAATAAAGCAAGGAAAAAGAAACTTTAATAAAGAACGCAAAAACAGCAGCGATTTATATATTGATCACTGAGTAATTAATGGTGAGTGAAAAAGATTGATTTTTATGCTATCTTTAGATAATAATTTTTGTTTTTTATGCTAGTAAAGATACGTAATTCATTAGTTTAATGAATACAAGAACATTCCATAATTGGAATATCTCTCGCTTCTAGACAATTTGCTAATCATTTATATGATTAGAAATATTATATCAATTGTGACCTCATTTTAAAAGTACAAATTAAAAAAACATAAAAATATGCTATTTAATATTTAACATTTGCTAGATTTTTTAGATTAGTCCGTCAATTAAGGGCCATACGTGATACACGTTTAGACGATCATGTCACTTTCAATCCATGACTGACTAAACAGAAATATTTTCCCGCAGTAGGTGCCGTTTTTAAAGCGGTAAACTAATTGCCAACCAAGGCTATAGAGATCAATCTGTCCTGCTATTCTACATAGAGCTGGAGAGAAAACATTAGTATTCATCTTTTTCCCAATGTTATTTGCACGTAACTTAATGTAATGAATTCAATTAGAATTTACTTGGGAAAGGTATTGGATGTCAAGAACCTAGCGGTTCTTTTTAGTAGGATGATTTAAAAGTCAGATAGAACAAAACTAGAACGTCCAGAAACCCTCTAAATAGGGTTTGTCGTAGGTATAACGATAAATTGCATCTGGCAGCAAGACCTCTGATTAGGAGATTGTGATGTGTGGGAAACCACTACTTAATTGCTGTTGTTTTGATGTCCACCCTAAACCTGAATGGTATCACCTGTTAGGGTCCAAGCTATGAACAAATAGTGAAACCCCCAAACTAGTGTCAAAAACTAGAGAATAAAAATATTTTTTCATTGTAAAATCTTTTTTAGAATTTTTCTTTCGTTTTTTGAAACAGTGGCAGCGATTTGGGATTCACGTTTTCACTCATTTGTGCAAAGGAACTCAAAATCATAGACCAATTTTCACTTCACTCGTTGAAGTATGCAAGTTAATATTTCACTTCACTCGTTGGCAAGCAAGTTAATATTTCTCGAAAATGTATATCAGAAGAAATGAGTGTCCTAGGATTAAGCATAATCTTTTGCAAGACAGAAATTATGATCTGGAATTCGAATGTAAGCAGATACACCGGGACCCTCATAATAATTCAAAATGTGAAATCAATAAATACTATACACTTGAATTATTTATCGTTATTGAATAGTTAATAGAATGCATGCTTATGAGTAAAAGGATGAACCCAAAATGCAAATTAAAAATCTCGAAGGTACCAAAATCACCCAAGCCCAAAAGAATATCTGAGAATTTTGAGGACGGAAAAGGCGACACTGAAATCCAAATAGACGTTGGGATACCTAAATATGCAATTCAGAAGGTAAGCAGATTATTAAGAGACATAAAAACTTCGTTAGAAACAAAAGAAAAAAGCACTGAGCTGTTATGTGATATCTGTCCTCCTGTGAATACTAGACAGTACAGATAAAGGAGAGACATGAAGCAACAATAATGTGGTTTATGTACCGATCATATGAGCAACAACGAGCTTTTAAAGAAAATTGAAGAAATAATTTTACTTAATATCAGAAGCAGTTGAAATTTCTAAAGCACACTCCTTTGTAAATTAATTGAAACAAAACAATTAACATTAGACTATATTTCCGAGATGTGGTAGTATTTACAGTATTTACATTATTCGAACTATTGTCTTCATCTTTGTAACAACAAGTAACTTACAGTGTTAGAGGAAGACAACTCATGACTACCAAAAGAGGCTCTAGGCAAGGAATAAGAATGATATATCCCAGTGATTGTAATAAAGGATTCAGTTCGAAATTCCTAGGACCTGAATAATGCCGGAGCGTACAACGGCCGAAACGTCGCACAAATGGCAACAAAGATGAGGACAATAGTCCGAATAATGTAAATACTGTAAAACAATTAACGTTTCTTAAGATCTTTCACACATTTCCTGATCACATATACGTTGTTTCTTGGCGTTGTTTTCCTCTTTAATTACATTTTCCATTATGTTTTCAAATGATGGATTCAGATTTTTCTTCCCTTGACAGTTAAAAGGCTGACACCAACAATATCCGCAATCTCTCTGTAAGACATGCTAGTGTTTTTATGCGACGTTACAAGTTTCACTATTTACATTATTCGGACTATTGTCCTCATTTTTGTTGCTATTGGTACGACGTTTCGGCCGTTGTATGCTAATTTTGTCGCTAATGATTTTCTCTGGCGCTCCGCATTACTAGTTCTCATATTGCATTCATCTCTATGCTTAGTCGGCTAAGGAAATTTTTGCAGCATAGCATATGTGCTGATTCCTTAAGTTTACGTAGTTTCCAGTTTCCTATCTATTATTTCAACTTCATCCTATAGGAAGCGGTGATCCCCTTTCTCCCTCCATATGTGGTCAGCTACGCCTGATTTTTCTATCTCCCCTCATGTTACAGCTTTGCAATGTTCTTGTGGCCTTACCTTAAGGGGGTGGCCTGTTTCTCATTGATATTTCTTTTTACAGCTACATGGAATGGCGTATACACAAACCTTAGTCATGTCCTCTTCTGTTGGGGGTCTTACTCGGATAGGTACCTGCGAAGTGTAGAGCCACTTCTGAAGGTTGTTCTGATGTTATATGGATTCTTTGTATTTTTTCCGATAACTCCTTCACATAGGGTAGACCGAGGCTGTTTTGTGAGAGTTGTTATCCTCATGCACCCTCCCTTCTATGTATGTTGGAGTTCTTGTCATGTACTCTGGGTAATTGTTTCGTTGTAGGGTATTGCTTATACGGGCCATTTCCTGTTCGTATGTCTCTGAGTCGCCGTTTATGACTTTGTTCCGTGTTGTCCAACAGAGGAGGACATAATAATAGTGATAAAAATCTGATACAATCACTAATGACTAATATTTTTCAAGGTCAAAGAAATTTTATTATACACTCTGAAAGTATATTCATGTTACTACACACTACTGTAAATAAGCTAATCTGATGAAAAAAAAGAAAGAAATCAACTACACCCTGTACCTCCACTGGGTCTAAAACTAACCGTATGGTAAAACAAAATGAAATAAAAAACATTTATTCAATTAATTTACAAAAGGGTGTAGATAATGATGAAAGAATCCAAAATTGTTTACTCCCAGAAGCAAATTGATAACAAGTGGGACAGAAAAAACAACTAAAACACTTCCGAGATAATTAATTTTTTATACTTGATTTATTTTGGTATGTCGAATTTATATTTCGCGTCTTGAGTAATTCATCTTACTGAAAATCATGTATTATGTCCTCTTACGATTGATATTTAATTCTTTCTTCTCGCGTAGTTTTGACAAAAACGCATTATATTTTTCACTGGTTACATCACTTGTTCAGTTAGCATAGAAAAGCAATAAAGATGCAAGATCATGTTCAGGTTTAACAATACGATTTAGCTTTATAGCACTTGTCTTTTAGAACGAAATATTAGTCTGAAAAAGATTAACTTTTATTGAGACAGATGATTTTACTCTCCTTTAGAAGACACTTTCTAGTACTGTTTCCGCCGAGTACCAATTCATTCTATTGTTTGAAATCACAATTAAATTGTTGGAAAATTACATCGCCCCTACTGTAACGTAAAACAGCACCAAAACTAGAACTTAGAGCCTTAAACTTACTGTTCGTATTCCTTGAATATTGCTGATGCTAACTTTATTTTCAGCTTGTCTACTTTGACCGCCATTTGATTTTTTAAGTTTGCTGAAATCGTACCAAAGCTCGGTTTCATTGTTTTTGTTTCTTTGGTTATTGACAGACATCTGACAAAGACTGGAATTGCATCGGCCGAAACGTTATGAAAACAAAAATAACTGAATGTAAATAACGTAAACGTAACACATCATCCTAAGCAATCAAAAGACATTTATCTATATTTACTTATATTTGTCTGTCTCTCTCGCTCTGTAAATACAAGTAATTTTCCATGAAGCTATAACTAATCGTTTCATAATAACACATAAATTAATGGCAGAAATTTCTGCTAATTGAACAATAATTGTCATTTGGCAAAAAGGACAGCATTATGAAGAAGCCACAATTTTATCAACGCCTAATTTTGAAAGCCATTTTCTAAAGATATTTCCTATGATTCATTTCGTAAAAACGCATTTCTTATGTAAGTATTTAATTAACTGTCCAATAAGTACCAAAGTTGTTATTATCAGAGAGTGTACGTTTTAATCAATATATATATATATATATATACATACACGTGTATGTGTGTCAATGCGCTTGTGTGATGTATATCTCCCCACCTCTCTCTCTCTCTCTCTCTATATATATATATATATATATATATATTCTTAATTGTTGAATTAATATTAATTATAATATTAGTTTTCTATGCAAAATAAATCTGCATCACACAATACATAAAGTCGGCGTATATGGTAATTGCCCAATAAGAACCGTACCTTCTATTATCAGAGAGCGACGGTTAAATCAATAGATAAATATAGAATAATTAAATATATATACATATATAAACACACAAATATATCTATATATATATAGTCATCCACAGACAGATCTGTTTCGCTGTATCACAGATCATCAGTACGGTTAAACATCCGATTGCTTCTAGCCAGGATTGAAACCCGATGGAATGGACATCAGTCGGCGATTCAGCCGCTGAGCTATTGGCGCTCGGTTGAGGAAAGCCAACTTTAGCGTGTTATATACAACGTAAACACACGCCAGTAGCCGAGAGTGTTCGAATTCATTACTGAATAATTAACTACTCTATTTATTGTTGAATGAGTAGCTACTGTTTTTTCAACGTTTACTATTCCTCCATAGTCAGTCAGTTAAGTGTCATACGTGATACACGCTTGCGCGATCATGTCTCGAAAGAGACATGACTGACTGGGCAGAAGATTATCCCGCAGTAGGTTGCCATTGCTTTCTACGGTAGACTGGTTGCCGATCAAGGCTATAGAACCCAATCTGTTCTGCTATTTAACCCATAACTGGAAGGAAGAGACGGATTAATACCTTTCCCAAGGGTATTTGCGCGTAAGTGAATACAATCGATTCAACTGGAATTCGAACTCGGTTCGCAGGTTTCTCGTTCCGAGCCGATATCCACTGTACCACAACGCACATCTCCATAGTACTCAATCTAAATTGCGCAATACTGAAAATAACACGAAAATCTCATTTTAACAGACATATTGACCAAAATTATAGAAAAATATCTTTAAATACCAAAGAGTAAAATTATTCAATAAACTCGTCATTGGACGAATTCGGAATCTCCTGCAAATTTTCTGGACGATCTCCTTGCCTTAGATTATGAATACTGCCATAATCTTTGCCTTGAGTTCATCGTTGGTGTTACAAGGAATTTTGTTGATCAGCTACCCCCACACATAATAATCAAAGGTTTGTAGTCTGGGGAGATAGGTTGTGATGTTTTAAATTGTCTGACAGCCATGACTGCGTTTTCTATGTTGAGTCTAAGACCCTGTATGATGATGAATGAAGGAATAACATTGTCATCACTAACGATCACTACAAAAAACCATAACGTTGACTGGATATATCATCCAACTCTTTCCGAATCATCTGCATTGTCATTAGATTGACTAGTAGTGAATGCCAAGCAGTAGAATATGTCGTTTCCAAATTTCTTGCGCAGAGACTTGCGTCATGGTCCTTAATAACAGTGCTTCAATGACCTGTTATATTGTGCAGTTGACAAAATAAAAAAAAAAAAACACACGCACGAAATTAAAAATAGATAAAAAATGGCGACAATGTGCACCCTATGTAGATATTATACCTCGTCTCTCCACTGAGATGTGATGTGACGAAAGTTCAAGTTTATTTTGGGTAATCTGAGCCTCGATGTCGACCACGCGTCAAGTTCAATGAGGTGCTACAGCTTCAGCTTCGGGACCGGGACTAGGAAACTCACTATATTTGTGTTTTCAGAAGCGTATCTTTCATCGAACACAGCTGAGCCGCACTCTGCTCGAGGACAGAGACGCAGCTGAGTGATGACGATACCTACATTATATATTGTTATAGTGGAACATCCTGCCATCTCCGAGAATGGAATGCTCTAGACTATAAAGGATGGTGACAAGCGGTACGAGAGGGAGCCAAAGTCTTAGGCGAAGGCATTCTCTATTTGATAGTTTATTCCGCTCCTACTCGTTGATTGCTTAACTGTATCTTATTGTTAATTGTACCTTAGTTCAATAAATCCATTATATCGTATTCCTGTGTCGAGTACCCTTCTTCCACTAATCTTTACACCGATATTCCTTTCCGAGATATATATATATATATATATATATATATATAATTAAATTTGTTATTTAAACCTTCAACTTAGTCAATAATAAATCGAAAGAGATATAATTGCGTGTATCACGTATGGCACTTAACTGAATTCGATGCTTAACAAGCAAGCCTTTATTGGTATTTGCTAGACTACTGAATTCATTCATAGCTGACTGACTCTTTATTTTTTCAGTTCAATCTCTTCTCTTCCTAGCTTTACCTTCCGGTTTTTTTATGTGTCATGGCTTGACGTTTGCAATTACTTTCGTTAATCCTTACCCGGGTAATCGTTCCGATAAAGTAATTAAGTTGTCAAGAAAAAAAAAATTGTTATTAAAATGCACCTGCAAACAGGAAAAAAAAAACACGATTTTAACAAAATGCATATAAATCATTGCTTGTAATAATATCGTCTTAATGCTTTGCGTAACAATGTAATAATACGCTATGCCACGGCAAGTAATTTTCTGTCGAAGTTGCCTAAGTAGAAAAAGGAAATACACTCCGTTGTTTTGCAGTTGATAACATTAAATTTATTTGGACATCAACTGAGGAGAAGAAAAAGAACTTATAACAATGACAAGGCTTTCTTTGCACCAATTACTTGAATAAAGCATAGAAGATATAATTTATTCTAAGTTATATAGTGATTTCCAACGAGTGGCATTTAAACTTCTGAAGACACCCAAGAGGCAGGAATAAGGGATTCTGGGAACTAATTACTTACATGTCAAATACTTTACAAATATTCTACTAGTTCCATGTTTATGTTACCTAGGCAAATCCATATAAGCACTTGGTAAAGTCTCTTTCATCATGAGACGCGTGACACGTGTCTTGACTCTTATTACCAAACATTGGACAAGTGCGATTTAACTATGTCAACATTATTAATAACATAGCTGAATCTATTACAAATCTTAGAGAACTCTAACAACGTGTAAAGTTACATTTTATACTTTTGCTTTAATTATTTAAATGGCTCTCCAGAGAACTTGAATGTTTTGTTCCAGCTGTCTGATTATGAATACTCTTTTTCTTTACAAAACAAAGACCTACTACATTACTAATTGTATTCTTCTTCTGTACGTACCGTGCCATTTTAGGACGTAGGCGACCATGGATGTTTACATACCCTTATCCCTTGTCGCTCTTAACACTTTCTCTCTTCGTATTCATCCATTTATTAAAGTTCATCAACTCTGTCTCGCGCTGCATTTCCTTATCTCTTTTTCTCTATCCCTCCCGTGAGTATTAGATTCTTGAAGCCATTCTTCCATATTAAGTTTCCCGAAAACTTCAGCTGTCTCTTCCTGATGTTCGGTCCATTGTATCTTCAGCATCCTTCTATAGAACCTCATTGCTTTTGTTTCACTTCTCTCCTTAATCTTTAAGGAAATTGTTAAAAATTCGCAGCCATATTCTTATCACATATACCACATAAAGGTTCAGTACTTTTCTCTTTGTTTCCACCCAAATCTTGCTGTCACTTAATACTCAGCTTAGGTTTTGAAATGTGTCCTTAGTCATACCAATATGCCTTCAGATCTCAGTGTCGCACTTTCCGTCCTATCTTAGAATAATTCCCAAGTATTTAAATTTCTGCACCTGATTGGTTAATATTTTCGAGCTGTAGTTGGCTTTTTGGATTTTGCTTTTAACTCCGTAAATGCCTGACATTATGATATTTTATGCTCTAAATATTATCATGAGTGGGAACTCTTTTAAAATTTATTATACAGTAGAGTAATTAAGAAAGACCTTTTCTTCGAAATATTTTCACAAATCTTGAAGACGCAATAAATAACAAAAAGAAATTTCCCGGATATTACGAAAGATGAGATAACATGTTGATTTTAATATCGTTACAAAAATAAAATGTGTGCAATTTATCAGTTAGAACGACGAGGCTTTCTTTATTTCAAATTCTCGGGTTATTTAAAACAGTTACAGTTACAGCTATTATAGACATTCAAGAGAGAGAAACTGTGTTTCATACTAAATAATCGACGAATATATTATGGTTACATTTCTATAGTTTATGTCTGACCACTCGTATGCAACGATTCCTGTCAGCTAAGGCAGTTTGTAACCATTCGGCCACATTGTAAACGCTTGTTTAGCTTTGTTTAACACCTACAAAACCAAATCTGTAATTTATATTGCAATTACACTAAGTGGACCTTAGTTATAGTTTCTGAGGGAGAGGGCGTTATCTAGCGTGAACAACAGTCTGAGCAAGGCCAAGCCCCTCAAACCCGTTCAATTGGGACTTCGGGCTGCCACAACGATTCATTTAATTTGCAAGACCATGTCAGCCTGTGATATGGTTTCCAATCACTTTCTTAACTGATAACATCAAAAAGTTAACTTCCTCACAAATAGACCATGGTGAGATTCGAACCCAGGTTTCATGGTCAGAAATCGTTCTAATCACTTGGCCACGCGCCCATAATTTCTATAGATATTTCCTTGCAAAATCCACATCAATACTTGGTGACGTCTCATTCGCCATGTGATTGTTTTCATTTAAACCTGTCATATTATCACGTATGCCTACTTCCCTGCTTAATGTATTCAATTTTCACAAATATCTGCCAACGAATAAAGTGAAATTTTATACCCTTGCTCTAAATATGAAAATGACTAACCAGATAACTTGAAAACTTTCTACATCAGCTTGATTAGAAAAGCAGTTTTTATTTCAAAACTTCTTCAAAGTGCTTAAAGATATAATAAAGAATGTTGGAATATTTCGATTTTGTTTTCATTTAATTGTCTAATATTATATTAATGTTAAAAAGTACTATTAGGCTGTCTCAATCAAAATCTATCATTAAATTTATTAAGTTACATACACTTTCAACTGTCTCTTCTTAATGTTAAGTATAATTTTTTATCTTAGGAATCCCTAGAGATTTTTCTGCAAATGCCTGAATAGAAAATCATTTTTTATTCCAATACTTTTCCAAGAGCTTGAAGACAAATTCTATTTTTAAATAAAGGGTGTTCTTCTGTGTGTATGTCTATACGTGTTCTCTTTCTGCTTCTATATTCTGTGCTCCTACAGTACTTTGTTGATCATGGCTATCCACAATTTCCTGTCCCTTGTAGCTCTTAATGAATTTTGTCTTTTTCTAATCTCTCCTAAACACTACTTCACTCAAACACTCCGCTTATTTCTCATTCTTCTTGTTTTCAATCTATTCGGTATTTGCCAAGTGTTCAAGAACTCTTTTTTCATTAAATGGCCATAGAATTAAACATTTGTTTTAATTTTCTCTAAAACTTCACTGTTGCTCAAATGTTTTGTTATTTTCAGTACATTTCTGTAGAACCACATTTCTGTTGGTTTTGTGTCTGTGAAATGTGTATGGTTTTAGGCTACCTCATGTTTTTGGCAACAATCCTCAGTGAAAATGTCATGATATCATTTCTGACCTTATATCTCTCGTTGGAACCCAGAAGTAAATAAGTATACAACAAAAATCAAAGGAAAATAATAATAATAATAATAATAATAATAATAATAATAATAATAATAATAATAATAATAATAATAATAATAATAAATACTGCCTGGATAGATTATCGTAAGACATTCAATGGTGTACCACATTCCTGGATCTTAAAGATTTTAAATATATACAAGGTATCACTCGTCATCATCAATTTCATCAAACAATGTATGGCGATATAGAAAACAACCCTTTACTTCAATCATATAACTGGAACCTATAAGTCTGGTGAAATAAACATCAAAAGAGGTATATTTCAAGGTGACTCTTTGTCTCCCTTACTATTTTACATATCATTAACCAGTCAACTTAACAATACAGAATGTGGTTATAAAATAGCCCAAAAGAAAATAAGCCACCTTTTTACATGGATGACTTAAGGTTGTATGCTAAGAATGATAACGAGCTGGAAGGTCTTCTGCAAACTGCTTCAGTAAAGACATTGGAAGGAAATTCAATTTGAATAAATGTGCTAAAGATACAATTTTACGAGGATCACTACAACAAACATCTTCAATTAGCTTAGACCCTGCTGTAACAATACAAGGTTTAGAGCCAGAAGAAGCTTATAAATACCTAGGTGTAAATGAGTGAAATAATTCACCATAACAAAATGAAAGAAACAGTGCGTAAAGAGTACTATAAATGGCGACGACTGATATTAAAAACTGAATTGAATTCACAGAAGAGAATTATGGCCATTAATAATCTTGCTATCGCAGTGGTCCAATATCTTGAACTGGACTGTAAACGACATCAGACGAATGGATTCTAAAACAAGAAAGATGAATCATCCAAAGGCTGATGTAGACCGTCTATACCTACACCGTAAAGAAGGTGGACGAGGTCTTATTCAGCTAGAATTGTCACACAATACAACAACTATTGGCTTACTAACATACATAGAAACAACAAAGGACTGAATGATACAATTAGTCAAACAACATGAAAACAGAAAGAAAAACTATTCAATCATTAAAAAAGGCAGTAAATACAAACAAGCTTGGCATTTAGTAGATTCTGTAAAAAAGCAAAACAGAAGCCAAGAATCAACTATTGCAGCAAATAATATGAAAAAGATAGCCAAGGATAAAGCTCTTGAATTGATGAAACAACGCTGACAAGACAAATATCTGCATGGCCAATATCCAGAATGTACCAATAAATCCAATGTTGATAAAGTCAATACTCATCGATGGTTACGTGCATCTGTATTAAAGTCTGAGACTGAATGCATTATTCTTGCAGCGCAAGACCAAAATCTTTTCACTAGAAACTTTCAGGCAAATATTGTACATAATAATGTGGATCCAAAATGAAGGTTCTGTGATAAATACCAAGAAACAATAGACCATCTAATCTCAGGATGTTCTGTACTTGCTCCAAATTCGTCACTAAAGAGTGGGGCAATATTTACATTGGACAATGTGCAAACACTATAAGAAAATATGTAAACAAACATTGGTATGAACACCACCCAGCTCCGGTTACAGAAATAGAAGATGTCATCATTCTATGGGATTACACCATCTACACAGACAGAAAAATTGAAACAAATTGTCCGGACATTATTGTTAAAAACCAGAAAGAAACAACTTGCCTATTAATTGATATGGCTTGTCTTGCAGATTGTAACATAGCGAACCAAGGAATTCGAAAAACTGTCAAAGTATGAGGACCTGGAAATTGAAAACAAGAATCGTGCCAGTGATAGTAGGTGCACTTGGAACGATAAAAAAATGGAACAAAACAACACATTGAAAGAATCCCTGGAAACCCCAGCTTAAGAGATATACAAAAATTGTCTTGTTAAGTACAACCTACACACTAAGGAGAACTTTGTCTATGTAACACTAGGGGTGTTAGGGGAGATAGAGAAAACATGAAATGGAGCCATAACAACACGCCATGACTTGCCTTAGGTCTTCCCGCAGACATTGCAGGTAGTGCAACCATAGTAGAAATGGAAATACGATGAAAAATGACAACATAATAATAATAATAATAATAATAATAATAATAAGAAGAAGAAGAAGAAGAAGAAGAAGAAGAAGAAGAAGAAGAAGAAGACGGAGAATAAGAATAATAAAAATAATAATTGACGGAAATAGATCTGATATAGTTATAAAAGAAATAAAAAAAATGAAATTGCTAATTGATATAAATTGCACGCAGGATACCAATGTTTTTAAAGAATTTCAAAAGCTGTAAAATTATGAGCTTCAAATCAAAGAAGAAAAATGTGGAAACTTAAAACTACGATTATTCCATGTGGTGATAGGTTCACTGGGTATGATAAAGAAGGATACCGGAAATCACGTGATAAAAGAAACTAGACACATCAATATCTCAGATCCAGTCATATTATTTTGTGTGGAACTGCACATATAATTCGCAAAACCCTCCCCACCTAAACGCAACATCCAAAATGGACATCTTCTATGTTTTTACTTATAGACTTTAAAGAGGACATAGTGATTAAGCACTTTAAATTAGTCTCAGGCAAGATGATACCACTCCCAATAATAATAACAATTTACCTTACTGATATAATTTTAAAGTTATACTCACCCAACTTTTATTTTTTACTTGTAGGGCTCCCGCCCTGCAAGTAAATAATAAATGTCACTATATTACGAAAGATGCTTTCAAAATCTTCATTTTAATTTTGGTAAAAATTAGTAGAGCAACATATAGTAATTTAATGAAAATATATGTCGTGATTAATATCTTGTAATTAGTGATAACTTTTGTTTCCTCATCAGTTGTTTCTCATAAACAACTTGTTAAAAATAATTACTTCTTCGGTCTCCAAATTATAAAATCCTTTTTATACTCTGACAAACTAATAAACTAATTTAAGTTTTTAATTTGCACCACGATTGAATAATAGTCATTTATTATCTAGTTTTCTCTTAATTTTCTTCCCTATTTTTGAAGAGGTGCTGAATATGTTTCGACTCTTCTTACTTCCTGAAATATTATCAAGCATCGAATAGTTTTGAAATAACATCTCTTTAGACGGACGATTTCAGCGCCCATTTCAAAGACTATCGAAAGTCAATTTGTTTTTACCTTGGAAATCGTCACACTGGCGTCGATATCTACTGACCCACCCTCTTAAATGAAACGAAAACATCATTCGAAAACAAGACTTTTACCTGGGTGCGATGACAGCTATCGTCAGTGGAACATATTTCAGCCACTATAACAGCGCATTTCGTCAACTATGAATAGCCTAAATCATTATCAAAATAGTATGGCATCCAGAAATAAAGCACTTACCTACACACCAGATTTGGTCGACAAAACACACATGTAAACCATTACGCTAAACTAGGTGCGCATTTCTTCACCGTTCTCTTTTAATTAGTCATATTGGCTTTTCGCTTCTTAACTTCGAGTGTAAGTCTTTTGTTTCATTGATACTTGTAAATTAATACTTGTGGCTTGTTGGCCCATCACGGTAAGATACCGGTTCTTGTATTATCACTGAAGTTAAGAAACGTCGAGTCTGATCAGTACCTAGATGGGTGAGAGATTGAGAATACCAGGTGATGTAAGTTTCGACGTACGACTGTTACAATGAATAATGGCTCTGATTTGGAGAACCAAGATCCAGTTCCAATCGGGTTCGTTATATTCAATTTTGCACAAATACTTTGAGAAAATTATGAATTCACCTACTCGCCACTCTCACATCTGTAGGTTAACCAATAAGACTTCTGTCAGTAAAGTATTATAATCATCAAAAAACGAATTCTTAAAATCTAAAAAACTCTCATTTTAAATAACTTACAAATATTTAATAAACCGTTGAGAAGGAATCAGTTACTCCTCTCTTATAATAAAGACAATTATATATATATATATATATATATATATATATATATATATATACAGTGACACGCATGAGTATTTGATACATGTTATTCTCCGTTATAACTCTAGTTCATGTTCGTCATTTTGCCTGATATTTAGTAATTAATATCTCGTAAAGTTGTTTTAGCTGTATGTGGAAGAAAAATTGAAAACTCATGGTTGAATCCATTTTTTTATCAAAGTTCAAAGTTACCTATGCAAAATTATTGGATACATGACACTTTTTTCAAATTTTCAATCAAAACTTTGTATTTTAAAAACTTTAAATATTCAAATTTTTGATAGTATTGGAATGTTGCTCTGACCAATCAGAGAAGCACATAATTGCTTACAAGTTACTGCTACTAATCATCTGACTTTGATGTGCATTCTGTAATTGAAGGATTAAAAAATGCAAAAACTAAAGAATTATCCAGAGATATGCGCGATAGAATCATTCAACGTCACAAAGGAGGACAAGGTTACCGAAAAATTAGCAAAGAAATTAATCTAGTACTAAGTAGAGTAAGAAATATCATCAGAGAATATAAGAAATATGGCGACGGTACAGCAAACCTTCGAAGAAATAGAAGTCCGAGAAAAATAAATGAGAGGATTTTAAGATGGATCAGCAAAAATGCGCAAAATAAACTTTCATTACTCGTTCTGAAATTAAAACTTATCTTGAGGGTTCTGGAATTAATGTAAGTAAAAATACCATTAGCAGAGCTCTATATCGTACAGGCTTTCATTCAAGATCACCAAGAAAAGTGCCTTTACTGAAAACCAAACACGTCAAAGACCGATTAAAGTTTGTCGAAACTTATGAAAAGAAAGGTATGCAGTTTTGAGAAAAGGTAATCTGGTCGAATGAAACAAAAGTTGAAATATTCGGAAGAAACACTGTGACAAGTGTTTAGCGAAAAAAAGGCACTGCCTTCAACATTTACAATACCATCACCACAGTTAAGTTTGGGGTTGGTTCCATTATGATATGGGATACTTTTCACCCAATGACACTGGTGAGTTACAAGTTATCCATAGTAGAATGAATGGTAGCATGTACAGGGAGATTCTAGAGAGAACCTTCAGAAATCTGCAACTTCTTCAGAACATGGTCGGAATTTTGTGATTCAACACAGCAATGATCCCAAACATTCCGCAAAACTTACAAATGATAGGTTTGAAAATAATGGTATTAGTACTCTCAGTTGGCCAAGTTCAGTCTTCTGACATGAATCCAATTGAGAATTTGTGGAATACTTTGAAGGTTAAAGTTCATAAGCAGAATTCACAAAATATCAAGCAATTTGAGGAATTATGCAAGGAAAAATGGGGTAAAGTAACAGTAGATCAGTAAAGAAAATTTGTGGCCAACTATAGAAAGCGACTGAAGGCAGTGAAACAAAACAGAGGTTAAGCAACAAAATAATAATTTGATGTATCCAATACTTCTGCATAGGGTAATTTTGAACTTTGATAAAAAAATGGATTCAACCATGAGTTTTAATTTTTTCTACCCACATACAACTAAAACAACTTTACGAGATATTATTTAAGAAATTTAAGATAAAATAGCGAACACAAACTAGAATTATAGCAGAAAATAACATATATCTAATACTTATGTGTGTCACTATATATATATATATATATATATATATATATCCCTCCTATGACGCTCATGAAGAGAAAGTCAATACCAAGGTAGCGTCGGCTCAATTCTTTCTCTTTACTACCAACTATTAAATTTTACTACTAGTTATGAAAGCTCTTGCCGTGTATTTGCACTTTAACAGTGCGTTATTTTTTGTCGGAATAACATACGCCAGTAGCCGAGAATGTTCAAATTCATTACTGAATAAACGATACGTAAATACGTGATTAACTACTGTTTCTAAGGACTACCATTTCTCCATAGTGCTCAATCAGCGTGCTAGAGCGATTACACACACACACACAAACACATACACACACACACACACACACACACACACACACACACACACACATATATATATATATATATATATATATATATATTATAGTTTACAACATTAAATATTCATAGGTCTTTTTATATTCAGCTCTGTTTTAAATTAATGTTTTGAACGTTGTTAATTTTTTTCTTCGTTCTTTATTCACTTTGATATATATATATATATATATATAATACTCAAACTCAATTAAAATAAAGACCGTTTGTATATATCCAGAGGTTTGGATAATTATTTCTTTATGTCTTATGTAAGATAGTCAATAGTAGGCACATCAATATATATTTTATTTAAGAAGGCATGTCGATATAAATATTTTACCGTCATTTTTTCTGGCACGTGCGCATACGTAATTAGATAGTCTTGATTCTAAGAATGTGCAATAAATTGTTTCTTCATTTCTCAGAAGCCGATAAAAAAAGGGGAAAAAACTTTCACTAATAAAATTGCTCTAAGGTGTCTGTTTCTCTTTTTATTATTATTATTATTATTATTATTATTATTATTGAATATGGGATAAGCTTATCATTAAACTCCTCTAGCTAATCAGAAGACTTTTACTTGCAAGTAAGAGCGTACAAAACCGCATTTATCAACTGTCAGTTCTGCTACAATATGAAGCAACTAAGTTACAGTGAATTGAGGTCAACTCGTGTAAAAATGTAGTAGTCACGCGATGCACGACTTGTCTGTGTTTTGAATTCGATCATTTTCTTTTGCTTGCCTATTATTGATCGTCCTTGCATAATTCGTGCAAGATTCGTTTGTTTATTGACCGTTGAGCCCAAATTCTTGGCTACTTCACTGAAACCCATAATGAAAATCAAGTTAGCTTGATATTGCTGCAATTCACAGAGAAGGCAATGGTTTAATTAAAGCGTGTGAATTGTCGAAGGGAAGAAAATGGGAAGATGATTATTTTGGTTTTTGATAAATATTTCGACACGATTTGTTATTTAATGTTTTATTAACGCCTCCCCGCGTGAGTTTTCCTACAGATTTTAGACATGGTTTTTTGCTTGTTTATTTTGTATGTTAAGAAAGTTAAAAGGTAATCATGTGAAAACAATTGAGGTAAAGAGATCGGTCTGTGAACTGTTGAAAATGAGAACAAGAAATTTCCAAAGCAGAAAAAGAGTTTCAGGAAAGAATAACGAACGGAAAAAAAGAGAAAAGAAATAAAACAAACAAATAGGCAAAAAGGAAACATAGTAACGAAATCTGACAGAAAAATAGTAAAAAGAAAGAAGAGAAAAGGAAGTGGAAGACAAGAAAAACGGACAAAGAAATTTAAAGGAAGAGAAAGAGAAGTGAAAGAAAAAAGAACTATTAAATAGAAGCTAAAATGAAAGATCAGGAAAATGATAAAAAGAACAGTGAAAAGAAGAAATCGAAAAGAAAAAGAAGAGAAATAGGAGAAAGTATAGGCAGGGGACAATAAAAGAGTAAAATTAAATAGAAAATATAAGAAAGAAATTAAAAAATAGAAATAATAAGAAAAGAAAGCAGAGAATAAAAGAAAGAAGGAAAAAGAAGACCAAAAAGGAAAACGAAACTTGTAGTAGGGATGGTCAGCCATGCTTGGTACAAGGCCAATGCACCAACATAGCCGAAAACCTCCACAACTTAGGGTTTATCAGAATCATCAGAAGGTTATGGTTGGATGTTGGAATGTGGAAGAATAAAATATTTTGTTTTGTATGTTGAAGTAAAAATTTATTGACTAAACAGAAAATTATGAATTTGTAGGAGTTAAATGTTCAATGAGAAATAGTAGTAGCGAGTTGAGTGAATCAAGAGTTCATAGTTGTAACTTGTGTGTATATAAAGATTAACAGGATAGTTATGAAGTCTGGGTTCCTTTCCTTTTTATGGTGGCCACTAAAGTGAAAAGAAAGATAAAGGAATAAAGGAATTGTACTTATCGGAGTTAATATGTAGGAGTCAGTTGAAGTATCTTGTTGTTGTTGTTGTTGTTGTTGTTGTTGTTGTTGTTGTTGTTGTCTTCTTTTTTGTTGACTGCGGGAATGTTGAGGTTGAAGAAGAGGTAAAGGAAATAGCACGAGTGAAAAAGGAGAACGAATGTGACAGGGTCTTTATATGTCCAGGTCATGCTTAAAGTTGTTACATTTTAGCGTGTCGTCTCTCGCTACTCCCATCTGACTAACTGATTTGGCTTTCTTTCATTCTTTTGTATCAAAAGGCCTTTTAGCATAGACTTTTCTCGGTTTTGAAAATCACTTCCTTTCATTGGTTAGAAAAATAATTTAACATCTGATCGATAAATCCGGCTTCAACTTATTCTTTCAGTACGGGGTCAATCCTTTTCTTGTTAAATAAAATCAGGATTTCACATGTAATTGTGAATTTTGGTAAAAGTGAAAAAGAGAAGAGAGTTGCATTTAATTTTATGTTCACTACAAACAAACATGTAGAAATTTTTTTTAAAAAAATAAAAAGAAGAGAAAAATGAAGAAGAATGGAGAGAAAAAACTGAACACAGTCTATAAAGAAAAGAGAGAAAGAAGAAAAATAAAAACAAAAGTGAACGAGAAAGAAAAAGAAAGAAATAAGGATAAAAGAAACCAAAGCAATCAAGAAAAGCAGACAAAAGTAAAGAAAGAAAACGGCAAATATTTTATAGAAGATAAAAAAGAAAAAGCGAATAAAAAGAAATTAGAAAAGAAAGGAGAAAGAAGATAAAAAAAGTGAAGGGAGAAAAAAAAATTTTCATCCCGGCCTGTCAATTTTAATTCCAAATATATTTTCTTATAATCTGTCATCTCGCCTTCTGTTATGCAAACTTACTTTGTTTATATTTGAAAATCTATTTTCATTTTAAATATATGCTTTGGATTAAATTTATTGATAATAAATCTCTTGAATCAGAGTAAATGTTTCATTTTCAAATTGGGATCAAACTCTTCAGAAAGTTCCGAAAAGCTTTGCAAAACTAAACCGTTTAGTAGAGATGGAAATAGGAGACTCCAAAACAAAAACGCTATGTAATGAAAACTAAGTATCGCAGTAACTCATATGCAATATATTAAAAGAAATCAATTAGAAAGGACACACTTTCAATTGTAAGACGACATAATGTATAGTTAGTATCATGACGGCCACCACAGAATGCAAGTTACGACGTCAGAATCACGCGCGTACAAACATTTAACTCCCTGTGTAATATAGCAACATTAGCAGTTTAGCCCGGTTTCACTCGGGTAGTTTAAGAAATAATAGAAAATAAAAAAACATATGATGAATTTACTTAGCAAATACTTACACAACGTCCACCTTCGTCAATTTTATAGATATAGATAACAGTGTAAAATGTCTCTTTTGGATTAGGGTGGGAGGGGGAGGGGCAACATATGTAGATATAAATAATATAAAGTTTGGTGATCGATTCTATATTATAATCAATGCATAAACTGATCCCTGACTTTATGCGGTGACAATATATATTTTTCTACTCCTAATTTTGGCTTTCTGAAAAATTTCAAGGTGTCGTTAGCATTCTAAAATTTTTATCTACGTCTGAGAGCAACTCCCGTCGAGCTAGACTGCAAAATGCAGACGCTAAGTCGAATCTATCAAACAAACAAATACTTACACAACGTCCACTGTCGTCACTTTTATAGATATTGAAAAGACATAGCGGAAGCGCGTTGTATAGTGAAAACTGTCTTCGAAAAAACAAGCAAAGTATTAAAAAACAAGGAAATCTCATTATAAATAAGTACTGAACTGTTATATATTGTCAATCTTCACATATGATAACGAATGTAGGAAGTTATTCTCACAGATGAAAAGGGGACTTGATGCAACAATGATGTGATTGCACAGATGGATGTTGAAAGTACCATTGCCGGAACGTGTGTGCGAAGAGTAAGCTGTAAGGAAAATGAAAACACAAAAATGATCCTTGAATATAGAATCGAAGGGAAATATTTAAATATCTAAATGCATAATGAAAGAAGAAAACTTGAAGACTTTGACGCTCATGAGCAATATTGAATGGAAGACAGACAGATAAAAACAAAGCAATCTATCTAATAAACTTATGCAACTATTTGGATAACAATGGAGAAAAGGAATATTGTGAAGAGTCAGTGACACCCACGTACTTGTTTTATATGCCACACTGCATATGAACGTAAAAGAATACTGATGAAAGCACGTATACTTAGTGTAGAAAATTTTCTATCACTTGAATTCTATAAAAGGGAAGCCACCCGATACTTCTAGTATAAAGCTTACATGATACATAGAAATGATGGGATTTGTGGTGCAGTAGATATCACCTCGGAACGAGAAAATGGAGAGTCGTGTTCCAATTCTACTTGTATTTGTTGCATTCAATTACGCGCAAATACCCTTGAGAAAGGTATTAATCCGCCGCTTCTTTCTCCATCTATGTGTTAAATAGCAAGACAGATTGGGCTCCAGAGCCTTGGTTGGAAACCAGTCTACCGCAGAAAGTAATGTCAACCTACCGCGAGAAAATCCTTTGCCTAGTCAGTCATGTCTCTTTCGAGACATGATCGCCGAAGCGTATATCATGTATGGCACTTAACTGTTGATTATCATCGTGTTCAGTATACATTTTTATATGCTGAACTTGTGTATTTTTGGTAATAGTATTTTTTATAGACAAACTATTTCACTTTTATGTGCCTTGTGTCTTCACGATGTAGACGATTGTAGCTTTCAACAATTCCTTATTCATTTCAGGTTTAAGAAATATTTTCGACCCTTCAATCCCCTTTAATCAATCATTCCTTTTTACAGTTACCCACTTGTTCATCATGACTTACGTTAATATCACGTTGAACAACTGGTTCACGTACGTTCATTATGATTATAATCTTTTAATAATATACTCCTTTCTATTCAGATTTTAACAAGTAAGCCCTTTCTACTGTTATATCACGTTGAAACACCTATCGCTGCAGTTAAGCAACATCGAACCTGGTCAGGAGCTAGACAGATGTCGCTTGAGAGATACTAGGTGTTGTAAGTATAAATATGTGAGCGATTCAGTGACTAGGAAGATCTCAGGTCCAATTCCAGCTGGATTCGTTACATCCACATACGCTCAAATACCTTTGGAAAAAGTATGAAGCCACCTCAATTCCCTCAGCTATTGGTTATTTAATAAGACTTGTTTGTGGTGCAGTAGATATCGGCTCGGAAAAGGAAATTGTGGAGCCGAGTTCGAATTCCGGTTAAATTTTTTGCATTCATTTAAAAGCAAGTACCCTTGGGCAAAGTAGTTATGGGTTAAACAACAAGACAGATTGGGTTCTGTAGCCTTGGCTTGCATCCAGTGTACCGCAGAATGTAACGGCAACTTACTGCGGGATAATCTTCTCCCCAGTCAGTCATGTCTCTTTCGAGATATGATTGCCCAAGCGTGTATCATATATGACACTTAATTTACTGTTAACTAAATCATTATTATCTCTAAAATATCTTAAAATCGATAAATATTTCCTGGCTTTAAATAACCTACAATGGGCTGATACACCGTAGAAAGCGAATCAATCAATCTTTTCCACCACTATTAGCTTTCTCACCAAATGGTTTGAACAAACTATTAAGTAACCAAGAAACTACTGTTTAATTCTGTGTGTAAAATACACGTGAAGAATTTAAGTTTAAGGATTAAAACAAAAACTATCCACTGACGAACCAACAGCTGCACAGGTAGCTGAAAATATATCGTACACTTGGAATTGAACATACTTAGCGGGGGGCATTTGATGTTTTCAAGTCCCGCAAGAAAAGAAAAACTAATAGAAACAGAATTTACACGGAGCGTATTTAGTGGCTCCGTGAATTGACGAGTCAACAACTAGAGAGAACACTGAATACCAAAGAGATGGGCGTTGTTGTGCGTGTATGCACGTTGTGATGTAGCCGATATCAGCTCAGAACAAGAAATCAGAGAACCAATTCAAATTCCAGTTGAATTCATTGCAGTCACTTATCTGCAGGTACCCCTGGGAAATATATTAATCCAGCTTTTCTCCCTCCAGCTATGAATTAAATAACAAGACAGTTTCGGTTCTATAGCCTTGATTGGCAACCAGTTTACTATAGAAAGTGATGGCAACATACTACGGAAAAATCTTCTGCCCTGTCAATCATGTCATTTTCAAACATGATCTCCCAAGTATGTATTGTGTATTGAACTTAACTGGATGACCAACCATAAAAGGTTAGGACAGGGAAGTTCTTTCATTACTTCACTCTCCGTCACAAACAAGTAGTCAGCAACATCTTTCTACTAGGAACAATAGAAGAAGCCAATAAAGAACATCTCAATGGCGTTATTTATTACTACAAAATATTTCTCCCAGTGAAAGAACTGTTGGTCTAATTTTCAATAAGAAACAGAGACAGTTCGACTATTGTGTATTGGCATAAACACACCCGTAAAGTTGAATGCACTAACGCCACCCGTATAGGCCGTTACGGAACAAAGAACGTAGTCGCCCAAACAAAGTTCAGATACATATAATGTTGAATAATTCACGCTACTAAGCTGCAGGCACCTCTACGCCTTGCCTGAATCCTTTCACAGTTTTGCAGCAATGATTCCTCTAGTTCTCGAGGTAACCCACAACTAGAGGACCTGTAATGAATGTCAGTTTTTCTTACTAGAAGTGACATTAAATATAATGAGCTTAACATTTCTTATATTATGCACAGAATTTCTATAAGCATCTATTTATCACACGTAATATTTGCAGCATATTCTACATCACAAATCAAAGACTCTGTGACAATGTTTTCTTTCTATATGTGTCCAGATAAAAAATACATTTGGAAAGTGAATGAATACCAGAAAAAGAGAAGAAACTTCACAAGTTTTACCCTCGTATTATAGGCTGTTAACAATTTGTTGCTACAAATTCTACCCCATAAATACTAAAACTTTCAACATTAAATTACAAATTACATTACTTTTTGGCTGACCCACGTATATCTGCCATTAATTAGAACAAAACCTCTTCTAAATTCAAGAAAGAAGAAATTTCGCGGGGAAACCTTATTATACAAATTGTTTTTAATTAAAATTTCATGTGAATTGGCTTCCCCAAACGTAGGTTGTGTTAATTAATCTTCCCTTCATTTCACAGACATGACATTTGTTCATAAGAAAATTAAGGACGATGTCAAATAATTAACCTTTTCAGCAGGGAACTAATTTATGTCTTAATAAAAAGAAGCAAAACATGCCGCGTAGACGAGGAGTTAATGTTTGAAATCAGTTGAAATAAAAAAAAAGCGTAGTTCAGCTTCACCAACAAAAGGACAGCTTCCAAGGATATGAGTTGCATTTTGATTTGCCCTTTTACCTTTTTTCAATTATTCTGTAGAATAATAACTGATAATTACTATTAAAAAATGCCATGTAAAATCAAGCATAATAGCCTGACGTATCATTTTGATCACGTTCTTTTGTTTTAACAAGATTCGAATAGATTGTGATGCTAATTTACTTTATTGGGATTTAAACCAGCAAGCTTTATCATCCTTTTTATAGGATACTGAGAAAAACTGATATTTTATGGGGTATAATTCCCTTATTATTATTTTCATTGATACTTGGTAAGATTATAATTAGTGAGTATTTTATTATTATTGTAGAGAAATTTACCAAGGGAGATAACCATTCATTAACCATTTCTAAGCTTTTTAGTAGACCTTTAATCATAAATATAAGCAAAATGTCCTGTTTATCTTACAGTATAGGTGATGTTTTATATCATTTACCAGTCAAGACATTTTTACCCTCATTTGACGTTCAGGTTTCTTTTCTTCTTTATTTATTGATTGAATATTATTCCTTATAATTTAAACATAAACTATAACAGTAATTTAATAACAATAAACTATCTATTTTACAACGAACTGTTTTACGTCAAGTTTACATAGATACACCTGATTAGATGTCCAAGGGTGCGGTTAAACCACTGGAAGAGAGAGGCCCTTTAGTTCTTGTTAGGATATATCCACAGGAAAAGAAATATTCTGATTTAAAACCTACGAGCCATTTGTCATAAGGTGCACTGGTACAGACTATACACTTTTAATGAAGAATGAGCAGTGTGCTTTACAAATATAAACAAGTCATTTACAGGTTGCTCAATAAACACTACAGACATGCTTTATTCACTTGAATCCAGTGGTTTTGACAGGATCATGACGGGAAAAAGAGAAAGATACTACCAGAGGTTCCCAGTAGAACTTTGCACATGAGTGACGAAGGATGGATTACCATTTTACTAAACACCTCCGAGTACTTTTGTCCTCCTTTCAGAACAAATCAGTCTTTTTTAGGTCTGTATTGCTTTCCCTCCGAGAGAGAATGCGTCTGGAAAAATTATCTAAAAATTGCTTATTCGCTTTTGTCCTTGTCATTCAGTGCAAATTTTAGGGCATCTAAAGCTGCACCAGAACAATAAAGAATCAAATATTAAAGACTGGCAGTATATCCCGGTGTTGCTCGGGTGTAATGAAAGCTTTAAAACTGATCCATGGTCCTAGAGCTTAGACTCAGCCTAAAGAATATTTGTGGGAAGTTTGGTGAGAATCGGATAAAAATTGTGGATTTGTATAAAGGACATACAGACAGATAAACAGACACACACACAATCATCTTTCCTTTTATATATATATATAAACTATTTTCTGCACTATTGTAAGAACTGCAACCTTGAAACTTCAGAATGTCGTTTCTTATGCCTTTGTCTATGAGTGTATGAAATTTGATTAAAATCGAACTGCTCCTTCTATAACCCGATTTTTTCGATTATCGATTTTCGATATTTATCGGTAGTGCCTAGACACAAAACCTAGTTAGGAACACTCGCAGATGCTTATAGTACAACTGTGTAAATTTTCAAGAAAATTGGTTCAGCCGTTTCGGAGTCTATAGGTAACGGACACTCACACACACAGACACACACACACACACACAGACAAAGTTCCATTTATAAATAAGTTTAGATATGTTCATTGGGTTTTGGAATGTGAGAACACCTCAGTTTCATACTAAGGAAAACCTTGGAAGTCGGATTTCTTTAATTTAATGTTCAATGGGTCTTGGAATGTGAGAACTCCTCAGTTTCATACTAAGAAAAACTTTGAAAGTAGGATTTCCTTAATTGCCTGCATCCTAAGAAGAAAGACATCAATATGTCAGCTCTTAAGAAAACTATATCTGACTTTGTCTAACTATTGGAGATTGATGTTAGATATACATTTTCCGGATTGGTAGACATGAAACAGGTAAGAGAGAAGCAAAAATCAGGTTTGATATTTGAAACGATCTGGCGAAACATCTGGAACATCTAACTACTGGCATCTATGAGACACGTCATTGCGTATTTGCATTGGCAGAAATAAGTACACAAGCTTTTTAGTTGCTGTATTCCAAACATGAAGTCTAGTGACAAATTTAAGTCTACTCTGAATACGCAACCAGTTGAAAAGTACTTTCATCTATAAAAAAAAAACTATTCTACTGAGCGATTTCAATGTATCTATAGGTTGCGGTCTACTTGTATGAAGTATTGTAATCGTTATATATGCCTTTGAAAAAGCCACCTCAAATGGTCATCTGCTGTTATCCCTTTATAGTGATCAAGCGCTCTTCTTTCTAAACACCACAAAACTGGCTGGAGGCATACCAATTCAACCACTAACATCTCCTCGAGTATGTGATTGTGAGGTCTTTCCTCGTAAAGAACATAAAGGTTATGTTTCTTTTCTGTTGGTGATTGTTGGTCTGATCCTAGGTTAATACGATCCAAGTTTAGCTTCATTATCCGGTTCATAACAACCGCACTCCACCAGCTCAGATAGTAGATGCCAAACACAACACTGACAACTTAAAATATTTCCAGATTCTTTGTGACACCAAGTTTGCAGATATCCCGGTTAGTGCAGACATTGAAATTGAATTAAATCAACATGGTTGGTTTTGAAAAGTGCTATATACGTCCTTCCTGAAAATGCTTGTGTATGTCAAGAAGAATCTTCAAGACTTTTCTGTTTCTAAGGTGTTTGAAGAGTTTTCTATTGTCCATCTCAATAGTAAGAATAGTAAGAATTGATCCTCAACTAGTCGAGCAAAATAGCTTAATTGCATGTTCCGTCTGCCTAAAAGTTTGAAAGACATCTGCTCATCTGGAGAGACACATGCGTGTCTATTGAGCAGCTCTTGTATTTACTAAGCCTTTATTTGCTGTCTGCGGCAAAAGAGTCCTATATATATATATATATATATATATATATATATATATATATCCTGCAGAAGCTTGAAACAAATATTGGACCTTGTTTTAATATCAGAACATACCCGATACAAGGCGTGATAGACTTAAGATACAGGATTACTGCTAAAATTCCCATGATGAATAAAGTTCCTTCTATAACTGAAACTGTAGATGGTAAGATTTAAAAATTATGAGTATTAGGCTTATATTTTACTATTTAATATTGACTTGATTTCAAATTTGCAGTTTTCAGGGAAGCACCAACGGAGGAATCTATTTCTTAAACTCGTAGTTTTAGGAAAAATTAGCTTGAGCAGAAATTTCTTTAAAATTGTTAACACAGAGTGAAAGTAAGTTCGACAACGTGGAAGATATATGGATGGATCTGGTAGTAAATTTCTGAACTAGTGTAACGAAAGAATTGAGTAAATCTGAGCATTAGTTATGGAAACAGCGTCAGAGTACAGACAGTCTTGCTAAGATTTTATGGTAGTGAACCAGTAAAGTGGATAATACACCATCATCCTAAAGGGAGTCTAAACAATTTTGAACACTATCAAACCTGGAAAGTGAACAGCGAGCATTTATAATCCTAATTATTGCAACGGTATTTTTTAATTTCAGGAGGAATCTGATTCTTGCAAAGAAAATGATTAACAGAGAGAGTCAGGTACGATATAATTTGCTGACTAATTTCTCAGACTTCAGTTAACTGCCATACATGGTACTCACTTGGGCGATCATGTCTCTCTCGATACATGATTGACTAGGTAGAAGATTTTCCGACAGTAGGTTTCCATTATTTTCTGCAATAGAATGGTTGCAAAGCAAGGCTATAGAATCCAGTCTATTCTGCTATTCAACCCATAGCTGGAGAGAAAACAAATTTTATACCTTTCCCAAGAGTATTTATACGTCTGAGAACGAAACAAAGTCGACAGGAATTCGAACTAAGCTCTTCGATTTCTCGTTCCGAGACTATATCCATTACACCAGAAATCAACCAAAGGCGTTTAATTTTTTCCTAGAAAAACTGAAACAGCACCAGGCTAATTAAAATCTCCGTATACAACAAAAAATAGAAACTTTTATTCATGTGACAGGAACGAATATTCTTCAGAAATTAAAACTTTCCAAAGCATATATCTATTTTATCTTTTAGTACCGCAAAAAAGCGATCTTAGCCGTATCAACGTTTAGACAATCAGTTACAATAAACACTTGCACGCACAATAAGGCACTATCAATAAGGCTCTCAAGTTCACTCATTTGTTCTTCCGGTGGAAGTTCCCAGGACATATTTGTAGAACTGTTATTCACTAAACGGTGAGTTGCCAACAATCACTTTCAATTAATTTCTAACAGTATTCTTTCTGTCTACAAAAAAGCATACTGAATAAAATTTCAAAAGGGAACTTAGACAATAGCTGCTGATTTATCGGCAATGGTGACACAACGTTTCACGAAGCTACAATATATGTATGGTTTCCGTGAGATTTACGAAGTTGGTATTCATTTGAGATCTATAGTCATCAGCAGGAACTTGACATGGCACCGATTGATCAGATTCCTAATAGATATAATCAACCCAGTAAGAAGGAAGTCTTAGTCCTATGTTATAAACTCATAACACATTGTCGAATTGATC
Source organism: Ascarosepion bandense (assembly GCA_037127315.1). Lineage (NCBI taxonomy): Eukaryota > Metazoa > Mollusca > Cephalopoda > Sepiida > Sepiidae > Ascarosepion > Ascarosepion bandense. The sequence continues at coordinate 1,212,243 of JBBBDQ010002149.1, forward strand.
CGATAGTTGCCCATTTATAGCAATCGGATGGTAAGCTTCAATGTATCGAGCTTCTTTGCCAAAAGTCTAACACATTATGCTCTGACAGTAGCTCAAAAGTGATTGAAAACAAACTTTTCTCTCTGTCGAGTAGAAGACGCCTCTTTGTTTAAGCTGTGAAGCAGGCAGATGGCTAGGTATCCATTAAACAAATTTAGACAATTTTCTGGATAAATGGAGCTGTTTTATGATCAAAATGAAACTTGAAGTAAACTAATTTGCTAATTCACCTGTAGTCTTCTTCGGATTTGCACTATGTTTTACAGAAGTTTCTTGGTGTAGGTTTCGAAATTTAACCTTCTTAATTTCCAAAAATGCTTCATTTTCAAAAGAAGTCATGGAATTATATTAGTCAAATATTTTTTTAAGTATCATGGCTGGATTGACTGACTTCAATCAAGCGAAACACCAGGACTAATTGTTTTGAACTGCTTAGAATTTTAGCATGTTAACCAATATTTTTTATATATCCTAAAATAAAAGAAAAATAAAACAAGTTACATATTATAAACGTAGAATATAAATATTATAGGCTCAATCTTTACTGCTCCACTCCCGATGTTTTCGCCGTTGTACACTACAGTCTTATTTAGGTGACAGGAATTTCGAACCGAGCCCTTTATTTTGATCACTCAGGCATATTCTCGTTGCACGAGCCAAGACACATTCGGATGTCTTAGTTAACATTTTTAACTGAACTTTTTACGTTATATAACCACCACTGCAGTAACTAGATATCGAACTAGCGTCTCTTTGGTTAACGTGTTTGACAAATGGCCCAGTGAATAAAAGTGCTGGTTAGATGCAGTGACTTATGACAGTAAATATGAGAACAACAGTCCGAACAATGTAAATAATGTAAACACTACTCTATCTCAGAAGTATAGACCCATATTACAGCCTCAGTATTTCTCATTTAGTTATAGGCTTACAACTATGTCAGATTAAAACACCGATTCTCGTACGAACATCGAAATTTAGGTATGTCGATCCTGCTCATTAACAGTAGGCAACGATGTGTATACCTTAAGCGAGTAAAGATTTCAACATTACTGAGATTGCTTTTAATCACTTGCCAATAATGCTAGAACACCCCGTGTATAGTTCGGAATCGCCTGGGTACTCGATTGGAGGTGTAGTTACTGTTGTGTACTTAGCGCTGTTGAAATGGATTTGCTTGGTATCTAACATGCTTTCCGCGCTTACCGCATTTTTTTTTCTTTTCCTGGAGAAAAATATTTTCTCACGGATTGGTCTCCTGAGGAGGCCTTATCCTGAAAACATTTGTTACCAATATCAAATACTTCGCAAAGTGCAACCGTCCGTATAAAATCTGAAAGTAAACATATCACCGACCGATTTCGGAGGAGAAAAATATTGACTTGACAAGTAGCATTGATACCGAGTTATACACTTACATAGAGTTATCAGATCGAGAATTATATTTGGATATCAAGTCAGTGCCAAACTTAATCAGCAATATCTAAGCTTTAGGCTGTGTAAAAAGGTTTATTTGACTAATGGTTTAAACTAATTTCGAGCAAATGAATCACGTAAGATCTTAGCAGGAACAATAATTTTTAAAATGCGTGAACTGGCGTTCCAGAATTTCAAGGATCTCTGTTAATCACCAGAAATAATTGAGGACTTTAAACAATGGCAAGAACTAAAATGGATATCATATGTCACTCGAGAAGTAAATAATAACATAATCAAAATTTTGATTTTACGCATAACTTCAGCCAAAATGTTAGAAAGGAAGTCCTCATCAATACTGGAAAGAGCAATAACAGCTACTGTCTTTGAGAAAGCTATTTTGATGAAAAAAATCGTTTTAAAAGAAAGTTTTTAATAATTTCAATTTCTCGGTCATCAATTGCTAAATGTCTCCTGACAAAGAAAGAGTTAATATTACCATTACTAATTTGCCAGTTATAAAACTCTCAAAGGTAACTCGAAATGAGTGACTAATCAGTGTAAGACTATCTTCACGAGGGAGGATTTTCAAGTTTGTGTGAGAGTAATCAACGTAGTTTACGGACAGACGTAGAATGACAGTTACAATGGTTGAGTTACTGATCAAGTGTAAATTCGATGTAACAAAATAGTTAAAAGCTGATAATGATTTCTGGCTGAGTCTAAAATAAAATATCAATAACTTTTTCTGGTTAACTATTAACTTTTTTATTGGCATAACGGGTTTTGCTTCCTTTTTCATCGAATTATTCTTGACACTTTGAAAGTCGAATGAGTTCTAGCGTTTTGAAATCGATTTAAATTTACGAATGTGTCTGTGTGTTTTGCGTCAATTCCTGATGAGAAATACGATTTGCCCAGGGTGAAATGATTACGTGCCGAATATGAAAACGAAAGGACACGGAAGAAGAACTTGTGAAATTTTGTAGGTGTTTCACATCTACACGTCATGTTTCTCTTTACGTTTCTATTTCTACGTTTTTTTCTCTTTTTTCTTTTCTTTCTTTGGTATTATTATTATTATTATTATTATTATTATTATTATTACCAATACTGCTATTCAGTAAGCAAGCTACTCTCTCCCGACAGAAGAATATTCTGGAAATAAACCAAAAATCTCCGAAGGAAAGTAAATCTATCATGAGCCGTTAGCACAAAAGAAAATGGGGTCTTGGGCATGACGGTAAACTGCATCCAACAGTAAGGTCTCTGATTGGGTGGTTGTGAAGAGCATGGAACCACCTCTTAACTGCTGTTGTTCACAGGTCCACCCTAACCCGGAGTGGTAGCACCTGTTATAGTCCCAGCTATGGGCAAATAGCTAACCACCAAACTGGGGTCAAAACACTATGAAAGTATAAAAATACACCGTTATATAAATATATACATAAAAATGGACTTTTATAGAAAAATATACATAAATTATTGCCATAACACATTTTTAAAGGAAAAAAATTATATTCATCAAAACATTTTTGATTACAAAACTAAAAATAAAAACATTTTTAATTAAAATCTGACTAAATCAGCCTTCTCACTATAACTGAACATTAAAAAATACCTTAAAATTACACCTTTTAATGCTGTTAAGATGTGGCACAAGGACGAAGATGTGGAGCACCAAGTCAGTATTGCGGTGGCAATTTTCATGTTATATATTGCATTTGTTTTGTAATCATATTGCACCAAGCTAGGCATTTTACTGCCACTGCTGCGCAGGGGTTTACATAAGAGGAATGTTATGAGAAAGCGTGACTGGTTATAACGGGTGTCAGGAAGTGGGCAAGAGAAGGACGGGAATACTGATGAGAGTGGAGTAGACGGAGAAAGGAGTATGTTAGAGTGGATGCAAGTCAATGAGTTGAATTCAACTGAAATTCGAACTCGACTCTCTGATTTCTCGTTACGCGCCGATATACACTGCACCACAATGCAATCCTTAAATGAGATAAAAAGATGAAAAAAAAGATGAAAGGACATACTATAATTGTAACTGTAAGAAGACCAAATGTGAGGTACCCAGCAAAATGTTTAAGTTAAATATTATAAATTTCTAAGGCAATCCAGCCTTTCCTATCTGGGAAGCCTTGTGAGAAAATCCGAACTTTTAGAGAAATAGTACAAGACGCCTTTTTAAAATTTATGCTGGAAACGCGACAAAAAAAACGGGGGCAAAAACATTCATGTTCCAGCTCTTAGGACGCTCAAAAAAGAGGTAGTCAGATTTCGCCGTGGTGATTTTAATCTAAATGATAAACCTAACACCGGCAATCTTCCGTTGTCAATGAAGATCCTCTATTTTCAATCGTGAAGAATAAACCAAAAGTTTCAACGGAAGTGATTGCTAAGAATTTGAACATCGATATCTCAACTGTCTTTTACAATCTGAAGAAATTTGGGTCCGTTTCCTACTAGACCATTGGGTACAACATTCAACATTCTCTGACGGAAGAACAAAGTCGATCATATCTACATTAATGATCTCTCTGATACCATAAGATCCCAAGTAGGTATGTACGCCGATGACACCACAGTTTATTTTCGCTTCGATCAAAAATCTGGTGTGGGCGACAAAGCTAACCTTGCAGCCGAGCTTGGAAAGGACATCCAATCCGTAGTGGACTGGGGTAAGAAATGGCTCGTTTTATTTATTTGTAAAAATACAAATTCTGGCTCAAGGCCGAAAAATGGGAGGGGGACAAAACTTGGGGTGATCTTCAGATACTCTATCCTATACCTAGCTAATCAGATTCACGACCCATACATACGTAACAATGATTCTCATTCACCATAAGAATTTGTCCATCAACACTCATACTTATCTAGCACCAAAATACCGCGAAGCATACCGGGGACCTACAAAACGCCCCAAATGTACATAAAAATTTGTGACTATTTACAAATATAATACAAAAATAGATTTAAAAATTTGTACATGAAATGATATGATGGGAAGGGGGTATGAAGAAACAAAAATCCCCAAAACAAAAACAATTTCAAATGAATATTTATACATAATGTTAGTAAGACCCAAACACACCCTGGTAATTAAAGAGGCCACTGTATTCTGCCTGAAGAGACAAAATCAAGCCGCTCTCTTTCTAAGGGACATGGAGGCACCGGGTAGAAAATAAATTGGACTGGAGAATATATAAGGCTGACCCAGCCGAGAGTAAAACGGGACAAAATAAAAATGGACAATGGGGATCTCGAACTGGATCATAACAAAAGCAATGGAGCCGGGAACAGGCCGGGACTAACACAATCACTCACATTAACTAGGTATACAAAAGAATACTAACCTTAACCGCGGGAGGGGTTCCAGAGGAATCCACCCCGATGCGACTAGCAGAGCTAAAAGAGAAAATCAAGGCTAGCCCCGGTCACGCGAACCAGGCTCGCTGCATATTTTGCCAAAGTCTGTCGGGTGCAGCCGTTTCCGTTCAGTTCTAACCTTCATTTTGAGCTGGTGCTCAAAATATCGGATTAGATCCTGATCCGAAAGACGGCCTCCCCGCAAGACTTCCTCCAGACGCGTCATCCAAATCACCATTCTAGCCGTGGCCAGTAGCGACAGAAACACCATCCGCTTCACTCCAGAGTACGGGGGCGACACATTGTCCACAGCGTATGCGCGATCAATGAGCACAAGCTCCCGCGGCGCGATACGAGCAGTCAACTCGCCGACACGCTCCCACAACGGGCGAACGCGCGAACAATGGAAGAAGGCGTGCGCAGACGTCTCCTTAATTCCAAGGTTGCAACGTTCACAATCTGGCAAATCCGCCAGGCCCATTGCGAAACGCTTGTCATTGAGCGACAAACCATTCCGAGCCAATCGCCAGGTCAGAGAAAACCCAGAGTTGCTGAGCCAATCCGCACCTGGCGCCCAAGACCAATGAGAGCGGTACTCCACTCTCGACATGCCGAGCTTACTCCACAGCTTATCCTTCACGGCACCCTCCACTAATCCCCGATAGAAGATTTTCCTAGGCTGTGAAAGGTCACTGGACCGTGGAATGGCCTGCAAGGCCGCCAGACATTCGAGCAGGAATTTCGGTCGCACCCAAGGCCTGACGGTCAGCCATAGGGTCGGGGGAGCGATGGTAAGGCAAGGGAACATGTCCCTCACTACCCCCGCAAGCAACCGATCTTCCTCCAACGCGCGCCTGAGGAATGCCAACCTCGAAGCGAGCACGTGGCTCCTCAAGTGTGGCATCCCCAGACCCCCTTGACACGGACGGAGGCAACAGACTCCTTTGTCGACCATGTGTTTGCGTCCTCTCCACAGACAGGAGAATAGCAAACGCTCGAGCGCCTTCTCATGATCGTCACAAAGGGGAAGTACTGACAGCCGGTAAAGGATCATGGGAAAGAGGTATGTGTTACACACCTCCGCCAAGCCCTTCACGGAGAGACCCCGTCGACGCCAAATCTTGACCGACGCGCCGACCTTTGCCAGTACTTCAGACCAGTTTTTCTCCAGCTGTAAGTCCGGACCGAACCAAACTCCGAGGATTTTGACCGGCCCGTCCGTCCAGCTGAAGGGCCCCGGGAGGGAAACACCCTTCCAGGCACCTAACCGCAAGCCGGATGACTTGTCGCAGTTAATTCTGGCCCCTGTCACCTTCTCGTACCGTACAAGCGCCTGCTGTACCGCCTCTATGTCCCTGCGGGAGGACACAAAGGTCGTTACGTCATCGGCGTACGCGGAAACCCTGGCTCGAGCTCCGCCAGGGACAGCAATTCCACGCAGGACCGGACTGCCCGTCTCGTCCCTTAGCCGGCGAAGGAGGGGCTCCAACGCCAGGACGTAAAGGAGAGAAGACAGTGGACAACCCTGTCGGACCGACCTAGACAGCGCGAAAGCGCCCGACAGCTTCCCGTTCACCTGTACCACAGCCTTGGGGGAGCGATACAGAAAGCTAATCCAGCGGCTGAAGTCGGGTTTGAATCCGGCGGCCTGCAGGACAGCAGCCAGGTAGCCATGGTCAATCCTATCAAATGCCTTGGACTGATCTAAATTGATCAGCGCGGCCTCATCGTCGTCTTCTACACCCTCTATGATCGTGCGAATCAAGTGCAGGTTGCTCTGAATTGTTCGTCCCTTCACAGAACAAGTCTGATCCGGTTCCAACAGAGACTCGGCAACTAGCTGCAAGCGGTTCGTCAGGATCTTGGCCAAAATCTTTAACTCTGTGTTTAGCAGAGTTATGGGCCTGTAATCATCTAGTTCCCTCCCAACCTTCTTGCCTTTTCTCAACAGCGTGATCACGCCCCTGGTGATCCGACCGGGGATGGACCCCTGCCGAAACCAGTGGTTGAACACGACAGCCAAGAGCGGGACAAAAAGGTGCGACATCCTCAAGTACAATTCATAGGGCAAACCATCCAAACCTGGCGACTTGCCACTGCCGACCTTCTTCAAAGCCACGTAGATTTCGTCCTCCGTAATCTCCCCTTCGCAGCTAGCCGCTTCAGCCGGCAAAAGCCGGGGAAAGTCAGCCAAATAGCTGCGAAACTCCTCGTCACGGAGACCAGGCTCCTTGGTAAATCGGTGTTCGAAATGCTGCCGGAACGCCTCGCACATGTCGTCAGTGGACCTAAGGAGATGTCCCTCCGGGTCGCGCACCTCTCGAATGTACCGGTCGCCGGCATGGCGAATTTCTTCCTTGCGCAGTTCTGCGCCCATGTTCACAGCTTCGGAAGACATCTTGCTTAACTTAGCCCTAATTACTTGGCCCATGTAGCGCCCGCTAGTCGAGCGCTCCAGGGCCTCCCTGGCTAAGGCTATCTCTAGGGGATCCCCACCAGCCTCCGCCCGGGCGAAATTAGCACCAAGTGTCTTTGCCTCCGCAGCCTTATCTAGGTTGAGCCGCTGGCTATATTTGGTGGCGAAAGACCTAATGGTGTCCTTAAGGTTAACCCACCACTTACTCCCAATGACTCGCCCAATTAACGCCCGCTGAACTAGTTTTGTCAGCTGGTCACGAAAGTCCCGCCTGTCCAGTAAGGACTGATTGAACTTCCAATAACCAGCCAACCTAGGCCTAAAGTCTAACACCACCCGGGCACAAACGAGTTTGTGGTCCGAGTAGCCTAACCAGTGGAACGTTGGACATTCTAAGAAGTCTATGTCGGCTTCTCTCACTAACATCCTATCCAGGTACGCGGATACCCGGGTAGAAGGCCAACTATGCGTCCACGTCCACATGCTCCCATCCGGATGATCGACCCGGTATCTATCGACGAGACCAAATTCGCCGATCAGATCAACCAGGCTACGATCACCACTCCTCCCGCTAGCGCCCCTTCCTCTATCCCATTTGGGGGTTAGGATGGCATTCCAGTCCCCAACTAAGATTAGCCGTGTTGAATGCACCATGAAGGGCTCCAACAGCCGAAAGAAAGAGACACGCTCACCTTGAACATTGGGCGCATAAACCACAATCAGCCGGAACGACTTGCTTTTCACTGCAATATCGGCCACGATCAGCCGGCCCTCGGCACCGACATGGACAAGGTCAATCCTCGCGTCCAGGGTACGCTTGACCAGCAAAGGAACACCTCTGGCATGCCGGCTCCCATATGCTGAATAGACGACAAAGTCGTTAGACAGCACACACGAGTCGACTTCGCAAACAAAGTGAGTCTCTTGGATCGCGGCCACATCCACGCCGAAGGACAAGAGGTCACGAAGCAGGCGAGCCGCCTTACCCCGATCCCTCAGGCCCTTCGCATTCAAGCTGGCTATCTTAATAGACATCTTTTAGTTCTGAAAAAAGAAAAAAGAAAAAACATGCAACAACGGCACTAGTCGCATACGGGACGGAAATCCCTGGCAGATAGGACCCCGACGGACTGTCCTAGGGACCCAGTTCCTACATCGGACGTAATCCGTCCGTCTAGGACAATGCCGCCGACGTCCGTGGGGTACGTTAGTTTTACCACCCTATAGAGACTGGGGTGGAGCAAAACCGGGAACCTCCCCGAACAATTTTTCTCCATTTTTTTGAGTTCAGGCGTGTTCTGCTGAACCATTCTCACATTTGAAAAATGCCTTTTGGCCTCCTGAATGTGATCCCAGACCCTCAGGTTGCCACCGGTATTCCTTACCAGGGTGATGACACCTGGGGCCTGGGCAAAGTTTCTAGGATCTTCAGTAGACTTGCCCTCCACTGACGTCAGCCTCAGCAGGGGCTTTAAAAGTTTTCGCCTCTGAGATGACCACTCAGAGGCAACGTCTTCACTCACTTTTAGGAGTGCTTCCCCCTGGGGCAGGGCTTTTTTCTTTTTTGCCCGAGTGGGAGTGGACATAGGAGAAGGGGAGGGAGTGGGGGTTAAAGAACGTGGTCTCAGGGGGGTCAATTTAAAGACTGGGGACTGGGAAGCTTTCTGCGGGGACGAGGGAAGGCTTCTTGCCTTTTCTGCATATGATAATCTGACAGGAGACACTGGTAGAGAGCTGCATTTTTCCGCTCGCGGCCTCTTTTCCTTGCTCCTGCTCCTTCTCCTGGCTTTCGGGCTGTCCTGTCGCTCCTCTGCCTCTTCCTCTCTCCCACGCTTCAGGGAGGCTGCTCTCTCCACTTCCATTTGCTGGGGGGAAGGACTTCTTCCCTTCCTGTGTTTGGGAGGAGACTTCTCTGAAGACACCTCCTTCGGCTTTGCCGGCTCCTTCGCCGGGGACTCCTTCTGTTTAGCCGGAGTCGGCACCTTCACCGGGGCCTGCTTTGCCGGCGTCTTGACAGGTGGCGGCACTTTCGCTGGGGAAGATGTTTTAGCTTTCTTTCTGCCCACCACCTGCCATTCGCCTTCCTTGTTACCCACGGGAGACTGTGAAGGTTGACTTTGTTTTCCGCCTTCCTTCTCCTGTGTCCCTAGCTGCTGCTTAGCTGGTTGGGCTGGTTGGGCCTTTGGAGCCGGATTCTTGGTTGGACACGTCTTTGCGACGTGATCCGCCGCTCCGCAGACCCAACAGCACGGCTTTCTCCCTTCAACGATGACGAAGATCGCCCGACCCCTGCAGGTGAGGATGTTGGGGATCTTAGCGATGTTCTCCTTATTTAACGTCACCTGCAGGGTCATATCTCCCGTGAGGAAGCCTGCTTTGGACTGCAACGAGGAGACTTCGGCCACCCTTCCGTATTGCACAAAAAAGGCGCCAACGTGATCCTCTGCAATGTCCATGGGGACGCCATGCAGGGTGATTTTCACTTTTTTCGTGCCCATATACTCCGTATGGAACTGGAGTGTTTTAGTCTCCAGGACCACACCGATTAAGTTTTTGGCTTCTTCCGCGGAGCCAAGCAGGACGTCCCACATGGCATTGCCTCTCCTCGCTACGGCCCTAGCTCTGATTTTTAGTGTCTGTAGTCCCTCCTCAAATGTATCCCTGGGGACACCGACCAACTTCTTCGTTTTTAGATCTTTAGTGATCAGCGTGATGACTCTCGCCTCGATCTGAGCCAACTGATCCGGCACCGAAACTAGCTCCGTCCCTTTGATGTATTCTGAGTATTCTTCTGAAATTTTCTCATAATACTCCTCGTCTTTCTGCGTCATTTTTTTGCCTCCCTTCCACCCGGAGGTCGAAGGTAAGGGGGACGCTGGTGCTGGTGTCACTGCTGGTACTGTAGAAGGGGGATCGATCCGAGGCGGTAAAGCCCAATCCCCCTCCTTCCCTCCCACCTAGTCCGTGGTGGGAGGCACGATATCTTCTGGCCTATCCGCGGCCATGCCTCCTAAGAGGCCGAACACCCGACAACCGCTTCCGGTGTTTCGCGGCTAACCGCTACTTTTACGCGGCCCGAGCAATAAACTCAGGTGGAAACGCTTGCCAGTCAAACCACAAGTCGTAGTAAACGCTACTAGGGAACAGATACTACACTTTGATCTACCCAAAAAAAACCACGTAACGCAGATTTGGGTAAGAAATGGCTCGTCTTGGGTAAGGAATGGCTCGTTTTATTTATTTTGTTGAGCTACAAAATTATGGCTCAAGGCCAGAAAAATGGGAGGGGGAACAAAACTTGGGGTGGTCTTCAGCTACTCTATCCTATACCTAGCTAATCAGATTCACGACCCATACATACGTTACAATGATTCTCATTCACCATAAGAATTTGTCCATCACCACTCATACTTATCAAGCACCAAAATACCGCGAAACATACCGGGGACCTAAAAACGCCCCAAATGTACATAAAAATTTATTACTATATACAAATATAATACAAAAATGACTTTAAAAATTTGTACATGAAATGATATGATGGGAAGGGGGTATGAAGAAACAAAAAATCCCCAAAACAAAAACAATTTCAAATGAATATTTATACATAATGTTAGTAAGACCCAAACACACCCACATAATTAAAGAGGCCGCTGTATTCTGTCTTGAAAGACAAAATCAAGAAGCTCTCTTTCTAAGGGGAATGGAGAAGCAGGAAAAAATAAATAGGACTGGAGAATATATAAGGCTGACCCAGCCGAGAATAAAACAAACGGGACAAAATAACGATGGAAAAATGGGAATCTCGAACTGGATCATAACAAAAGCAATGGAGCCGGGAACAGGCTAGGACAAACACATTCACTCACATTAACTAGGTACACAAAAGGATACTTTACCTTAACCACGGGAGGGGTTCCAGGAATCCACCCCGATGCGAGCAGCAGATCTAAAAAAGAAAATCAAGACTAGCCCCGGTCACACGAACCAGGCTCGCTGCATATATCCACCTTTTGCTAAAGTCTGTCGGGTGCAGCCGTTTCCGTTCAGTTCTAATCTTCATTTTGAGCTGGTGCTCAAAATATCGGATTAGATCCTGATCCGAAAGACGGCCTCCCCGCAAGACTTCCTCCAGACGCGTCATCCAAATCACCATTCTAGCCGTGGCCAGTAGCGACAGAAACACCATCCGCTTCACTCCAGAGTACGGGGGCGACACATTGTCCACAGCGTATGCGCGATCAATGAGCACAAGCTCCCGCGGCGCGATACGAGCAGTCAACTCGCCGACACGCGCCCACAACGGGCGAACGCGCGAACAATGGAAGAAGGCGTGCGCAGACGTCTCCTTAATTCCAAGGTTGCAACGTTCACAATCTGGCAAATCCGCCAGGCCCATTGCGAAACGCTTGTCATTGAGCGACAAACCATTCCGAGCCAATCGCCAGGTCAGAGAAAACTCAGAGTTGCTGAGCCAATCCGCGCCTGGCGCCCAAGACCAATGAGAGCGGTACTCCACTCTCGACATGCCGAGCTTACTCCACAGCTTATCCTTCACGGCACCCTCCACTAATCCCCGATAGAAGATTTTCCTAGGCTGTGAAAGGTCACTGGACCGTGGAATGGCCTGTAAAGCCGCCAGACATTCGAGCAGGAATTTCGGTCGCACCCAAGGCCTGACGGTCAGCCATAGGGTCGGGGGCGTGATGGTAAGGCAAGGGAACATGTCCCTCACTACCCCCGCAAGCAACCGATCTTCCTCCAACGCGCGCCTGAGGAATGCCAACCTTGAAGCGAGCACGTGGCTCCTCAAGTGTGGCATCCCCAGACCCCCTTGACACGGACGGAGGCAACAGACTCCTTTGTCGACCATGTGTTTGCGTCCTCTCCACAGACAGGAGAATAGCAAACGCTCGAGCGCCTTCTCATGATCGTCACAAAGGGGAAGTACTGACAGCCGGTAAAGGATCATGGGAAAGAGGTATGTGTTACACACCTCCGCCAAGCCCTTCACGGAGAGACCCCGTCGACGCCAAATCTTGACCGACGCGCCGACCTTTGCCAGTACTTCAGACCAGTTTTTCTCCAGCTGTAAGTCCGGACCGAACCAAACTCCGAGGATTTTGACCGGCCCGTCCGTCCAGCTGAAGGGCCCCGGGAGGGAAACACCCTTCCAGGCACCTAACCGCAAGCCGGATGACTTGTCGCAGTTAATTCTGGCCCCTGTCACCTTCTCGTACCGTACAAGCGCCTGCTGTACCGCCTCTATGTCCCTGCGGGAGGACACAAAGGTCGTTACGTCATCGGCGTACGCGGAAACCCTGGCTCGAGCTCCGCCAGGGACAGCAATTCCACGCAGGACCGGACTGCCCGTCTCGTCCCTTAGCCGGCGAAGGAGGGGCTCCAACGCCAAGGACGTAAAGGAGAGAAGACAGTGGACAACCCTGTCGGACCGACCTAGACAGCGCGAAAGCGCCCGACAGCTTCCCGTTCACCTGTACCACAGCCTTGGGGGAGCGATACAGAAGGCTAATCCAGCGGCTGAAGTCGGGTTTGAATCCGGCGGCCTGCAGGACAGCAGCCAGGTAGCCATGGTCAATCCTATCAAATGCCTTGGACTGATCTAAATTGATCAGCGCGGCCTCATCGTCGTCTTCTACACCCTCTATGATCGTGCGAATCAAGTGCAGGTTGCTCTGAATTGTTCGTCCCTTCACAGAACAAGTCTGATCCGGTTCCAACAGAGACTCGGCAACTAGCTGCAAGCGATTCGTCAGGATCTTGGCCAAAATCTTTAACTCTGTGTTTAGCAGAGTTATGGGCCTGTAATCATCTAGTTCCCTCCCAACCTTCTTGCCTTTTCTCAACAGCGTGATCACGCCCCTGGTGATCCGACCGGGGATGGACCCCTGCCGAAACCAGTGGTTGAACACGACAGCCAAGAGCGGGACAAAAAGGTGCGACATCCTCAAGTACAATTCATAGGGCAAACCATCCAAACCTGGCGACTTGCCACTGCCGACCTTCTTCAAAGCCACGTAGATTTCGTCCTCCGTAATCTCCCCTTCGCAGCTAGCCGCTTCAGCCGGCAAAAGCCGGGAAAAGTCAGCCAAATAGCTGCGAAACTCCTCGTCACGGAGACCAGGCTCCTTGGTAAATCGGTGTTCGAAATGCTGCCGGAACGCCTCGCACATGTCGTCGGTGGACCTAAGGAGATGTCCCTCCGGGTCGCGCACCTCTCGAATGTACCGGTCGCCGGCATGGCGAATTTCTTCCTTGCGCAGTTCTGCGCCCATGTTCACAGCTTCGGAAGACATCTTGCTTAACTTAGCCCTAATTACCTGACCCATGTAGCGCCCGCTAGTCGAGCGCTCCAGGGCCTCCCTGGCTAAGGCTATCTCTAGGGGATCCCGACCAGCCTCCGCCCGGGCGAAATTAGCACTAAGTGTCTTTGCCTCCGCAGCCTTATCTAGGTTGAGCCGCTGGCTATATTTGGTGGCGAAAGACCTAATGGAGTCCTTAAGGTTAACCCACCACTTACTCCCAATGACTCGCCCAATTAACGCCCTCTGAACTAGTCTTGTCAGCTGGTCACGAAAGTCCCGCCTGTCCAATAAGGACTGATTGAACTTCCAATAACCAGCCAACCTAGGCCTAAATTCTAACGCCACCCGGGCACAAACGAGTTTGTGGTCCGAGTAGCCTAACCAGTGGAACGTTGGACATTCTAAGAAGTCTATGTCGGCTTCTCTCACTAACATCCTATCCAGGTACGCAGATACCCGGGTAGAAGGCCAACTACGCGTCCACGTCCACATGCTCCCATCCGGATGATCGACCCGATATCTATCGACGAGACCAAATTCGCCGATCAGATCAACCAGGCTACGATCACCACTCCACCCGCTAGCGCCCCTTCCTCTATCCCATTTGGGGGTTAGGACGGCATTCCAGTCCCCAACTAAGATTAGCCGTGTTGAATGCACCATGAAGGGTTCCAACAGCCGAAAGAAAGAGACACGCTCACCTTGAACATTGGGCGCATAAACCACAATCAGCCGGAACGACTTGCTTTTCACTGCAATATCGGCCACGATCAGCCGGCCCTCGGCACCGACATGGACAAGGTCAACCCTCGCGTCCAGGGTACGCTTGACCAGCAAAGAAACACCTCTGGCCAGCCGGCTCCCATATGCTGAATAGACGACAAAGTCGTTAGACAGCACACACGAGTCGACTTCGCAAACAAAGTGAGTCTCTTGGATCGCGGCCACATCCACGCCGAAGGACAAGAGGTCACGAAGCAGGCGAGCCGCCTTACCCCGATCCCTCAGGCCCTTCGCATTTATACTGGCTATCTTAATAGACATTCTTTAGACCTGAAACGAAAAAACACAGAAAAACATGCAACAAACGGCTCTACTCGCATACCGGGTAGAAATCTCGGGTAGACGGGACCCCGACGGACTGTCCTATGGATCCTGTACCAACAACGGACGTAATCCGTCCGTCTAGGACAATACCGCCAACGTCCGTAGGATATATAAGTTTTACGGTCCTATATAAACATGGGTGGAGCAAAACCGGGAACCTCCCAGCACAATTTTTGCTCATTTTCTTAAGCTCAGGAGTATTCTCCTTGACCATATTAATGTTTGCAAAGTGTCTTTTTGCTTCTGCTATATGGTCCCAGACCCTCAGGTTGCCACCGGTGTTGCGTACCAGGGTGATGACACCCCTGGGGCCTGGGGAAAAGTTCCTTGGATTTTCAGTTGACTTGCCGTCAATGGTAGTCAGCCTCAACAGTGGTTTCAACAGTTTGCGCCTCTGAGACGACCACTCAGAAGCGATGTCCGTGTTGACTTTGAGGAGCTCCTCCCCCTGGGGCAGGCCTTTTTTCTTTTTGGCCCGAGCGGGAGCGGGAGAAGGAGAAGGGGAGTGGGTGGGGGTTGATGAGCGCGGCCTCAAGGGGGTCAACTTGAAGGTCGGGGACTGGGAGGCTTTTTGCGGGGACGAGGGGAGACTCCTCACTTTCTGTGCGTAGGAAATCCTGGCCGGAGAAGCCGGCAGTGAAACACACTTGGTAGTCCTTGTGCTCCTTTCTCTGCTCCTCTGCCTACTCCGGCTCCTTCTGCGACTTTTTGACGCTTCGAGCTGTTCCTTCCTCCTCCTCCCCCGAACTCCCTTCCTCGTTTCAGGGAGCTTGACCGATCTATTTCCATCTTCTCAGGACTTGGTTTCTGGGAGGGCGAATTCTCCACCATCGGCTCCTTAGGTTTTTTGGCCGCTTTGGCGGGCGCTTTGGCGGGCGCTTTGGCGGGCGCTTTGGCGGGAGCCTTTACAGGTGACGGCGCCCTGACAGGTGACGGCGCCTTTGATGGTGCAGGCGTTTTTGCTGGTGAAGGCGCCTTTGTTGGTGACGTCGTTTTTGCTGGTGACGGCGCCTTTGATGGAGAAGGCGTTTTCCCCTTCTTCCTAGCCACCACCTGCCACTCGCCCTCCTTATTCACTGCCGGTGCTGATGCAGGTACTGCAGGAACTGGTGCTGGTGATGGAGGTGCCGGCTTTCCTTTTCCCTCCTGCTGTTTTGATGTCTGGGTGTCTGGGGCCGTCTTCTTTGCCGTGCACGCCTTGGCTACGTGGTCGGCCGCTCCACACACCCAACAGCAAGGCTTCCGGCCCTCAACAATGACGAAGATGGCCCTCTTTCTACATGTCAGGATGTTAGGGACCTCCTCCGCCTTCTTTTTAGTGATGGTGACCTGTAGGGTCATATCACCCGTTAGGTACCCGGCCTTTGAACGTCCTGAGGAGACCTCGGCCACCCTCCCGTACCTTGCAAAGAAGGCGCCGACATGGTCCTCCGAGATATCCATGGGGACGCCGTGTAAAGTAATCTTCAGTTTGCGCATCCCCATGTACTCCGTGGGCAGACACAGCTTCTCGGTTTCTAGGTTGACCCCGGCCAGTTGTTTGGCCTCCTCGGCCGTTCCCAACAGAACGTCCCATACTGCGTTGCTTCTTCTAGCAACGCCCTTCGCCTTGATGTTCAACTTCTTAATGGCTTCTTCGACATTTTCTCGGCTGACTCCGACTGCTTTTTTTGTCTTGAGGTCCTTTGTGATAAGTGTAATTATCCGTGCCTCGATGTCGGCCAGCCGATCAGGCACTGACAACAGTTCCGTGCCTTTTATGTAGCTCTCGTATTTTTCTTTTAGACTATCATAGTAGTCCTCCCCTTTCTTCAGGACTTTTGTTCCGTTCCATCCCGATGTTGATGGTTTGGGGGATCCAGATGCTGGAACTGCTGCCGGTTCCAGTACGGGTGCTGCTGCTGGTTCTTCTACTAGTGCTGGTGTGGAGGGTGACTCCCGTGGCGGTAATTGCCAGTCACCCTCCTTTCCCCCCACCGAGTCCGTGGTGGGAGGAACGATCCCTTCTGGCCTATCCGCGGCCATGCCTCCTAAGAGGCCGAACACCTGACAATCGCTTCCGGTGTTTCGCAGCTATAAAATAGCCACTACTTTTACGCTGCTCGAGCAATGAACTCGAGTGGAATTGATTGCCAGTCAAACCACAAGTGATAGTAAAGGCTACTATGGAACAGATACTACACTTTGATCTCCCCAAAAAAACCACGTAACGCAGATTTGGGGAGGAAATGGCTCGTTTTATTTATTTTGCTGAGCTACAAAATTATGGCTCAAGGCCAGAAAAATGGGAGGGGGAACAAAACTTGGGGTGGTCTTCAGCTACTCTATCCTATACCTAGCTAATCAGATTCACGACCCATACATACGTTACAATGATTCTCATTCACCATAAGAATTTGTCCATCACCACTCATACTTATCAAGCACCAAAATACCGCGAAACATACCGGGGACCTAAAAACGCCCCAAATGTACATAAAAATTTATTACAATATACAAATATAATACAAAAATAACTTTAAAAATTTGTACATGAAATGATATGATGGGAAGGGGGTATGAAGAAACAAAAAATCCCCAAAACAAAAACAATTTCAAATGAATATTTATACATAATGTTAGTAAGACCCAAACACACCCACATAATTAAAGAGGCCACTGTATTCTGCCTGTAGAGACAAAATCAAGCCGCTCTCTTTCTAAGGGGAATGGAGAAATAGGGTAAAAAATAAATTGGACTGGAGAATATATAAGGCTGACCCAGCCGAGAATAAAACGGGACAAAATAACACTGGAAATGGGAATCTCGAACTGGATCATAACAAAAGCAATGGAGCCGGGAACAGGCTAGGACAAACCACTCACTCACATTAACTAGGTACACAAAAGGATACTTTACCTTAACCACGGGAGGGGTTCCAGAGGAATCCACCCCGATGCGAGCAGCAGATCTAAAAAAAGAAAATCAAGACTAGCCCCGGTCACACGAACCAGGCTCGCTGCATATATCCACCTTTTGCTAAAGTCTGTCGGGTGCAGCCGTTTCCGTTCAGTTCTAATCTTCATTTTGAGCTGGTGCTCAAAATATCGGATTAGATCCTGATCCGAAAGACGACCTCCCCGCAAGACTTCCTCCAGACGCGTCATCCAAATCACCATTCTAGCCGTGGCCAGTAGCGACAGAAACACCATCCGCTTCACTCCAGAGTACGGGGGCGACACATTGTCCACAGCGTATGCGCGATCAATGAGCACAAGCTCCCGCGGCGCGATACGAGCAGTCAACTCGCCGACACGCGCCCACAACGGGCGAACGCGCAAACAATGGAAGAAGGCGTGCGCAGACGTCTCCTTAATTCCAAGGTTGCAACGTTCACAATCTGGCAAATCCGCCAGGCCCATTGCGAAACGCTTGTCATTGAGCGACAAACCATTCCGAGCCAATCGCCAGGTCAGAGAAAACTCAGAGTTGCTGAGCCAATCCGCGCCTGGCGCCCAAGACCAATGAGAGCGGTACTCCACTCTCGACATGCCGAGCTTACTCCACAGCTTATCCTTCACGGCACCCTCCACTAATCCCCGATAGAAGATTTTCCTAGGCTGTGAAAGGTCACTGGACCGTGGAATGGCCTGTAAAGCCGCCAGACATTCGAGCAGGAATTTCGGTCGCACCCAAGGCCTGACGGTCAGCCATAGGGTCGGGGGCGTGATGGTAAGGCAAGGGAACATGTCCCTCACTACCCCCGCAAGCAACCGATCTTCCTCCAACGCGCGCCTGAGGAATGCCAACCTTGAAGCGAGCACGTGGCTCCTCAAGTGTGGCATCCCCAGACCCCCTTGACACGGACGGAGGCAACAGACTCCTTTGTCGACCATGTGTTTGCGTCCTCTCCACAGACAGGAGAATAGCAAACGCTCGAGCGCCTTCTCATGATCGTCACAAAGGGGAAGTACTGACAGCCGGTAAAGGATCATGGGAAAGAGGTGTGTGTTACACACCTCCGCCAAGCCCTTCACGGAGAGACCCCGTCGACGCCAAATCTTGACCGACGCGCCGACCTTTGCCAGTACTTCTGACCAGTTTTTCTCCAGCTGTAAGTCCGGACCGAACCAAACTCCGAGGAGCTTGACCGGCCCGTCCGTCCAGCTGAAGGGCCCCGGGAGGGAAACACCCTTCCAGGCACCTAACCGCAAGCCGGATGACTTGTCGCAGTTAATTCTGGCCCCTGTCACCTTCTCGTACCGTACAAGCGCCTGCTGTACCGCCTCTATGTCCCTGCGGGAGGACACAAAGGTCGTTACGTCATCGGCGTACGCGGAAACCCTGGCTCGAGCTCCGCCAGGGACTTCAATTCCACGCAGGACCGGGCTGCCCGTCTCGTCCCTTAGCCGGCGAAGGAGGGGCTCCAACGCCAAGACGTAAAGGAGAGAAGACAGTGGACAACCCTGTCGGACCGACCTAGACAGCGCGAAAGCGCCCGACAGCTTCCCGTTCACCTGTACCACAGCCTTGGGGGAGCGATACAGAAGGCTAATCCAGCGGCTGAAGTCGGGTTTGAATCCGGCGGCCTGCAGGACAGCAGCCAGGTAGCCATGGTCAATCCTATCAAATGCCTTGGACTGATCCAAATTGATCAGCGCGGCCTCATCGTCGTCTTCTACACCCTCTATGATCGTGCGAATCAAGTGCAGGTTGCTCTGAATTGTTCGTCCCTTCACAGCACAAGTCTGATCCGGTTCCAACAGAGACTCGGCAACTAGCTGCAAGCGGTTCGTCAGGATCTTGGCCAAAATCTTTAACTCTGTGTTTAGCAGAGTTATGGGCCTGTAATCATCTAGTTCCCTCCCAACCTTCTTGCCTTTTCTCAACAGCGTGATCACGCCCCTGGTGATCCGACCGGGGATGGACCCCTGCCGAAACCAGTGGTTGAACACGACAGCCAAGAGCGGGACAAAAAGGTGCGACATCCTCAAGTACAATTCATAGGGCAAACCATCCAAACCTGGCGACTTGCCACTGCCGACCTTCTTCAAAGCCACGTAGATTTCGTCCTCCGTAATCTCCCCTTCGCAGCTAGCCGCTTCAGCCGGCAAAAGCCGGGGAAAGTCAGCCAAATAGCTGCGAAACTCCTCGTCACGGAGACCAGGCTCCTTGGTAAATCGGTGTTCGAAATGCTGCCGGAACGCCTCGCACATGTCGTCAGTGGACCTAAGGAGATGTCCCTCCGGGTCGCGCACCTCTCGAATGTACCGGTCGCCGGCATGGCGAATTTCTTCCTTGCGCAGTTCCGCGCCCATGTTCACAGCTTCGGAAGACATCTTGCTTAACTTAGCCCTAATTACCTGGCCCATGTAGCGCCCGCTAGTCGAGCGCTCCAGGGCCTCCCTGGCTAAGGCTATCTCTAGGGGATCCCCACCAGCCTCCGCCCGGGCGAAATTAGCACTAAGTGTCTTTGCCTCCGCAGCCTTATCTAGGTTGAGCCGCTGGCTATATTTGGTGACAAAAGACCTAATGGAGTCCTTAAGGTTAACCCACCACTTACTCCCAATGACTCGCCCAATTAACGCCCACTGAACTAGTCTTGTCAGCTAGTCACGAAAGTCCCGCCTGTCCAGTAAGGACTGATTGAACTTCCAATAACCAGCCAACCTAGGCCTAAATTCTAACGCCACCCGGGCACAAACGAGTTTGTGGTCCGAGTAGCCTAACCAGTGGAACGTTGGACATTCTAAGAAGTCTATGTCGGCTTCTCTCACTAACATCCTATCCAGGTACGCAGATACCCGGGTAGAAGGCCAACTACGCGTCCACGTCCACATGCTCCCATCCGGATGATCGACCCGGTATCTATCGACGAGACCAAATTCGCCGATCAGATCAACCAGGCTACGATCACCACTCCACCCGCTAGCGCCCCTTCCTCTATCCCATTTGGGGGTTAGGACGGCATTCCAGTCCCCAACTAAGATTAGCCGTGTTGAATGCACCATGAAGGGTTCCAACAGCCGAAAGAAAGAGACACGCTCACCTTGAACATTGGGCGCATAAACCACAATCAGCCGGAACGACTTGCTTTTCACTGCAATATCGGCCACGATCAGCCGGCCCTCGGCACCGACATGGACAAGGTCAACCCTCGCGTCCAGGGTACGCTTGACCAGCAAAGAAACACCTCTGGCCAGCCGGCTCCCATATGCTGAATAGACGACAAAGTCGTTAGACAGCACACACGAGTCGACTTCGCAAACAAAGTGAGTCTCTTGGATCGCGGCCACATCCACGCCGAAGGACAAGAGGTCACGAAGCAGGCGAGCCGCCTTACCCCGATCCCTCAGGCCCTTCGCATTTATACTGGCTATCTTAATAGACATTCTTTAGACCTGAAACGAAAAAACAGAGAAAAACATGCAACGAACGGCTCTACTCGCATACCGGGTAGAAATCTCGGGTAGACGGGACCCCGACGGACTGTCCTAGGGACCCTGTACCAACATCGGACGTAATCCGTCCGTCCAAGACAATACCGCCGACGTCCGTGGGATAAGTGAGTTTTAACACCCTATATAAGCATGGGTGGATCAAAACTGGGAACCTCCCCGAACAATTTTTACTCATTTTTTTGAGTTCTGGCGTGTTTTCTTTAACCATGCACAATTTTGGGTAAGTCCTCCGGGCTTCAGCAATGTGTTCCCAGACCCTCAGGTTCCCTCCGGTATTGCGGACCAGAGTAATGACCCCTGGGGCCTGGGAAAAGTTTCTTGGGTCCTCAGTGGATAACCCATCCACTGAGGTAAGTTTGAGGAGTGGTCTGAGCAGCTTACGCCGCTGCGACGACCACTCGGATGAAATGTTGTCATTCACCTTCATCACTGCCTCCCCACGCGGGAGGTCTTTATTCTTTCTTGCCCTAGTGGGAGTGGGAATAGGAGCCGGGGAGGGAGTGGGGGTTGCAGATCTGATTTTCCTGAGGGGGGTCAAATTCAAGGTTGGGGACTGGGAAGCTTTACGCGGGGATGCGGGAAGGCTTCTTGCCTTCTCCGCGTAAGAAAGTCTTACGGGCGACACCGGAACAGACGAACATTTTTCTTTTCGGGACTTTTTGTCCCTGCTTCTGCTCCTTCTCCGGGTTTTTGGATTATCTTGTCGTTCTTCCACCTCCTCCTCTCTCCCCCGCTTCAGGGATGCCGATCTCTCCACTTCCATACGTTCTTCCTTTTGAGGGGAAGGACTCCTCTCCTTCCTCTGTTTGGGAGGAGATTTTTTGGGAGGCGTCTCTTTTGGTTTCGTCAGTGTCTTGGCAGGTGATGGCACCTTCACAGGTGAAGGCGTTTTAGGTTTTTTCCTGCTCACCACCTGCCACTCTCCCTCCTTGTTCGCCGCCAACTTTGGTGTTGGTGGTGCTGATGTAGCTGCTGCTGGTGATGCTGGAGTTGCTGGAGCCGGTCCTTCAGGCTTCTTGGTTGGTTGGGCCTTAGGGGCCGGATTCCTGGCCGTACACGCCTTGGCGACGTGCTCCGCGGCCCCGCAGACCCAACAGCAAGGCTTCCTGCCCTCCACTATCACAAAGATAGCACGCTTCCTGCAGGTGAGAATATTAGGTATTTCCTTGATTTGTTGTTTTGACAAGGTCACCTGCAGGACCATATCACCGGTCAGGAAGCCTGCTTTTGAACTTAGAGCGGACACCTCAGCCACCTTCCCGTATTGGGCGAAGAAGGCGCCGATGTGATTCTGCGAAATGTCCATGGGGACGCCATGCAAGGTGATTTTGCGTTTGCACATCCCCATGTATTCCGTTTGGATCTGGAGGGTCTTGGTTTCGAGAACCACTCCAGCCAAACGTTTTGCCTCGTCGGCCGTACCTAGCAAGACGTCCCAACTTGCGCTGCTCTGCCTTGCCACCGCCTTAGCCTTGATATTTAGGGCCTTAATGGCTTCTTCGAGGCTGTCTCTGCTGATGCCCATGTATTTCTTGGTCTTCAGGTCCTTCGTTATGAGCGTCACAATTCGGGCCTCGATTTCGGCCAACTCCTCGGGCACCGACAGCAGCTCCGTGCCCTTAATGTATTCGGCATACTTTTGCCTCTGGTCCTCATAGTACTGTTCTCCCTTTAGTGGGACCTTGCCTCCTGTCCATCCGGAGGTCGAAGGTTTGGGAGAAGCTGGAGCTGCTACCGGTGCCGGTACTAGTCCGGATCCTGATTCTGGTGCTGAGGGTGACTCCCGTGGCGGTAGTTGCCAGTCACCCTCTTTCCCTCCCACCGAGTCCGTGGTGGGAGGAACGATCACTTCTGGCCTATCCGCGGCCATGCCTCCTAAGAGGCCGAACACCTGGCAACCTCTTCCGGTGGTTTCGCAGCTGTAAGCCACTACTTTGACACTGCCTGAGCAATGAACTCAGGTGGAATTGATTAGCCAGTCGAACCACAAGCTATAGTAAACGCTACTATGGAACAGATACTACACTTTGATCTCCCCAAAAAAAACCACAGAACGCAGATTTGGGGAGGAAATGGCTCGTTTTATTTATTCTGAGCGTACAGAATTGTGGCTCAAGGCCAAAAAAGAGGGAGGGGGAACAAAAACTTGGGGTGGTCTTCAGCTACTCTATCCTATACCTAGCTAATCAGATTCACGACCCATACATACGTTACAATGCTTCTCATTCACCATAAGAATTTGTCCATCACCACTCATACCTATCAAGCACCAAAATACCGCGAAACATAACGGGGACCTAAAAAACGCCCCAAATGTACATAAAAATTTTATTACTATATACAAATATAATACAAAAATAACTTTAAAAATTTGTACATGAAATGATATGATGGGAAGGGGGTATGAAGAAACAAAAAATCCCCAAAACAAAAACAATTTCAAATGAATATTTATACATAATGTTAGTAAGACCCAAACGCACCCACATAATTAAAGAGGCCGCTGTATTCTGTCTTAAAAGACAAAATCAAGAAGCACTCTTTCTAAGGGGAATGGAGAAGCAGGGAACAAAAATAAATTGGACTGGAGAATATATAAGGCTGACCCAGCCGAGAATGAAACGGGACAAAATAACTCTGGACAATGGGGATCTCGAACTGGATCATAACAAAAGCAAGGGAGCCGGGAACAGGCTAGGACAAACACATTCACTCACATTAACTAGGTACACAAAAGAATACTTTACCTTAACCACGGGAGGGGTTCCAAAGGAATCCACCCCGATGCGAGCAGCAGATCTAAAAAAGAAAATCAAGACTAGCCCCGGTCACACGAACCAGGCTCGCTGCATATATCCACCTTTTGCTAAAGTCTGTCGGGTGCAGCCGTTTCCGTTCAGTTCTAATCTTCATTTTGAGCTGGTGCTCAAAATATCGGATTAGATCCTGATCCGAAAGACGACCTCCCCGCAAGACTTCCTCCAGTCGCGTCATCCAGATCACCATTCTAGCCGTGGCCAGTAGCGACAGAAACACCATCCGCTTCACTCCAGAGTACGGGGGCGACACATTGTCCACAGCGTATGCGCGATCAATGAGCACAAGCTCCCGCGGCGCGATACGAGCAGTCAACTCGCCGACACGCGCCCACAACGGGCGAACGCGCGAACAATGGAAGAAGGCGTGCGCAGACGTCTCCTTAATTCCAAGGTTGCAACGTTCACAATCTGGCAAATCCGCCAGGCCCATTGCGAAACGCTTGTCATTGAGCGACAAACCATTCCGAGCCAATCGCCAGGTCAGAGAAAACTCAGAGTTGCTGAGCCAATCCGCGCCTGGCGCCCAAGACCAATGAGAGCGGTACTCCACTCTCGACATGCCGAGCTTACTCCACAGCTTATCCTTCACGGCACCCTCCACTAATCCCCGATAGAAGATTTTCCTAGGCTGTGAAAGGTCACTGGACCGTGGAATGGCCTGTAAAGCCGCCAGACATTCGAGCAGGAATTTCGGTCGCACCCAAGGCCTGACGGTCAGCCATAGGGTCGGGGGCGTGATGGTAAGGCAAGGGAACATGTCCCTCACTACCCCCGCAAGCAACCGATCTTCCTCCAACGCGCGCCTGAGGAATGCCAACCTTGAAGCGAGCACGTGGCTCCTCAAGTGTGGCATCCCCAGACCCCCTTGACACGGACGGAGGCAACAGACTCCTTTGTCGACCATGTGCTTGCGTCCTCTCCACAGACAGGAGAATAGCAAACGCTCGAGCGCCCTCTCATGATCGTCACAAAGGGGAAGTACTGACAGCCGGTAAAGGATCATGGGAAAGAGGTATGTGTTACACACCTCCGCCAAGCCCTTCACGGAGAGACCCCGTCGACGCCAAATCTTGACCGACGCGCCGACCTTTGCCAGTACTTCTGACCAGTTTTTCTCCAGCTGTAAGTCCGGACCGAACCAAACTCCGAGGAGCTTGACCGGCCCGTCCGTCCAGCTGAAGGGCCCCGGGAGGGAAACTCCCTTCCAGGCACCTAACCGCAAGCCGGATGACTTGTCGCAGTTAATTCTGGCCCCTGTCACCTTCTCGTACCGTACAAGCGCCTGGTGCACCGCCTCTATGTCCCTGCGGGAGGACACAAAGGTCGTTACGTCATCGGCGTACGCAGAAACCCTGGCTCGAGCTCCGCCAGGGACTTCAATTCCACGCAGGACCGGACTGCCCGTCTCGTCCCTTAGCCTGCGAAGGAGGGGCTCCAAACACAGGACATAAAGGAGAGAAGACAGTGGACAACCCTGTCGGACCGACCTAGACAGCGCGAAAGCGCCCGACAGCTTCCCGTTCACCTGTACCACAGCCTTGGGGGAGCGATACAGAAGGCTAATCCAGCGGCTGAAGTCGGGTTTGAATCCGGCGGCCTGCAGGACAGCAGCCAGGTAGCCATGGTCAATCCTATCAAATGCCTTGGACTGATCTAAATTGATCAGCGCGGCCTCATCGTCGTCTTCTACACCCTCTATGATCGTGCGAATCAAGTGCAGGTTGCTCTGAATTGTTCTCCCCTTCACAGAACAAGTCTGATCCGGTTCCAACAGAGACTCGGCAACTAGCTGCAAGCGATTCGTCAGGATCTTGGCCAAAATCTTTAACTCTGTGTTTAGCAGAGTTATGGGCCTGTAGTCATCTAGTTCCCTCCCAACCTTCTTGCCTTTTCTCAACAGCGTGATCACGCCCCTGGTGATCCGACCGGGGATGGACCCCTGCCGAAACCAGTGGTTGAACACGACAGCCAAGAGCGGGACAAAAAGGTGCGACATCCTCAAGTACAATTCATAGGGCAAACCATCCAAACCTGGCGACTTGCCACTGCCGACCTTCTTCAAAGCCACGTAGATTTCGTCCTCCGTAATCTCCCCTTCGCAGCTAGCCGCTTCAGCCGGCAAAAGCCGGGGAAAGTCAGCCAAATAGCTGCGAAACTCCTCGTCACGGAGACCAGGCTCCTTGGTAAATCGGTGCTCGAAATGCTGCCGGAACGCCTCGCACATGTCGTCGGTCGACCTAAGGAGATGTCCCTCCGGGTCGCGTACCTCTCGAATGTACCGGTCGCCGGCATGGCGAATTTCTTCCTTGCGCAGTTCCGCGCCCATGTTCACAGCTTCGGAAGACATCTTGCTTAACTTAGCCCTAATTACCTGACCCATGTAGCGCCCGCTAGTCGAGCGCTCCAGGGCCTCCCTGGCTAAGGCTATTTCTAGGGGATCCCCACCAGCCTCCGCCCGGGCGAAATTAGCACTAAGTGTCTTTGCCTCCGCAGCCTTATCTAAGTTGAGCCGCTGGCTATATTTGGTGGCGAAAGACCTAATGGAGTCCTTAAGGTTAACCCACCACTTACTCCCAATGACTCGCCCAATTAACGCCCGCTGCACTAGTTTTGTCAGCTGGTCACGAAAGTCCCGCCTGTCCAGTAAGGACTGATTGAACTTCCAATAACCAGCCAACCTAGGCCTAAAGTCTAACGCCACCCGGGCACAAACAAGTTTGTGGTCCGAGTAGCCTAACCAGTGGAACGTTGGACATTCTAGGAAGTCTATATCGGCTTCTCTCACTAACATCCTATCCAGGTATGCAGATACCCGGGTAGAAGGCCAACTACGCGTCCACGTCCACATGCTCCCTTCCGGATGATCGACCCGGTATCTATCGACGAGACCAAAATCGCCGATCAGATCAACCAGGCTACGATCACCACTCCACCCGCTAGCGCCCCTTCCTCTATCCCATTTGGGGGTTAGGACGGCATTCCAGTCCCCAACTAAGATTAGCCGTGTTGAATGCACCATGAAGGGCTCCAACAGCCGAAAGAAAGAGACACGCTCACCTTGAACATTGGGCGCATAAACCACAATCAGCCGGAACGACTTGCTTTTCACTGCAATATCGGCCACGATCAGCCGGCCCTCGGCACCGACATGGACAAGGTCCACCCTCGCGTCCAGGGTACGCTTGACCAGCAAAGAAACACCTCTGGCCAGCCGGCTCCCATATGCTGAATAGACGACAAAGTCGTTAGACAGCACACACGAGTCGACTTCGCAAACAAAGTGAGTCTCTTGGATCGCGGCCACATCCACGCCGAAGGACAAGAGGTCACGAAGCAGGCGAGCCGCCTTACCCCGATCCCTCAGGCCCTTCGCATTTATACTGGCTATCTTAATAGACATTCTTTAGATCTGAAACGAAAAAAACAGAGAAAAACATGCAACGGACGGCTCTACTCGCATACCGGGTAGAAATCTCGGGTAGACGGGACCCCGACGGACTGTCCTAGGGACCCTGTACCAATGTCGGACGTAATCCGTCCGTCTAAGACAATTCCGCCGACGTCCGTGGGGTAAGTGAGTTTTATCACCCTATATAAGCATGGGTGGATCAAAACCGGGAACCTCCCCGAACAATTTTTACTCATTTTTCTTAGTTCTGGTGTGTTAGATGTCACCAACTTTAATTTTGGATGGTGTTTTTGGGCTTCTTCTAGATGGTCCCAGACCCGCAGGTTACCCCCGGTATTTCTTACGAGGGTAATGACTCCTGGGGCCTGGGGAAAGTTTGTAGGGTCTTCTGTAGACAAATCCTTTACTGATGTCAGTTTGAGGAGTGGCTTCAATAGCTTTCGCCTTTGCGAAGACCACTCCTCTACAATGTTCTCGTCCACTTTGAATAGTGCGCTGCCATGGGGGAGGGCTTTTTTCTTTTTTGCCCGGCTGGGAGTGGGAATAGGAGAAGGGGAGGGCGTGGGTGTAGCGGAAGTCTGTTTTTTAAGGGGGGTTAAATCAAAGGTTAAGGACTGGGAAGCTTTGCGCGGGGAAGATGGCAGGCTTCTTACTTTGTCCGCATAAGTTTGCCTAACCGGCGAAACCGGTAAAGACGCACACTTGTCTCTGGTTTTCCTCCTTTCGGGACTCCTGCTCCTCCTTCTGTTTTTGGACTTATCCTGTTGTCCCTCTTCCTCCTCTCTCGCGCGCTTCAAGGACGCCACTCTCTCCACTTGCATCGGTTCTGCCGTGTCCTTTTTGGGGGCGGAACCCTTCTCCTGTTTGGCGGGCGAATTCCTGGGCACCTCCTCTTTTTGTTTTGGGGGTGTTTTGACCGGTGGTGACGCTTTCGCCGGCGTTTTGGCTGGGGAAGGCGTTTTCGCCTTTTTTCTCGCCACCACCTGCCACTCGCCCTCTTTGCTGGCTGCTGGAACTGGCGTTGGCGAGGCTGGCTTGGCTACTTCCTTCACTGTCTGTGGCTGTTTGGCTGGTTGGGCCTTTGGTTGCGGATTCCTGGTCGGGCAGGCCTTAGCAACATGGTCTGCCGCCCCGCAGACCCAACAGCACGGCTTTCTCCCTTCCACAATCACGAAAATGACACGACTCCTGCAGGTGAGGATGTTGGGTATCTTGTCCATGTTCTCCTTTGACAGGGTCACCTGCAGGGTCATGTCTCCCGTTAAAAAGCCAGCCTTTGACCGTAGCGAGGAGACCTCAGACACCTTCCCAAAGTTTGCAAAGAAGGCACCTACGTGGTCCTCTGCAATGTCCATGGGGACGCCATGCAGGGTTACCTTTACTTTACGGGCACCCATATATTCGGTATGGAACTGGAGAGTTTTGGTCTCCAGGACCACACCGACCAAACGCTTTGCTTCATCAGCTGTGCCTAGCAGGACATCCCACACGGCATTGCTCCTCCTCGCTACGGCCCTAGCCTTTAAGTTCAATGCCTTGATTGCCTCTTCGAATGAGTCTCTCGTCACTCCAATCAGCTTGTGAGTCTTTAAGTCCTTCGTGAACAAAGTGATAATCCTTGTTTCAATTTCCGCCAACTGTTCTGGCACCGAGACTAGCTCGGTGCCCTTAATGTAGTCGGCGTACTTCGTCTTAATCCTTTCATAGTACTCCTCGTTCTTGATAATTTTTCCCCCTGTCCAACCAGAGGTTGAAGGTTTGGGGGATCCTGGTGCTGGTGCCGGGAGCTTGTCCCGCGGTGGTAAATTCCAATCGCCTTCTTTTCCCCCCACCGACTCCATGGTGGGGGGAACACTCTCCTCTGACCTCTGTGAGGTCATTGCCTCGTAAGAGGCTACGAACACTGGACCACTGCCCTCCGGTATTTCGCAGCCTTCGCAGGCCACTACTTCTACTCAGCCGCAAGCAATGAACTTGGGTGGAGAAACAGATAATCCCGAAACCACAAGCTGTAGTAAACGCTACTATGGAACAGATACTACACTTTGATCCTGCCCATAAAAACCACGGAACGCAATTATGGGGAGGAAGATGGCTCGTCAATTTTAATGCTTCTAAAACGAAACTACTATCAATTAATCATCATAGACAATCGCACCAACCTCCTATTAGCATGGACCAGGCTTGCCTCCCAGAGAGTAAAACACTACGCCTCCTTGGTCTCACACTTTCAGCGGACCTCAAGTGGAATGACTATATCGAATCCATTGCTAAATCCACTGCTATGAAGGTCGGTTCTCTGTGCAGGGCCCGGAGGTTTTTTCCGTCTGAATCTATCCTGCACATTTATAAATCTACCATCCGCCCGTGCATTGAATACTGTTGCCATATCTGGTCGGGTGCCCCTGCTATTCTCCTTGGGCTTCTCGACAAGGTACAGCGGAGGGTCTGTAATGTGATAGATACCGACTTAGCAGACCGCCTGCAGTCTCTCTCTCTCTCTCGCCGGCGCGACGTGGCTTCCCTGTGTCTCTTCTATAAATACTTTCACGGCTTCTGCTCCGATGAACTTAGATCACTGGTGCCTCCTAGGTTCGAATTTGCACGATATACTAGATTAGCAACTAGATCCCACCCTTTTACATTAAAACCGATAAAATGCAACCGCAACTTCTACTCCAACAGTTTCTTTTCTCACACTTCCCGACTGTGGAATTCCCTTCCACAGGACTGCTTCCCCGACGGCTACAATCTTCAGGAGTTTAGATGTATGGTCAATAGACACCTCCTAACAAACTAACCCGCTTCCATTCTTTCAAACACTCTTCCAACCCACCCAAGTATCTATCACCCCCTTCTGACATTTCCTATATCTAACCACTCTTTCCATTTACCTTCCCCCATGTAGTCCCAAGCGCAATCCCAAGCGCAATAGTGGCAGTGGAATGCCTTGCTTGGAGTGAAATGATAAAAAAAAAATGTTTGCTGCTACGCCACGAAAAATAGCCATTATTGGACAGAATTGCCGTAGGCGATAAATAATGGATCGTTTATGATAACGTTTAACGCAAGTGGGGCTAGTATTCAATTTTACTGCGGCTATTCGAGAAAAACGGAACAACTCTGAAAAATTAAAAAGGTGTCATTTTCCACCGCGATTAACCATGACTGTGTACTAAAAAAATAGATCTTTTTGAAGCTTAGAGAATTTCAATGGAAAATTGTGGTGTATTCTCTTGAGTTGGCGTCTTCATATTATCATTTGTTCTGACTTCTACAGAACAATTTATATGACAAAAAAGCTGACTCCTATAGTATCTCAAAAGCTACCTCAGAATTTTGGTCCAATAAAATACACAAAATTTCTACAAAAATGGTATCAACAAGCATGTAGAAGTATTTAAGTATGTGAAACTTTCTTTCTAATTTTTAAATCGGGCACAAACTTTTGCAATAATCTCATATTAACGCTTATTGCTGAAGAGGTCTATCAAGCTTTAGGTACGAATGTTGATGATCGCGCTCTTGATTTGGATATCTAGAATACATTTGACAGGGTTTGATATGGTTGCCTTCTTCACAAGTGGAAATGTTATGACATTTATGGACATATTTTTAAACCGATTCAATTTTTCTTTTCAAATCGGGAAAATTGTTTGAACGGACACTTTTCTAAATCTTTTTTGCGATATTGCAGGCATTCTTTGGGTATTTATTTTTGAACCTACGTTGTTCCTAATTATCAACAACGATCCTCCTGGTGTAATCAGTTCTGAACTCAGTGTCTATGCTGATGTCACAACTATCCAGTTTTACTAATAAGTGTGATTGGTTCAAATTGGCAGCTGATCTCAAAACTCACCTACAATTGTTAATTGGGTCAGTATATGGCTTGTTAATTATAACGCCTCTAAAAGAAAACTTCTCCCTTTCATTCATCTGAGAAAACGATTTGCCTTCCATCCGCATGGCTGATGCTAACCTCCAGAAGAGTGACTTTTCGAGCTAACGTTTTCCGCTGATATGAAGTGAAAAAGATTATATTGAAATAATTTCTAGGTCTGCTATTAAGATAATTGGTTCTCTGTATCTTGCAAGACAGTTTTTTACGCCACAGATTATTACAGATTTATAAGTTTACCATTCGTTAATCCATTAAATATCGCTGCTTTACTCGGTGTTCTATTTCTGCTATGTATCTAGAGATTCTTGATAATATATAAAGAAATATCTGAAATTTTATCGCATCTCGGTATCAGTTGTTTTTCCACTGCTCTTACATAACTGCTTTATTTCTTTTGCATAAATATTTTTCTGCTAATTATTCTGATAAGTTTACTATTTGATACCTAATTTTACGAAATTGAGCCCAGTACTAGATTGGCAGCTAGGTTTCATCATTTAACAGATGACACTTAAAATATTTGCATTATTACAGGAATTTCAATACAATGTTTATTTGCTAAAAATGAAGAAAAGAAATAAATTTTAATTAATCTCGCAAATCCTAAGAACGCCATTAACAGCTTTCCGGAAATCTTAGTTTTCTGTCGACGTAAATTAAATTTCCAAAGCCATCTCATAGCCTCAAGCGCTTATTTCCATTCTGTCTCCATATACACGAACTTCTTAAGGGAACGAATTTTATGCAGACAAATACTTTAAAATGGTTAAATAAGTAGCAGAGAGCCGTTTTTTTTAATGCTATGTTCATTCAGCATAGCTCTATATGTAGTCCACCCTACCTACCAAATATGTTAATTTCAAAACTACTTGAATGATATAATGCGCAGATTTCATGTTGACTTCTTCACACTTTCGAATTAGAACTTATCCTTCTTGGTATAACACCCCAAAAACTATACCTCAGTTATTAACAGTCCTTGCGATATACAAAGCAAGAGTTCTGGCATCTCATCGATTTTACGACAAGTCACTTTGCCGCCGTTTTTTAATCGAATGCAAGAACGACGCATTATTATTTTGCTGAATCTTTATGTGCATTTTTGCCAAATTTATTCAACCTTTACAGTGAGGCGGTTCAGAGAGAATTAGAAGCCCTATCAGGATTCATTATTGGCAGCCACATAGTGCTGATAGCAGATAAAGAAAAACAAATGCAGAAACTACTTCAGTATATAGTAAAGGAAGGCACACAAAAAAGACTAAACATCAACTGTAAGAAGACAGAATGTGTGTTTGCTAGCAGAAAGAAGAGGCCAATATTTAAATTACAAATAGAAGATGCAAAAATCACGCAACTACAAAAAATAAAATATCTAAGAAGCATTTTAACAGAAAACAGAGAATATGACACCAAAATCCACAGACGGATTCGAATGGCAGAAGAAGCCTTTCAAAAACTAAGCAAAGAGTTAAGAAATAGCTACACTTCGTTAGAAACAACGACAATAATATTCAGATCTTATATGACCCTATGACAGTGAATGCTGGACAATCTTTTTACAGATGAAGTTACTTGATACAACAGAAATATGGAAGGATACTGAAGACAAGATGAACAGAAGATAACATCGAATAACCTATCTAATGGACTCTTGGGCAGAACATTCTCCCGCAGTAGGTTGCCATTGCCTTCTGCGGTAGACTGGTTGCCAACCAAGGCTATAGAACCCAATCCGTCCTGTTATTTGACCCATAGCTGGAGAGAAGAGACGGATTAAATACCTTTCCCAAGGGTATTTGTGCGTATATGATTGCAAAGAATTCAACTGGAATTCGAACTCGGCTCTCTGATTTCTCGTTCCGAGTCGATATCCACTGGACTAATAGACTAACTTGCGTAAATGGTTGGCAGAACAAGACTTAGTAGAGATAGCAAAAAGAATATTAGTTGAAAGCTACAAATGATAGAAAGTTGTGGAGACTTATGATCACCCACGTTTTCAATGATAGAACACAGAAAAGAAGCAATGTCACACTCTCCGAACATCTATAGTCGTGTAACTGATCTAGAAACTATTTTCATTAACATTTTTCGATTTACTAAGAATAGTTTAGGTATGGGACAAAGCCGTAAATATGAAGTAGTTAGGCAGGGTTGAACTCACTACTCAGTGTGAGTCAATGATCTCGCAAGAGAAGCTCTCTAACCATTACACCACACCGAAGTGATCAATCTGATTTCTCTTATAATAAAACCAAATTCAGATATGGATCTGTTTCTTCGAAGGTGCCAAATAGGATTTGGGAACGATAATTTAGGTGAATTCTTTGCATCTAACCCCAGTCATTTCCGTTTTCTTTTCGTAGAACTTCCTTGATGGTACAATTAAAGAAATTAGTTTACCGTCGTTTCTAACAAGTGGCTACTTACCCTTACCTAAAAGATTTTTTGGCGTTTCTTTTTATATTAAAGTCGCTCAAATGTTCGGACCAAAAAATGTGGTAAAGAAATTGTTGTTTACAAAAGTTAAAACTGAAACATTTTTTTAAATTTTATTGTACAACAATAATTAATAATTTAAATTTTCTTTAATGATTTCAGGCAAATTCCCACTGTACGAGAATGAGACCTGGGATTGATTCTCACCGTTTTTGTTTAGTGAATAAAGTACATTTTTATATACTATCGGACAAGGGGTGGGGCGATCTCGGCATGTATCACCGTTGAAAAGTGACTGAAGATTATACTAGGGTTCGATTTCTGCATTTTGGCTGAGATTGTGACGATGGAACTTTTTGCAAGTCGTTGATGTTTGTTGTCGACCCTAGTCAAATGTTCCCACCTGATTTCATTCAATTCATCTCAAGCAAGGCGATAATGCCTCTGAGGTGGAAGGGGCTATTGTAAGTGAAAAAGAATTAAAAAAAGCTTGTAGAAGGAATTGGAAACAAACAAAATAGATAATTCTCTATTCCTATTTAAAACGACGGAGAGGAGTGCAAACCGGACAATTGGAAAGCACATCTACTCCTATTAAGGAAAACATAAAAATATAAAATACGAAACTGAAATTTAAAAAATAAACAGTAAATACGATGACAAAATTTAGGTGGGAACTTTACTTGTAAGAAAATAGAAATAAAAGATAAAAAAAAACTAAGATAAAATTAAAAATGAGAAGCTAACGGGATCACAAGTGAGGAATTAATTGTGATCAGGAATCTATTATTAACTTTTAACCTCATAGGCAAATAAAGATTCTTTAACCATGGTCGAAAATCTAACTAAAAATAGTGTTTCTATATTTTTAAAAAATCAAACTACTGGCTGCCTGGCAACTCACGGAGTTGTATCGGCATAAAATTGCACAATTAATAAATTTCTTTACAAATACGAATGCCACGTGATTCCGCCATCTGCTACGGCGGAAATAGCATGGCACGATTTATCAAAAACCATTAAGCTTTCTTAAAAAATAATCGCTTAAGGTGGTCTTTGCAGTATTCTACAGAAATTTCGCATGTAATAAATTGTTCTAAAATGGCAGATATAGATGTTAGTTGAAATGTAAAAATATTTGCGAATACAACAGATGGGTGAAAAACTGCTAACCAAATTTTGCTTAATCAAAAAGATTAATGACTATTATTATCCTGATAGGATATAACACCTTGTCCGTAATTTATATATGGACGTGTTTTATGTTTTACTGAAATTAATGTATGTTCTACGATAGATGATGATCATAAAGAATGTTTGCAATACCATTATATACTCAGAATAGCATTTATTTAATTGAAGTTCAACCTCTACTGCATTTATCTAAACCTATTTATGAATGGAACTTTGTCTGTGTGTGTGTGTCCGTTACCTATAGACTCCGAAACGGCTAAACCGATTTTCTTCAAAATTTACACAGTTGTATTATAACCGTCTGCGAGTGTTCTTAGCTAGGTTTTGTGTCGAGGTACTCCCGATAAATATCGGAAATTGATAATCGAAAAAATTGGGTTATAAAAGGAGTAGTCCTATTTTAATAAAATTTGATACACTCATAGAAAAAGACATAAGAAACGATATTCAGAAGTTTCAAGGTTGCAGTTCTTACAATAGTGCAGAAAATCGATAATATATATATATATATAAAAGGCAAGATGTTTGTGTGTGTGTCTGTTTATCTGCCTGTATATCTGTATTTTTTCAGCCCTTTTATTTTAGTTTTTGCTTCGGACTTGACTCTAAGTAGGTATAATTGTAGTTTTTAGTCTCAGCCATGATGCCATTTACTCAGATGACTTATTTAGCCTTCAAAATTCAGTTAACAACGAAAAAAACTTAT
Source organism: Ascarosepion bandense (assembly GCA_037127315.1). Classification (NCBI taxonomy): domain Eukaryota; kingdom Metazoa; phylum Mollusca; class Cephalopoda; order Sepiida; family Sepiidae; genus Ascarosepion; species Ascarosepion bandense. Next base: position 1,247,837 of record JBBBDQ010002149.1, read on the forward strand.
TTGATATCGATACCTGGAAATCAAAATTTGACTTACATCCATTCATTTTTCTTTCAGTCTACGGTTTCGCTTTAACTGGAAACAACTATTGCTTTTTAGTCTTTCGTGCCAACTTCCAAAGAGTCTGAGCTCCAGTACCATGGATTAGTTTTAAAGCTTTCATTACACCCAAGCAATGCCGGGCTATACTGTTAGTATATATACATTTTATTCCAGATTTACCAAAATTCCTTGCGTTCTATATCGTTGTAATTTATCAACTTTGCATTGCCTATCACACTATCATAATTGTAGCCTCGTGTTAATTGGAAAAATTTCTAATAGACAAACTGAAGGGATTCTAGTAGCCTATACCTTATCAAAATACAAACATTTGCACTGACAGGCTCACACATCACGAATATATATATATATACATATATATATATATATATATATATATATATATATATATATATATATATAAGGAGCGTGATCTCATTATTATATTTTCTTTTAAATGATCAGTGAAATATGTCTCTCTTTTTTTTAATCATTTCACCCTAAGCACTAGTGCGCAAGAGGTTACAGTTAGAAGAAAGACTGAATACAGTGAGTATTGAAAGAATAATATTTTCCCCTTACCTGTGCGTATACATTTTTTGGGTGCACTCTGTATATGAAAAAACTGTTTCGTGCTCACAGAAAGGGATTTTATATAATGGTTTTATTGCTATAAAATGTCGGTAGAAGCATATAAAAATAAAAATAGCACGGCTTTTCTAAATATGTTTGCGATGTCAAAGAAAAAAATGAGAAAAATTAAACATCTCGCCTCTTTGACTGAATAGGAAGTTTTAAAAAGAAATCTATAGAGAGAAAGTAAATAAACGAGATATCGTATATTTTGCCATGTTCAAAAACCAGAAAATATTATTTATCTACATGAAGGAAATAAGGTCGGCATGTTAGCATAGAAAGAAATATCTGTTTACGCGCTTCGAGGTTGGTTTGAGAATGAACATGGTGAACTATAATGATATGGGCTGTAAAGAAAAAAGTAAATATGGACTTGTAACTTATTTGATATACAGTATGATTTAACGATCCCATCTATACACAGTGACGTGTGGGTATCGGAGAAACTTTTGCTTTTGTGTTTAAACGTTTTTACTTTTTATCATTTGTTTAACAAGATTACTGTAAAAAAAATAATTTAAATTACAAAGTGTACCAAAAACAAGAGGAATCTTTTAAAATGAATTTAAAAAATCATTTTAACCAAAGAATTCCTGGACTCTTAATAATGCGCGGAGAGTTACAGCAAGAGAAAAAACTGGGTACAATGGGTATTGAAGAAAGGGTAAAAGATGAACAGAATTCAAGAAGATAGAAGATGGAATATGATGTTGCGCTTAAATTTTTGGATGTTGTAGCTCTCAAGGGAGCAAGTAAATGGAAGGGAATTCCACAGGTAAGAAGTGCGAGACAAGAAACTGGTGAAGTAGAAGGAAGGGGATATGTGTACAACAGAATAATAATAATAATAATAATAATAATAATAATAAATTTAAAACGAAAATAGTACCAGTTATAGTAGGTTATTAAAAATCAACACATTGAAAAATTCCCTGAAATGCCCAACATCAGAGAGATCAAAAGAATTGTCTTAATAAGTCCATCCCATATACTAAAATCAGTTTTGTTCATGTAATGCTAGTGATGTTATGGAAGATAGAAAGACAAATGAAATGTAGCCACAACAACACACCACTACCAGCCTTCGGTCTTTCAGTAGATTAGGCAGAAATCGAATTATGATAAAAATGATTACAATAATAATAATAATAATAATAATAGAAACAGAGTAATGTATCCTAACTGATCAAAACCTGCTAGTAAAATCTTCTCATGTTTCAATAAATAGGAGAGATAAAGAAATAATATCGCTTTTGTTCCAAGGGTGAAATAATTAAGGCCATCTAATAAGAGTTGTTTATGCTTGAGTCAAAAACAACATTGAATATTGCTGCCATATCTGGTCGGGTGCCCCTGCTGCTCTCCTTGGGCTTCTTGACAAAATACAAAGGAGGATCTGTAACGTGGTTGATACTGACTTGGCAGACTGGCTGCAGCCGCTCTCACACCGGCGTGATGTAGCTTCCCTGTGCCTCTTCTACAAGTACTTTCATGGCTTCTGCTCCGATGAGCTTAGATCACTGGTGCCGCCTAAGCACGAATTTACACGAGATACTAGATTAGCAACTAGGTCCCACCCTTTTACAGTTAAACAAATAAGATGTAACCGTAAATTCTACTCCAACAGCTTCTTTTCTCGCGCTTCCCGCCTGTGGAACTCCCTTCCACAAGTCTGCTTTCCCGACAGTTACAATCTCCAGGTGTTTAAATGTAGGGTCAATAGACACCTCCTATCACACTAACTCCCAACTATTCTCACAACACTCTCATCTACCCAACCCTCATTCTCGGTATCCTCACCCGCCTATCACCCACCCTCTGTTATTTCCTATATTTAATCAGCCTTTCTCCACTCTACGTAGCCCCCTGCACAGTAGTGGCAGTGACATGCCTTGCTCGGGGTGAAACGCTTATAAAAAAAAACTAAAAAAAAACTAATTAGGAATTAAACTGAACAGGTACAGTCAGTATTGAATGAACAAGTAAAACATTGTTTAGATTTGAAATTGCTTTAAAAAGTAAATATTTGTCAAGCTTATAACTAACTCAGAATATAAATACTGGCCGAGTTTATAGATTAATTCAATGTAAACAATGATTGGGTTTATACACCCGCAACGAGACTTGACACTCCAAATAATGTTTGTCTGCTTCCATCCGTCTTTGTTTCTGTTCTGCTATGCAGCTACACGAAATCTTTCTTCAAAGTATTCTTTGTGAAATTCTCGAAGCCCTATTTTCTCATTATCTATTCCAGAAATCTTAGCTGAATCTTCCTCTGATCCTATGTACCAATTGGTGCATTTGTGCCATTCGTTCACTCAGTAATTTACTCTAGAAAACCTATTTTCTGCACTCAATATGATCTGCCACATTTTTAATTGCGCGGGCCTGATTTAAAGCTAACAGAAATCTTTCTTAAATAACCGCAAAATGAAGGTCGTTCTGAATGGGCGTGCCTCTTCGTCCTACAGCACGAATGCTGGTGTCCCACAAGGCTCTATCCTGGGCCCAACGCTCTTCCTTATTTTCATCAACGACCTCCCAGATCAGATCAAGTCCCAAGTAGGCATCTACGCAGATGACACTACAATATACTCCCGCTCCAGTAAGAAACCTGCCGTGGCGGACAGACATAATCTCGCTGCTGACCTTGAGCGGGATCTACACTCTGTGGTGAACTGGGGCAAGAAGTGGCTTGTCAACTTCAATTCATCTAAGACCAAGCTATTGTCTGTCAACCATTACAGGCAACCACTTCTGCCTCCCATAAGCATGGACCAGATCATTCTCCCGGAGAGTAATACACTACGCCTCCTCGGACTTACCCTGTCCTCAGACCTCAAATGGAAGCACTATATTGAATCCATAGCAAAATCTACTGCTAAGAAGATTGGGTCACTATGTCGATCCAGGATGTTTTTTCCACCTGAATCCATCCTGCATATATACAAGTCAACCATCCGTCCGTGCATGGAGTACTGCTGCCATTTATGGTCAGGTGCCCCTGCCGTTCTCCTCCATGTTCTTGACAAGCTCCAAAGGAGAGTCTGTAATGTGATAGGTACTGATCTGGCGACTCGTCTGCAGCCACTTTCCCATCGTCGAAATGTGGCCTCCCTCTGTCTCTTCTATAAATACTTTCATGGCTTCTGCTCGGATGAGCTTAAGTCACTGATGCCTCCTCAACAGGTGTTTACCTGTTCAACCAGACTGGCAACTGGGTCCCACCCATTCACAGTCAGGTTAGCCAAACGCTGACGACAATTCTACTCCTGCAGCTTCCTCTCTCGCACTTCCCGCCTGTGGAACTCACTCCCGTATTCTTGCTTTCCTGACGGCTACGACCTCCAGAAATTTAAAAGCAAAGTTAATACTCACCTACTAACCACTGGCCTCTAGCTCTCTCCCCTCCCCTGTATAACCTTCCCTTTCTCTCCGCCCATGTACCTGTCATTGCACCTGCTTTCTCAGCTTTCTATTGTTCCTTTCTAACTAGCTTGTACTCCTCACTCTTTTCTAATTAATCTTTCTACATTTATGTAACCCGCTGCACATCAGTGGCGTTTCTGCCTTGCTCGGGGTGAAATGATTAAAAAAAAAAAAAAAAAAAATTTGAAAGAAGAAGAAGAAGAAGAAAAAGAAGGAAGAGGAGGAGGGGGAGGAAGAGAATGAAGCAGAGAATGATGTCTGCTGTTTTTTTCTAACTTTCTGAAAAAAAGGTTCTCTTAATATTACTCAACAATTCATTAAAAACTATTTATGCGTCTGCGGGGATTATATCAAAGCATTTCAGCTGGTGTACTCACCGGTCTATCTGAAATATAATTCGCATTTAGATCTCAAACTAAACCCGTTATTTAATCCACAAGTTTACAGTATTTTCATGCATTTAACTTTACGTCCTGATGTATTTCAAAAGCTTTTTAGAGCTCGTAACTGCCATTTTTTATTCTGATGATGTTGATTTGAATCTTCGATTATCCAGTGTATAATTCTTGACCCTAGAATTGAACTTACAACTTCCGGGAAAATAGATAACCTTTAATCAGCGTATTTATCCATTCGGCCTACTATCCCTAGAATTAGAAGAAAGTTAACCTGCCTTTGGCAGTCTGTCCAAAAATCGAAATCTACCCTTTTCTAGGCGTCTGTTTCTTTCGTCTGTCTATGAACGTCTTTAAGTTCGTGTGTGTTTGTGTGTTGAAATACAAAATGGCCAAACAAACTTACTAGTTTCGACCATGATGATCGGGGTGGGGCGCTCTCAAGATTGCCCTTCTGTCGCCTCAGATTGATGGATAAATCCAACGAACTGGTGCACAGCTTGACCTATCGCCCATCAATCATGACAGGAGATCGATAAGATCGAACCTTTGACATTTCGGTGATAATAAGACTGATGGCTGGCGAAAGGGGCCAGGATACACGCAATTGTTCGGATTGATAAGCAAGAAGAGATTTCGCCTGCCCGAGGAGAGATTTATCTGTGAACCAGAGAGAAATAAAGAAGAAAGAGAGGAAAATGAAGTGGTGGGGAAGTATGGAGAAAAACGAGGTTCTAAAATGGAAAAGTTATTTAAACAGAAGGAAAGAAAAATATATACAAAGAGGGGGAAAGGAGAGAAAGAAAGATCAAAATTCCGAGAAATCAGCAGACGATTGGAGATAATGGCGACAGGTTGATTTTTTTTTTATACAGAGTCTCTTCAGGACGTGCTGGTTCATAGCTCTCCACAATGTCCTATATTTTGATCTCTGTAATTTTTGTTCCAATAGTATCTGCTGCCTTTTAATCCATGCAGATCATGTGACACTAGTTACTTATATGGAATGTTAATTCAGAACGTGATGATCATAGCTCTCATTAGTATCCGCATTGATGCTCTAAATAATGTTTGTCTGTTTTCATCTATCTTAGTTTCTGTTCTGCTATACATATTATACAAAATATTTTTCAAAACATTCTGTGAGTGCCAAATTCTCGAAGCCCTACTTCCTCATTATCTATTCCAGAAATCTTAGCTGAATCATCCTGTTTTTATGTACCAATGTTATTTTTTTATCCAATTTTTCATTAAAATTTCTTCGGTGATTACTTGTTCCGTCTGTGGTATTTTAAGAATATCTTTTTTAAAAACAACACTTCATTTGTCTTAGGTTTCCGCTTCATCTATGGCGGAATTGTATAGTATTCGCTAACATTGATGGATGTGCGTTGTGGTGCAATAGATATCAGCTCGGAACGAGAAATCAGGGAGCTGAGTTCGAATTCCAGTTAAATTCGTTGCATTAACTTATTCGCAAATAAATTTGAGAAAATTATTAACGCATATCTTCTTCCTCCACCTTTAGTTAAATAGCTGGATATATTAGGTTGTATAGCCTTTGTTGGTAAGCAGTCAACTTCGCCCGGAAGATAAAGGGTTTTATGTAGGGTTAACACACCTACCTGTAAAAAAGACACATTACAGAAGCATTGACGACGCCCTCTTCGATGGCGAGGATCGTCGATGGCTTATGCTCCATTGAGAGCGATGGGGTAAGTAGAGGAGGATTGATATTAAAATATTTCCTGTGTTTGTAATGAAATTTACCTGTTGCTTAATAATTTGATTAGTTTTAGGAAGTTGTATTTCGCTATTTCTGTGACAGATTTACCGCCGTTTATTAAAACCTTTCCCAGATATTCTAGTTTCTGTACTTGGTTTTGACATCTCCAGTTTGTAGCTTGCAACTTGAATTGAACCTTTTTGCTAACCACCATGCATTTTGTCTTCTTGCAATTAAGGCTTTCACTTTTATTCGCTGTTTCCTTTATAAAATGTTCCCGATTCCTTGAAATGTTCTTTCTTAATCTGACACATAGATAACGTCATCCGCACATCTTGATTTATGACGGTGTTCACCTTAACTAAACTCTAGTGGGACTTCGCATTACAGTCAAATCCTTTTTTTTTTCGTTTTCATTGCGCGACAATTAAACCATTTCCTCCATTACTCCCTGCGTTGGTTGTTTAGCAACGCTTTACGACGAAAAGAAAAATATAATCAAGTAAACAAACCCGAAGCTAACCTCATTTGAGTTCAAGTGTGGATTACTTTACCTCTCTCTCTCTCCACCTCTCTCTCTCTCTCTCTCTCTCACACACACACACACACACACACACACACACACGCAAGCACATAACACGTATATATATATATGTGTGTGGGGGGAGCAATCTTGCATTTGAACAGCTTTCGTTAAGAACGACCTACAAGGAAGATTTTATCAATTTGTTGTTTTAATTTTTCTCGTATTCTTACATGTTTCCGTTGTGCAGGAGATAAGGAATGTAAAAATGTTCCATAATTTTCGACTTTCCAGGCGTTTTCAGCCTCTTCACAGGCCATTTTCAAGGATGCTATAATTTTTGGTGTTGCTGTGTCCTCATGTTTAAGTGTAATGTAATTTTGTTCTGTTTTTAGTGTTTTTATTTTTACAAAAGAGAGTTTCTTTAAAACGCTCACGTGATGTGCAGGGCATCATGTGAGTGACTGTCTATTGTCTTTTTAATTTTCAAAACTCTATTTCCACTATTAAATAGTGTAATGTTGATGATAGGAGAAGATTGTTTGATATATAGTGTCTCCCTTATAGCGAGATGCCTTTGATAATAGTGATTTAAATAGATTGTTGTATTTTAAACCAAATTTTTTTATAAGGGGTCTTTTAAGTTATGGGTTAATAAATAATTTTTATTGCACTATTATTACTAGATACGTGGCATGTAAGACGTCTACTCAGGAAAGTGGTAGTATGGCTAATATAGGTAATTGATTTATGACAAGAAACACAATCTTGTACAGGGCATTGAAATTCATACACTATATTAATCATTGCTAGTTTAGATTTGATGGGGTTATTAATATTAGAAACAACAATGTTTGCTGTCTTCCATTTTCTATTGGATATTGTAAATTTGACATGTTTTTGAAGAATTACGACAGAAATATATTGTTTAATAATTTTTCATATAGAAAATTTGTCTTATTTATAATTAACGTGAATCTGGGTGCAATGAAATATATTGATGTTTTCTTGTAGGTTATTTTTAATGCTATTGTCATATACTTTTTGTAAGAATAATTTTATTTGCTTATCAATGATGTAGTTGAGAAAATTATGGTTGACTAATGTTTGTTTTATGTGTTTTAGTTCGCCCAAGACTATTATTTGGGAAGAACTTTGATGTGTTCTATTTAAGAAGTTCATTATTACTGCCATTTTGTATATTTCGGGGCATTGGCTATTATAATTAAAAACATGAGTTCTTACTAGTAGATTTTTTATCGAGATAAATGATAAATTTTTTGATCATTTACAGTAATTTTCAGCAACACGGTTTTGTGGTTATTTTTTGTTACCCCAACTCAATGATGATCGCGAAAGGAGATTAAAAGTATTAAGGAACATCGAGAAAAGAAGATCATCTGTCAAAGTTACAGCTTATTTCTTACATCTTTCAATTATAATACGCAAAAGATAACCCGTGAGTAGGGACGGATTTTATTAAAAATAAGCAGACAAAATGTTTGCAATTTATTTAATCTGACATGTCTAAAAGAAGATTTCCTGACTAAATACACACACACACACATTTGTATATATATATATATATATATATATATATATATATATATATATATGTATATATATATATATATATATATATATGTTTATATATTTATATATATATGTTTATATCTATCTATCTAAACTTATTTATAAATGGAACTTTGTGTGTGTGTCTGTATCTGTGTGTGTGTTACCTATAGACACCGAAACGGCTGAACCGATTTTCTTGAAAATTTACACAGTTTTACTAGAAGCATCTCCAAGTGTTCTTAGCTAGGTTTTGTGTCAAAGTACTTCCGATAAATATCGAAAATCGATAATCGAAAAAATCGGGTTATAGAAGGAGTAGTCCGATTTTAATAAAATTTGATACACTCATTGACAAAGACATAAGTAACGATATTCAGAAGTTTCAAGGTTGCAGTTCTTAGAATAGTGAAGGAAATCGATAATATATATATATATATAAAAGGCAAGATGTTTGTGTGTGTGTCTGTTTATGTGCCTGTATGTCTGTATTTTTTTCAGCCCTTTTATTTTAGTTTTTGCTTCGGGTTTGGCTCTAAGTAGGTATAATTGTAGTTTACGACGAAAAAACTTATTTGATATCGATACCAGGAAATCAAAATTTGACTTACATCCATTCATTTTTCTTTCAGTCTACGGTTTTGCTTTAAGTGGAAACAACTATTGCTTTTTAGTCTTTCGTGACAACGTCCAAAGAGTCTGAGCTCCAGAACCATGGATTAATTTTAAAGCTTTCATTATACCCGAGCAACGCTGGGCTATACTGCTAGTATATATCTAAGTAGACAGTCTTAGCCTACATGATGCTTCATTTGAAGGAATTTTCCTCGATTTAATCCATCAGTTAGGCTAAAACTGTTTTGCATTTTGTCGCTATCCATATTGTCTTTTTACTAATATATTATTAGTTAACTATAAATTTTACATAAACACACAGAAAAACACACACATACATATATATTGATATATATTGTGAGCTCTAAAGTTACGTGTACCTTCTACTCTGACCTTAACAACAGTCGCTAGTAACTGTTAGCAAAGATTTTTTTGTGATCAACTTTTCACGAACTTCGAGTAGCTACTTGGTATATATATATATATATATATATATATATATATATATATATATATATATTATTTTTGTAACTTTTTACAAAAAACAAAAACAAAAACAAAATGTTTCAGATCTGCAATTGCATTATCGCTTTTCTTAAGTGGATACTGATATTCACGCATGGCCACCGCGCAGTTTTCTCAACAGAATGTCAAGATGCGAAAAAACAGATTCTAGAAAAACAATAGCGAATTTGAAAAACTTGACCTTTTTTCGTGTTATTGACACTTATTTTCATTTTTCTCTTTAGCAAACATTTCTGTTTACCGATATTATCTGTAGAAATGCTTACATATGAATGGACATCCTTTGACGTAATTGTGAATATTTACCGTTTTTTGACTCTTCTTAATATTAAGTTGATGTAAATGTTTCTTACATTCATTTCGTCCATATCTCCATTTATATGAAGGCACGCTAATATTATTCATTTATCAACGTTTATTATCCCTGATATTTTATGATCTCTCAGATAAAATATATGTTTCACTATGCAAAATCTATTTCGGTTTTTATTTCGTTAATTCTTTAAGCAAATATAAAAAAAAAACATCCGATTTTTTTTAACCGTTGACCAAAAAGCCAATTTCAAAAGAGCGAAACAGATGACAGTCTAAAAGTGGGTGGACTGAAGTATATTCTACATGTCAGTTCCTTGAACGATCTTCTACATATTTTTGCATTAATGTAGGTGTTCCCATTGCTCTATTCTTAGAGTTACGCTGTTTAAAATGACCTTCCTCAGTAGCTGTGCTAATAACACAACTACTTATTCTTGTCCTAATAGTTAGTCTGAACGGTTCGATAAGGTCAACTTAGCAGTGAACTTCAAAACCGACCTACAACCTGTTGTTTTACTGGGTTAAAGGAATGGCTTAATGTTAATGCTTTCTAAAAGAAACCGTTCTATTTAATCGTCTCAGAGAACTATTTTTAATTTCCATCAGAATGGTTGATGCTAACCTCCAGGAGAGTGATTGATTGCGCCTTTTCGGACTAACGTTTTCTGCGGGCATGAAGTGGAAAACTTATACTGAATCAACTGCTGGGAAATTTGATTCCCTCTGATGTGTTAGATAATTTTCCTCTTCAGAATCTCTCTTATATAAATGTAAGATTTAAAAAACGACCGACAACCTGTTGTTTTACTGGGTTAAAGAAATGTCTACGGTTCGTGCTTGCTTTTAATATTACTGTCACATCTGCTCTGGAGCTCCTGTTGTACATTTAGACATTCTTGATAAAATTCGATGAAGATTCTGTAGTGTTGTTGGTACTGACCTGACATCTAGGTTTCAGTAACATTCCTACTGCCTTAACGCAGATTTCCTATGATATTTCTATAACTATTTTCATAGTAATTTTTCTGATGAATGGTATTATCATTTTTAACGCAGCAGAAGATCGGTAGAAAGGACTCATCATTTTACAGTTGAAATGGCTAGATTTAACCGGAATTTCTATGCTATCAATTTCTTTTCTGTCGAACTCATTTCCGGCTGCATGCTTCCTTACCTGATGCTCAAAAATTTAAAATCAATCTCAAATTTTTATTCTTGTTCATTTTTCTTGTCACTTCGCCTTAATAATATTTTTCATATTCTCTAACACGCAGTAGCCTTTTGCATTTTAGTGACTTTATTTCCTTGCTGGAGGTGAAATGTACTTTAGATCAATATGCTACCTAAAATGACGTCAACATATATATGTACATTTATGTATATATTATTGAATATCTTACATTAAGTCATAAGATAAAAACTAAAACCGAACCATTGAGCGTGATAGATAGATAGATAGAAATACGTGGCAAGAGCTTTCATACCTGTTAGTAACTGGTTATTAATAATAACTGGTAAGTTTAATAACTGGTAGTAAAATAATGAACAGCCGACCCTGCCTCTCTCTCTCTCTCTCTCTCTCTCTATATATATATATATATATATATATATATGAACGTGACAGGAAGGATATATATATATATATATATATATATATATATATATATATATATATATATATGAGTAATTATTATAATAGAGAGGATAATTTCCAAATTATTACAATAGCGCTTCCCAATATTTTAGAAGTTTTCATTGACCGGGTTTCTCTCTTTGTATTCTCCGGCCTCCTTCAGGCGTCTGCTGTGACCTATATTCTTCTCGAATTATCGAACGGAACACATTATTCAATCTACGGAGAGTAAATTTTTTCTCGTGCCGTTTGGACTGTTTCATTTCAGACTTTGGTGAAAGTACTTTTGACTATTGTCTTGTTATCGACTAGAACGTTAATCACCGATAACTTTTCTGATATAATTCTAAAGAAAACTAGTAAAGGACTATGGTTACTAAATGATTACTAATATTGATCGGTACCAAATGATTCTCGAATAAGTATAAGCTGTCGAATAATTTTCGGTTGTTACGAATTTAAGGATAAATCCAGAATTTGTAGGAGATGGAATAAGTTTTAGAAAAAATTCAAACAAAAAAAAATTGACAAAAAATGTTAATTATAAAATTCAAACATTATAAAATCTATAAAATAATAAAATTTATATCTAAAAAATTGAAATAAAAAGTTTGCATGAAAACACTTTGAGCGGCCATTATTTTTGTAGAAACCTGGTAGATTTTTCCATAAATCTAACAGTTAAATTCTAGCAAAGTATAGTGTTTTATTTCGAGAAGCACATTTCAAAATAACTTTAAAGAAGTCCTCGAACAACCATGATATTTTCATTGAACATTATTAAATTAATTACTAAAGAAATTCCATCATTCCATTTAGGAAAACTAAGGAAAAGCTTGAAAGACCCGCCGTTGTATCGTGAGTTAACATGGGGCAAGAATGTTTGCAGTGCATTGATCAGAGATGTTTATGAAGATGCTGGGGATGAGAAATTACACTGATTTTCAGTGTGCATTCAAACTGAAACATCTCTGATGATAACATTTTATGAACATTATTATATATTTTTTTTAATCGTTTCACTTCAAGCAAGGCGGTACAGCAACTGATGCGCAGGGGGCTACAGAAGAGAGTAAAACTTTAAGCAGCAGGATAATGAAGAGAAAGATGAACCAGTTACAGGAGGTCTCAGAGAAAAAGCAGGGAAATGATGGGAACAAAGGTGTGATAACAGTTGCGAAGATAGAGAGAAAGGAAAAGAACAAGATACACGGGGGAATGTAGAAAGAATGAAGGAAAGACAAGTCAAGTAGATAAGAAATGGGAATTGACATTGCATTTAAATTCCTGGAGGTTGTAGCTGTCAGGTAAGTAAGTATACTGAAGGGAGTTCCACAGGCGGAAAGTTCAAGAAAAGAAGTTGATGGAGTAGAATTCTACTCCGTCAGCTGCATTCGGTAGATTTAACTGTAAAACCTTGTTGCCTTTTGCTCGAGTAAATTATTGTAGAGGGGGCGCCAGTGACCTAAGTTCGTCAGAGCAGAAGACCTGAAAATATTTGAAGAAGAAACAGAGGGAAGCCACATCCCGCCGGTGCGATAATGGCTGGATTCGAGCTGCCAGGTCTTGAGAGAGCACATTACAGATTCTCCTTTGGAGACTGTCGAGAACCATGAGGTAAATAGCAGGGACGCCTGACCAAGTATGACAACAGTATTCTATGCAAGGTCGGATGGTTGATTTAGTTTTTCAATGATTGTGCAAATAATGGCACTGATAATCTTTGTATTGACGTAATAATTCCTTACTTCTTCTTCTTCTTTCTGCCGTGTCACTTCAGGACTTAGGCGATCAAGGGCTTCTACATTTTCCTATCCCTTGTAGCTCTTAACACTTCTTCTCTTGTTATCCCACTGAACTCTCGCTCCACCATCCATCTGCTATAGTATGTTACGGGTTAATTTCCATTGTCTCTCTTTCTTTCTATATGTCCCGTGAGTATCAGATTCTCTAAGCTCCCTTTCCTGATTGCATGTCCCAGAAACTTCAGCTGACTTTTCCTAACATTAATATCAGTTTTCTTTTCGTGTCTGAACTCTCAAAAAATCCAAATGTTCTGTCCATGGCATCCTCGGCATCCATCTGTAGAGCCACATTTCTGTCGCTTCAAGGATTTCCTTAATCATTTATGAGATTGTCCAGCATTCGCTGCCATATCGAAGGGCAGACAACACGTAACAATCCAATTCTCTTAGCAGCTTCTATTTATGAATATACCATTTGTTATTTTTTTCTATGAATTATTATTGAAAAAGATCACGAGTTGGAAAACTGAAATTTATTTTCCGTTTTCTTTTTGGATAATGCTCAAGTATTTTTAGTTTTATATTTTATTTTGTTTGAATTTACTGCACTTTTCTTTGTCATTTCACGCATTTTACTCGAGTGGTTGAGAAATATATCGACCTGAAGTGAGATGTTAAAAATCAAACCAACCACACTAAAAAAAAAAAAACGAATAAAGCAATAAAATCTGTAAAAATCCCAAAAACATGTAAAATCAGTAATAAAATTAGAATCTTTAAAGAGCATCACCTAAAATGTTAGAAAGATTTTTAAAAAAAATAATAATTCCAGTGAAATAAATAATAAACTTGTATTCTTGGTCACGATTTTAATTTTATAGACAAAAACACGAGTTCTCTTTCTTAACCCGCGTGTGTTATTTATTCACTTCTTTACATACTTCTTTTTATTACTAAATATTCACTCAATACAAGTCCCGAGAGGCAGTCATGATAGAGCATTAATAAATGAAATTATTGTATAGATGTAAGAGATGATTTTCTAAGCGCCACTTAAATGTAGCACAAGGCCGAAAGCATCGGGTATTCAGTGAGGATCGAACTTACTACTCAGTTGTAATTGGTATTAGCAAGTGCTAATCATTACACTACGTTGAGGTGTATAGACGTAAGAGATTAAATTAAGTTTAGATTATAAACATACGCAGGATAGATAACGGTTAATCATAGAATGTTACGATTGCAGTCATCAGGGAAGCATACTCTAGGGAGTTTGTTCTAAAAGTTGCATTTCTCGGAAATACGCTATTTGAGTGAAATTTCCTCCTTTTCAATGGAATACGAAGGGTAAATATGATGATTCGACTACGCGTATGTGGCATGGTGGAAGGTATATACTGGTGAACTGAGAAAAATTTATCATGGGATATAACGATAGAGTATGGATAGTCTTGCGACAATTCACACACAAAGCTGCTTAAATGCTTTTGAATTCTATCAAGAAGGAGGATTTGAAAGATGCATACCAGATAAGAATGTAATAATAGGTTTTTGATACGATCTGATTCTTGTAGAAGATAGCATGGCAGGAGGAGTCAGGTACTTTCTGGGGTGGTACGAGTTTTATATATTTTAATTATACACGTGAATTTACAATGAGGTTACTCATTAATTATTAATAATCAATAATGTTTTCTACAAACCCGAGGATATAGTTTTGATATAGCTGAAGAATAGAAGCTATTTAATCGTTCATATTCATCTGCAAAAATGTCTATTGATGCTTAATCTCAGAAAATGGATTTTTTACGATTCGATATAAGCACACTTTACGGTGAGTTGGAATTTTTTTTAACGGCATATCAACCTCTTTGGGTTATTTAATGCCAGAAAAGTGGAGTTATTTTTAATGTTCGGTTATAATGAAAAGGATGCTTTAGTCAAATATTAATTTTTTTTTTGTTTTTATTATTTTTTTTATTTTAGAAAAATGTCTTCTAGTTTTGTATTTCAAAAATCTTTGATCAGAATAATTGTGTCATGGTAATAAGTTTTTCTTCAAAAATATTTTTCTTTCTATAAAAGTCTATTTTATCTATATATTTCTATAAAAGTGTATTTTATATTTCCATTGTGTTTCGACCCCAGTTTGGGGGTTAACTATTTGCCCATAGCTGGGACCTTAACAGATGCTAACACTCCGGGTCAAGGTGGACCTGAAAACAACAGCAATTAAGAGGTGGCTCCATGCTCCTCACAACCTCCCAATCAGAGGCCTTGCTGCCGGATGCAGATAACCGTCATGCCCAGGACCCTTTAAGGCGAGAAAAGATAATTGAACTTTTCTCAAAAATGAACCATGTTGTATTTCATCAACTACAGATAAATATCTTTCTTTCCTGTGGTAAAAAAAAAAACATTTTGTATAAGTATCAGAAATCAGTGTTCGAATCCTGTTAAAAATATTTAGGATTTCGTAACAACATGTGTCTATATTTCTGAGATGAGGTTCGTATGATCATCTTCATTGCATATTCATGAGGTTTCGGTTGATGTTTCCTCCTGCCTTCTTCAGGTGATAAAAGTTGCAGTATTAAACCGAAACCCTTATTTTGTCCACGCGGTCAGATTGTTTTAATTCTACCTACCAAGTCATGGTGGATAAAAAGTGTTGGTTAAGAAATCCAAAAAGTTAGTTGACCCAAATAGTTGTAAGTTCAATACCTGGCCACATCAGCAGAAGCACAAAATTGGAGAGTTGAATTACTAAATGAAATTAACTGAAACTGAGAAACCAACGCAACATCCTAGCCTGGAATTCGAACTCATCTCGTCGATTACACCGAGATCCATAACACTACACACAGATCAACTTTAAATTGATTGATTTTTTACAGCTTATCAACCTTCTGTAAGTTAGTTAAAGCCGGAAAACGTTTAAATTGTAATATTTTTCTTCAGATAATCTTATTTTACAATGTAAGCAATACTAATTAAACTAGGGATGAAGAGACAAATTCATACCTTTCCAAAGGTTATTTGCTCGTCAGTGAATACAAGGAATACGAATGGTATCGGTAATAGTGTAACATTATTTCTGGTGCAGATAAAGGAAGAAGAGAAGGAAAAGCGATAACTGAATATTATTTTCCTTTCTTTTTCATCCGCTAGAATCGAGGTGAAAGATATTCTAAGAAAAGCACCCAAGAAAAATAGATAAATAAAATTACGGTTACCAAAACCGAATAACCACACTAAATAAAGTTTTATTATGACTCTTGAGTGCTGGTTATGAAAATTCGGTCATAGAGTTAACAATTCTGTATGGTTTATTGCTTAGACGTTTCAAAAATAAAGATTTTGATGTTGAAGATAAAGAACTTCCTGGCGCACCGAAAAGTTGGAAGAAAAAGAATTGGAGGCTTTACTACATGAGAACAAGTGCAAGATGAACTTGCCGAATTAAATTTGATAGAATTTAATCCCACAACAGTTTCAAAACGTTAGAAAGGATTAGGAAAGGTAAGAACATTGAGTTCCTTACGAGTTGAAGTCGAGAGAAGTTGAACGGCCTCTTGTCAACAGCAGAAGCAATGTTTTTTGAAACGCATCGTTATCGGCGATGAAAAGTGGATAAACTTCGATAGCCTTAAGCATGTAAGATCGTGGGGTTACCCCGACCGTGCATCATAATCAGTGGCAAAGCCGAATATTCATGGTTCAAAGTTTTTGCTTTGAATTTTGTAGAATCGGCTGGATTATGAGATGCACAAACGGATCGAAAATATCACGAAAAATTTCTGCTGACTAAGATTGATGCCTTCGAACTGAGCATTGAATAACAAACGGCCGCTATACGAGCAGAAACAGGACAAAGTGATTTTACAACATTACAACACTAGACCACGTTTTGCAAAATGGGTGAATACATACTTGGAAACGCTTAAGTCCTACCTCACTCGCTCTTTTAATCAGACATTGCCTGGTTCGATTATCTCTTGTTCCGATTGATGGCATATGATCCAGCTGTGCAGCACGTTCATTCTTATGAAGATGCCATAAAAAGTGTCAACTCGTGATTAGCCTTAAACGACATGACTTTTTTCCGATGTGAAATTCAAATAGTAGTGGCTAGCGATGGAAACTATTTTCAGTGACATGTTAATAAATTTTGTAATTAAAACATTACTTTTCATGAAAACCATTGAGAACTTATTCAAAGTAAAAAGACTTAGGCATTTAATTTGGACGTGTTCCTCTGCTCTAGGACTTCACAATATATTCCAGCAATAAAAATGATCATAAAAATGTTAGTGCTATCTAATGAACATGGCCCTCTTGTTTGATACAAAATACATCTCAGCAAATGAATGTGACAAAATTTCAAGATAAGAGTAGCTGAAAATAGAAACTACAAAACTGTGGAATTTAAATACAACTTCTATTCCAGTAACAATAAAAAGGAAATTGATACACACATTAAGAAAAATCGATGGAAAACTTTCACTAGCTGAGATACAAATGATTGCGTTCATTGGCACCGTTCTAATATACACAGAAAAAAACTCTCTCAATTTAAAATAGCGATATTATCAGACGCTCAAATTGTGGCGTAGGATAGCTGAGTTCCAATCAAAATCGAGCGCGTTCAATTCACATGTAAATGGGTAAATATGTGAATATCATGACAGACGCTAGAAAAATGAGGACACTGAATTCAAGAACTGTGAAAACCTTGTAGAAAAATATGTTCCAAAACCGCCTATTTTTTCCAGGATGCTTCTTCTCTTGTAGCATAGGTTTGAACTTTGTAAAAAACTGGTGAAAATATTGTTAGCTCATATCACGTGGCCATTAAAAATCAAATAAGGACTCCTGGGAAAATCAAAAAGTAACCGCAACAAAGTGTATTATTATTATTATGTCATTTTTCATCATATTTTGATTTCTGCTTTGGTCTCACTACCAACCAAGTCTGCGGGGAGACCTAAGGCAAGTCGTGGCGTGTTGTTATGACTCCATTTCATGTTTTTCTATCTTCCCTATCAGCCCTAGCATTACATAGATAAAGTTTTCCTGAGTGTGTGGGCTGTACTTAATAAGACAATTTTTTGTATATCTCTCAGGCTGGGGTTTCCAGGGATTCTTTCAATGTGTTGTTTTGTCCCATTTTTTATCATTCCAAGTGCACCTACTATCACTGGCACAACTCTTGTTTTCAATTTCCACATTTTTTCTATTTCAATTTCCAGGTCTTTATATTTTGACAGTTTTTCAAATTCCTTGATTGCTATGTTACAATCCGCTGGACAAGCCATATCAATTAATAGACAAGTTTTCTCCTTCTGGTTTTTAACAATAATGTCTGGCCTGTTTGCTTCAATTTTTCTGTCTGTGTAGATGGTGTAATCCCATAGAATGGTTACATCTTCTATTTCTGTAACCGGTGCTGGGTGATGTTCATACCAGTGTTTGTTTACAGATTTTCCATAATGTTTGCACATTGCCCAATGTAAATATTGCGCAACTCTATCGTGGCGATTTTTATATTCATTTGGAGCAAGCACAGAACAGCCTGAGATTAGGTGGTCTATTGTTTCTTGGTGCTTATCACAAAACCTGCATTTTGGATCCATATTATTATGCATAATATTTGCTTGAAAGTTTCTAGTGAAAAGACTTTGGTCTTGTGCTGCAAGAATAAAGCCTTCAGTTTCAGACTTTAATCCAGATGCACGTAACCATTGGTGAGTATTAACTATGTCAACATTGGATTTAGTGGCACGTTCTGGATATTGGCCATGCAGAGGTTTGTCTTGCCAGCGCTGTTTCATCTGTTCAAGAGCTTTATCTTTGGCTTTCATGTTCATATTTTTTGCCGCAATGGTTGGTTCTTGGCTTCTGTTTTGCTTTTCTACAGAATCTACTAACTGTAAATCTTGTTTGTATTTACTACCTTCTTTTATTATTGAATATTTTTTCTTTCTTTCTTCATGTTGCCTTACTAATTGTATCATCCAATCCTTTGTTGTTTCTATGTATGTTAGTAAGCAATTAGTTGTCTTGTATGACAATTCCAGCTGAATAAGACCTCTTCCACCTTCTTTACAGGGTATGTATAGACGGTCTGCATCAGCCTTTGGATGATGCATCTTATGCTTAGAAAGAAGCTTTCTTGTTTTAGAATCCATTCGCCTGATGTCGTTTAGAGTCCAGTTTAAGATGTTGAAGCTATATTGGACAACTGAGATTGCAAGGCTATTAATGGCCATAACTCTGTTCTGAGAATTCAATTCAGTTTTTAATATCATTCGTAGCCTTCTATAGTACTCTTTACGCACTATTTCTTTCATTTTTTTATGGTGAATGTTTTCACTCTCATTTACACCTAGGTATTTATAAGCTTCTTCTGGTTTCAATTATTTTATTGTTACAGCAGGGTCTAAGCTAATTGAGGATGTTTCTTGTATTGATCCACGTAAAACTGTAGCTTTAGCACATTTATTCAAATTGAATTTCATTCCAATGTCTTCGCTGAAGCATTTTACAGTTTGCAGAAGACCTTCCAGCTCATTATCATTCTTAGCATATAACTTTAAGTCATCCATGTAAAATAGATGGCTTATTTTCTTTTGGCCTATTTTATAACCACATTCTGTCTTATTAAGTTGACTGGTTAGTGCTATTAATGATATGCAGAACAGTAAGGGAGATAAAGAATCACCTTGAAATATACCTCTTTTGATGTTTATTTCATCAGACTTATAGGTTCCATTTATATGATTGAGGTAAAGGGTTGTTTTCCATATAGACATGCACTGGTTGATGAAATTGATGATGACGGGCGATATCTTGTATATATTTAAAGTCTTTAAAATCCAGGGATGTGGCACACTATCGAATTCCTTTCGATAATCTATCCAGGCAGTACTAAGATTTTTCTTTGTACTGTAGCAGTTTTCCAGGATCATTTTGTTAATTAGCAATTGGTCTTTACATCCATAACAGCCACGTTTGCACCCTTTTTGTTCAAGCGGTATCATGTCATTTCTTTCTAAGAATAAATATGTCTGTTTTGTTAAAATAGATGTTAATAGTTTATATGTTGTCGGAAGACATGTAATTGGTCTGTAGTTTTTTGGGTTGTTTGTGTCACCATTCTTGGTAGAAGAAATGTAATTCCTTTGGTCATCTATGCAGGAATTTTAGTGGGATCGTCAACCATTTCTTGAAGTTCTTTGGCTAGTTTTTTATGTGCTGTATTTAAATAATATAGCCAAAAGTTAGTAATTTTATCTATACCTGGGAATTTCCAATTGTGTGCTTTTTTTAGTGCAAATTTAACATCCTCTTCTGTAATTCTAGCCCATGTCTGTTCTGGTTTATTTTTCATTCGTTCTATCTCTTGTGCAATCCAATCTACTTCCTTGCTATGTTCTTTAGGGCAAGCCCATATCTTTTCCCAGAACTTCTTCCATTCTGGGGGGTACTGTCACTTCAATTCTTTTTTTACCTATTTCCCTGTAAAATCTCTTTGTATCGGTTTGAAAAATCTTGTTTTGTCTGTAAAATCTTGCTCTTTTCCCATAGCGTCTTATTCTTTGAGCCTTCAGTTGTATTCTTTGCTTTATTTTTTTCCTTAGTTGATAAGACTTCATTTTCATTTCTAATGTTGTATTTTCTTTCGACTCTTCTGCTTTTCCTAGTTCTTACATTTATTCCTCTACTCAGTTCATCCAGTACTGATAGTTCACTTCTAAGTTGTTCGATTTCTTTTTCTATTTTTCTTTTCCAAGGTGGATCTTCATGTCTGCGAGACTGCCTTGTTTTTATTTTGATGTTCAATTTTTTTTGTTGCTGCTATTGCTGATGCATATATTGCTTCATTGAGATTTGTATGAGTGTCTTCATCCAAGATTAATTTGAGTGCTGCATTGTAGAGTTTAATAGTTTATTATTATTATTAGTTTATTATTATAGTTTATTATTATAGTTTATCATTATTATTATTATTATTATTATTATTATTATTATTATTATTATTATCATGTAAAAGTAAATAAATATCCTTAAAGGAGAACAAAAATACATATAAAACAAAAACAATTATCTTAATTCCTCTCGTACCATATGGACTTGTACTTAGTAACTTGTATTTAGTAACTTTCAATGATTTTTCAACAGAAATGTTTATTTAATCTGTTTTCCACACTCGTAGACATTTCGGATTTTTCTTACACGTCCTTTCCTGGCATAGGGAATCGCAAATCTTCCCTTATAAATCCTAACAACGTTTGACTTTTTACCATCTTTCCTTCTGTTATATATTCTTGGGACCAACAGAATATAGTAGAACTTGAAAAAAATTTTTCCTGGCGAAGGCGAAAAAGAACACGCAACGATTCAGATCAAAGTTGGAATGCAAAAAAAACCAAAAAAAACTTTATTGTGCAACACAACACCGGTTTTCAAGGTTACAAATTATAAACAATAGAAATAATTTAATTAAATTATTCGGTCAAAAGCGAATATAATTTACATTAAATTATTTCAGATTACAAAATAATGAATTGGATTTTAAAGCCGACGAGAAAATATGTTTGTACCAGTATGTCGAAATTGGAAAATAAAATAACAATAACGTGTTTACGTCAAAATACAACTGGACAAAGACAACAATTAGAGAATTAGACCAGCCCGGGAATTGACAGAATTGGGTGAAGCTCGACATAGTATAAGCTTATATATAAGACAGTGTTTTCCCGGGTCAAGAAGCAGAGAAAGAGACAAAGGCAGAGAGAGCAGACAAGTTAGGACACCAACTCAAGAAAGACAACTCCAGCTGTCATTCACTGGTATATGCGTGTCCCACTCTACGTTGATTGCAGAAAATAAACCAGTGAATATATTTTTGTACATTTCAACATTGGGTTGCAGGTTATACAGGCTACATCACTTTAACCTACGTCGCTGTATTATTTGTCGTCGTTGATACACAACACTTATCCTCACTGTCATTTATTTATACAAGTTTATTAGGTAGATTGCATGCTATTTCTATAAACCTTGCTCAGTATGTTCTGTGAGTATTCACTTCTCCAAGCCATCTTTTCTCATAATATGTCCCGGATATGTAAATTATCTATTACTGATAAATATAAGTTTCAATCTTGTTCCCATTTTCTTTAAATCTTTCTTGTTATTCACATGCTCTCTCAATGAAATTCTTGGCATCCTTCTGTAGAAGCATATACCTGTTCTTTCAAATAAGCTCTGTATCTGTGATTAAATTGCAATCTTGGGGGATAGATTGCCTTAAATACAGCGCCATCTACATATTTTTAGGGTGCAAATATTTCTCCTCATCCCCTGCTTTGGGTTAATTAGTAGAACTTGTGCCAATAACTCTTATTATCTCTAATATATACTTAAAATCTAAAGGTATAGATACATATATATCTATATATATTTGAATGAGTGAGTTTTGCTTTGGTTTGCAAGGGGTTGATAAGCAGTAAAACTCAAATCAATCAATCACATTATTATTCGTCGACAGGGCCAACTCTCTAATTTTTCAAATGCTTAACTGCGTGCAGGGTGCATGTGCATGTGCGTCGGCAGGCTTTCACCTTTATTGACATGAATGGTTTATTTTGATTTGATTTTTTAACGGCATATCATTTCCTTAAATGTACTTGCGAACTCTGAAGAAATTAAAAAAAGTTTTATATGTTATTCTGCTTTAACAATTGAGTATATGGTAAATAATACTGTGAATATACACGTTCGTGTGAGCAGAATTACTGGAGGCAGTGATACGTGAGTTGTATGTGTCAGTTTTGTTTTAATTTGGAATAGAGTTAAGAGATTGTCGGATATTATGTTATGAAAAAGTTATCTCATGTTGGTTGATTTTATTTAGCAGCATATCAACTACGAGTGATTTAAATAATTATATATATATATATATATATATATATATATATATATATATATTATCGCATCAACTAAATATATTTTGAAGGCATATATATGTCTTCAACTAGAGATAAAATGTAAATGTACTTCAAGTTATTTTGTTATAAATATGTATTGCTGTTGATTTTTTTTATATAAAAATATAATACTAGTATTTTTATTCTTTGTATACTTTTATGTGTTGTTTGCGGGTGGGCCTCATTATTTTTGCATAGCAATGACCCTAATAGATATCACCGCTTAGGGTCACGGGGGACCTGGGAACAACAGAAATTAAGTGGTGGTTCCTCGCTCTTCAAAACCTCCGATGAGTGCCCTTGCTGCTGAATGTAGTTTATCGCCATACCCAGAGCCATGTTATGTATGTCCTCATCCATTGAAAAAACGTTTCCGATTCATGAGACGATTATTACAAATTTGGTACAGGTCTAACTAGCAGAAAATTGCTGTTTCAGAATAAATTCAAATATCATCATATGCCCTTACGAAAGTTAATCATCTGTAAATCTTTCTTAAAGGCTTTATTCTTCAATTCTGGGCTCGATAATTCTTATGGTCTAGTGCGGATCAAAATTGTACATATTTCACGTCCTGGAGGTAATTTAAGACGCTCTTGTATCGTTTCCACTTGTCGATTCACATCCTTGCGTGCTGTCGTCTCGCTTTAGGGTTCTTTTTATTGCAACAAACTAGCGGTGATAGTAATTATTTCAAAACTGAAATTGCAAATAGAAAAAAAAAACGTCATAAGAGAAATAAAAACTATTTAGAATGATCGTATCTAATCATGTTAGATATTTAAGCATGTACATGTCATTTTAACAGCAGAGAATCTTTGAAATCGCCGATATGTCTCCTAAAAAACATAGGGTGCAAGGCATATTAATTCGTAATTACTAATGAACCTTTTATATATTACAGAAACAGTTGTGACAATATTTAAATATTTATTTATACGGGGTTCAGGTACATATTAGCTATGACGATGTTCGCATTTCTCTTCTCCAGTATTATTTATTAATTCAGTTACCATATCCACTTCAAGTTTACAATTAGCCGTCATGTTTTCCAACATGTTTTCATCAACAACGCTTTTACCTCATCTAGCACTAACTCGAGGGATGCTTGCGCTCAGTATTTGCCCAAGAATAGTAAAACACACACACACACACACACACACACACACACACACACACACACACACATATATATATATATATATATATATATATATATATATATATATATATATAAAGGCAAAGAGCTCGACAGTGCGCTAGGCATTCACTGCGCGTAACTGCAGTATTCAGTTACCCCCACACACACTAGGACAAGATGTGGCACAAGGCTTTTTAATGTGGGTTATACGGCACATATAGCCTGGCCAAAAATTTCTGTCTAATGTTCCACAGTCGTGACTCTACCCTTCGGTGAAGCCACGACTTGATTAATACTCTCCGCCCAAAGGCAGAGAGTTCGACAGTGCACTATGCAACTAAGTGCTTGTTAACTGCCCTTCAGAAGTCACGCAGGTAATCTATATATATCAAGAGGAAGAGTTCATTCCTTGTAGGAGGGTACCATAACAGTATTTCTGTTATGTCTGGGGTGGAACTTCCTAATCCTGTCTTTCCAGTTTTAAAAGAGTTCCAAAGCGTTTTCAGACAGTTTTGTGTGATTAATTATTTTCTCTCATCCATAAAGCAATTATTGCTTGATATTTCTATGGACAATTTTCAAATGAGCAACATTCCTAAGTATAAAACTTTACAACAGAGACCCACAATACCATCTACATGTGGTTAAATCATCCTCCTTCCCCTTCGAATTTCATTAGTAAGAATGAAATTTTATTCAGACAACTTTCTCCCATGAATCGTTATTTTATGAAACATACATCCGAGATAATGCTTCGCAGTCGCTACTATCGTAACACCATCAATTTAAGGCCAAACCCTTTTTCTTTAATCTGCACTTCTTTCAGCTTCTTATCTTGATTTGATTTATGCCATATCAACCTCAATGGGTTATTTAATGCCGAGAAGATCTTTACAATAGATTTGTATGAGTGAGTTTTGCTTAACGGCCTATCAACCACTATGGCTTGTTTCATGCCAAGAAAAGTAGGGTTTTAAGGTATTTTTTAATGTTTGGTTATAGTGATAAGGTTGATTTAGTCAGATTTTGATGAAAATTTTTATTTTCATTTTAGAAAACGGAAGATGTCTTTTAGTTTTCTATTTAAAAATGTATAGCTGGTAATATTTTTTTTCCTTTAAAAATGTCATGGTAATAATTTTTTCATTCAAAAATCTATATTTTCCTATAAAAGTTTATTTTATGTATATATTTCTATAAAAGTCTATTTTTATACTTTCATAGTGTTTTGACCCCAGTTTGGGGGTTAACTATTTGCCCATAGCTGGGACCTTAACAGGTGCTACCACACCGGGTCAAGGTGGTCCTTGGAACAACAGCAATTAAGAGGTGGTTCCGTGCTCCTCACAATATCCAATCATAGGCTTTGCTGGCGGATGCAGTTTACTGTCATATCCAGGACCATACAACTTCTTACGATATGCAAAGATTTCAACTTTCAGTGGCTCTTATGCATTGTATTAGCTGAACTATGGTTAAAAATTACTTCAAAGGTGACTTAGGATAATTAAACTATATAAGTTTTCGATGACTAATAATATTTATGAGTAAAATAATTTCTAAAACAATAATATTGTCGATTTTTACACGCTATTTCATATCGATTAAAACAATTAAGAAATGAAAGCATCATCTACAGATCCGAACAAGAGTTAAAGAAAAAGAAAATAAATAACAATAACAATAAAATTTTGGGATCCATGTCGAAAACAGTAAAATCTATAAATCATTCCATTACAATGAAAGTGTTCCTTATTTTGGAGTGGTGAGTATCTATGCAGTAACATGACAAATTGGACGAGATTTTATCGTGAAACACTGGAAAAATGCCAATCTTACTTCACGCTGAAAACGATGGGTCACGTGAATGAAAAGCCTTTTTGTCGCTATTCAATTGCGCATGTCCAAATTTCGCTACAAGCATATTCGTTATTGAAATTCCTATCCGAAGATGGAAGGGAAGACCTCCAGTGCCGGAGCAACGAATAAACGTGGATTAATTTCCTGTTGACAGCAGCGAATCGCTTATTTTCGCCTTGGTCGTTTCGGGTGCGAAGACCTAGAAGGCTGAATTGACGAACTGACAACGGGATATAAATGCGGAGGACTGTAATAATGAGAATTAAAATGGTTAGGGGTAAGGAGTGATTATTATAGTCAACCTATTGTGAAACTCAAAAAATGTTGTACAACATGATGTCGCCTATTTTTCTCTTTTAAAACAAGCACTTTTCTCTGATAACGCAACCATTTATCGCTGTTTTTCTTCTGAAAAATACTCAGTGTTACTTTGTCCGAACATCTGAACTAAAATATTGATGTTATTATTAATTTTGATAATGTTTCCACTCGAATTCAAAATATTACATTTCACAATTGCTAATTTTTCATTACTCATTCTTTGAACATATTTTTCTTGTATTTTATCACAGCTCTAAAGTTAGTGTTTTTATTACTAATATAATTTTATGACAACTCTTACTTTCATGCTTTTTTCTTTCTTTTTATATCAAGGTCATTAGCATTATTATTACTTTATGACTAGTCTTTCATTCATGTTTTTTCCTTTCTTTTTATAACAAGGTCATTTACATTATTATTACTCTATGACTAGACTTTCTTTCATAGTTTATTCTTTCTTTTTATAACAAGGTCATTAGCATTATTATTACTTTATGACGAGACTTTCTTTTATGCTTTTTTCTTTCTTTTTATATCAAGGTCATTAGCATTATTATTACTTTATGACTAGTCTTTCATTCATGTGTTTTCCTTTCTTTTTATAACAAGGTCATTTGCATTATTATTACTCTATGACTAGTCTTTCTTTCATACTTTATGCTTTCTTTTTATAATAAGTACATTTGAATTATTATTACTTTATGACTAGTCTTTCATGCTTTTTTCTTTCTTTTTATAACAAATACATTTGAATATTACTTTATGACTAGTTATTCTTTCATGTGTTTTCTTTTCTTAATACCAGGCCGTTTGCCTTATTATTACCTTCATTACTACTCATGCTATTTCTCTTTCTTTGTATTACAAAGCTATTTGCATTATTACTAATTTATGACCAGTGCTTCTTTCATCTTATTTCTCTTTCTTTTTATTAGGTGATTTGCCTTATTATTACTTTATTACTAGTCTTTCTTTCATGTTATTTCATTACAAAGTCATTTGAATGATTATTACTTTATGACTAGTGATTCTTTCATGTTATTTCTCTTTCTTTTTATTAGGTGATTTACCTTATTATTACTTTATTACTAGTCTTTCTTTCATGTTATTTCATTACAAAGTCATTTGAATGATTATTACTTTATGACTAGTGATTCTTTCATGTTATTTCTCTTTCATTTTATTAGGTGATTTACCTTATTATTACTTTATTACTAGTCTTTCTTTCATGTTATTTCATTACAAAGTCATTTGAATGATTATTACTTTATGACTAGTGATTCTTTCATGTTATTTCTCTTTCTTTTTATTAGGTGATTTGCCTTATTATTACTTTATTACTAGTCTTTCTTTCATGTTATTTCATTACAAAGTCATTTGAATGATTATTACTTTATGACTAGTGATTCTTTCATGTTATTTCTCTTTCTTTTTATTACAATATCATTTGCATTGTTATAACTTTATGACTTGCCATTTTATGTTATTTTTCTTTCTTTTTATTACAAGATCATTTGCATTATCATATTTTTATAACTATTCATTCTTTCATGTTATTTCTCTTTCTGTTTATTACAAGGTCATTGTCATTAATATTAATTTCTCACCTGTCTTTTATCATATTTCTCATACATTTTATCACAATTCTTCGGACGTTTTCATTTTTATTACATTCTTATGATCATTGCCATCTTTAATTTTTGACTGTGTTTTCTTTCATGCTATTAGTCTTGCTTTTCATCTAACTCTCAGATATTTGTCAATATTATTAATTTCTAAATAGTAATTCTTTTATCTAATTTCTCTTACTTTTTAACACAACTTTAATTTTAATGTAATTTTCATTAATACTGATTTTATCACAATACTCAATTTGTTTTTTCTATTTTAATTCTTCTTTTTATCTATTTTTCATGCTTTTTAATACAACTCTCATATCGTTGTTATTATATTATTATTGGTTAACGTCTTCGAACTGTATATGTTACATATACATTTGAATCAGATCTGTCCTCATTCTAATCCCGATACCAGCTGACTGTCCTATAAGATACTGGCATAAACCCTTGCGTGTCGCATAATATTTGTTATCTCGCGATAGACGATATCTATCAGTAACTCAGGAACTCTCAGCAATGGGCAAAAACAAGGAAACAGCAAGTAAATATTTCCACTGACAAGAGCTTTGCTTTCTTTTTAACTAATTATGTTACAGTAAATATTCTGTTATCTATTAATGGAGTAGACTGGATTAAGTGCATTGATAAAGGCTAAGAAAAAAATTTTAAATGAATAAAGGAAAATAAAACTGTAAAATATTTTCTCATAAATGTCGAAGATATTGAAGTACTGACGTATAAAACGATTAATCAATATGTAAAAGACATGCGTTGTGATAAAAAAACTACGCGTTGTTGTGCAGTGGATATCGGTTCGGAATAAGAAATCGGAGTGCCGAGTTCAAATTCAAGTTGAATTTGTTGCATTCACTTACGCTTGCAAACATATGAATATATCTCCCTCCAGCTATGTTTTGGATAGAACAGATTTATTTTTATAGCCTTGGTTGCCAACCAGTCTACCACAGAAAGAAATGGCAACCTTCTTCTTCTATGTGCCATGTCCCTTCATGACGTAGGCGATCATGGCTTCCACCTTTCCCTATGCCTAGTAGCTCTTAACACACTTTATCTTGTTACCCCTTCCAAACACCGCTCTGCCATCAAGTATGTTACGTGTTGTTTCCCCGTCCCTCTTTCTCTTTATCTGGCCTGTGAGCATAAGATTTTTTTAACTCCTCTTTCCTCATTGCATGTCCCAGAAACTTAAGCTGTCTTTTTCTAGTCGTAGGACTTTAGTTACCTTTACGTTTCAAACCTCGTCTTTACTCACATGTTCGGACATGGTATTCTCAGCGTCCTTCTGCAGAACCACATTTCGGTTTCTTTAATTCTTCCTTTCCTCTTTGGTGAGATTGTCCAGCATTCGCCGCTCTACTGAAGAACAGACATCACATGACAATCTAGTATTCTCTTGTTTCCAGCAAAATTTTTCTGTCTCTCAGTACTCTACTCAGTTTCTGGAATACATGCTTCCCCATGCCAATTCGCCTTCGGGTATCAATGACGCGCTTTTTATACTTAACCTACTGCTAGAAAGAATCTTCTGCTTAGTTAGACAGGGCACTTAACTGACTGAATTAATGAACCTTCACAATATCATGGCCAACTATATGACTAAAATTTATTACTCAATTCTGTAGATTTACAAGTTAAAGACATTATGTTAAAAAAACTTAGAGTATTTTTTTTGTTGTTGTTTGCGTTTTGTTTTTTGTTTTGTTCTTTGTTTTTTGATAAGTCTAGAGACTTATTCATTTACATCCCGAATTCGAATTTCGTTTGTTGATTTCCTTTTCGGTTCATAGTCATTAACTTTCCCTGACCTCAATCTGTCTCTACTTTCATTTTATCTTATTCTCTCTTTTTCTCTTTCATTTTCTCAGTCTTCCACTTCCAGTTTCTTTCTCCCTACATATCTTCCTCCTTCTCTCTCCTTAATTATGATTCCCCGAATGTCGAGTTTTTTTTTATTTTTTATTTTTTATCGTTTCACCCCAAGCAAGGCATTCCACTGCCACTATTGCGCTTGGGGCTACATAGGGGAAGGTAAATAGAAAGAGTGGTTAGATATAGGAAATGTCGGAAGTGGGGGTGATAGGTATTTGGGAGGATGGGAAGAGTGTTTGAAAGAATGGAAGCGAGTTATTGTGTTAGGAGGTGTCTATTGACCTTACACTTAAACTCCTGGAGATTGTAGCCGTCGGGGAAGCAGTCATGTGGAAGGGAATTCTAGAGTCGGGAAGTACGGAAAAGAAACTGTTGGAGTAGAAGTTGCGGTTGCATTTTATCGGTTTCACTGTAAAAGGGTGGGATCTAGTTGCTAATCTAGTATCTCGTGCAAATTCGAACCTAGGGGCACCAGTGATCTAAGTTCATCGGAGCAGAAGCCATGGAAGTATTTATAGAAGAGACACAGGGAAGCCACGTCGCGCCGGTGCGAGAGAGACTGCAGGCGGTCTGCTAAGTTGGTATCGATCATATTACAGACCCTCCGCTGTACCTTGTCGAGAAGCCCAAGGAGTATAGCAGGGGCACTCGACCAGATATAGCAACAGTATTCAATGCACGGGCGGATGGTAGATCTATAAATGTGCAGGATAGATTCAGACGGAAAAAAACCTTCGGGCCCTGCACAGAGAACCGAATTTCATAGCAGCAGATTTAACAATGGATTCGATATAGTCATTCCACTTGAGGTCCTCCCATTCCCTTCATCTCCCTCTTAATATCTCTTCTTTTCTTTCTCTCTCTTTCTTTTATGAATTATTATTTTGTATTATCGTAATTTTTATCATTTGCTGTTATATTTTGTTTTTATTATTAGTATCTGTATTATTACTTTTATTATTTTTATTAATATTATCTTTATCAATTTTTATTACTATTATTACTTTAAGGTCTTTAGATATTAGTTTCTTTATTATTATGATATTATTTCTACCAATAAGTTTTATGTAATAATATTATATAATATGTATTAAGAATTAATAAGGAAAACTACAATTCATTTTCTAGCGAAAATTCAACCCCTAATTGTTAATCATATGCATCTTAAAATAGACAACTGAAATTCCAAGTCACGATTTAGTGACTTCCATGACTATGTCATTATAAGTCTAGGCCAAGTTTGTCTTGTTGTCTAGATATAATATAAACGCTAATATTTAACACTGTTAAGTTAACCGCCTTTACCCTAATTTTTTTAACTTTTTCTTCTTTCTTTTTTACTTGACTTTTTTCTGGATAATTTTGACCCAGTCATTGTTGCATGAATTTGGTCTGAGGAGCGTTCTATAAAAGAGCCGCGAAATATTATATTACCAATGGGTTTATAAAAACATCCAACTTATGTTCTTTATTATGATACGCTGTTAAATCTTAACAGTGAGTTCTCCTGTGAAATTTACTTTACCAAGTACCAAGGATTCTACTTTATATATATATATATATATATATATATATAAAGAGAAAGAAAGAGAGAGAGAGAGAGAGAGAGAGAGACAGACAGAGAGAGACAGAGAAATTAAATTAAATGGAGAATTATCGGATATGTACAAACTACCAACTTCAGGGACAGATGCAATCTATGCTTGAAAAAAAATTATAATATTCAAATATTCCAGTGAACTATTAAACAAGAGGAATGAATTAATTCTCAAATGCAGACACAAAAATAGATTTAAAATTCCATACTAAAGGGGGAATTACATTTAAAAGTGTTATTCGGTCAAAATTTGACATCTGACTTTCCTAAACTTCATAATTGTCAAAAACCACAATCGTAAAATTAATTTAAGATGAAGTCGTACTAACATTATGATGTTGATAGATATATGTATGCGTGTGTACACGTATATGCATAAACGTATATATATATATATATATATACGTTTATGCATATACGTATATATACGTATATATATATATATATATATATATATATATATACGTGGGTATGAATATGTATGTATGTGTGTGTGAGTGAGTGTATATATATATATATATATATATATATATATATATGTATAATGGATTTAATTCCTGGTATCTACATATGGGTATATATGCATATAAGTATTCATCTACTTATATACAAGTAGGTGTGCAAATAACGATTTATGTGCAAATAAGTATATAAGACCCTTAAAAAAACCTTCAACTTGCGCATGTAATGCCCCGTTAAATACTTTATATTTAAGAATTTATTCTTATTAATTAGTTATCGTTATTATTGTTATTACTCATAATTTTTATAAAGTATTATTATTGTTAAAGATAATAATTAACGTTTATTTTTCCTCTTTTGTTATCATCCTTAATTTGTTATCACATTTGCTTATAATATTGTCATAAAACCAAAATTAGTATTTACAATGTTAAGACATTACTATTACGGCCAGAATAAAAATAAAAAATCTAACAATTCAATTCTACTAGTGAAAATACGGCCCTTAAATTTACTTTTGTGTATTCAAGAATGCCCAACTAAAAGTTAAGTTCAAGGTCATCTTATCGCCTGGGATAGAAAAACAGCCACTCTTAATGATTAACACCGTATATCTAACCCTCTCTCCAATCGATAAAATGATTTCCTTCTTTCCGTGACCCCCCCCCCCCCACGATTCCTTTCGTCTGGATAAATCTAAACCATTCATTTTTGTGAAAACTTTTGGTCTGAGGAGGAGATTTGTAAGATTTCTTCGAAATAAACTATGAGCAATGGATTTAAAAAGGCATCTAATTTATTTTCATTTTCATTATATATATATATATATATATATATATATGTGTGTGTGTGTGTGTGTGTGTGTGTGTGTGTGTGTGTGTGTGTGTGTGTGTGTGTGTGTGTTTGTTCTAAAGCCATCTGAAGATAGTTTCATGACGTAAAACTCGATATGAATTTTAGTTTTTGATGTTTTGGGATTTCATTCCAACTATAGATATCGGTTTTCTTACGAACAAATTACCCGTTCATTGAGCATTTTGTATCTATACACTCAAGAACGGCTCTTTTTTTCATCTTCTGCGTACCCTGACCCCTTAGGAAGTTGGCGATCATGGCTTTCTCTGTGTGCTTTTCTTTCTGTTCTTTTCTATAATGTTTGATGTTAGGAACCACTGTCTTATAGACAAAAACATTCTTTGTCCTGTCGGCTCTGTCTAGAAAAGTAATTCTTCAAGAACTCAAGTTCAGGCTTCATTCAGTGACCTTCTTTTGTTCTGGTTCTTGGGAGGTCCAGTCCATTAAGCTGTCCTTTTTACCAAGACAATAACTGTTGAAACACTTTCTATAACATCTTTAACAAGATATCGACTGACATTGATATCGCTACTGATAGATAGATAGATAGATAGATAGATAGATAGATAGATAGATAGATAGATAATGTAAACAGACAGACATAGATAGATAGATAGATAGATAGATAGACAGACAGACAGACAGACAGACAGACAGAAGATAGATAGATAGATAGATAGATAGATAGATAGATAGATAGATAGATAATGTAAACAGACAGACATAGATAGATAGATAGATAGATAGATAGATAGATAGATAGATAGATAGATAGATAGATAGATAGATGTGAACAGACAGACATGATAGATAGATAGATAGATAGATAGATAGATAGATAGATAGATAGATAGATAGATAGATAGATAGGAAGAAAATTCTGCTAAAAATGAAAAGTCGTTGTGCAAAAATGAAAGGTATTTTTTTCATCATTAGGTGATGGATTTATTTATTTACATGCTTGTATTCAAGTAAGGTCGCCTTTTTTGCGTAGCATGTTTTACTCACATATCAATTCACTCGTGTGGGAGTCTTATGCCACACAAAACAATAGAGAGATATTTGATTTACTAAGCGCTTTTTAGATGTGGCACAAGGCTGAATGTATGAGGTACACAGTGAGAATCGAACTCGCTACTCAGTTGAAATAAGTTATAACGAGACAAGCTTGCTAACCATTACATCACGTCGGAGTGCCCAGATAGATAGATAGATAGATAGATAGATAGATAGATAGATAGATAGATAATGAATAGAATGCTATAGATATGAACTAACTGAGATAGATAGATAGATAGATAGATAGATAGATAGATAGATAGATAGATAGATAGATAGATAGATAGATAGATAGAATTTGTCCGAAATATCAAACATCTCTTTTTGACATGGTCCGCAATATTTCACAACAGTCGTAATTATTGTATGTACTTTTTTGACATTACAAAATGTGAAGTGGGGCTTAGCACACCCATGAATTATTATCAAATAGACGACCATAGAACAACAAGTGAAGAACCTATCTAAAGTGCTTGTGCAACTGAATGATAGAATAGCGTCTGGGTTTGGATAATAACGAAACAAATATCGCTTTGAGCTATGAAATAAAGGAAGTTGTGGCGAGCCATGATCACTCATATACAGAATCGAAATGTTATATAAAAGAACAGAAAATTGATCCCGCCGCTTTAGGCGCCACTTCGTCAGTCCATATTTTGATTGTCAGAAAGGACAGGATTCATTGAAGAAGTGAGTGGTTAGCCGTCATATGATTATGCATTTTGCCTGGTGACAGTGAAAAATGACAAGTCGAAAGTAAGCTCTCTTCAGTGGTCAACGCTAAGTATGACGCCAATCCGATGTGACACGCCTAAGACTCAGATTATTACTTGTGACATGTAACAAGTCGATAAGCGCGAATGCGTTTACGCTTAATCTTCATTTTTCGAGTCGTCTTTTCGCAGATTCCCATGTCTGCTGCCCAGTAAATAGGATTAGCAACGGCAGGTGTCAGGAAGCATTAAGTATTCTTTAACTAGCAAAAGTAAAAAAGAATATAAACCACACAAAGTCATGTCCGGTTTTTTTACGCATGGTTTTATTCCTGAAATCTGACCTGATCTTTCTACGTTATTTTCAGTGGATACCCGTATTTGAATAGACGCTCCGGTTGTTTTAAACAGTATTTACTTCGTCTCAGTCAGTTAAGTACCATACGTGATACACGCTTTGAGCGATCATGTTTCGAAAGAGACATGACTGACTGGGCAGAAGATTATCCCGCAGTAGGTTGCCATTGCTTTCTGCGGTAGACTGGTTGCCGACCAAGGCTATAGAACCCAATCTGTTCTGTTATTTAACCCATAACTGAAAGGAATAGGCGGATTAATACCTTTCCCAAGGGTATTTGCGCGTAAGTGAATGCAATGAATTCATCTGGAATTCGAACTCGGCCCCCCGATTTCTCGTTCCGACCGAATATCCAATAAGGAAACGAAAAAAACGGTAATGATTCGTCTCAGTGTACGTGGCACTGTGAGTCATAGTCGCGAAGATCAGAACTGGCAGAACTAAGTAATAGAGTTCGTTAAACGAAATTTTCATAGAAACACAGATATAGTAGCTAGAGGCTTGTGAGCTAGAGGGCTCTGCAAAAAAGTGTTATATAGGAGAAAAGATATTTAATCACCATGTTAACCCTTTTAGAGCTTGGCGAGTGATGACTAACCATCTCTTAACCGGATAAGCAATGCTTCCATTAACTACCGATCACTGAATATTTATTTTTTCCTGAATCGAAATATCACGATATAATTTTCCTATATCGCCAGTCACTGACGTAGGGTAATGGAAATAACAATATTAGGCGTTACCTGATAGGAAACCATTCGACAATCATTGACCAAAAATTTAGCGTTAATGTCAGTTGAAACATGTAATCATTCTGTTAAAAATGTTTTTCAGGCCAATTGGTTTCTCTAGTTCGATAACTCTCAACGATATTTTTACTACTGATGAAGGCTTCTTTTCTAGCTTTTTATTTGAAATATCATGAAACGTCAACATAATAATTATGCCATTATTTTTTCTTTGAATTATAACTGCTGTCAATTTTAGTTGTTGCTGCTGTTCTAAGCTTTTAAGCCACGTGAATTCTTTTTGTTTGGTGCAGTTCTTTGTTGACGATTCTGTAGCACAAATCCACGAGATTCGATGAAAGAAGGTCCTCTGCAATGTTCATTCACCGGAACCAAATCTAATTTTAGGTAAAGACTGTATATAGCAGAAAATTTAAATATTTCTGGCCGAATTGGATGTCAGACAGGGTCTCCATATAAAAGACTCGATATGGCGAGGCTACTTAAAAACGTGATTCGCCTCCTTACATGTGATAGCATTTTGTGGTATTGGATAAAAATACACTTAGTGACAATTACTATATCTTCAAATTTGTTTTCTCCATTTCTAAATTTGTTACTGCCAAAAGAACATGTTGAAGCATATAAGTTTATAACAGAAATGTGAGAAAATTAAAAAAATATTATGTCAAAATTAATAAAGCAAAATATAAACTGGTCTATTAAACTGATTTATCAGAGCTAAGATCGGGGACAGAAATATGCATAAAAACTAAAAATGAAACAGTTATGCTCACTAAACATTCCTTCTATTTATAGAGAGACTATCAGTATAGCCCAGCGTTGCTCGGGTGTAATGAAAGCTTTAAAACTAATCCATGGTCCTGGAGCTCAGACTCTTTGGACGTTGGCACGAACGTTTAAAAGGCAATAGTTGTTTCCAGTTAAACGGAAACCGTAGACGGAAAGAAAAATGAATGGATGTAAATCAAATTTTTATTTTCCTGGTATCGATATCAAATAAGTATTTTTCGTCGTAAACTGAATTTTGAAGGCTAAATACGTCCTCTGAGTAAATGGTATCATGGTTGAGACTAAGAACTACAATTATACCTATTTAGAATCAAACCCGAAGCAAAAACTAAAATAAAAGGGCTGAAAAAAATACAGACATACAGGCAGATAAACAGACACACACACAAACATCTTGCCTTTTATATATACATATATAATCGATTTTCTGCACTATTGTAAGAACTACAACCTTGAAACTTCTGAATATCGTTTCTTATGTCTTTGTCTATGAGTGTATCAAATTTGATTAAAATCGGACCACTCCTTCTATAACCCAATTTTTTCGATTATCGATTTTTGATATTTATCTGGGGTACCTCGACACAAAACTTAGCTAACAACACTCGCAGACGCTTATAGTACAACTGTGTAAATTTTCGGTTCAGCCGTTTCAGAGTATATAGGTAACGGACGCACACACGCACAGACACACACAGACACACACACACAGACAAAGTTCCATTTATAAAAAAAGTTTAGATTATATTAGATATTTGGTAGGACTTAATATATACAGATTCAAACACTTTTAAATTAAAATTAAAATTACCCTTGCTCAGTATTAAGGCATAACTGATCAATACAATAAGGTATTTAGATAATATTGTGTTTATTAATTTCACATTCCACATGTTTTTTTTTTTGTTTTTTTTTGTTTTGTGAAAACTTTATTTTAAGTCCTTGGACAACTTGGTAGAAAATATTCATTTTTTGTTCAGGATCATTCACATCCTAACAAGGAATACCTATGTAATAAACATAAACCTCCGCATCATCAGAACATTGAAAAGTTAACACAGATGGTGTTTTTGTTTACTAGATTCTTTTGAAGGTTGTATAGAACGCTTAAATGATCAGTGCTAAATTCTTCACATCTTGTGCCTGCTGCCTAATGTGTATAGCTGATGATATTTGAAATATATAATTTTGCGAAACTATGTAGTTCTTCTGTCGGATCTAACGTGCAGTAGATTCAGAGATCAGAAGATGATTTTTGGTGATTGTAAAAAGGGAATCACATGTCACATCAACCGACCTAAATGACAATAGTTTCTACCGAAATTTTTATGCCTTCTGACATTTCCTTTGAAGGATCACTCTTAATTCATTTACCTGTAATATTCGCATGGATGAGCAGAATGTTAGACAGGGTCTGTTTGTTGAAGAAGTGAATGCTTTGTATTACTGGTCAGGGCAGATGATTCCAAATGCCCATCAGTTTTGAGAAATACTTGTACCACGGTTTGTCCAAAGCCTTATGAGTAGAAGTGCTTGGACGAAACTGTGCGGAAGCCATTTTATTGCATTCTGTAGTTTTTAAATGCAAAATTTTCATTCTGTGAACGAACCATATTGAATTTGTCGTATTTTCATTTCTATCGCGAATCCTCTATCAGAATATATTCCTTAGTCACTCTCAGTTCAGAGTTTTACAGCTAAGACTCGCCATACCACATACACTTGGATAAATCATCACTTTTACGTTCGTATCGTATTAGTAAAAAAGAGGTTTAATTTGGAAAGCTTCTTAGCGAGCAATTTTACTTTATGGGACAGACTTCTAGAAATATTTTGTTATCCAACATCTGTTAATTTTGATAGACACAATTCTAAAAATTAAGATGATCGGGTGCTTTGCAGTTCCTCGCTACTCTGATCTAACACCTCCATTAGGGTAATCTGGTTTGTAAGTTACAATACCTAAAAAATGACTATCATTTCATCTTCACTTTTCAGATTTTGAGTTTTCTATAGCTATGATGAAGGCCTACTATTCTAATAAAGCTTTATGTTGTGGCCGTATACTGGGTCTGAGGTTCACTCCATACCTAAGATGGAACACATACATACAATCCATTAATAAATATACATAAAAAAGTTAGCTATCTTATTGGTCAAGGCGGTACTGACTCCTCGTTTACCCTTTATCGTTATAAGAGTCGGATTAGACAAAATAATGGCGTATTGATGCCATATCTGGGATGGAGCTACACAATTTTCATTTAACATGATTGACAGAGTTCAAAAGCTACATTCTTTAGTTCCATCATTTCAGTTAGAGCATGCTGTGCTACGTCCAAGAACTCGAATCACTCTCGTTTCCTCAGTGATCCAAACTTAATAAGATATATTAAACTGAGGAAATAAATAAGACAATTTTCACTTCAGCAGTTTTTCACCCTAGAACTGCCTCTTTGTGGAATATAATCCCATGTGATTGCCTCCCTACAATATAAACTACCTTCTTGGCCTCATGTTTTTCAGTGGATGGAACTTGAATCCCAATATATGCTTAGTCCTGAGTATGCTGATAAACTACATCCGACGGCAAGGCCTCTAATTGGGAGATTGGAGCTTTTATAGAGTGTGAAACCACCTTTTAATTGCTGTTGTTCCCAGGTTCACCCTGGCCCGGGATGATAACATATATTAGGGTACCAGTTATGGGCAAATAGAGAATCTCCAAACAAAGACAAAATACTATGAAAGTATAAAATTAGATTTCATAGTTAAATTACCAGTAGTATATTTTTATATTTAGAAGTATTAACAATGCGTATCTATATTAAATATTACCAACAACACAATTTATCTGTAGTTGAAAGCACATAATTGTGCACAGAATATATAAAATTATTATCAAAATATTTGAGTTTGAGCTTTGTTTAACGGCCTATCAAACTCTGTGGGTTATTTAATACCTAAAAGGTGGGGTTTTCATGTATTTTTATTTTTATAATGTTCGGTTATAGTGAGAAGATTGATTTAGTCAGATTTTAATGAAAATTTTTAGTTTTTAATCTTTTTTATTTTAGAAAACTGAAAATGTCTTCTAGTTTTGTATTCGAAAATGTTTTGCTGAGAATATTTTTTTTCTTTCAAAAATGTGTTATGGTCATAATTTTTTTCTTCAAAAATGTATTATTGGTAATATTTTTCCTTCACGAATGTATATTTTCTATAAAAGTCTATTTATATATATATATATATATATATATATATATATATATATATATATATATATTTCTATAAAATTGTATTTTTATACTTTTATAGTGTTTTGATCCGAGTGTGGGGGTTAAATATTTGCCCATAGCTGGGACCCTAACAGGTGCTACCACTCCGGATCAGGGTGAACATGGGAACAACAGAAGTTAAGAGGTGGTTCCCTGGTCCTCACAACCTCCCAATCAGAGGCCTTGCTGCCGGATGCAGTTTACCGTCATACCCAGGACATCAAAATATTCAATTTCGGGCTTGAATAACACTTAGAGGTTAATATGCCGCTAAAACGATTAGTTATTCAACTAACTAGCCAACAAATGCTTAAGTCAAAGGCTGTGATAAGTGGACAACCGTTCATTATAACTTGGGAGAAGTTTGCGCGAAGTTAAAATGTGTCTAGCGTGTTTATTGAGGTCATAAAGGTACGATAGAATAATGTATAGCGACTCAGATTGAAGAATCAGAGTTGGTATTTCTTACATTCACGTACTTACCTTTGAGAAGTTTATGAATCCATCTCTTCTATCCCGCCACCTATGGGTTAAAAGCCAAATAGAACTTGGGTAGCAACCGGTTTAGGATAAACACTTAATTAAAATCAGCTTGGGGATGGTTTGGCTTCTTCAGGATATTTTGCGCAAGGTACACAACGTCGTGGTGCAGTGAATATCGACTCGGAACGAGAAATCGGGAAGCCGATTTCGAAATCCAGGGAAAGGTATTAATCCGTCTCTTCCCTTAAGTTATGGGTTAAATAATAGGACAGATTGGGTTCTGTAGCCTTGGTCGGCAACCAGTCTACCGCAGAAAGCAATGGCAACCTACTGAGGGATAATCTTCTGCCCAGTCAGTCATGTCTCGAAAGAGACATGATCGCCCAAAGCGTGTATCACGTACGGCACTTAAATGACTGACTGACAGACAGACTGACAACGGCTACTACAGATGCAGTATGTGCTTTGCCCCTTACGACCCTAATATTTTACGAGACTCGTGATTCTGAATCTTAAAAGCCATTGGGCAAAGAAAGATATACTCTCGAATTCAAAATTCATATTCCTCATATACAACAAAGATAAAGTTATTTTTACAGTATGATTTATGCAGTACAAGGCCTGGAGACTACTCAATGCAGAGGGTTAATTTGCTAAATACTTTATATGAATAGTAGGGGAATATAACAGTTTGCTTTAGCCTTGAACAGGTCAAGATTGTAATGATCAGTGAAAAATCCCCTTGGGAGTTTATTCCGTAAGTCCGTGATTCGTGGAAAGAAGCCTCTTGAGTATGAACAGTTTATTGCTATGTAAGTGGAATATAAGGTCCTCGTCATGTCATAAAGTACAAAACTAATGGAAACAGGCGAGGCAGCTCGTTTGAGCACTTTCCGTAGTAGTAACGATAGAATATTGATAAGCACGCTAGAAAGAGAAACTATCCTTCTTTGGGCGATATTTTTCAATATATTGGCTTGTATAATAAAATTTAACAGAGTGTAAAGGAATAGATAGAATCAGACTGTAAAAAATAAAATAACAAACCTTTTACCTTATTTTGGGTCCTGGGTATGACAGTAAACTGCATCCAGCAGCAAAGCCTCTTATTGGGAGGTTGTGAAGAGCATGGAACCACCTCTTAATTGCTGTTGTTCCCAGGTCCACCCTGACCCGTAGTGGTAACACCTGTTAGAGTCCCAGCTATGGGCAAATAGTTAACCCCAAACTGGGGTCGAAACACTATGAAAGTATAAAATAAACTTTTATAGAAATATATACATAAAAATAAACTTTTATAGAAAAACATACATTTTTGAAGGAAATATATTATCCACAATACATTTCTGAAGTAAAAGCTAATAAAATAACACATTTTTGAAGAAAAAATATACACTCAGCGAAACATTTTTTAATACAAAACGAGAAGACATTTTCAGTTTTCTAAAATAAAAAAGAATAAAAACAAAAGAATTTAATTAAAATCTGACTAAATCAACATTTTTAGCATTAAATAAATCACAGAGTTTGATATGCCATTAAACAAAACTCAAACTCAAACTCTAACTTACATTATTTTCATTGTTCATACTCTTGTCCTCGTCTTTATTTCGATATTCATGATGTTTTTCTCGTTGTATTCTCCGACCCTTCTTCAATGATATATGGATAAAATCTTTGCTTGAATCCAGTAACTTGCTCCAAAGGGTTGTGAGTTAAATATCTAATGACATCAGTGAAAACAAAACTTGGAGAATTGAGTTAAATGGAGATATATCCGGAAGTGCTATGACTCACGGAACGAGAACATGCTACCCTAGTGATCAAAATTTCACCTGAAGAATGTCAGAGCATGAATCGCCCGAAATGTTATGAATATAGCAACAAGGAAGAAGACAACAATCGCAACAATGTAAATAATGTAAATAATTTCAACACTTAATATCAGAAATATAAAAAATTAGAATAGAATAAAAAAAATAGTATAATTTACCTTGCCTGACATAATTCCTTAGTTAACATTAAACGTTTCTCCGTCAATATTATACACAGAAATAGAATACTATTATTCATCAGACGAATATACTCATCTTTTCCGCCTCTTATACAAGCTTTAATAGGTGTACCGCAATACAGAACGGGAAACATTCTTTAGTTTCATGCCTTTCATGTCCATCCATTGTCCAACTGCGGGAGTTTTGAAAAACTTCTCCTCTTCCTGATGATGCCAGTTTGACTCTTTTTCTAGAAGACACGGAAAGAAAACTACAAAACGTCCTACAAAAGTTAGCAAAGGAAAGCGAAAAGAAAGGACTAAACTTAAACTACAAAAAAAAAAAAAGAATGCATGGTTATCAGCACAAAAAGGTATCCAAAATGCCAATTACAGATCGGGGATACTAAAATCAAGCAAGTGCAGAAATTTACATATCCGGGAAGTGTTCTAACAGGTGATAGAAAATGCGACACTAAGATCCAAAGATTTATTGGGATGTCCAAGGATGCATTCCAGAAGCTAAGCAGCG
Organism: Ascarosepion bandense; assembly: GCA_037127315.1. Lineage (NCBI taxonomy): Eukaryota > Metazoa > Mollusca > Cephalopoda > Sepiida > Sepiidae > Ascarosepion > Ascarosepion bandense. Next base: position 1,290,693 of record JBBBDQ010002149.1, read on the forward strand.
TACTGGGAGACAGGAAATTATTTTTGGAAACAAAGAAAAAAATACTGAAATGTTACGTGATATTTGTCCTCCTATATGGCAGCGAATGCTGACTAATCTTATCAAAGATGAAGGAAAGACCTGAAGCAACAGAAATGTGGTTTTACAGAAGGATACTGAGGATACTATGGACCGAATATGTAAGCAAAGACAAGATTTTGGAGAGGATAGAAACAAAAGGAAACTTATACTTAACATTAGGAAGAGACAACTGAAGTTTCTGGGACACGCCAGGAGGAAGAAGGGCTTGGAGAATCCGATACTCACTGGAAGGGAAAGATAGATAACGGAAAACAACGCGTGATATACTTGATAAACTTGAGCAGGGTTTGGGAGAAATCCAAAGAGAAAAGGAATTAAGCGCTACAAAGAATAGGGGGATCTGGAGGGCCATGATCGCTTATGCCCGGTACAGATAGGTACATAAAAGATATTAATGCATTACAATCTCCAGATATTGAACTAGAAACAGTATACGTCAGGGCAGAGAATTATTCTTTTTCTGAGTCACGTTGTTTACTTCAGGGTCATAGAAAGACACTCTGAGCATTGCAATAAATAGAATGAAGAAGTAACTGTTTGAAAACGGGTAATAAAAAAACAGATCGTTTGAATGATGGAGAGACGCTTTTTCTCGGTAAGAAACCGCACATTGATCTTGAAGCACCTGGAATCATATCATCTCATTGCAAATTTAGAAAAGAAATACTCAATTAGAGAAGAATGAACAGACTGAGATAGATAGATAGATAGATAGATAGATAGATAGATAGATAGATAGATAGATAGATAGAAATTGAAACGTAGAGAAAGAGAGAAAGATAGATAGATAGATAGATAGATAGATAGATAGATAGATAGATAAAGACACGAATAGATAGATAGATAGATAGATAAAGAAAGAAAGAAAGAAAGAAAGAAAGATAGATAGATAGATAGATAGATAGATAGATAGATAGAAATAGACGCAAGAGAAAGATAAAGATAGATAGATAGATAGATAGATAGATAGATAGATAGATAGATAGATAGATAGATAAAGACACGAATAGATAGATAGATAGATAGATAGATAGATAAAAGAAAGAAAGAAAGAAAGAAAGAAAGAAAGAAATAGATAGATAGATAGATAGATAGATAGATAGATAGATAGATAGAAATAGACACGAAGAGATAGATGTAACACTAAAAAAGAACATGGTTACTTTGAAATATCAGATTAACACGCATATTTCGCGCACGTATTTTTAAGTAATTCAATCATTCTTCTCTTTAACTTTGTTAGGAAATTAATGCTTATTATGAAAGTAACATTAACAATTTGATCGACATCATATCCTTGTAGAAAATCTTGTTAGTTTTTCTCACTGCATTCACAGAAAAGGCCTTTACTCAATATGCAATATTTACATTTATTTTTAATTTTGTGATGTTCTTTCTAATCCTGTTTCCAACACCTCTTCATTTTCATTCCTGATGTCTAGTCTACTACGAACAGTAATCTTAAAAATAAAATTCGGTGTAAGTAGAAATATATGTATTCTTTGTTTTTTTTTTCTTTAATGAATAATTACTTATGTGAATACGTAACGGTGTAAGTGGTAGTATAAATTCGAACACATTTTTTCCTAAGCTGGTTTTATTTATTGCTCTATCGATACATGCGGCCATTATCTTCTCAAACGAACACCTTGCCCGGACATGTTTGTGCGGAAACAATGCACATTATCTTTACCTGTTCTAGTCAAGTAGAAAATGTCCAGTAAACGGTTCAGTGGATACCAATCGCACGCAGCCGGCCAACTTCACAAGAATGGTTGTCTTTGCCTTCACGTCGTTAGCTAAATATTTATCTTCGACAACACCTGTTTCCTAATTAGAATATATATATATATATCAGAAACAATATTGGGTGAAAAAGTATGACAAAGGTGAAATGTTGATTTTTTGTGACGCGTTTGGGCTTTTAGGAATTCGTTGGAAACAAAACAACAGACTACTGGATTGTTGTGTGATATTTGTCCTCTTATATGAAAGCGAATACTGGACAATCTCATCAATGATGAAGGAAAAACTTCAAGCAACCGAAATGTGATTCTACAGAATGATGCTGAGAATACCAGGGTCCGAACATGTGAACAACGACAAGGTTTTGGAGAAGATGGAAACGAAAATGAAACTTAACATCAGGAAGAGATAACTGAAGTTTCTTCGATACGTAATGAGGGAGGAGGGCTTAGAGAATCTGATGCTCACAGGACGGATAGAGGGCAAAGCAACGGGTGGCATACTAGATGGGCTTGAGCAAGTGGATTGGGAGAAATACCAAGAGACAAGGTGTTCAGAGTTACAACGTATAGAGGAGGATGTGGAGGGCTATGAACTCCTACGCCCTGAAGGGACACGACACAAAAAGGAAGATATTAATGCATTACAATATCGAGATATTGAACTCGACACAGTAAGAGTCAAAGAAGGAAATAATTTTTTCGGAAAGAATATTAAGAGAAAATATATGACGAAATGAAAAAAAAAAGTTTTTTTTGTGATTTTTTCATCGGACTAAATTTGCCAGTCGTAGATATTTAATTGTAGACATTCTGACACCAGTAAGCGATTTTTTTTTTTTTTACTTTTAAATTTTAAGAAATGATTCCAGCTCGGGGTGGATTTTACGATTTGCTCTCTCTCTCTCTCTCTCTCTCTCTCTCTCTCTCTCTCTCTCTCTCTCTCTCTCTCTTTATCTGCCTCTCTCGCGCTCACTTATATATATATATAGTGGAAAAAGAAATAGGGTTGTTCCAACGAGACTAAATAACCACATTCCCTCGCCCCTTCTCTTGCATCCTACTAAAAAGTACCATAAACATATTATTCACTGATGCAGGAGAGAGACTAACGAAATGCCCCTCACAAAAAGACAGGTATACAATTTTAAATAATTCTCTTTTCTTTATATATGTGTTGTCACAACCAACTCACTGTCGAACTGTTTCTTTTTTTAATCTAGCCGATGTAATTTTGAATCGGTTTCTTTTGATTTCCATCACTTTTGTTAGTAGATATTCCACACTGATTATAGAAGTTCTGCCATATACACCCTTGTGCAAATTAATTAAATCAAATGCTTTTGTTTCCTTTCTTTTGCCATATGATCAGTTTTAGACCCACTGAAATGACAGGGTGTAATATATTTCTTTTTTTTTTCTCCGATTTGGTCATTTGCCCTGGTGTATCTATTCTGGTTAACGTGCACCAGACCTAATTCTTCCACCCTGGCCCATCAACTTCCGGCATCTTCTGCTTCGGGTTGAGATGTCTATTCGGTCTTAACCGAACTCAAGTGGTTTGCCGTAGGTCCCTGAGTATCCGTAGGTCAGTCAACCGGCCCACTGGTTTAAATCTACTTTCTGCCAACGTTGTGATTATTAGAGCCAGAAAGCAGAAGTGTTGTTCGCTCACGGTCTACTGAAGATGAAGACACAGCTGTGTTAAACATTTAGAATACAGCAAAAAGAAACAGAAAGAAAAGATAATGTCCGTAGACAGCCGAACAAACAACTGTTCGGTGGTGGCACTGTTAATGCCTTTTATATACAAGTAAAGAATAGAAAAAGAAATAGGTTACAGAAAGTAAAAGTTTCTAGCATAACAACTCACACACTGGAGCTCAGAGAGAGAGAGAATGTGTGTGTGTGTGTGTGTGTGTGTGTGTGTGTGTGTGTGTGTGTGTGTGTGTGTGTTGTTAAATCGTCTCAGAAGATACATAACTTTTTCAACAATGTTCTCCAGACTCTTTTGACGGAATCTATTCTTCTAAAATAAAACGCTGGGACCACGGTGCCTTGCAAAGGTGCTGAACGATTGATGCAAATACGCTGGTTTGACGTCGCCGTTCCAATTTACTTCAATATTTTATCAAAAATATAATTTCGTTCATTTCTATTGTCTTCTGATGATTAAACGGCACAACTTATGTTTAGAACATATTTCGCTACTGGTAAACAAATACGCTGGTTTTACCTTGTCATTCCGATTCACTCCAAATTTAATTTAATATCGCCACGTTTACTGGAAGTAAAAATTCTGTTTAACAAATTCTTAATATAAATTAAAAAGAAAGAAACCAATGAGCTGACGTTTCGGTCGTTTCGACCTTCTTCAGGTGTCAGGAATTTTGAACCCTTTAAACGTGTGTATGTGTTTTACTCACTCTCTGTCACGTAATATGACTATTTTCGGGTTGTATGATGAAATTTGTTTGGCCTTGAAAACTATTCTTTCGTCCGTGACTGCATCTGATTTTTATTATGCCCTTTTGTTTGTTGCTGTTTTTGACACGTATAATTTAATATACACAAACATTCATTAGAGAAAATATGTATATACTTTATAAGAAATAAAATAAATTTAAGTTTCTTCAAAAAACGTAAATAAAAATACAATAAAATAGCAAATAGATGAACAAAAAAACGATCTCAAATCAGAAACTATATTCTTCCGAGTGAAATAACGAAGTTCCAGAACTTGCAACATTTTTTACTTTTTTTTTCTTACGGCAGTTCCAGTCGACGACCATCTCAGTGGTTTGAAAGTAATTTTAACATTCTAATATATAGAGTGGCAAAGTATACGATCCGAAGGTGAGGGGACAAATCCGAAAGAAATAAGTCCTTTCAGACAAGAAAAAAAAATTTTTTTCTAATGAATGTTTGGTCTTATATGTTCTTTTTTTTTTAAATAGATAGGGTCTTTTTCATAATCATTTCACTTGAAGTAAGGTAGAAACGCTAGTGATGTGTAGGGGATTACAATAAAGAAATAAAACGTTACAGGGGATATGGAAGAAAAAATAAAAGATGAGAATCAAGTTGATAAAAGATAACAACTGACATTGCATTTAAACTTTTAGAGATTGTAGCTATTAAGAAAGGAAGCAAATGAAAGTGAGTTCCACAAACCGGAAGTGAGTGAAAAGGAAGTGAGAGTAGACGAGGCGGCTACATTTAACTACTTCAACGGTAAAAGAGTGAGACCTAGATACCAATTTATTAGCACGAGTAAATACATGTGATCGCTGTACCAGAAATAAAAAGCTCGTTAGAGCAGTTGCTATGGAAATACTTGTAAAAAAGATAGAGAGAATACATTCATGTCAGTGAGAAAGTGAATGAAAACGGGATGCCCAGTCAGGATCCATTATATTGCAGTATAATATTTGTATTTTGTCGAGAACCTCAAGATGCATAACGGTAGCACCGATCAGATACGGTAACAGTAGTTAATGCACGGTCGAATGAAAAAATGTGCAAAATGAATTCTGACAGAAAAACCCCATCGTCCGACACAATGAACCAACCTTCTTTGCAGCTTTGAATTCAATGTAGTCATCCCATTTGAGGTCATTTGAAAGGGTGAGGCCAAGGAGCGTTTCTTTTTAAGAGAATATAGAGGGTAAGTGAAGGTCCATGATCATCTAAGTCCTGAAAGAACACGGCACATAAAGAAGAAACATTTTAAATGATTTTCATCGTATTTCTTCTTTATACACCGAGTTATTCTTTTTCTTTGTTTTCGCTTCTTTCTTTATCTAATCATTTTAATACATTTTTCCAATTGTTTAATCGGGATTATTTTTTCGTCCTTATATTATTGCATTTAATTTAAGAGGAAGAAAACCCGTATGAATTGAACAATAAAATATTTCATCTAAAAGTTCAGATAATTTAACAGATTTCTTAATTCAGCAAAGAAAATCTTAATGAGATCTTGTGTTTTCTACATTTTTTCGTAAAACTTTGCGCAAATCTGGAAAATAGAAGTGGAGAGATAAGAAGAGATTTTAGAATAACAAAGAAACAAGCAACGAGAAAGTTTTAATGTACATGAAAAAGAGAACAGATATGCATCGAATCAGGAAGGGCAGTTTTAGTTTCTACAACACGTAATAAAGAATGAATGTTTGAAGAATTTGACACTCACAGGACGTATTGATGGTAAGAATAAGATGAGAAACATTTTTTTTAAATATTCTTTAAAACAATTTTATAGATTTAAAATTCCGGCCGTATGCATAATCACATCAACGAAAATATCCATTTAGTCAGATGATGTCCCAATCGACAAAATACATCAAACAAAATATTTTCTACTTTGCTTATGTTTTCATATATATATACATATATAATACTATACAGTAGAAATAAACAAATACTGTCAAAAAACACATTTTTAAACTCAAAACGTTTTAATATTCTTTCATATATATATATATATATATATATATATATATATATATATATATATTTACTTTAAGCTTTCCATGACGATCCGTTTAGGAGAAACCTACGAAGGTTCGTCTGGCTCATTAGGTTCTATTAAGTTTGCTCTACCTTTGTATTGAGCGCTTTCTATTAGATGGTTATTCGTGATTTGTTTTCTTTTTTCTTTGGGTTTCGTGCTGATTTCTGTCCGAACGCTTTTGACAAACTTTCATGTCCTAAGCTCTTTCTTTTTTCTTTTTAAAACCATTTTTCCTTCTTTCGAAAATTTTCAAGGAAGGGTTTCGAGACAAGTATAATTATGTATAATCACGTTTATATATATATATATATATATATATATATATATAAAGTAAAGTAAAATTTGTGGACTCTACAAATACAGTACTCAATGTAAGTATTTAAAAGTAAAGATAGAGTACTCTATCTAAAGTATATAAAATATATACATAAAGAGAACAAAGATAAAGTACAATATATATATATATATATATATATATATATATATATATATTAATTCAGATACTTTAATCCAAGCAAAAAAAGCAGGAAGGTAAATTCCAATAACCCGATCCTAATTAATATTAAAAATTTTATTTTAATATTAAAAAATGATGATACAGGAAGAGTGCTCCATGTAATAAAATATTACAGAGCAAATATAAATTAAAAAAGGATTAATTCAATGATGTTGAATGACTATTTCGATATGAAAATCCCCAAGGGGGATAACACATCACCTCAGCAACAGAAAAATTATTTCAATATATATATATATATATATATATATATATATATATAATGTTCGGTGGAGATGATGCTTAGTGTCAATTTTGCTGTTTCAGTGGTTAAAAAAAGATTTTAGGAAGTTTGTTGTCATAAAATGCTCGATATCAAGATAGAGAGCGTTAAAATGATTATTGTGAAGAATATATATATATATAGATATAGATATATTACATGTATCCAATATTTTAGCGATTACAGTCAGTTTCCAAATCTAGCTTTAAAATGTAACAAATTGACAAGTCGATAAAAACAATATTTTTAAATTTGTGTATGTATATATGCGTGCCTATATGAATCTGTATATGTGTCTGCTTGCCAGTGTACGTGTGTATAATCGTCTATTTGTCCATGTGTGGATGTTTGTAGGTTTATATGTGTGCATTCATTCTTTTCTTCGTTTAATATATGAATGACTTTCTAAATCTAATAATTTGTTAAACTTAGAATTTAGATTCGCAATAAAAATAAAGTGAACTTAATAGTCAATTAATAATGCCGATCTCAATTTAATTAAATATTAACATTAATGCCACCGCCCAAATTTTTTTTAAGTCTGCTCGCATATTCTTCAAATTAGAAGTTACTTCATTCTGATTGATCCACAATGTCTATGCAAAAATGCCTCCCTGGTTTTACTTGTTTTTAACCTTTTAAAGTCCTTCAACTTGAAATAAACCTCATCACTTGATAAGACACATGAAGTGTCGAAAGAAAATAGCTACCTTTCTAATGATATTAAAACATATAATTTCTGAACATATATATATATATATATATATATATATATATATATATATATATATATATATTATGTCTTCATTCCATTCATTGAAAATAACGCAATCAGGATATATAATGTCACTTGAACTGACGTAATCGTACTGAATACCGTAATAAGAATATAAGGCTGGCTTCCAGATATTTATGTCTAAGGAAAGTTGGCATGACCTGCATATATGACAAAATCTTAATCATCGTCCTTAATAGCTTCAGGCACTTTTTTATAGTGAATTCTTTTCAACAAGTATTTTGAGTAATATTAACAATGTTTCGTTAAATGACTTTTTTTCAGGAGTACACAACAAACTGAAATTCAGATTTTTTCCTGTTCAGCGGAGCACAATTTTTGCAAAAGAATACGTACTTTTTTTTCCATTTAACGATACTTGACATTCTTTTCTGAAAATAGCCTGGTACCTTCTGGAGTATGATAAGAAGGAAATGTTTTCTTGTGGGGTGTAAATTAAATCAACGGATTCAATCACTAACTGAATTAGTGACTGAATCCTGCAACAACGAAAGTGACGTAGCACTTTTTACCTGCTTTTCCAGGATTGCCTCGAACTTTTCTCAATATTTAATATGCTTCCGCTGTATTTGTTGTAATTCTTGCTGAATAATTATTTCCAATTCTTTCATATTTTTCTATTGTTTACCTGCAAGTAGTCCTTAACTAAGAAGTAAAACTTGTTGTATTCTTAATAGCATTATGTCATGCACACTTTGAATGAATCGACTTCCGCATCACCTTATGAATATACATAAGCTTCATAAAATTATTTTGTCTAAAGTTTTAATGTTCTTCTACAGCTAGTTAAACTAAGCGAGAGAAAGTTTTTCTTTTTTTTCAGTAACACCGTTGCCCTGGTGAGTGAGATTATAATAACGGTATCCTCACAAAACTTCGAAGTCGGCATGAATCTGCTCGGCTAAACAAACAAACAATTTGTACTATATATATATATATATATATATATATATATATATATAGTTTGTAAAAGTATTTTAATATATATATATATATATATATATAAAGTATTTTATTACTTTATATATATATATACATATATATATACAAACATATATATATATACACATTTATATATATATATATATACATATATATTCATTTATATATATATATATATATATATACATATTTATATATGAACATATATATATATATATGTATATATATATATATATATATATATATATATATTGATTTTTAAGAAGACAAATATAGATATTTAATATATATTTCCATAGGAAATTTTTGCATGTGTATGCGTGTGCTCGCGTCTGTTAAAATCGATAGGGATTAGAAGTGAGAAAAGCTCGGGGATTATTCTGCTTTTAAAAATAATCTCTGTTCGATGTTTCGATATTGAATAAGCAGTAAATAGGAGAAAGAAAATGTTTTTCGCCTCAAGGAAACTTTTCAGGAATTAACATTTAATCCCCTATTGTGATTTTTCCTTCTCTGTTATTCTCTAAAAGTAGAAGCAAAAAAAAGCGCTGACTTTCAGCTGTTACATTGTTTTCTGTTTTCCTGCATGTTCGACCAGATATCAGTGTTGGTTTAGGCGGCATGGGACGAGCACTGCGTCAGGTTTTCCTTACCTTATCTATGTCTGACATAAGACTATGTTTAAAAATAAATTCGAAAGATTGTGTTGAGTTGATCTATCTAAAGCGGCCTGTATTGGAAACGAGTGAACGAAATATCAGGCAACTGACCACCAAGAAAAAATTGATTAATTTTTAAACATTAGTTTTCCATGTTAACGTCAGATGACCCAACTGTGTGTTGCTGTGTAATCAATATAGGCTTCTTATGAGAAATCGGAGATTCGAGTTCGAATTTCAGTTGAATCCGCTGCATTTACTTACGCTCAAGTACCCTTGCGAAAGGTATTAATCCTTTTTTTCCTCTAGCTATGAGTTGAATAGCAGGACATATTGGGTTCAACAGCCTTGTTTGGCAACTAGTCTACTGCGGGAAAATCTTTTGCCTACATAGTCATGCCTCGAAAGCGACAATGATCGTCTAAGCGTATATCATGTATGACACTTAACTGACATTTAGTCGTCGCCTACAGTTCAGACAAATTTACACAAACACATACATGAACAAGTAGACACTGAGACAAATTTTATTGCGAAAATCTATGTAATAGGCATACGGCAACCCCTACAATGGTGTCACCGTCAATAAAATGCAGAGGAACATCTACCAAATAAATGCATATAGAATTGACTCAGATAGCTACGGTAAATATTTCATCTCCAAACGAAGTCACTGCGAATAAGCTCAAATGGAAACGACTAATATATACGTGTTCTCAATCCATGGTACATGCTTATAGACTCATATGATGAATCAATATTTATTTCTGCCAAATTCAAGTAAACACTTACATATCAAATATAAGATGTTGCTTCTTTTTTTTCTCTGCTTCTGCATTTATGTGCCATGTCCTTTCGGAACGTAGATGATCAAGGTCTCCACATTTTCCTGACCTTTTTAATTCTTAATATATTTTCTCTTGGTATTTATTCCATACTCTGTCCTGCTCTCTGTTTAAGCGTATCACGTATGGCCCAGGGTGTTTTCCGCTGTCCTTCACCTTTAACTATCCTGTGAGTATCAGATTTTCCAAGCCCTGCTTTCTCATCACGTGTCCCAGAAATCTCAACGGCTCTTCCTGATGTCATGAACAAGTTTTCCATTCTTTCTAAAACCTCTCCGTTGCTCACATGTTCGGTACATGATACCCTATGGACACTTCTTGAGAACCACATTTCTGTGGCTTTAAGTCGTTTCTTTATCTTTGACAAGATTGTTCAGCATTTACTCTCATTTAAGAATACAGATATCACGTAACCGTTCAGTACACTTTTCTTTGCTTCGAAGAAAAATTTTTCCTGTTCACCAGTATAGATCTAGGAGGAGAAACCACTGTAGCTATAGGGACGCTCAGCTATGTTTGGTACAAGGCCAATTCCCAACATAACCAAAAATCACCACAACTTAAGGTTTTATCAGAATTATCAGCAGGTAGATTTGTGGAAGAATAAAAGTATACCTTTTTTAAGTTTAAATACAAATTTATTAATACAACGGAGTAATTTGAATTGGTAGATTTTAAGCTCAATAAGAAACAGTATTAAGAAGTGAAGTGTATCAAGAGTTCGTAGTAGTAACTTGTGCGTATGCATGAGCGTTATCGTTGGGTAGGAATGTCTTTGAAGTAATCGCTCAGTTTTGATGGGTTTCGTTCGGTTATCAAGCATAAAAAGTGACAAACGGGTGAACGATGAAGAGGAAGAAGATGAGAAAGAAAGAGAGAGAGGTAATAATAGCGATCGCTTGACGTTTGTCAGGGTACGTGTTAATACGCTCGTCATCTTCCTTCTGGAGAAAGACGAACCTTTTTTATTTCGTTTGTGGGGCTCGAAAGGTTTCTTTAGAAATTCACTCCCGGATGTAATTCTAGTCTTTTCAATGGCCGACGAACAAACTTCGCGTCGGCTTGCGAAAAAGTCCGTAAAATAATTTGTTTTTGTAATTGAAGATTATTTGAATTTTTTTTTAGATGTTCCATAGTTTTCTATTTGCAGAAAAACATTTTGCATCAATGTGTGAAATTTCATAAGTTTTGTTTGTGGATTCGATTTTGCGTATGTGTTAAGCAAAGTTTGTAAATTCGAGTCTTTTTTTTTAAATTTCTAACAAAATCAATGAGTCAGCGCTTAGCATTTTAATTTTAAATCTAGATCTTGTTTTGTTCACTATTAATTCTGTAAATATTTTCTTTCTCGTTAATATATTTTCCTCATTTAAAATCCTTTAACTTTTTCTCAGAGTGTAGAAATTTTGTCAGTATTAAATAACTTATTGAGGTTGATATACCGTAAAACAAAACGAACCGAATTAACTACATTACAATATTATTTCTCCCTTTTTAGGTGACAACATTCTCACAACCAATGGAAGTCTGAAATTAAAATCAATATCAATAACTCCATTATTACTAAATAATATTTTTTTATTTTATATGCTCTGTTCTTTCAAGACAAGAAAGATCATGGCTCTCCACAACTGCTTATTTTTGTATTTGTCTCTTTACTATCTTTTCAATCTCTATTTTCTCACCCATATACACTCGTTATGTTATTCGGTTACTTGCCTATTTATTCTGTACCACTTGCTTTCAATATGTTCTCTGGTGTCAGATTCTCTAAGAACTATTTTCTTATGTGTACAAGTAAATTCCAACCGTCTTTCTCTGGATTTTACAAAAGCTGTGATTAAAACTTCATCGGTCCTTACATGCTACGTTCATGGTATTCTCAGCATCACTCTATAGCACCAATTTGCAGTTACCTCATATTTCTTCTTCATCTCTGAGAAGACTGATCGACCGTCATATAGAAGAACTGATAGTATAAAGCTGTTAAATAATACTTGAATTACTTCATAAAACCTCACCAGACCAAATTACGGGTGCCATCACATTAGGTGCACTGGGATACGCTATACAGTTCTGCTGCGGCGTTTCCATAGAGAATGGTACTATATAATTAATTGCTATCTGTTGCATGGTCGGTTTATTTGCAACTAAACTGGTTCACCCAAAAAACATTTATCATGCGCACTATGAGGAAGCACTACCCTCCTAAATTAAAATTTAGGTAGGTCTTGCAGACTCTCAGTTCAAAACCAACTCTGCATATCATGGTATAAACTTTCTTGTTGTGTCAACCCGAATCTAGCAAAATAACATAGACTGGGCTCTATATCTATGAATGTAGACAGTGTTGTAACGACAGGGTATTCCTATGCAGAAGTCTTCCTAGACTTAAATCAACGGCTGGGATACCCTGATGACTAAGACGGGAATTTGTGTTAAACAACATCAGTTTTAGTTTGATCTGGAGAGGAATTGCTTGCACCAGGTCAGTTGTCCAAGACAAGCTACACTTGAATGAATATTTCCTCGGCTTTCAGCCCAGCATTTGTGAATGGACTGGTCAGATGTGCAACGACCGTATGGCCACACCAAGTAATGGGTTCAAAGATGGCGAAGATGAAGATAGCGATGGGCATATCATATTAAAATATTTGTCTCTTCTTGAACGTTCTATCTTTAATATTTATTGAAATCAATTTACAGAGCCACCCTCAGATTAATATAATTTAAAATGAGATTATCCGACCAACTATAATTTCAGACAAACGAAATTAAATAGGCTTCATGTGTAAAAATAAAATATTTATTTATCAAAATTCGAACAAGATATGCAAACAAATATAGATTTTATAAGCTTTTTTACAAAAATTCACAAAAGTTCAATATGCCCACCACCTATGACACGAAACGTGTCAAGTCGGTAGTCCATCTCTTGCCAAATACGCTGTTAGAGTTCTCAAGCGCCTCAAACCCGACCTCTAACTTTATAACAAGCCAGATCAGGCCGTAAATGGAGTAGTGTTTTCATATCTGTCCAGACCTCATTTTCCAGTCTTGATAGAATTCAAAAGCGTCTCCGAGACCTTGTTGGAAAAGCATTATTTTCCACACTCCAAACTCTCTTTCACGGGTTAAATAAGGCGAGTCTTCCTCTACTCTGGTGTTACTACCATGAAAAGTGCCCGGACAAACTACATCTCTTGGTTCCACCAAGTTTGACTTTCATGGTAGGACCTGCAAAGTAGCAAACAATTCATGATCTCTTCTTATTCCATCGGCCAGAAATAAGTTTCACTCGAACAGCTTCTTCTGTGAACCACTTCCCTGTGTATCAACAAGAAGATGTTTCCACGATCCTTACAATTTTGAGATGTTCAAGTCAAGAATCAATTCTCATGCTCCTCTCCTTTACAAATAAATTGACCATTCACGTAATCCCCTACCACGAGTGGCTCTCGAGACTGCATGTCCCTGAATTTTGGGAATTCACGATAGTAGTATGCATAGATTCTTTGTTACAATAATGTTATATTCAAAATAGCATTCCTCGCACAGAACGACAATTTGGGTTCTTCGTGTAGGTTATAATGATGAATTTTGCCAATATTCTAAACCTATTTGAATACACAATCATTATCACAATGGTTGCTAATTTGGCAATGACAACTTTTTGAAGACCCTAAATCATGTGTGAATAATGGTTGATTCAATAACAAAAGCTGTTGTAACATGCAATCTGAAATAATAAAGTGTAATATCTTTTTTTTTTCTTTTATGTACCTTCTCCCTTCAGGAAGTAGGCGATCACGGCTTTCCACGTGTCCCTATCCCTAGTGGCTCTCAGCCCCCGTTCTGTCATCCACCTGTTCAGGCCTTTTAAATATGTTATCCGCTGCTTTCCTCTGTTTCTTTTTACCTCTATCTGGCCTGTTTGTATCAGGTTCTCCAAGCCCTCCTTCCTCATTGCATGTCCCAGGAACTTTAATTTCTCTTCCTGATGCTCAATGTTAATTTTCTTTTCGTTTCCATCATTTTCAAAACCACGTCATGATATCCGCAGCATCCTTCTGTAGAACCACAATTCAGCTGCTTCAAGTTTTCCTTTCATCTTTGTTGATATTGTCCAACATTCGCTGCCATATTATAGAACTGAAATCACATAGCAATTCAGTAATCTCTTCTTTGTTTCTAGTGAAAGTTTCCTATGTCTTAATTCTTTATTCAGCTTCTGGAACGCTTTTTCGCCATGCCAATTCGCCTTTGGATCTCTATGTCGCACTTTCCGTCTTCAGTTAGAACACTACAAATATTTGAATTTTCTTACCTGCTTGATTTTAACACCCCCTACCTGTATTTGGCACTTTGGGCTGCTCTTTCTGCTGATGACCATGCATTCGGTTTTCTTGCAGTTTATTTGTAATCCCTTCATGTTACTCTCTTCAGCTATCTTCTGTATGATGTCCTGCAGTTTCTTTTCCGTGTCTGCAATCAACACGGTGTCGTCTGCGTATCTTATGTTGTTCAGAATGTGACCTCCCATGACAAATCCTGGCATAACATCTAAGTTTCTTAAAATATTCTAACTGTACAAGTTAAATAAATCCGGTGAAAATACACATCCCTGTTTTACGCCCCTTTCTATCTTTGTATAACTGCTGAATTCGTTACTTGTCCGTATGCAGGCAATTTGCTGCCATTAGACGTTTTTAATTACCCTAATGTATTTCCCAAATATATCGAGCCTGCTGAGCATCTCCATCAGTTCTTTATGGCGTATTTTGTCGAACGCTTTTGCATAGTCAATAAAGCAGAGGTATAAGTCCTTCTTCGTTTGTATTACCCTTTCAGAGTGCACCCTAATCATAAATATGGCGTTCCTTGTCCCAGTGTCGTTGACGAACCCGCACTGTTCTTGTCCTATCTCCGGCCTTGATTCTACTTCTTGCTCTATTCATCAGTATTCGGGCGATCAGTTTTGTAATTAAGCTAATAGTTCGGTGTAGTTCACACTCATTTGCACCTGGTTTCTTAGGCAATGCTATGAAAATAAATTTGCATAGGTCGTCTGGCATTATATCACTATTATAAATTGAATTTATTATTTCCGTAATTTTTTCTATGCCGAATTATTCCAGAGCTAACAGCAGCTCTATTACAATTCCGTCTGGACCAGCTACTTTGTTTCTATTTAGTTTGGCCATTGCAGCTTCCACTTCTGACTTTAATATTTCCGGTCCGTCCTCATTTTTGCGTATTGTCGGTTGCTCTCTCTTGTCGTGGAAAAGATCTTCTATATATTTTTCCCATCGCTTGAGTATTTCCTTTTTCTCCGGTATTATCGTTCCATTCTTGGCTTTTATACATCCTGTTGAAGAGCAGGCTTTTTGTCCTGTCAATTCTCTTATCTCTTTATGCATGTCTACGTTATTAGTCCTGCTCAGTCTCTCTACCTCTGCGCATTTGCCGTTGAGCTATTCCTCTTTAGCCTGTCTGCATTTGTTCCTTATTTCCTTTGTGCAGTTTCCTGTATTCTCTTCTATGTCTTGACATCATTTTCCGTCTCCATTGCATCATGTCAAGGATCTCTTCAGTCATTCACTCGTTTTTTCTTCTGCGTCTGATTTCCTTTGGGGCAACGTTGTTTGCTGTTGTCCCCACGTTTCCTTTAGTGAGTTCCATTTTGAATGTCCTTGTCCAATTTTTTTTCATATTTGTTTTCACGCAGTTAGTGTATTCTTTCTGCAGTTTGAGGTCATTCATGAGCGTGTTGTATATCAGTCTCGGTACCGTGCTAGGCTTCTTCATTCTCCGAAGTTTTACCCTTAGTTTGCAGATGACTGGAACGTGGTCGCTCCCCCAGTCGGCACCTAGGTAGGTTTTACATTGCACCACTGCGTTTCTAAACCTCCTGTTTATGGTTATGTACTCTATTTGGTTCTTCATCTCACCTCCTAAGCTCCTCCATGTTCTTGAAACCAGGTGTTAGTCATTACCTGAAGATATTTTTTTTGAAAAGTATAATATAAAATACAGTAAAAAAATACTAAAAATAAGCTTGTTACAGTTAAGAGGTTTTAAAACGTTAGTTAATGAGAGTATATACTTTTGAGGGGAGCCATTTTGTTTTTAATATCTTCCCGGATTTACTGTGTCAAGTATAAACGGTGACATTTTGCCGTTGTTTTATTCTTCGTTTCTCCCGCTGAATGGGAATATATGAATTTACAGTACCGCTATTTTCAGATATGATTCAGATAACAATCAACAATATAGGGATGATTTTCCTGACTTTTAGATATTTATCCTCGGGTGTACGATTTTTTTTCTTAGACCATCTGGGAGATTCCGGTAAAGAAAGCAAAGACTGCTTTTTCATCGGAATCACCTAGATGCTCTTCATTTCTAGGCTAGGTATACTGAGGAGATTGTCAGCGTCTGACATGTATGCTTATTATTTCAATCGTCTTATCATCCGGTGTTGTTCTCTGTTTGATATCTTGACTTGATTATACATTTTTCAATGACATTTTTTTCCAGCATACATGATCAGACATACCTGATTTCAGTGTGTCGGATTATAGCCTGTCCGACTATAGCTTGTTTCATTTTCCTAGAGATACGTGACCTAGTGAAATAATGTATGTAGCAAAGCATATCTACATTTCTGAAAGCCGTATTTTTCATTCAGAATCTGCTAGGGCGGGAAAGTCATCAATAAAAATAAATAATCATAATATTATGCATTGAACTGATACTTAGAAATTAATAATAATAATAATAATAATGAATAATAGTAATAATCATAATAATAATCATAATCATAGTAAATAATGATATTAATAAATAATAATAATAAATAATAAATTTCAGCTTAAATCTCATTCGTCTCCATGGTTCTCACCCGCTTGCTCGGCCGCCATTGCCCATAGGAATCATTTCTTCCGATTCTATCGTAGCTACGCGTCGGACCAAAACAGACGCCTTTTCGCTTCAGCTCGTAATAAGTGTCAAAAGATACTTAACGAAGCTAAGATGTTATTTTCTGATAGAATGAAGAAACGCATAGCATCCTCTAAGTTCGGCACCAAAGACTACTGGCGGCTCTGTAAAAGAGTACTTAACAAGAGCAAGTCCACAATACCCACACTAATAAACAAATTTGAGGTCCTCACCTCCCCAGCGGACAAGGCTGAATGCTTTGCCCTCAGATTCTCGAATAACTCGAGACTGGACTCGCCTGGAGTTTCTACTCACGACTTCCCACCTAGAACTGACGCTCAACTGAATGACGTCCATATTACACCCTCGCTTGTCTCTAAGATAATCTCGAAACTTGACCCTCACAAAGCTAGCGGAGGGGATGGAATCCAAATCATAGTCTTAAAGAAATGTGCCCCTGAACTTTCCTCTGTACTTTCTAATCTCTACAACTCCTGCCTATCTGCTTCCTGCTTTCCTGCCTGTTGGAAATCCTCTTCTGTAGTTCCTATATTTAAAAACACTGGAGAACCCTCGGACCCCGCAAATTACCGACCTATCAGCCTTCTTCCGATCTTTGGCAAAGTGTTCGAAGCCATTATCAACGCCGAGGTAGTTCAGCATCTCACAGAACATAGGCTCCTCTCGGACAAGCAGTATGGTTTCCGTTTCACCAGGTCTACAGCTGATATGCTAACGACAATCACCGAGTACATATATCAGGCACTCAACAGGAATGGTGAAGCCCGAACCGTTGCCTTGGATATCTCTAAAGCATTCGACAGAGTTTAGCATGCTGGCCTTCTATGCAAACTGCGGAGCTATGGTATAGCTGGACAATTGTTTGAACTAATCCAGTCATTCCTATCTAACCGCAGATTGAAAGTGTAATACCACGGACATTTTTAAACTATTGGAAATGGGAAATTTAAAGTTAACTCGTGATTTATTCAAATGAAGTAAGTTAATATTTTCTCGTTATACTCATTTTTTTAACAATGACTGATTTGCCCGTGTTCTGTTTTTTAGCCTTTAGGTGAAAATCTGTGGAAAGTGCAACACTGAGGTCCGAAGGCGAATTGGCATGGCGAAAAAAGCATTCCAGATTTGAGTAAAGTATTAAGCAACAGAACAATTTCGCTAGAAACAAAGTGGAGAGTACTGGATTGCTATGTGATGTCGGTTCTTCAATATGGCAGTGAATGTTGAATAATATCTTCGAAGATGAAGGAAAAACTTGAAGCAGCTAAAATGTGGTTCTACAGAAGGATGCTGCGGATATCATGGACTGTGAGTAATGATGAGGTTTTGGAAAAGATGGAGACAAAAAAGGAAATTAATACTGAGCATCAGGAAAAGACAGCTGAAGTTCCTGGGATATGCAATGAGAAAGGAGGGCTTGGAAAACCTGATACTAACAGACCAGATAAAGGGAAAAAGAGACAGAAGAAAGCAGCAGATAACATATTTGAAGGACCGGGTCAGGTGCATGTCGGAATGAGGGTTACATGGTGCAATAGGAGAAAGCGTACTAAGAGCCACCAAGGACAGGGAGATGTGCATGGTCGCTTACGTCCTGAAAGGACATGGCACATAAAAGAAGAAGAATGTGAAAATTGTTTGCTGATTCTCTTCTCAGGTGCATTGCGAATAATTTTCTGTTTATTAATGTTGAATTCCCCAACATTTCTACTCTTCGAGTTTGTATGAACAGATATGCTTAGGTCATAATTAGCAATATTTCTTGATGTAATTCTTTATTTAAATTTGAAGTTCTTCCATAACTTTATCGAATTTAAATCGACTGCTGGCAAGTAAAACTCGTGAGGCTTGTGGAGTCGACCAGCACTTGATGACCATACTATTTTGGCTCCATAACAGACGAAGTTAATCTTAATAAATATCATCAAAGATTGAATAAATAAATAAATAAATAAAAATGAAAGGGGATATATAATAAATACAATTGTGGTACTATAACTTCACGATACCGGGTTAGCCGATGGTTTCGTGATTACCACATGTTCCAGACTGGATATTCTCTGATCCCCTCCACGCCCACGTTGTTTCTTAAGATCCGCGAAAGGGGGGGTGGATACAATTCAGTCGATGAAGTTTTGAATTTGGCGTCGGAGTAAAAGAATAGTTGCCACACCATCAAAGAAATGAAGAAAAGCGTTTGTTATAAACAGTAACAAACATTTATTTACACTGGTATACAATAATTTCTTATCAAGTTAAAACAAACACCGCGAAGTGAGGGGTGAATGTTGATGACTGGCGGAAAAAAAGTTTCTTTAACTCGAAGAAATCTTAACTGCAATTAGACAGTGTCATTGATGGAGTATGCAGTGGCCACGGATTCGGTTCTGGGCAGCGAAAAATGACCGACTCGATTTTTTGCTCTGGGTGTTCTCTATTTATGGGCCCGAATCCCGAATAATTAGCTCCTGATTGGTCAGCCAAAAAGGATCATCAGCCAACCCGGTATCGTGAAGTTATAGTATCACACAGTTAAGTGGCAGCATAATAAATTAAACGAAAGAATTGAGCAAAAGCGAAGTGATTATGCAAATCGGAAATTAAAAATAGAAGAGAAAAAGCAGAAAAAAAGACGAAAACAAAATGCACGAAAGAGAGAAATAAGGAGAAAGAAGCTGGTTTCTAAAAAATGAAATTGGAAAAGGGAGAAAAATATCGTGAGCGATAAAAGAAATTATTTAATAATATGTGAAAAAAGAAAGAAAGAAAAAGAAAGAAAGAAAGGTAAAGTGAAGGAAGGATTCTCTTAGCCTGTAAGAGAACAGATAAAATGCAAATTGCATTAAGAAAGAAAGAAAGAAAGAAAGAAAGAAAGAAAGAAAGAAAGAAAGAAAGAAAGAAAAAGTAAAAGAAAAAAGAGAGGAAAAGCGAACGAAGGATGCTATTAGCATGTAACAAAAAAGATAATATGCAAATTGCATTAAGAAAGAAAGAAAGAAAGAAGTGAGGAAAAACGAAGGAAGGATGCTATTAGCATATAACAGAAAAGATAAAATGCAAATTGCATTAAGAAAGAAAGAAAGAAAGAAAGAAAGAAAGAAAGAAAGAAAATCAATTGATAAATAAAGGAAGCAATAGTGAATGGAAGAAAAGATACCATGTAAAAGAAAACTAAATGAATTTTGAATAAAGAAAAAAGAAAGAAAGAAAGTAATCATGTCATGTAAAAGTAAAAGAAATGCATAAGAAAGAAACTTAATAAAGAAAGGAAATATAAAATGGCAAAGAACGGAAGTAAAAGTACATTAAAAGAAATACGTTAGCAAAGACGAAATAAAGTCACTTAATAAATGAAGGAAAAAAGAGGAAAGACAGAAACGATGCCATTTAAAACAAAACTAAATGTATTTTCAAGAAAGAAGAAATAATGAAATTAAAAAAGGCAAATGAAGGTAACCATTCCATGTAAAATTAAAAAAACAAGAAAGAAACTTTTAATAAAGAAAGGAAAAATAAAAAGCAAAGAACAGAAGTGAAAAAAAATCATTAAATGGAAGTAATTAAAAATACAATAACAAAAACAGAATAAGACAGGAAAAATAAAAAAGTCTTTATAAATGAAGGAACGAAAGATGAATGAAAGACAAGATGTCATGTAAAATAAACTGAATGATTTTTCAGGAAGATAGAAAGAAACTTAAAAGAAGGAAAGAAATGCGAGTGAAGGTAACCATGTTATGCAAAAGTAAAAGAAATGTATGCGAAAGAAATATAGTTAGTAAAGAAAGGGAAGATAAAGGTAAAGAAAGGAAGTCAAAAATGCATTAAACGGAAGTTAAAAAATAGTAATGCAGCAGCAAAAACGAAAGAAAGAAAGACACTAATGATAAAAGGAAGAAAAGGAAGAAAAGCATGAAAACAAAAATGCTGACAAAGAAAAACTCCATATAATACATTAGGCCAGAAACAATCACAATATAATTAAGTAAAAATCTGTAGAAGACATTAAAATCGAAAAACAAAACAAAACCCATAAGAAATTACAAAAGACACAAAATGACGAAAGAAAACAAAACCATAATATGAAAACAGAAGAATCAAGTAATATTTCAAAATGAAAATAACGAAGACAAAATATGAGAAAAATAGAAAAAAATTACGGGAATTAAAATCTATCCTGTAATTATTTTGTCAAGAAAAAAAAAGGAAATCGAGAAAAAACATCTTGAAAGACATTTTATGAAGTAGAATATTAAAAAAAACTCTCGTTTATCCAGCCTAATAGTTAATAAAAAAAAACATAAAATCATTACACAACTGAAAGACAAGGGAGAAATTGAAAACGAGGCTTAGGTGTTGCATGATTAGCTGGGGCGTTTCTATATTTTGACAGGCTTTCATTTTTTCTCATCGACATTTGCTTAATTGCTTTCAGAGAAATACCGACTTGTCCTCGTAAAATATTTATTTTTATGTCAACTGAAGAAGCCTAATTAACATCATATTTCAACCGGTTGCATGCAAGGTATATACGACTCGAACATGACATCACCGGGCTCAGCAGTTTTACGCTAAAAAAATATTTCTGAAGTTCACGTTAAGAAAGATATACACAAGAGGTGTTAAGATTAAAAGGTAAATTTAAATAATTGATTTCTGTCGACAGAATGTTAGTTCTAAACGACTTATGTTTTATTTATTTTGTTTTTTGTTTTTTTTGGGGGGGTGCATTTTGTTAATTAAACAACTAAAACTTCTGCTTTTTTTAAGAAATAATTTGTCACTCTAGGACACCGGCAGAAATGCCTCTCCATAGATTTGTTTTTATTTATTTATTATTATTATTATTATTATTATTATTATTATCTGAAAATTGCCATTAAAATGTGATAAAAGATTTTGTTTACCTTAATGGTGAGCGGGTGGTGTAATGGAGAGCGATTCGGAATGAAAAAAACAGTGAACATAGTTCGAATTCTATTCTAGTTCGTTACATTCACATATGCACAAATGACACTGGGAAAGTATGAATCAATCACTTCTCCGCCAGCTATGGGTTAAAAAGTAAAACTTGTACCATAAAAATGTTATCCCCAGATAACTTTGAATCTAATATTAACTCACAAAAATAAGAATTACTGTTACAATCTAAAACATATGGTGCATATTTAAATAGCCTACTATAGTTTGAATAACTGTTAATAAAAAATCAGTTAACAATTCAGTTATTTTCTCCGTAATTAAGAATTCAGAATTATCCTTCTCTTAAAGTCCAGATTTGGAACTTAATCAGTCTAGAACCTTAGCCTACACAGTTATTTAACCCACAGTTATTAAATACAGATGAAACGGATCAATGCAAGCATTTGTGCGATAGTGAATGTAACAAAAAAATAGGAATTTCGACTCAATTTGCTAATTTCCTTTTCAATGAATATAAAACATTTTCTTCGATAGCTAGAATATGCGTTACACTATCTGCAAAAAAATGTATGAATGTTGACATTTCAGCTCGACTTACCACGATCCGAAAAAGCATATTTATTAATAATCTGCAAGAGTATTTTACTAACTCATACTCAACGTCGAGGTTTGTCCTGGGTATACCCTGGACGATAAACTGTATACAGCAGCAAGGTCTCTGATTGGCTGGTTTCAAAAAGTGTGGAACCACTTCTTAGTTGTTGTTTCTCGGTCCATCCTGATCTGCTGTGGTAGCTCCTATTAGAGTCAAAAATATGCTCAAAACATAACCATCTAATTAGCGTTAAAAGACTATGTAAATATAAAAATACATTTCTATCGTAAACTTACAAGCACTAGATTTTGTAAAAAAAAAGAAACCAGTAGTATATCTTTACACATACACTTACCCATATTGTTCTTCCTAACGGATACACTGAGGAAAAAATTAATCTTTTTGCAGATCTTATTTTAGTCTTGAGTAGCAGTATTTTATTTAATTTCTTAATCACATTAAGGTTGGATCTGCCGATACGTTTGATCGGACCACCTCAAGTGAAATAAAATTTCAAAAATTACTTTTGAGGTGGGTAAAAAGTGGGGTTCTTTCCAAGGAGATTTCTGATGAGATTCGTCCATCTGGATCCATTCGTCTCAGGTTTTATGGTCTTCCAAAACTCCATAATGATGGTGTACCATTGAGACCTATTCTATCAATGGTTGCATCAGCACAATACAAAGTAGCCAAATGGCTGTCTTCTCTTTTGGAGCCAGTGTTGCAACACTTAAGTGGATTTTTTCTGAAGTTTTCCTTTTCTTTTGTTGACCGCGTCCGAAAATTATCTTCTTCATGTAAGTTCGTGTGTTCCTTTGATGTTTCTTGATTATATACATGTGTACCTCTTTTGGAGACAATAGATATCTACTGTGATTTGGGCACCTCGAGGTGGTGTAATGGTTAGCAAGCTTGTCTCGCTAGGACTATTGCAATTAAGTAGTGAGTTCGATCCTCACTGGGTACCCCATACTTTCGGCCTTTGTGCCAAATCTAAGCTGCGCTTAGTAAATTGCGATATCTACTGTGATTTGCTTTATCGTAGCTTTATGTCGGAACCTAGCATACCCGAATCAGTTTTTGAGGAGTTGATGAAATTTGCTACGTCATCTGTGAAATTCAGCTTTAATAATACTATGTATCGACAGATTGACGGGGTCTCGATGGGCTCTCTTTTGAGTCCAGCACTTGACAATATTTTTGTCGGCTTTCACGGGGAGAGAATACGCAGTAGTTTACTTCGTCCTCAACTGTATTGTCAATATGTGGACGACACTTTTTGTTTATTTGATAATGAACTTAAGTCAGACCGGTTTCTCTCTTTTCTTAATAATATCCATCCAGCGCTGAGGTTTACTGTTTAGAAAGAATCAAATTCTAAACTAGCTTTTTTAGATGTCCTAGTACATCGGACACCTACAACTTTTCTCACCTCTGTCTATAGTAAAACAAACATTTGCGGAGTCATATACGCTTTGCGATTCCTTTTGTTCTATAAAACGTAAGATAAATATTATTAGAACCCTAGTTAACAGGGCATTAATGATTTGTTCTGAGTCTTTCCTTGCTGATGAAATTAGTTTTGTGAAGAAACCTTATGCAGTTTAGGGTACCCGCCCGACGCTGTTCATTCGGTCATCTGTAACAATTTCTTTGAATTCAAAAAGGATAAACTCATTACTGCTAAAAAATGCCCCGTTTTTCTTAGACTTCGCTGGATTGGATCAAAATGTGAAATCATGGCTAGACAAATTTTATTTGAAGTTCATTATTGTTTTTTCTCGGCCGAGTTACGTATTGTATTTCAAACTCGGCCCATGTTATGTTCTGCACGCAAGAATGTTATTCCTCCACACCAAATTAATTCCATAAATTATCAATATAAATGTAATTGCAGAGTTGACTACATAGGAAGAACAACTCAGCGTCTTGACATGAGAATAAAACAATATGTCATAACTAAAATAAGAAATCACACCTTGCCTCAAAGTGGACTCTTTTCAAATACATACGGTTCCGCCATTTGTGAGCACCTTATAAAGAATAAAATGTGTGTAGCTAATTTTAGTGTAGATTGGTTCACTGTTTTGTCCCGATCTCACTCTTCATTCCATCTCAACGTTCTGGAGTCTTTATATTTCGGGTCCCGATAGCCTGCACTTTGCAAACAGCGTGAGTTGTTGGTGCTCTAGTTGTTGGAGCCTCTAGCTCCTTGTATTCAGTTTTTTTTCACCCGCCTCATTTTCATGACACAGTTATTTTTTTTAATTCTAATTCAAATCTCTACTAGAGGCCTGAAGAGCGAGAGGTTGCTTCGCTTTTTAATAGCATTTACAATGTGTAACATCAAACTACACACTTTTATTTAATTAGATTCTGTACTTAAAAAAAAAATATATATATATATATTGTCAAATGAATATATTCAAATTGAAAACATCATATCTTTATTATTTTAACGCTCGACAAAATATTAAATTTTGCCATTAAATGACCTATAATAAGTAGATATGCCGTTAAAGAAACAAGACTAATAAACAACGTTGAGACGTCTGCAGTTACAGGGACATAATTATGATTTTACTACATTGAAAATATCTTTGCTATAGTCTGAATAGCATCACAGGTGAAGAACAGACTGAGCGTCCATTTAAAAACTAATGAAAAATATCAAATCTCGGAATCTTTCAAGATGGTAGAAATCGTTCATTTGGACCCACCTCAAAGAACAATCTGTAATGGCTGACGTGAAATCGGGAAACGCAAAATTAATGGATCTAGGTTAATGTCATTCACAGAACATGGAAGACAGGTAGGAAGGCAGGAATTTCAGAAAAGAGAGAGAAAATAAAGGTGAACAGGAGATATGACAAAGAAAAATGTTGAAATCTTTTGTGTGAAGAAAAAACAAAAGGAATTTAGAAACTAGAAAATAGAAAGAAAGAAGAAAAAATTAAAAAAAGAATGAAAGAAACAAAGAACTTCAAAGAAATGAAACAAAAAAGGAACGGATTAAAGAAGGAAAGAAAGAATGAAGAAGGAAACGACAAAGAAAGAAAAAACAAAAAGAAAGAAAGAGCGCAAAAGAAAGAATTTAAAAGAAAAGAACGAAATAACCTGAAAAGAAGGAATTAAAGAAGAAATGAAAGTAGGAATAAAAAAGAAAAAAAACAAGGAAAAAAGAACGAATAGAAAAAATAAAGAAGGAATGAAAGAACAAAGAAGGAGCATAAAAAACAAACAAATAGATTTATTAAATGAAGAAATGACTAAATAAGGGAAAAAAATCTTCCGAAAAACACTAGCTCTTAAAATTTGAATTTGATGATTTATGGACCGAATCTTTGAGGAGAGAGTTTTTCAGTATTTTGAATAATAAAATTCAGGAAAAAATGTTTTAACGACCAAGAATTAATGAAATGTTACCGATAAAACAGAAGTATGACATGCATAATAATACAAATACATGACTAATGCCCATACCACAGAAATAATTTACAAGTAGGAAAGAAATCGATTAACAGTAAACAATACATAATACAAACGTTAGTGACAGGATAGACATCTTACGTCAGCCAGTCGGTTACGCGCCAAACGTGATACACGCTTGGGCGACTATGTCTCTTGATTCATGACTGATGAGGCAGAAAACTTTCCAGCAGGAGGTTGCAGTTTCTTTTTGAGGTAGCCTCGCTGCCAAACAAAGTTGTAGAACACAATCTGACCTGCTATTCAACTCTTAGCTGCAGGTATATATAAGTACTTTCTCGTTAGTGAATGTAATAAAAACGATGGAAATGCGAACTTGGTTCTCCGATTTCTCATTCCGAACCGATATACGTTACACCACAACACATTCATTACTCAAGTACTGTAAGTTTGTTTTTAATGATTTTGCGATAAAAATACATTGCAAATTGTTTTCATGGATAGAATTATAAATAAAGAAAAGGAATCGTTAGTTGTCAGAAATTAACGCAGTCATTCCTGAAATGATAATACTAATATGTCCGAAAATGGTACTGGAAATTTTTTCGTGATAAGCAAGAAAAGGCTAACAGGAATTTGTAAGGATCTGTTATTAGTCATGTTCCAGTACCCTCATATATAGCTTTCGCTATTCTGTCGTCCTTTCAGCCACTCCAACCATATATTTCCATTAGCAAAGATCATACCCCAAACCATAACTCCTCCTCCTCCCATCTGTCGTTTGTTCAGTACAGCAGGCTCACCCCTTCTCGAACAAGTACACCATCCATCGGGTCCATCAAACTTGAAACGCTTCTCATCAGTAAATATAACCTTCTTAAAGTCAACATGCTTTGTTAACCACCTTTTAGCACACTCCAGTCTTGCTCTTTTGTGTTTCTTTGTTAGTGTAATTTTTTTCTTAGCCTCTGCATACAATCCTATGTAGCGTTCTTTGTACTGTTCGGACGTTTACATCCAATTCACATTTCTCCTTCACTTTTCTTGCTGTAACTTTTTCTCCAGATGTCAAAAGCCGTGTCACAGTCCTCTTCATTCTTCTTTCAGTACTCTTGCCAATTGATTTTTTTCCGTCCTCTCTTCTTTTTCCGCTTGGAGTTTGTCTTCAGCATGTATTCGACCGTTGATTTTGACAGTTTCAAATCCATGGCAATCCTTCTGATGCTGAGGCCATCATCCCGCTTCTTCCGTGCCAAACAAACGACTTCTTTTGAATGCATTTTACCTCATTAAACTTAATTGTTTTGCCAGTAAAATAGAACAGATAATTGATTCTAATGATGACAGCTAAGTGTACAAGCAGAAAATTTGCATACAGCAACATATACATGAACTTAGCTCTTAATAAAATAGGATTTTTTGTCATGTCCGAAAAATAGTGTCGCGCAAGTTTTCGCAAAAATCACAAAAAACTAAAATTATCAAAGCCAAACTAAAAAAAATGATCACACTAGTAGTGGATTTTCACTCCTCAACTACGTACTTACAATCTCAAAAGTTTTTGGCAGTAGTAACCACCTTGAAGTACTTTTTTCAAAGTGTCCGAAAAATATTGTCGGGCTCCTGTATAACCGGCATTTTTTACCCTAGAATTCTAATTTTACGAACTAAAATATTTAGTGTTTTGTGATTTCGGTATATAATTGATGGACTTTATATAATTTCTGACAATTTGATTGGATAAGCCAGGGTAGAATATACGGATCAAAGTGTTGCATATGAATAACTAATAAACTAATCCTTATAAAACCCTATGACAAAATGAAACTTAATCAAACATATTTGTCAACAATTTATTAAAGAAATGTAAACGAAACAAATATAAAAAGTTTGAGCATATAAGAACCTATGACATGCAAAGTTTTTCATTTTTGTTCACTTAAAAGAATAAGAAGCAAATGAAGTAATTCTAGGTCATAAAATAGACTAAGACTGATGAAAATACACTTAGGATGTTATTCGGATGGCTTTCCTTGAACCTAAAATAAAACGTTTCAAATAGTTTACTTACATTATTATGTCCTGGTACTTCCTAGTGAAATTAGACGCCTTTGTCCTATTTTGAGCAAAAAAGACATAATCTATACAGAGATAAGCCTGACGTGATAGGACAAAACGGTTTTGATCTTCAGAATCAGCGTAAAAAATATCCCAGAAACATGTGCCAATTACCCAAAAGTATTTGGTCAAAAATAAACTGTTAAATGATGTAATTTCTTTGTTTAAACATTGTTTCTATCGGGCTGTTTGATCAAGAGATTCTACGTGGCCCAGCGGTAAAGGTAGGTCAAATCTAATAACGGGTTTCCCTAGTACACGTTTGGCACATATTTATCTAACAAGATTTCTCGAATATTCAGGTTGGTAGGTGCAAATAACAAAATATACTGTTTAATAAAAACTGAAAAATAAATATCTATAAAAAGATAACACTTAACAAATACATTAAAAATAGGTCGGATTTAATCCATTTCATATATTTAATCCGTTTCGTATATATATATATATATATATATATATATATATATATATATATATATATATATTTGTATGTGTTATGTCTTGAAGGCTGTCACAATGCGTTGAATGAAATAAAGGAAGGTCGAGAGGTGTTTGTATGACGTGTTTATGATATTTAGAGACTATAATCTCATCATCACAATGGCAGAGAAATCCTCAGAATGTCCGTGTTTTTTAGTTGCCCATCTATGAATGGCTGTTGCTGTACGTGTGTGTGTGTATGTATGTGTGCGTGTGTATGTATGTGTGCGTGCGAGTGTGTATCTGAGTGTGTTCTATAAGGGGCATTTTTATGGTTTAATGGTGTGTGTGTGTGTGTGTGTGTGTGTGTGTGTGTGTGTGTGTGTGTGTGTGTGTGTGTTCAAGTTGGGGTTTTATTGGTCTGATAGAATCAGTTCGTAGAATCTGGGTGTTGATGTGACTTTGACCGGGTCAAAGAATATCAGTTTCATTGCTGTTGTCTTATCTATCTGATTTATCTGGTGGTGTTTGCTCGTTGTGCGTGCTGTAATTGGATCTACTTTATTTTGTATATATCTGTGTGTGTGTGTGGGGGGGGGGGTGTTCTGTCCTGGTACGTGGTTTGTTATGTGCACCTCTGCTACGACAACCGGGAGTGGGTGGAGAAAATGTATTTGCGTGGTTATTGTAACTATTTTTCTGTGTGTATAGGCTATGTGTAGTATTGTAATTAAATCTACCTTATTTTATTCATCTGTGTGTGTGTGTGTGTGTGTGTGTGTGCTTTAGCCTGGTTAGTGGTTTTTTATAAGGGAGGAAGAAGTGTGTGTGGTTATTGTTACTGTTTGCGTGTGTGTGTAACCTTTGCTGTTGTGTTACGTGCATGTTGTGTGTGCGTCTTGTTGTTGTCTATACTGTTATGTAATCTAGGTTTAATTCTTAGCGACTATTAATTGGCGGTTGTAGTTTAGATATTATTAGGGACTCTTTAATGCGTAGGTTACCTATGTTGCGTTCCTTAGCCAAAATATTAACGGTTATGGTTTTGTCCTTATTTTTGCATTTTTTTTTTTGCGTGTGTGTTTATGGAATGACGACGCATGTGTGTGTAAATGTTCTCTTATCCTGATGTGTAGATGTCTTGTAGTGATGCCGACATAGAATGCATCGCATTTGGTGCATTGTATACGGTATACGACATATACCTGGTGGCATATGCACGTACCTGCAATAGGGCAGTTGGTTAGTGTGCATGTGGTGTTGTTGTTTGTTCTGTGGTTGGGGTTGAGATGTCTGCGAAGAGTGGGGCCATAGTGTGCCAGCTGTATGTCTAATCCCTCTCTGCGGATAGCTCGACGTATTTTTGATGTTATGTATCCGCTGAAGTGTGGTAACCTCAGAAATCAGGTGTTAGATAGTATGTGGCGCCTTGGGCCCCTACTACCCTTCCGTTCTAGGCGATCCACAAAGAAATGTGGGTAACCGTTAGTCACCAGTGTTTTCTTGAAGAGTGCAGTGTGGGTGTTAACGTGTTCGCATTTGCTGCATTTCTTTCGAATACGTGCGAGTTCGTTATTGATGTAGCTAGTCTTAGCGCTGAGAGGGAAGGCTGATCGTTAGTGGACAAACATATCTCTGCTGGTAGGCTTTTTGTAGAAATCGGTGTGGACTTCATCACCAACCGATATTTTACGCTTGAAGTCCAGCAGTGATAGACATCCACTGGCATCGGGGTGCTCGATCGTGAAATTAATTTTACAGTCCATTCTGTTGAACGTCGCTGCCATTCTGCTTGCCTCGTCGCGTGAAGAAGTAAGGATGAGTATATCATCAATATATCTCGTAAAGAAGGCGTGTGAATGGCAGGTGCTGAGTGCGCGACGCTCCAGTTGGTTCATATATGCAACGGCAAGTAGTCCCGATAGGCTGGACCCCATCGGAAGGCCGGTGGTCTGTTTATAGGTGCGTCCTTGGAACGTGAAGTAGGTGTTGTCTACTATAGTTCTCAGGAGTAAGCGTATGTCGTTTGGGATGAAGTAGTAGCAGTGTATGCTTGAGGTGTTGATGTATTCTGTTAATAAGTCCACCGCTGGGTGGGCCGGTACTGACGTATATAGCGAGACGACGTCAAGGCTAAATGCATATCGGTTATGTTGCAGCTTGTTGTGGTGAGTACCGTCTAGTCTGTGGATAACTTCATCGGAACTTTTGACGTGTCCGGGGAAGGTGGAGAGTATGGGTTTAAGGATTTGTGATAGTAGCCATGGTGTAGGGATAGTAAAGTTTTGTAATTTGCAGGCACCGGCATATGCCACCAGGTATATGTCGTTTACCGTATACAATGCACCAAATGCGATGCATTCTATGTCGGCAGCACTACAAGACATCTACACATCAGGATAAGAGAACATTTACACACACAAGCGTCGTCATTCCAAAAACACTTTAAAAAATGCAACAATAAGGACAAAACCATAACCGTTAATATTTTGGCTAAGGAACGCAACATAAGTAACCTACGCATTAAAGAGTCTCTAATAATATCTAAACTACAACCACCAATTAATAGTCGCCAAGAATAAAACCTAGATTACATAACAGTATAGACAACACCAAGACGCACACACAACATGCACGTAACACAACAGCAAAGGTTACACACACACGCAAACAGTAACAATAACCACATACACACTTCTTCCACCCTCATAAAAACCGCTAACCAGGCTAAAGCACACACACACACACACACACAGATGAATAAAATAATGTAGATTTAATTACAATACTATACATAGCCTATACACACAGAAAAAATAGTTACAATAACCACACAAACACATTTTCTCCACTTCCCCCGGCTTGTTATAGCAGAGGTGCTCATAACAAACCACGTACCAGGACAAAACACACACACACACACACACAGAGAGAGAGAGAGAGAGAGAGAGAGAGAGAGAGAGAGAGATACAAAATAAAGTAGATGCAATTACAACACACACAACGAGCAACCACCACCAGATAATTCAGATAGATAATACAACAGCAATGAAACTGATATTCTTTGACCCGGTCAAAGTCACATCAACTGCCAGATCCTACGAACTGATTCAATCAGACCAATAAAACCCCAACTGGAATACACACACATACTCACTCACTCACACACACACACACACACACACACGCACACACATACACCATTAGACCATAAAAAAAGACCCCAACTAGAACACACACTGATACACACTCGCACACACACACACGCACACACATACATACACGCACACACGTACAGCAGCAGTGGATAAAGCCAGCCATTCATAGATGTGCAGCTAAAAAACACGGACATCCTGAGGATTTCTCTGCCATTGTGATGATGAGATTATAGTCTCTAAATATCATAAACACGTCATACAAACACCTCCCGACCTTCCTTTATTTCATTCAACGCATTGTGACAGCCTTCAAGACATAAAACATACCACTATTTTACGCAATGCTTCAAGCAATTTACAAAACTTTACTATATATATATATAAATGAATAAGGAACGAAGAAAACATTTGCAATGTTCAAAACATTAATTTAAAACAGTGCTTAATATAAAAATAGAGCAATAAATATTTATTATAAAATTATACTTTAGAACATGTACAAACTACAAAATTGTACATCTCGTTTCGACATTGAAAGAATAATATTTTATCAGGTAGTTAATAATGATTGTAATAAACGATACTTTCGAAAAGAAAATTTAAAAACCTCACTTCCTTTCATTTTTGGAAATCTTTTCGTACGAGGTAAGAGGATATTAAAAATGAGGGGGAAAAAGTAGAAAAGAGGGTAGAAAAGATGAGAAACCAAAAAGTGAAATAAAAAAAGGGAAAGAAAGAGGAAAGAGAAGGACACAGAGGAAATAAAAGCAAAGAGGAAAACAAGAGAGGCAGAACCAAGAGGAAAGAGTCAATGAAAACGGCTTAGAGAGAAAGAGACATTAAATTTAAACATGAAGTAAAATATAGACGGACAGATATATGTCACGCAGTGTCTGAGCTTAACAAAGAGGAAAAAGTGCGAAAATGCACCCAGGGAAGAAAGTGTAGGGCACACAACAGAAGCGGCACAGAAATAGAAATTTCAAACTTTGGCCGGAAGTGAACTGGAAAATTTCCAAAAATAAAAGGAAGCAAGTATGTTTTTAATTTTCTTTTCAAAAATAACGTTTATTACCATCATTATTAACTACATGAAGAGATATTGTTCTTTCAATGTCAAAACAAAATGTACAATTTTGTAGTAGATTGTCGTTTGTACATGTTCTAAATTATGATTGTGTGTGTATGTAAGTTTTATTAAAAACGACTGGGAAGTTACTGTGGTTATTTTTTCAATTTTCTTGTTCTAATAATTTTCTTCGTTTCTGGAAATTATTTAGAAATAGTCCGAATTGTCGGAATAATCTCTATGTTCAAGCAGTTTCGGGTATTGTTTTAACCATTGTTATGATTTTATTTTTACTTTTAACTGAATTTATGGATTGTTTTATGTATGTGTCTAGAGTTATAAGAATGTTCTATTCTCCAAACGCGGTCAGCACATTGTGGCCATGTTCATAGTTGATATTATTGCGTGTTAGCTTTTACTTTTTATCAATAATTTTTTATTAATAGAACATTCAGGTAATTTCTACATCATTTATGCCATGAAAAGAACAATATTATGAGAACACAAAAAACATTAAATAAAAAAATAATTTCCGTAGCTTTTCAGTCGTTTTAATGAAACTTGTATAAAATAGAGATTACTATCCATATGCACATATACATATAAAATTATTAATTACTTAGATTTTGGGCGTAATTAAACCAGACCAGTACACAGTGGAATTAAAAAGTGTTTAGTATTGTAGAACTTTTGAAAATTCGCGCTCATAGAAAATCCCCATTCAATGAGCAATTTAAAAAAACGGTAAAATCAATTATTGTAAATAGCAAATGGTGGAAACCTGAGTTGCATAATATAACTCGCAGTACACTGTTTCCAAAACAGGACATCTACTGGGAAAAGGATATCCACAATATAACATTTAAAGTTGTAGAAAATAATGCTGGCTAAAATTAATTCTGAAATGATTATCCATGTGTGTGTGCATATGAATTACTGAAAGGTTTTCAATCCGACCCACTTGATGACATGACAAAACATCAGAGCATATATATGTGTGCGTTCGTCTTTTGTGAGTGCGTGTGTGGACTTGTATACGTCTATGAGCGTGTATATATCTTCTTCTATGTGCCATGTCCCTTCAGGACGTAGTTAATCTTGGTCTTCCACATCTCTCTATTAATTGTGGCTCTTAACAGCCTTTTTCTTGTTACACCTCCTAAATCCTGCTTTGCCATATATACGTTCAAACCCATCAAGAATGTAAGGCATTGTTTTTCCTGTCTATTTCCATATATTTCTTCTGCTAGTATCAAATTATTTAAGTCCTCCTTCCTCATTACGTGTCCCAGAAACTTCAGCTGTCTTTTCCTGATGTCAAGTATAAGTTTCCTTTTCGTTTCAATCCTCTCCAAAACCTCGTTGTTGTTCAGATGTTCACACCTTGGTATCCTCAGCATCCTTCTGTAGAACCACATTTCGGTTGCTTCGATTTTTTATTTTTTTTAATTTTTGATGAGATTGTCCAGTATTCTCTGCTATATATGAAGACAGACATCGCATAACAATCTGGAACTTTTTCTTTGTTCCTAACAAAATTTTCGTTTCTCTCAATACTCTATTCAGCTTCTGGAATGCATCATTGGCTATGCCAAGACACCTTCGGATCTCAGTGTGGCACTTGTTATCCATGTTAGAACACTTTTCAGATATTTAAATTTCTGTACCTGCTTGATTTTAGTATCCCCAACCTGAAATTTGCATTTTTGCTCCTCTTTATACTGATGACCATCCATTCAATTTATATATATATTGTCATCCGCAGACAGATCCGTTTCGCTGTATCACAGCTCATCAGTACGGTTGCTTTTTAACCCAGGATTGAAACCCGACCAAATTGGCATCAGTCGGCGATTCTACCTCTGAGCGTTCGGTGGAAGAAGGCAGACATTTTAGCGTGTATATTATCATTATATATATATTTGGACAGAAATCTTACATTTAAACATATTTCGTTAAAAACAACCGACAAGGAAGATTTTTGTTTAATTTAACGAAACATATATATAAACTTATTTATAAATGGAACTTTGTCTCTCTGTGTGTGTCCGTTACCTATTGACTCCGAAATGGCTGAACCGATTTTCTTGAAAATTTCCACAGTTGTACTGTAAGCGTCTACGAGTTCCTTTAGCTAGGTTTTGTGTCGAGGTATCCCGGATAAATATCGAAAATCAATAATCGAAAACATCCAGTTATAGAAGGCGTGGTCCAATTTTAATCAAATTTGATTCCCTCATAGACAAAGACATAAGAAACGATATTCAGAGATTTCAAGGTTGCATTTCTTACAATAGTGCAGAAAATAGATTATATATATATATATATATATATATATATATATATATAAGGCAAGACGTTTGTGTGTGTGTCTGTTTATCTGCCTGTATGTCTGTATGTTTTTCAGCTCTTTTAATTTAGTTTTTGCTTTGAGTTTGGCTCTATGTAGGTATAATTGTAGTTTTTAGTTTCAGCCATGATACCATTTACTTTGAGGACTTATTTAGCCTTCAAAATTCAGTTTACGACGAAAAAACGTATTTGATATCGATACCAGGAAATCAAAATTTGACTAACATCCATTCATTTTTCTTTCAGTCTACGGTTTTACTTTAACTGGAAACAACTATTGCTTTTTAGTCTTTCGTGCTAACGTCCAAAGAGTATGCGTTCCAGGACCATGGATTAATTTTAAAGCTTTCATTACACCCCAGCAACGCCGGGCTATACTGCTAGTATATCTATCTATCTATATATATATATATATATAAAGTAAAATAAATTTCGATGTTCAAATCAGTTGTATGGCCATTTCTACATGAAATCCCTAAGAGAAATTTCACGCATCATCGGTAACATTTTATTTCAAAATAAAGTAAGTTATATTACCTGCGGAAGTTCAAAAAATATACATCACAGAAAAATTAAAGAAGGTGAGATTAAAAGAAAGTAGACAGAAATCAATGTCTATTTTTAGATTTTTGGAAAATCGTATTTTTAAAATTAGTTGTAAGTTAAAATTTATATATATAGTCATCCACAGACAGATCTGTTCCGCCGTATCACAGCTCATCAGTACGGTTAGATATTCGATTGCTTTTAACCTAGGATTGAAACCCAACCAAATTGGCGCCTGTTGGCGACTCTGATTTATGGGCGCTC
Source organism: Ascarosepion bandense (assembly GCA_037127315.1). Lineage (NCBI taxonomy): Eukaryota > Metazoa > Mollusca > Cephalopoda > Sepiida > Sepiidae > Ascarosepion > Ascarosepion bandense. The sequence goes on from JBBBDQ010002149.1 coordinate 1,326,896, forward strand.
GATAGAAGGAGGTAGTGTGCTCTAGTTCATTACTGAATGTGCGATGTGTAGAAGCTAGAGGAGCTACTTTTTTTTTAAAGGTCTACCATTCTTCCTGAGGGAGTGAGAGCGTAAATATTTATACATATATATTTCTTTTCAATATATATACTGTTTTTTTTTTCAAAGTCTACCATTCTTCCAGAGTGCTCAATCAGGGTGTGAGAGCGTAAATATATATTAAGACAGAGAGACTAGTTATTGTGTACTTTCTAAAATCTACGGGTATTGGCAGGTTATAGAGGAGACTTTATCCAGTTATATATATATATATATATATGTATATATATATATATATATATATATATATGTGTGTGTGTGTGTGTGTGTGTGTGTGTGTGTGTGTGTGTGTGTGTGTGTGTGTGCTTGCCTTGCAATCTCTCTTTAATATATATTTCATTAAAATCACTGAAAAGATACTTCTGTTACTTTTTATTCTGCTTTTTTTTTTCTTGTCGGAAAATATTTTGCTGCTTTGTGTGTGTAGAATTTGTCCAAATGAGTCTGTGTCTGCTCTTGTATACATCTGATTAGTACGTGCAATTAATCCCAGGTATACATAGATGCAAGCGTACTTATCTATATGCGTCTATGTCTGCCCAACCGTGTTTCTATAGAAATCCTGCTCAGGTATTCATCAAGTGAAGTTGTTGCGTTGTAGTTATCGACTTGACGCGCCGACACGCGTTTGTCAACGCCATAATAGGTGCCTGCTTAATGTTCAGAATCGCATGAATATCTTCTAATTGCATGATAATCAATTAAACATAGACATCTCAAATCTAGACTTACAGTCCAGAGTAGACACTAATGACATCACTGAATAGAAAATTTGATTTACGAATGTAGTATAGAGTCAGAATTATATTAAATGAGAAATGCTAAAAGCTGGGAACAGTAAAAAGAAAAAAAAGAACAAAAGGACAAGAGAACGACAACGAAACTTAATTAGAACATTTGGGAATTTATGACAAATCCTTTTCAAAATAGAGTATAAAGTACGCGCCACTGGATGTAGAGGAATATATTTTAGACAACCATAATGAGATAAGAAAAAGTTAAGTAGAAACAGTGCCATATTTCAATGTACGTAGTTCTGTCTGTGAGTTCTTATTTCATAAAGATAAAAATAATTATTTTCAAACAGTATTTTCAACATAATCTCCTTCTATGTCGATCTACTTGACCCAACACTTCTATATTGATCACGTAGATTGATTTTTTTTTCTGTTCATCAAACTTTTGCAGGTTATTTAAATCCACATAACGTTTTTACAGTATGAGATATGAGAATGTTTTTAGAGATAATAATGATTTACTCTTACAAGTCCTACTAATTAGCCTGTAGCTGCAAGGATGAGTTGTATATGTATATCTTTACCAAGGATATTTCTGCGTAAGTCAATATAACGAACCCAACTGGAATTTAACCTCAACTCTCTGATTTCAAGTTCCATGCCGTTGTCCACCCGCACACCCAACCTTGTTACAACTGGTTTTACTTAGCCAGATACTGACTGCATTCGATAGCACTTAACTTCGTGATCGCATACAGTGACCATTATAGAGTCAGTCATAATTTCAGATAATCACTGTCATCGATGGCTTCCAAACAGTTTCTTCTACTTTGTTTGGTTTAGAATATTTGTATATTAATTCAATAAGTGAATTTGCCTCTATTCAAATTAAAGATACTTTATTTAAAAAAAGATACTTTTATTTAAATTAAAGATACTTTATTTTTAAAAAAAGATACTTTTATCCAAATTAAAGATACTTTTTCGAAACAGTTGTAAAAAAAAAAGACAGTTGTTCAAAAATAAAAATCTATTATTTGTTGAGCAGATTCTGTTATTCGCTATAACGATACATTCAGTAAAAGGACCAAGTTTAAGTCGGCAAGTACGAAATGACGACGTAACCTAGCATTTTGTACGGTAAAGTTCACCTTGTACAAGAACTAGGGACCAATCAAGGTAGAGAGTTCCGAAAGAAAGCAGTTTGTATGAATAGTAGGAGAATATAACGGTCAACTCGAGACTTAAACAGGTTAAGATTGCAGTGATCGGAGAAACACCCTCTTTAAAGTCGGTTCCACGGGACGGTGATTCGCAGGAAAAAAATAGTTCTAGTGTAACTTACTTCTCATCGATGGAATACGGAGGGAATATGGGTAGGTTTCTACAATGTAAATTGCATGGCGTGTCTTAAACGCAAAGGTTATAACTGGGGAACCAAATAATGTAGTTTGTACGTGAAAGTAGCGACAGTGATGAGAAGTTGAAGGGTGGAAAATAATTCGTCGCCAAGAGAGAATCGGAGACGCTTTTAGACTATCAAGTCTGAAGAGTAGGGACTGGGTAGCTCTCGTCCAAATATGCCGAAAACCACCCCATTTCTGGTCTGATCTGTCTATTGTAAAGGTAGAGGAGAACACGTTTAGTCAGATACTTACTGACAGAACCAACTATTTTACCTGCCTCTTTATCAATGGATTGTATGTGCGTGTTCAACTGAGATCAGGTGTGAGTTGTTTCTATAGGTTCATCATCACTGGCGTAAGGTTTGGATCTGATCGGTGATAGTCGAAGGTAAATAGTTTGGTTTTCGAGGCATTGAATGTAATCAGCCGTTTTTTTTGCACACTGGACAGTGTCATATGGGAAGATATATTTTTTTAATTATTTCACCCCGAGCAAAGTAGAAATGCCACCGATGTTCAGGGGGCTACATAACTGTAAAAAGATTAATTAGAAAAGAGTGAGGGGTACAAACTAGTTAGAAAGGAGCAATAGAAAGCTGAGAATGCAGGTGCGATGACAGATACATAGGTGGTGAGAAAGGGGAGGTTATACGGGGGTGGGGAGAGAGCTAAAGTCCAGTGGTTCATCGATGAGTATTGACATTGCATTTAAGGTTTTAGCCGTCAGGAAAGCAAGAATATGGGAGCGAGTTCCACAGGCGGGAAGTGCGAGAGAAGAAGCTGCAGGAGTAGAATTATCGTCTGCATTTGGCTAACCTGACTGTGAATGAGTGGGACCCAGTTGCCAGTCTGGTTGCACGAGTAAACACCTGTTGAGGAGGCACCAGTGACTTAAGTGACTTATCAGCTGCTAATCCCTAATTATCAAATATCTTAGAAGAGCACCAGTATATAGCCTGTCTTTAAAATTGGGTTATTTTTTCATAAAGATTCAACGAAATGAATATTTTCATAGATTTGTTATTTCTGTTGGACAGTAACTAAAATTCAGAAAAAGAAAAACTGATTTGAAAACTAATTTAAATCATTTCAAATGCTGACTAGTTCTGAACTACAATCAACCGGAAGTGACTCGCGGTCAATAATTTATCCACCACCGGTTAAAAAAAATTTTCTAATTATTTTTTTACACTTTTGTTATTGCAATGAAGTGCGATTTCTTTCGTATTTTTTCAACCCATTCAGTCAGTTAAGTGCCATACGTGATACACGCTTGGGCGATCATGTCTCTTTCGAGACATGACTGATTGGGCAGAAGATTATCCCGCAGTAGGTTGCCATTGCTTTCTGCGGTAGACTGGTTGCCGACCAAGGCTATAGAACCCAATCTGTCCTGTTATTTAACCCATAACTGGAAGGAATAGATGGATTAATACCTTTCCCAAGAGGGTATTTGTGCGTAAGTGAATGCAATGAATTCGGCTGGAATTCGAACTCGGCTCCCGATTTCTCGTTCCGAGCCGATATCCAATGCACCACAACGCACATCCTACCATTAGCCGATTAATAGTCGTTAATTTAGTGTATTGTATTCAATATCTACTCGCCGCTCTGCGGAGACAGAATGCCGTCATTGCGAAGGTTCGAGAGCGTGCAATTGGATCAGGTCTAAAAGTAGCCTATCAATTACGCTGGTATTGCAATTACTACCAATCTTAAGAGGAGTAGCTGCCGTGTGCAGCTGGTCTACGGGATCTAGCGCCTCTTACGTTTTTGGTTGCCTGAAGACTATGACTTCAATGAGGCAAGATGTCCGAATACAGTGGCACAACTGAGATATGATAAACGAAATCTCGCAATTTTGACACAAGAATCCCATTCTAACCCTCCCTATACGGTTTGGGCACTTATATAGTCCCTTTGCTTTTTCTATGCTAATTAGGCAGTTATTTACATATTACTACACATATATGTATTAAAAATAAACAGTACTCTTATTCCAAGAAATCAGAGTGGTTTTTTACGATGAATATTAGAATTTAAAATGATCTATCAATATGTGAAGAATAGATTAGCGGAAGTCACACTCTCTAAAATAGCCATACTTTGTCCGATCGAAATTGAATTTTGGGAAGAAGTGGTAAGGGGGTACAAATAAGGGGGTACTAAGGTGTGTAAAAGTCGCGAAGTCGGGATTTTGTCAAAATACTTTTTAGAACAAATCAGCTTATTCAACTTCCATGAATTGGTTTGCGAAATTAAACGTAACGTAGAGCTTGTAAATCTCGACAAAAATGTTAGACATAATTTCAACAATGCTAAATACTATGAGAATTTAGAATGTTATAAAAAATGTAGTGAAACTTTTAATTTAAGCATTGCTTTTGCTCATTAACACTACAGTGCTTGTAGATTTACCAAAAGCAGGCAAAAGAGGAATATCGCAATTACTAAAGAAAAATGATCTGCAGTAATAAGATTTATTAAACAGAAGAAAACCTAAAGTTTCTTCCGTTAATGAGTATTTCAAAGCTCCTACTGTAAGAGCCATTAAAAATGTCACCGAGTAAGATCATAATTACACAGATAATTTTGTCTAAAATAGAAAATAAGTTTTAAAATAAAGAATAAGATCACAGGCTAAAAGAATTAATCAAAAAATTTTGAGTGTCAATACTAGTTTGACTCAAAAAAACAAGTCCATCGTTGAAATTCAAAAAATCCACATCAATCAACCAAACATCCAAGTTGCGTTTTACATACCGCATATATATAAGACGCTAGAATTTCCTCTCTCTCATTCAATGCTCATATGGCTTAGGGAGTAGGGGACTCTGACTGACACTAAATCGGTCGAGTTTCGATCCCGGCTTGGAGCAAGTGAATGTCTAGTCACACTGATGAGCTGTGATACAGCGAAACATGCTTGTTTATGAATGGCTAATATATATATATATATATATATATATACGTTAGTGCTTTTCTAAGAAGAGCTTAGATGGGGCCCAAGGTTCTCAATGAGGATCGAACTCACTAGTCAATCGTAATTTTTCTAGCACGACAAGCATGCTAACGATTACACCACGTTGGGGTTGATAATCCTATTATGAATTCATATGTAATCAGTTTAATTTGACTAAAAACGGGGCTTAATCTACACAATAACAACCACAATGCCCACAGAGTGTGTTTGTTAAGCAACATTTCAACTCCAAATGAATTATTTAATGCCAGAATTTAATTTTCTTGCGAGCATTAATAATTTTCTTTACAAAAATGTATTACTGGTAATGTTTGGTTTTCCAAAATGTATTACATGTAATTTTCTTTTAAATATTTTCACTATAAAAATGTATTTATATACTTTCATGGATATCCCAATTTAGGGGTTCACTATTGGCCCATAGCAGAAATTCTAATGGGTGCTTCCACCCAAGTACATGAGAATATCAGCAATTAAGTGGTGGTCCCACGCTCATTAGAGCCTCCAATCTTATAAGCAGAGGCTTTGCTACTGGATGTGGGTTATCGTTATACCTAGGACAATACTGCAAAGTAGTGGACAAAATTTGACTAGTGTATGTACCATTCATTTAAGAGGAATGACAGCTTGCCCAGTTAAGTTTGGGGTATTTTATTCCAACTTATTTGCGTCGTTTATTGTCGATACTCTTCTTCCGGAACTTGAAAACAAGAAAGTGTTAGTAATGGACAGTGTTATTTTACACCACCAAAATATCTGTTTTACTTACAAATAATGGGCTCTGTATTAGATTTCTATCACCTTCTGCCGTGTTGAAACAAATAGAGTATACTTCAAGTTCTTTGAAAGCAACTTTCTCTCCTTATCCTAAAGACTTTTGCAATCCAGAGCAAGTAAAAACAAACTTACACGGATTCTGAATGAATTTTCCGTGAATAAAGGGGTTTTTATACCCACGTGAGAGACAAATGTTTGGCCAAAGGACCAATGTTGTAAAATATATATGATAACATCAATAGTATCTTCATTACCGATTGAAGTTGGCATATATGCAGATGATACCACCATTTACGACCGTCTCTGTAAGAATTTTGCAAAGGCTGACAAAGTAAACCTTGCATCTGCACTTCAAAAGGACCTCCAATCTGTGATTGTATGGGGTAGAAAATGGTTATTAAGTGTTAATGCCTTCAAAACAAAGCTGTTCTCCTTTAACCACCATATCATTCCTGCCTACCATTAGAATTGATGACGCTAGTCTCACAAAGAGCAACCCACAGCGCCTCTTTGGCCTCACTCTCTCAAATGACATCCAATGGAATATTGAATCCATAGCTGCATCTACTGCTAGGAAAGTTTGTTCACTGTCTCGGGCCAGATAGTTTTTATCGTCAGAATCCATTCTGCCCCTTTATAATTTGTCCGTGCATTGAATACTGTTGCCATATCTGGTCGGGTGCTCCTACTATTCATGTTGGGGTTCTCGACAAAATCCAAAGGAGAATCTGCATTATAATCGATTCTGACTTGGCAGCCCGTCGTCAGTCACTTTATCGCCGACGTGATGCGGATCCCCTCTGTCTTTTCTACAAATATTTTCATAAGAACTGCTCTGACGCGCTTTTCTTCCTGGTATCCCGACCACGTGTATTTACTCGTGCTAGTAGATTGGTATCAAGGTCCCACTCTTTTAACGTAGAAATAGTTAAATGTAACTACCTCTTCAACTGTAAGAGTTTAGTTTCTCGCATTTCCCGTTTGTAGAAATTAATTCTATTCGCTTTGCTTCCCTGATAGCTATAATCTTCAAAGGTTTAAAGGCAACGTCAATTGTCCTCATTTATCGACATGATTCCCATCTATCACTTATATTTTCTTCGCTATTCTCTGTACATTTTTCTCTCTCCCTTTACCACCCTCCTTCCGCTGCGCACCAGTGACATTTCTGCGTTGCTTGGGGTGAAATGATTATTTTATTTTTACCTACGTCAGAAATGGGCAAAAAGAACAGTTTGCAAAATGTCTTCAGAAGCATTTTTCATTCATTAATGACCTTGTTACTAAGAATTCTTGTCTTTATAATAATTAATAACGAACTCACTGCGTTTAATAAGAGTATCCCTTGAATATGGATATCTTTATATTGATTAAAAAGATTAATTCAGTGAACACTTGGCTTTTTATTTGTAAATAAAGTGTTCTTTTTTAATAAAAGTATCTTTAATTTTATTAGGCGTACCTGTATCAGTGAATAAGTTTGTAGTAAGAGTATTCTGGGTATGATGACAAACTACAAAAAGTTCTGTTTTTTTATTAGTCATTTAATGAAGTTGAAATATATACGAAATGCGTGTAGCAATTGTTTTCAAATTCGAACAGCCGGAAAAAGGAATATCAGACGTTATAAAAAACACGCGTACCGTGCCGGCCATGAGTTATAAGCCGGACAGTTGTGAGAAAGATGGAAGTGTCTAGAGATCTCGTTCGGGGCTGTTTGCTTTATTATTTTAAAGTGTGCTTATCAGCAGCTGCATCAAGTCGCCGTATATGTCAAGCGTTTGGGGATAGTGCTGTGGATGAACGTACTGCAAGGCGTTGCTTTTGAAAATTCAAGTCAAGAGATTTGTCTCTTCATGATGAGCCTCGCAATGGACGACCACAGGTCTTGAATGACGGAGTCCTGAAAGCGACCATTGAAGGGGACAGTAGTCTAACGTGTGGTGAACTTGCAAGACAGTTCAATGTTTCCGATGAAAAGACAACAAGTAGCAGCCTGCGTATCGCTGCTTTCTTGCCACCGTACCGCATCCTTATTCAATCGAGTGCTTACCGGTGACGAAAAATGAGTTCTGTACAAAACTCGCAAGCGTTCCAAATATTGGTTGTCTCCTCAGGATGCTGTCCCTCACACCGCAAGACCACCTATGCACCCATGCAAGATTATGCTTTGTGTCTGGTGTACACGTCGTCAAGTAGTTCTTTATGAACTGCTACCAATGACCCAAACGGTCACTAGCGACTTATACTCACGGCAATTTAAACGTGGGCAGCAGTCATTGCGCCAGAAGGAGCCAGCACTGGTGAATCGGAAAGGTGTGTTTTTCCTCCATGACAACGGCAGTCCGCATGTCGCACGAGTGGTCAGGGATAACATACAGCAACTTGGGTTGGAATCTTTTTGCCACCTACCTTAATCACCTAACCTTGCGCCATCTGATTATCATCTCTTCCACTGTCTGGATAATCATCTTCGTGGGAAATCCTTCACCAATAAAGCAGACTTGCGCAAAGCCATCACTTTGTTGCGTTAAAACCCCCAGAGTTTTACTGCAACGGCATCGAACAGCTGAAGACACGTTGGCAGAAGGTACTGGATGCTGATGGCGATTACTTCGAAGAGTAATTATACTGTAAAGCGTTTTTTTTTATCCTTTAAAAACGGACAGAACTTTTTGGTTACTTTGTAGGTCCGACAGTATGATATTTGATCAGGAGATTTGAAAGATTTTAGACGCGTAGAGACACATCCTAACTGGTATTGGTCCAAAGTTTATGATGAACTGTTATAGCAGCATCACATAGGGTCCCAGGTTTATATAACAAGTGATTCTCTGACATTTTTATTATTTTCAAACACACAACAGAGATTATTACGAACAAAAACCGATTACAAATTTTGAAATTTGAATTATTTTATATTTCCAGATGTGCGTTCGTAAAGATTCCTGTTGTACGTTTGAAAATAATAGAAACGTTAGAGAAGAAGTTGCTTTCAAACTCCCAAAGATACCGAAAGGTTGAAACTAATGTGACGTAAAAAAATTACTTCCAAATAATAAATATTCAAAAGCTCTACATTATACAATATAGATATATGCATTGAACACTTTTAATACAACTGTATTCTGGTCTAATTTAATTATGACCAAAAACAAAAACTCTATATATATATATATATATATATATATATACTGTTAAATATAACAGACAATGAATGTCTATTATGTTTTATCATGGGCTGTTCTAAACATCGTAATATGGCTTTAATTTCAGGCGAAAATAAAGACAAAAATTGTTCAACATTTGGATAATTTTTTTATTATGCTGGTTCTAAGCTTTCGGCTCACATGAGCCATCTTCAGAGAGGTTACAGGGACGTTAACATAAAGATATCTACCATCTAAGCGTAGCTTACATGTGATCAGCCAGTTAATTGCCATACGTTATACGCACTTGGGCAATCATGTCTCGAAAGGGACATGACTGACTCAGCAGAAGATTTTCTCGCGATAGGTTGCAATAGCTTTTTGTAGTAGAGTGGCTTCGAACCAAGGCTATAGAACCCAACCAGTCTTGCTATCTGACCCACAGTTGGATAGAGAATAGGCGGATTATTAGGTTTCGCGAGCGTATTTGCGCGTAAGTGAATGCAACAAATTCAACTGAATTTCGGTCTCGAATGTGGTACACTGTCGAAAGTATAGGGTAGTGACAATAGGATTTAGTTTTCAGTTATAACTGATCAAGCGATATAAAAATATTTATTTTTAGACATTTTCATAGGTCAGAATTCATACTTTAAATATTTCAAGAAATATCAAATGGGGTTTCTTGAGTGGTGAATTGTTTTCTCCTATGGCAAAAATGTCTAAAGAGTGGCTTGATTTAAAGGTCATCTACAGTAACATTTTTTAGTCATTTCAGCTCAAGCAAGGCGGGACAGCCACTAGTGTGTAGGGATTACAGGGAAAGAAAAAACTGAGTACAGGGTTATTGAACATAAGATAAAAGATGAACGTTTCTTTTAATTTTTTGTAGATTGCAGCTATCAGGGAAGCAAGTTAACGGAAAGACAGGCGGAAAGTGTGAGAAAAAAATTGTTGGAGTAAAAGTGACGGTTTCATTTAATTGTTTCAAAGGTAAAAGAGTGGGTACTAAATGCCAACCTAGTAGCATGCTTAAATTCACGTGGACAGAGTACCAGGAAAAAACCTCATCAGATCAGTTACCATAAAAATATTTGGGGGTAATTAGAGTAGATAGACTAAACTATCTCCCGGTTCACACTCCACCCACATCTGTTGAACAGGTGAAGAGGCTCATCCCTTGTTTCCTGTTTAGGATGCGGTTTCCGGTTTTCTCTTTTCTAATCTTCTCACTCTTATGTAGCCTCATGCACATCAGTGGCGTTACCGCCTTGCTTGGGGTGATATGATTAAAAAAAAAAAAGACTAAAAGAAACCACATCTCGTCGGTAAGAATGTGACTGAAATCGGGATACCAAGTCAGGACTGATTACATAGCAGATCCTTCTTTGGATTTTTTCGAGAACCTCAAGATAAATAGAGGGCGCACACGATTAGATATGGCAACCGTATTCAATACGAGGACATTTCATCATTCTTGTCAGAACATCTATTATAACTGATATCTACTAAAAAGTGGTGAAAAAAAGAAAAAGAATCTAAACAAAATCAGCTAGATAAAAAAAAATATATCCCTTTTTTTTGTTTTTTTTATTTAAAATTCCCAGCATCCCTGTTTCGTGCGCATGTGTAGTCACACAAATAAAACTAATTTAGTCCGATGAAGTCCTAAAGGAAGAAACACGATACAAACACGAATCGAATATTAGAGAATGATATTGTTTTGGCCACCTGACTGAAATTAATCGCGTTCAGTCCGTCTGGCCGGTATGATGAATGTCAACAAATTCCTCAGTCTAGACCGACGATTGTTTCGGACACGGCTAATAGACACTCTCTCGTTTTTCCGTTTTGCATTCTTGTGTGTCAGACTAATTTAATAATTAGTCAATTTGAAGCGTCTTAACACCCGTACCCAATTACTCGTTAATTAGGAGTGAAGACAAATTTTTGACTGATTGGCATCGATTTTGGTGAATTATTAACACGAAACTTTCATCAATTTTTAGAGAAAATTAAGAAAGTTGTTATATAAGCACACACACAAATAATAGTAGGAGTAGTAGTCGGTAAAGAATTTTGAATACTGTTTTTCAAGTTAGGCTGACCATGATGATAATACAAATTGACGCCTGACAATCTTCCAAAACTTATTTAGTCACCTATTCGTCTTCGACTCGGAGTCTTTTAAGCTGAGCAAATATACAACAAAATAGATTTAAATAGACTTACAAAATAAGGACTTAGTCTGGGACAGTAAATTAATGTAGCACTGTGTAAAAGATAACGTTTTCTCATTATGTACATTGTTCGAATGTTGTTCCCATATTTATTGTTTGGTACACGACGTTTTGGCCTTCTTCGTGTGATTGGAATTTCGAACCAAACCCCTTATTTCAATCACTGGGTGTGTATTGTTTTTGTTCCATCAGCCATGTATTCAAGGACACATGGTTCAGTGGCTAAAAGTGTTGGTTAGATTCGGTGACTTGACCTAAAATAATTGTACGTTCAATACCTGGCTACAACAGTGGTGAACGAATGATTTAGAGGGTTGGGTTAAAGGGAGATAACTAAGATATCCGAAAACGTTAATGTAAATGATGTAAAAACTACCTCATTTGACGAGTATAGACAAACATTGAAACTTTAGAAGACGCTAAGACATACACAAATACTTAATCACTTCAGCGTCTTGTTTTTAATTAAGTGTTTAAATATATGTTGGGGGTCGTGCGTAGGTGTTGTTTGGGTATACACTCTAATTTGCTAAATTTAAGAAATTAAGTACTTATTTTATACTTTTTATACAATTTATCACAAGACGAGGGATTTTTTTACGTTTTACATACCAGATTTTTCTCTCCTATTTTTGAGTGAAACTGCTCCGAGGTTCGAATTATCGATCGTATTAATTCATCGACACCTCTCTAGCTCTAAAGATTTTCTATCTTGTTTAAGAGTTATTTTTATATTTTTTTCTAAAAGAAATTCGTGTCCTGCAATATTACTTTTCTTTGACAAACAGCACGCAATGAAAGAAACTAATGAGAACATTTCAAGTTTTAAAACCTAATGAGCCAGACAGATCTAAGACGTTTCCTAACATTTCTTATATGTATCAAAACAGCAGTATTTAAGAGGATTATTCGAGCTGAATATCACAGTCGTGTCACTTTCTATAAATAAATACAGAGGGTGTAGGTGGAATCAATAAGATACACTCAAAAATGAAAATTGATTTCGATTCTGTATAAACTCTTATTCGTATTGTTTGCGATATGACTTTCATGCCGTAGGTGATCATGGCTCCCCAGAACTTTCTTTCATTTGTAGCGCTTCATAAACTTTGACCCTATGCCATTACTTATTATCCTTGTTCAACTATTCATACACTGAACACAGTTAAGTACATTACACAGTGCTTACCCTGCTTAAACATTAGATTTTCTCAGGTCCATATAAACATGTCAATATCATTTTTAATGGACATCTGATAACCTCTTTTATTGACTCTTAAAAAGTAAACATTAGAATTGCTAAAGACAATATAAATAAGCAATATCATTATTAATATGAAATCTGAGACCGTCTTTGATTACCTTTACGCATTTCTTAAAAGGTAAAAATTAGGTTATCTACAATCAATATAAATAATCAATATCATTATTAATGGGACATCTGATAACTTCTTTTATTAGCTTTTCGTCTTTCTTAAAATAAAAAGATTAGATTGTCTAAAGTTCATTTCAACAAATCAATGTCATTATTAATAGGATATTTGATAACTAATTTTATACGAGTTCCGTATTTACAATTTTTCTACGTATGCAAACAACATATAGCGTGAGTATTATTTAAATCTTGACACGTGCTGACATTTTATATATGCTTTTAGAATTAGCTGAATTGTTCTCTGCGTAGGCCTCAATAAGAGCATCCTTTCTCGAATCTTGTAGACTGACGTTAAAGATTCTCAAACAAACAACTCTTCTAGATAGAAGAAATTACATCACTTGAAGAATTTTAGCAGCAACAAAATCTCAAATAGTGAGGACATGTAACTCGAAGAGGAAATAATGACACAATCTAGATAATAACTTTTCTCACTACAACAAACAAAAGACAAGGATCAATACTGGAATTATTTATAACTGTTACTGGACTTGAGAAACCTATTTTCCTGAAGAAGTCTTTTTAAGAAAACTTATTCTCCGAACTGCACACTTAATTGATCAGCCAATGAATGCTTCGCATTGTTGCACTGATAAAAAAGTCGATCGTCTTTCACAGAGTTCCGTTCGGTTTCCCCACTTGAACGTTTTCCCTGTGGGTTGTACGCAGTAGATCTACTAACAGCTACACTCTTGTCTTGAAAAAAATCTTCTCCTCCTCCGACATAAAACTAGGTCGTCTATCAGAGTGTATATAAATGGCATACCAAATATGAAAAATAATTTACTTAAACAAGTCAACGGTTAATATTGCAATTCATTTCCCTTTGCATAACATGTACCTTCCAGACGTGAGCGATCATAGCTCTTCACAATTTCCTTCCCCTTATACCTTATATATCATATTTCTGTTTTTCCAACTGTTGTAAACAGTTAAAACTATTTACTACTAAATCTTTTACTAGTTTAGTCTTCCCATTCAGGATTTGTTTAGTAGCCACTATCTTTATCCACTGCTATTTATATATTAGAGATTTGCATAGGACTACAACACTCTCCCTTACTCCATTTTTCTTTGTTTTTTTTATTTAAAATTTTTTAAAAATTAACAAAATTATTTGAAAATTTTTCCGAGTTTAGATTTGTGGTGGTGCGATTAGAGTGCCATGAATAATTTGGAGTGCATTTTTGTAATGTTTGCGCTAAAAAAAAGTTACAGGTTTCCGGGTTACCCCATTCAGTTCAATCACTGAAACTTTAGAAGACGCTAAGACACACACGAATACTTAATCACTTCAGCGTCTTGTTTTTAATTAAATGTTTAAATATATGTTGGGGGTCGTGCGTAGGTTTTGTTTGGGTATACACTCTAATTTGCTAAATTTAAGAAATTAAGTACTTATTTTATACTGTTTATACAATTTATCACAAGACGAGGGAATTTTTACGTTTTACATACCAGATTTTTCTCTCCTATTTTTGAGTGGTTGCGGAACAGTATCTTCTTATTTTGGTATATTATTGACATTCAAATCCAGTATCGTACTATTTGAGACTATTGGAACTATTGTAACTACCGTAACTGCCTCAGGTTCAGAGATTGTCGTTCCTTCTCAGCAGGAGCAACATGATGTAAAGAAGCAGTACTTTCTTTTTCAATTGTTAACCTACTCGTAGTGCGTAATCGGGATTCGCCCGAATTAGCTCAGCTATTCTTACAATGGGTTGGTACTCGTTCTTCTGAACGTAGTTTCTCATGATCACTTTTACAGGAATCATCAACCACGAAAGAACAGAAGGTACATTTTTGCGGATAAGAAAACTTTTTCGATTCAGATATATTGAGCCCAGTAGATCATGAGTACAATTCTGAACTGTATGCATTCAGGAATGAATCGAGTGTATAGCGTCAGATAAGAATATTGCGCATGGCTTCTGCTCCAACGAACTTAAGTCACTGGTGCCTCCACAACAGGTGTTTACTCGTGCAACCAGACTGGCATCTGGGTCTCACCCATTTACAGTTAGATCAACCAAATGCAGACGACAATTCTACTCTTTTAGCTTCTTTTCTCGTACTTCCCACCTGTGGAACTCGCTTCCTTATTCTTGCTTTCCTGACGGCTACAATCTCCAAGAATTTAAATGCAAGGTCAATACTCATCTCTTAACTACTTGAACCTAGTTCTTTCCAAACCGCTCTGTATATCTTTTTCTTTCTCTCCACCTTTGCAACTGTCATCACACCTGTATTCCCATCCTTCTCTTGCTCCTTTCCAACTGGTTCGTCCTTTTTCTCAATCTCCTAATCTTTTTCTTTTTGTATCCCCCTGCACAGCAGTCGCGTTACCGCCTTGCTCGGGGTGATATGATTAAAAACATTGTTGCACGGGTTAAAATCTCGATTTTAAGGCTAAGTTGATCGTTCAGTCACTTGACCGTTTCCCAGTTGATTGTTCGCAGCATATCTACTAGTAAGCATCTTTTTTACGTGAGAAAAAATCTCCTTAACTCCCCCGATATAAATCATAGTTCTCTGTCAAAATGTATATAACTTCGCATACCTATTATATAAAATAATTAACTTAAATAAGTCAATACAGTTGTAGTGAGCATGCTCCTACATGTAATAGCAAAAGGAAAGAACAATATTCATTAATGATAATCAATAAATATGTTTCCACATAAATTTGAAGGAAGTAGTCCCTTGAAATCTATAATTCAAACTTTCAAAGAGGTGAGCAGCTTTGATTAATTAACCTTCTCACAAATCTTGATTTTTCTATGGCACGCTCATTACATTTTTTTCAGTCATTCTTCTTATTTCCTTTGTTGAGTAAGTCTAATCTCTCGACCTGACAAAGTGTATCATTCCAAATACTCCAGGATGACTGATTATTATTCTTTAAAGTCGATATTGACAAGATAAACGCAATATCCTCTCGTTAACACATCTGGGAATGCGTTTTTGGTCTATATCTTATACCATATTTGTAAGTGAAATGTTCAGTTCGACAGCGATGAACTTGTGGTTTTTAGTCTTTCAAGCTTTATGCTTATCAAAAGTGAATGATTGAGTTTTTTGGATCGTGGCAAGAATAAAATGTTTACCTTTGAGTTAATGACTCTATTCTCTGATTGCCTTGATGGCCGCGTTAGCTTTTTTCTCTACTGGGGAGTGGTTTCGTTGACAGGTGGTTAGAGTTCTGAACCAGAATGCAACAGGGTTGTCGCCTTAATTTAACGTAGCAGCTAAGCTCTCGTAGCTAGCATCAATTTCAATTTCAAGGGATTTATCCTCGTCTAGAATATGTACTACAGTTCTTTCTTATTCACTTTTCAAATATTCTAAGGAATCTCTTATTTTAGCAGCTAAAGGAAATATAGATATGTTATTTAGCGCGTGAATTTTTAGTGAATATTCTGTGATTGAACGACTGTAGTAAGCAAACATTCTAACGATTCTCCTCTGAGCCTTTATATTGCCTGGGGAAAGGAATTTTCGCAAACGTTTCATACTTTCAGGGTCTGGTCTAACGGTCTCTTTACTTACTTAATAGCCTAGATGTTTATTTTCTTTTCTCTGTAAACACATTTATTCTCTTTTAAGCTAAGATCGTATTTTCCAGTTCGTTCTTTGAATCTTGGCAAGTTAGGGTCATATTTATTTTTATTAATATCACAATAAGTTTCGTCATCTATACACATGAATATTCTCTTTAGGCCTTCCATTTCAATTATTTCATCTAAAACCCAACCACTCCATTTGTAATTCTTTTGAAATTATGAAATTTACCACCGACATCAAATGCCGTGTAAAAGCAGTCTGCATACGTTGGCACATTTGATATATTCAAACTTTATAGATCTAATTTAGAGTGTAGACTGTATGTTGCTATTTCCAAAAGCATCGTTGTAATCTTTTAAAGTAAAATGTTTTATCGTTTGCAAATAATTTGTGACTAACCTGTTTTCTTTTTTCGTTTTTCGTCCTTACTTACCACTACTTTCACGCTCCACGTGCTCAATATATCTGAATCCAACCAATATCTTTTTATTTCCTTCATGACTAATGGCTCCTCTTCTCGAGTCTATCTTCGGGATTTCACAGATATAGGTTTACAATCAGACGACGGATTTTCAAACAGAGGTGGAATATTCATGCTAGCTAATCCACAAAGTTGTAGATGTAAAAATATTTTTTTATTGTGCAGGCCTTTAAAATCTTGTCTAAGAATCACATCAGTACATAAATTATCCATTAAGGATATTTTTTAATAACAAGCCAGAAGACATCCTGACGATAGAAATAATAAGTCTAACGTCTAAACTCATAGACTAAGATATTTTTGTGTCGATAAAAATATAACTACTTTCCGAATCTACTAGCACGCTAAGTTTTTTTTTTTTTTTTTTGATTCACGTGACATTTTACTGTGGCCCTCTACAACTACCTATAGGCGAGTAGTAATCGTGACAACAGCAAACTTATTAGCTTTCAAATAGCGAAAAGACCTTTCGTCTTGCAATTGTTCTCTGGAATTGTCTGACTCGAGGACATTTCCAGAGCACCTAATTCCACTGAAGGAAAAGTAGATTTCAAACGACAGACTTTAGCGAAATAACCTTCATTCTTGAAATTGTAGCAACTCGTTTTTGAGCTGCACACTTACTTCTAAGGCTGCATAGTGCCTCCACTAAGAATCTCCATTCTTTGAAAGGGGTTTCGCTAGAAGCGGATGTCTGAGAGTCCTCTTTTTTCTTTTCTATATTTCTGAGATGAGGCAGTATTTACATTATTCGGAGTATTGTCCTTATCATTGTTGCCATTTGAACGACTTTACGGCCGTGGTAGGCTCCGACCTTTTTCAGTTACTAGGAAATTCGAACCGAACCCTTTATTAGAATCACTGGGGTATATGAATTCCATTTCACATTCCGAATTAGAAAAAAAAACTGTAAATTTAATGACGTCATTAATGAATTCTTTAATTTATGATATATCAGTTATTTATTTTTCGTTTGTGTTTTTGTTTCTGTTTTGTATCTGTTTCTGTTTTCTTTTGTTCTGCTACTTCTTTTTTTATTAGTTCCTTCTTAGCATCAATGTGCGTTGTGGTGCAGTAGATATCAGCTCGGAACGAGATATTGGGGAGTCGAGTTCGAGTTCCAGTTGAATTCATTGCATTCACTTCCGAGCAAATACCCGTGGGAAAGGTATTAATCCGTCTATTCCTTCCAGTTATGAGTTAAATAACAGAACAGATTGGGTACTATAGCCTTGGCTGGCAACCAATCTACCGCAGAAAGCAATGGAAACCTACTGCGGGATAATCTTCTGCCCAGTTACTCATGTCTCTTTCGAGACATGATCGCCCAAGCGTGTTTCATATATGGCATTTACTTGACTTAGTATCAAATACCCATTGAGATCAACGTCAGATATTGTCACCTCCGTTTACAGTTTTTTTAATTCATAATATAATACTTATTCTTTTAAATTGTACTTACTTTTTTGAATAGTCTTTATTCTTTTATACCGACAATATGTATGCACATTTATAAATTTGCCATTTGTCTGTGCATTGAATACTATTCCCATATCTGCTATTTATCTTGAGGTTATCGACAAAATGCAGAGGAGGATTTACAATATAAATGATTCTGACTTAGCTGACCGCTTCGGTCACTTTATCACCAACGTGATGCAACTTCCGTCTATTTTCTCTACAATTATTTTCGTGGTAACTGCTCTTATGACCTTTCCTCCCTGGTAACTCGACCACATGTATCTTTGTAATATTTCAAACTATTGTTCTCATTTTGGTTGATACAGATTTTATTATAGGAACAAAATTTCGACCAAGTACCCTTTGATCATCATCAGGTGTCCATTGATTGGTTGACATGAATTATCTTAAGTGACACGAACCTACTAACATATTCAGTTGTAAAAACCATAGAACACTGAATATAAAAGGCTCCAAAAACACCACTAATGTTCTTCAGTGGATATAGTAGGTAGTTACATATGTGTTAATAGTCATGAGTTCAATCCTTGGATCTGGTAGTGACGCACCAAATGCAACAAGAAAAAACAATAATTTCACAGAATATATACAAAAATCAACAAGATAATCTCTATCAGCCAATCAATGGACACATAATGGTGTCCAGATGGTACTTGGTCGAAATGTTGTCAATAATAACATCTATATCAACCAAAATGAGAAAAATATTTCGAAATGATACCAAGATGTTGAGAATTACTCATCTCAGAAATAAATACAATTTCGAGATGTATTTACCCGTATAACCAGATTAGCATTAAGGTCCCACCCATTGACCGTCGAACTAGTTATGTGTAACCAACACTTCTACTCTTATAGTTTCTTTTCTCACACTTCCCGTTTGTGGAATTTAATTTCCATGCTTCTCTGATAGCTCTAATTCCCAACATTTAAATGCAGCGTCAGTTGCCATGTTTTATCTACTTGATTCCCATCCATTATCTTTTTTTCGGCATCCCCTGTAGCTTTTTTCTTCTCTTACTGTAACCCCTGCGTACCAGTTCTGTCCTGCTTGAGGCAAAATGATTATGAAAAATACACCTGAAGAGTATTTTTTCCTTCTAAAAAACACCAATGAAACCATCTGTTCTTGAGAAAATATTTATCACGTAGACGTCTCTTCACTCGACTACATATCTTCACTTCAGTGCAACAGGCTCTCTCGTCTGCTTTTCAATATGTAATATTATCGTTTGAAAAACAGAAAAAAGCAGAATTAAAAAGCAATTATTTAAAAAAAAACAGCTGGGGAAATAAATTTTTTATGATATTTTCCCGCCTATCGTTTTTAATTTCAAAACAGTATCTATTTATGACATATACTCAAAATTGCCAAGAAAACTAATTAATGGCGATAAAAAAGAGTGCTGCAAAGTTATCGGTCAAAACAAAAAGGAAAATATCAAAGCCATGAAATATGAATTTTCTTTTCCATGTCAGTCAGTTAAGTGTCATACGTGATACCAAAGTGTTTGCCAAAGCGTTTGCTCGCTGCGGCGGCATTTCTCACTATCAGCACTCTGCCTTCGGGCAGAGGGCGCTCTCTGCTTCCGAGCAGAGAGCACAAACCCAGTCGTGGTTCCGCCGAAGGGTAGAACCACGACTCGGTAAAAATAGACAGACATATTTTTGGCCCGGCTATATGGCCGGGAATACCACTTTAAAATGACCATGTGTCACATCCGGCCTTGCGTGGGAAGGCTAGTAAATACAGTGTCATACGTGATACATGCTTGGTGATTTGTCTCAAAAGATAACTAACTGTGCAGATTTTCCCGCGTTAGGTTGGCATTAATTTCTGCGATAGACTGGTTGCCAACCAAGACTATAGAAGACAATCTGCATTGCTTTTTAGCCCATACCTTGAAGGAGAAGAGATGGATTAATATCTTTCCTCAGGGTATTTGCGCGTAATTGAATGCAACGAATTCGACTCAGCACTCCGATGTCTCACCACAAGCTTATTTCAGGATATGAGCAATTTTGGATTCCCTATCTTTAGTAGCTCTTAGTGAATTTTGTATTGTTACTACTTATTCTAATCGCTTTTTCGTCATCTATTTACACAAGCTTACCTCTCCCTCTCTTGCCTTCGATGAATCCTGTGAGTATAAGACATTCCAAGCCCTCTTTCTTTATTAAATTCTCTTGAAATGTCACCTGTCTCTTTCTGTTGCTGTGTATATGTGTCTCATTCTTGCTTCTAACTTCTTCGTCACTCAAATTTTTAATCCATGTCATTCTCGGCATTCTTCTGTCTAACCCCGTTTCAGTTGCCTGAAGTCACTTCTTTATCTGTGAGGAGTAGCAATCCTTATTATTCCGTATTATTATTATTATATTGTCTACCTTGTCTGCCAGATGATTTCTCCTAAATTTTGCTAGGTGGCGTTGTATAAAGTTATATAGAAGGGAAACGGACACAAACTTGCTCTTTCTTTTTTCATTCACTCTTTATTCAAAAGATGTCGGAGTGACAGAACTTGTCTCCTTTCGTCGACGGGGGACATTTTGGTTCCTAATAAATCACATCTTGCACGCAAGGCAATAATATCACTATGCTATCTGTTAAGGAACGCGTTAAATATATAAGCTGTCCTATAATCGATAATATATCTCCATCCAGCACAAGAAACCACTTTCTCATTAAAATTCTGTTGTTAAGCAATGACTACATTTACATATTTCCCCAAAAGAGTTCAAATTTAGCACACAGTTTTTCAAGGATTTTTTAAAACTTTCAAAATATTTTCATGATTAATCATTGGACTACTATACTGTTGTTATAATTTACGAAACATTTGAACGTTTTCTATCAAAGTGCTTTCAAGTTTTGAAACATAAGCATAATAAACATCATCAGCAGGCAGACTAGGTTTAGAACTCTAAGTTCTCTACAGACGATGTTTTACAGGATTATAACTTCGTGGATTAAAGCGTTGGTTCGTGAAATTTGCAACATAGCAATTGTCACATGACCACAGGAAAAGAACAAAAACCTGGTAAGTTGAATTATTGTTGTGATGTAGAGTCTGGCACCAACATCGACATAGTAGATATAGTAAACAAATTTATTATAGTCAACAGTCAGCTGTACAAGTCACCGCAATAGTATTATCGTTTTCTTTTTAGAGAATTACCCAGGACTACTTCTGAATGGATCAATACATTCATGATAATAAGGAGGGTAACTATCTCATACCACAACGTCGACTCTTTTGACACTTACTTCCTATGAAAAATTATCCTTTTTTTATTTTGGGTTAAGGTCCAACATTTCTGTAGACTGTCTCTTCCCTTTACTGGAGCATGTGATTTCGGAGCTATCTGAAGCATAGTTACATCGAAAACCACCATCGGGTCCTCCTCTCGGATGCTCTGTTCGTTCTAGAAGCTTTTTCTTATTTGATTTTGAGGTTTTCTATGCAGCTGTATAAAACTCATGTATCATGTACAATCAGTCACTCAGTTAAGTGTCTCTCTATATTCTGAAGTCGACAAAATATAAAAAAACGCGCATGCGTGAAATTAAAAATATAGAATAGCAACAATTTACCCATCACAATTTCTACGTGTGTTATTTGTTTTATTATAAATTTTGATCAATTGTTGATTATTTTATTACTTTATTCAGTCAGTTAAGTGCCATACGTGATCCACGCTTGGGCGGTTTTGCCTCAAAAGTTATGACTAAATGTGCAGAAAATTTTCCCGCAGTAGGTTGGCCTTACTTTCTGCGATAGACTGATTGCCAAACGGATTAATACCTTTCTCAAGGTAAGTAAAAACAACTGGAATTCGAACTCCGCTCTCTAATTTCTCGTTCCGAGCCTATATCCATTTTACCATAATGCATATTATTTTTTTTTTTTTAATCATATCACCCCGGGCAAGGCGGTAAGGCCACTGGTGTGCAGGGGGCTACGCAAGAGTTAAAAGATTGGAAAAGAGAAAGCCGGAAACCACATCCTAAACAGGGAACAAGGGATGAGCATCTACACCTGTTCA
Source organism: Ascarosepion bandense (assembly GCA_037127315.1). NCBI lineage: Eukaryota > Metazoa > Mollusca > Cephalopoda > Sepiida > Sepiidae > Ascarosepion > Ascarosepion bandense. Next base: position 1,349,299 of record JBBBDQ010002149.1, read on the forward strand.
ATAGACGTGGGTGGAGTGTGAACCGGGCGATAGTTCAGTCTGTACAATAAATTTATGATATCTCTCTCGAATACCCCATCTTGAAATTATTCGAAAGAATACTTTGACGCCGATTATGAAGTATTTTTGGAATTTTTTTTTTGGGGGGGGGGTTGGTTTTCGACCTTTTTTATTCGGCTACACCAACCTGATGTTTCTTGTGAACATATATGTTAGGATTATGTGTCACCCGATATATATGTAAAAACTACTATAAAAACATATTAGTTTTACCTCCATTGTTTTCTTTGAATGCATCAAGAAAGTTGGATTGTAGTGGAGGTTCTATATATTGTATTACAAAGGTTTTTACAATAACGCTTTAGCAATTAATTGCTTGGTGTTGACTTTAACAAGAGTATGAAGGATACCGTCTCTCGCTAATTTAATTCATGCAAGAATTTTATTACCACTGTTGTGATTGAACTTTTGCATTTTAAAATGACCAGAAGTCATTTGTAAAAGAAAATGTCGACAATGATTAGGTAGTAGACACCACTTATCGGTCCCGCGAAGTCAATGTGTAATTCCGACGACATTGTGACTGTCTTTGGTCAAGAATGGAATTTAACTGGTAGTGTGTTTTGATGCCAAGACACAATCTCACGCATTTACCAATCTCTCTTGTTTTTGTCCATATTGGGCTAGTAAACATAGCTGCGCATGAGCGATTTTATTTTAGAGATACCTGAATGACCTGTATGAAATTCATTAACATCATGTACTGAAGAGATGCAATCATTACCACTCTTTCATTTTAAGACCTCATTGCTGATTGTAAAATTATTTTCATCATGAGTTGTCGATTTTATTTTATTTTTCTCCTTCACTTTCCACCTTGCTTCTTTATTCCTTAATAAAAGTATCCACATAAGTTTTTATTTTAATTTCATCCAGCGTCATTAGTAGATCCGATACGGTATTACCAAAAACGTTCTCAATTTCATTCTCAGCTCTTGGTGCTGCAACTACCGTATCTTTTAAGGATTATAAGTATTAAGTTATGAATCTCGACAAAGCATCTGCGTGACTCAGCATTTTTGATTATATGACTTCCATTGTGAAATTGCAATTCATCAGTATGTATGTGTCAGGATGTCTTTTCCGACTTGAAAGTAGATAACAATAGACGCTGATGCGTCTGTAGAGCGAAACTTCTACCGTGGATGAATTTGTGAATTTTTTTCACAACAAAAAATAATCCCAACGCTCCTTTTTTCTATCTGGCTACAATTCTTCTTCTCAGCCAATAAAAGTGTTCGTGACGCATGTACTATCGCTTGTACAGAACCATCGCTGTGCTTATGTAATATTACTGCACCGATACTGGAGTTACTAGCGTTGTCCACCATGATTATTTCTGAATTTAAATAAAAATGCGTGAGAAACAGATCTGGTGTTAGCCGGGGCATTCGTACTAACTTTTGTAGCGTAGAAGCTTTCCTCCACAAAAGTCCCTTGACATCCAAGCGCTCTGTGAGGCTAACCTCAACTCATCAATTCCCTCCTCTGACTTCTCGATCCCTGGTTATCTTCCCCTCTTAAGGAAGGATTCCACTGTCCACATGCATGGCCTGGGGGTCTACTAGGGTGACATCACTCGAATCCATCGCCCACCAATATGTATGTCTCCGTCTATCACTCCTCAGTTCGGTTAGCTATCTTTTCTTCCTTTACCGTTCCGCCTCTTCTACCGACTACTCCCTTCTAGACAACATTTCTGACAATATAGATAAGGCTACTTCCCGCCACCCATTCGCTCACCTATTTGTGTTCGGAGATCTTAACGCCCATCATGCTGATTGCCTTAAAGACTCTGTTACTGATTCAGCAGGAATCCACGCCATGAACTTTGCTATTTCCAAATCCCTTACGCAAGTAGTGGACTTTCCCACACGCTTTCTAAGCTCACCCTCTGAACACGCTTCTCTACTAGATATAGGTTTTACCTCTGCACCTGACTCCTGTCAGGTCCCGCAGCTTTGCCTCCTCGGTAACTCCGACCATGCTGTTGTCTCTCTTAATACTTCTCTCCACTCTCACTCCTCCCAGGATCCTCCTACTTATAAAACCTCCTACTGCTACCAAAGAGCGGACTGGGACACCTTCCGCGACTTCCTTTGCGACGTCTCTTGGGGGAAAGTGTTCGATCTCCCAGTTGATGACTGTGCCTCTGAGATTTTGTCCTGGGTGAAAGCTGGCATTGATGCCTTCCTACCTACCAGGAAGTTTCGTCTCAAACCTCATTCCTTCCCTTGGTTCTCTCCTACCTGTTCGGACGCCATTGCCCACAGGAATCACTACTTTCGACTACTTCAAAGACAGTCATCAGACCACAACAGGCGCCTATTCACGCCTGCTCGTAATGAGTGCAAGAGAATGCTGAATGACGCCAAGCGGTTGTTTGCTGAGAGAATGAGACAGCGCATAGCTGACCGCAAGTTCGGCCCCAAAGAATATTGGCGGATATGCAAACGGGTGCTAGACAATAGCAAATCCTCTATATCTCTTTTAATCAATGAATTTGAGGTCTTCACATCATCAGTGGACAAGGCTGAATGCTTTGCTCGTAGATTCTTATCCAACTCCACGTTTGACTCATCTGAAGTACACTGATGCTAAACCGTACGATATATACATTACCCCGACAGTAGTATCCCGTGTTTATATCAAAACTTGACCCCCACAAGGCGAGCGGTGTTGATGGAATCCCGGTGATTGTCCTTAAGAAATGTGCCCCTGAACTCTCCTCTGTCCTCTCTAAACTCTATAACTACGGCATCTCTGCTTCCTTTTTTCTTGCATGCTGGAAGTCCTCTTCTGTCGTTTCTGTATTTAAGAACACTGGTGAACCCTTGGACCCATCCAACTATCGCCCTATCAGCCTTCTACCAATTTTCGGGAATGTGTTCGAGGCCATTAATAATGCTGAAATAGTTCAGCATCTTACTGCTCTTCTCCGACAGGCAGTATGGCTTCCGCTTTTCCAGGTTCACGGCCAACATGCTAACGACCATTACTGAGTACATGCTCCAGGCCCTTGATGAGGCCGGCGAGGCTCGTGCTGTTGCTGAAATGGTTTGGCACGCTGGCCTTCTATTCAAGGTACGGGGTTACGGTATTACCGGACGTTTGTAAGATCTGATCCAATCTCTCCTACATAACCACATAATGAAGGTCGTCCTGAATGGCATGGCTTCACACCCTACTGTAAAAACGCTGGTGTCCCTAAGGGCTCTTTCTTAGGACCGACGTTCTTCTTTATTTACATAAACGACCTCCCAAACGAAATCAAGAGCCAGGTAAGCATCTACGCAGATGACACCACAATTTGCTCCCGCATCAGAAACAATCCTTGCGTAACGGACAAACATAATCTCGCTGCTGATCTTGAAAGGAATCTACACTCTGTGGTGAATTGAGGTAAGAAGTAGCTTGTAAATTTCAATGCGTCTAAGACCAAGCTGTTGTCTGTCAATCATCATAGGCAACCTACCTGCCTCCTATAAGCATGGACCAAGCGTGTCTCCCCGAGAGCAATAATCTGCGCCTCCTCGGCCTTTCCCTCACTTCTGATCTCAAGTGGAACCAATACATTGAGTCAATAACTAAATCCACTGTTAGGAAGGTTGGCTCACTATGTTGGGCCATGATGTTTTTCCCACCTGAAACCATCCTGTATATATACAAATCAACCATTCGTCCGTGCATGGAGTACTGCTGCATATATATGGTCAGATGCCCCCGCTGTGTATCTCCGTGTTCTTGATAGGCTCCAAAAGAGAGTCAGTAATGTGATAGGTACCGACTTGGTGGCTTGACTACAACCACTTTCCCACCGACGAGATGTCGCTTCCCTTTGTCTGTTCTATAAATACTTCCATGGCTTGTGCTCCAACGAACTGAAGGTGATTACTCGTGCAACCAGACTAACAACTGGGTCTCACCCATTCACAGTTAGATCAACGAAATGCAGACGGCAATTCTACTCCTTTAGCTTCTTTTCTCGTACTTCCCGCCTGTGGAACTCGCTTCCTTATTCTTGCTTTCCTGACGGATACAACCTCCCGGAACTTACATGCAAGGTCAATACTCAACTCTTAGCTACTTGAACCTCGTTATTTCCAAACCACCCTGTATATCCTTTCGTTTCTCTCCACTTTTGCAGCTGTCATCACACCTGTATTCCCATCTTTCTCTTGCTCCTTTCTAACTGGTTCGTCCTTCTCTTCACTCTCCTCTAGTCTTTTTACTCTTATGTAGCCCCCTGCACATCAGTGGCGTTATCGCCTTGCTCGGGGTGATATGATTAAAAAAAATGAAAAAGAAAAAAGAATCTCTTTAATTTTTTCAAATGCCTTTTAGCATTCTTCCCTCCATTCCACTTGGAGTTTTTCTAAAATTACTTATTTAATGATTCTCGCTAAAAAATGAATAAAAGCATTATAACAATTTGCGAAACCTAAAAATGCTTATGCAAATTACACATTTGTTAGGGAGAGCATATTTTTAATCCCATTTGATCTGATTGAGTCTGGTTTCTTACCGTTTTCGTTGATTATTTGGCCCAAATATTTAATTTTTGTCATGAAAAATTCGCATTTCTCGTCATTCAATGTACACCCGTATTCGTTTATTTTTCTGAATACCTCATTTACGTAAGGAATATACTGCACTCGATTTTCTCTTCTTATTAAAATGTCATCTAAATAATAGATCGCTATGTTTATATTACTCAACATTGTGTCCATTACTTGCTGAAAATTTCAGGTTCTCACCTTAAATCCGAGAAGTAATCTGTTCATGTTGTATAATCTCTTGTGGCTATTGATTATTATAAGTTATCTCCGTCAATTTTGTATTTACAAATACGCGTCTGATAAGTCCAACTTTGAAAAGTACTTTACGCTATTTAACTTTGCGAAAAATTCTTTTGGGCCTGGGAATGGATATTGTAATGGATATTGTAATGGATATTGGAGATATTGTAATGGATTTTGGGCCTGGGAATGGATATTGTAAGTTTGTCGGTAACCATTCAGCATTGTGGAGATATCAGCATCGTGGAGATATCAGCATTGTGGAGATATCAGCATCGTGGAGATATCAGCACATATACAGATTTTTTTCTTTTTCACGAAGACGCGATAATCCATTTTGGATACCATTCTGATATTTTCTAAACGATCTAATTACTTTTTATCGTATCTAAAGCTGAAAAATAACATTCTTCTTTGTTCTAAAAATTAGAACAACATTTTATTTTAACTGGAACTTGGCGTTAGCTTTTGCGCAATTTTCCCAACTCATCAGAAACGAGCTTCGGAATTTGATTTTTCAGTCTTTCAGAATTACTATTATAATCATCCACTTTATTACGAAAAGTTTATGGGCAAATCGCATAAACTGAACAGAGGCATCGAATCTGTTCTCGACAGGTTATAAATTCTTTCCATCCCAAATGCTTTAGAATTCACCGAAAAACGATGCATGTGATGTGAACTCTTTAAATTTCAATATCTGCTCATTAATGCCTCGAGTGAGTTTCTTGGTATTGTTAATATTAGTTTACTGATTTGTTTCCTACGTCTATTTGTTTATAATAATAAAATCAGACCCTGCGTTTAGCTGAAACGGTTATAACTTTTCTTTTTTTTTTTATCCTTGTCTGTGTTGCCTGTCGTCGGCGCTACGTTTACAGTACTTTTGAAGTTGCACTTTTTATTCTTTCTTTTAAACTTTACAATGCGAATTCCTATGTTCCTCATTTCCATAGGCAAAGTATTTGTGTTTTTTAAAGGACAATTATTCAAATGCAGTTTACTGCATCCGTAACATAGATTTGGTTTGGTAAAGTATTTTTATTATCATATGCTTTTGGACGAACCGAATTTATGTGAGATACATCACTTTCCTCGATTATGGCTGTTTTGTGTTGTACGTGCAATATTATTTGAAACTCTTTGGACAAAGCAGGAAATGTCAATTTTGAGACCTTTTCAGGCTAAGTCAAAATTATAGAACGGATTTCTGCATACCTACTTGCTGTCAATCCTTGTACGATGATCAAGCCGTTAAACATGTCAGGTGATAGTTTGCTTAACTTGAACTTTTCACATTGCCTATTTACGATACTAACATAAGTAGTATAATCTTCATATTAATTTCTTTTACAAGATTTAGGAATTGCCAACGATATTAAACAATTTTTTTTTTCACTGAAAATTGTACACAACACAATACAATAGTTTCGTCAAACGATAATTCACTGGATTTTTTCGGCAGGATATAATTCACGTATCTTTCGTGTGAGCCTTATGTTTCTCAGTAAAAGTCACATTTTTTCTCCTTCAACCAGCTTATACATTTTTTAAGATTTCCTCACAGCGTCTGTAGTGTACCGCAATTGTAATATGTTCATTAGGGTTTTAATTCGTCAATTGCATTTACTACTGAATCCCGAGAGAAAAAAAAATTAGACGTGTTTTTGTTACTTTTACTCTTCGTAAAAAGTGATAGTAATTTTTTGCTGTTCTTGTTTTAACGATGTTCCCTCGATTTGTTTTTACTGTTATTTTTTGTCTTATTAATTGCAACAGGACTGCTTTCAAATCCCTCATCGTTAATTGTTTCACTTGAAAATTTGCTTCCAATGTATATATAGCAACTGCCTCTCTCGCACTTCCCGCCTGTGGAACTCACTCCCGTATTCTTGCTTTCCTTACGGCTACAACCTCCAGAAATTTAAATGCAAAGTTAATACTCATCTACTAACCACTGGCCTTTAGCTTTCTCACCTCCCCTGTATAACCTTCCCTTTCTCTCCACCTATGTATCTGTCATTGCACCTTCTTTCTCAGCTTTCTATTGTTCCTTTCTAACTAGCTTGTACTCCTCACTCTTTTCTAATTAATCTTTTTACATTTATGTAACCCCCTGCACATCAGTGGCGTTTCCGCCTTGCTCGGGGTGAAATGATTAAAAAAAAAAATTTCAGATATTTTAATGTTCCGTTAATTTTTTTCAACGTACTGATTTCACTAGTTTAAAAAAAGACAATATTTGTCGTCTACTATTATAATAAATAGTGAATCAACTTCGTCACCAACTTTTGTTACGTGGGGTCTGGCAAGACACAATACTTAATTCGACAGTCAGTCGTGATAGTAGTATTCAATAATCAACTAGACATAACTGCAATAGTATCATCTTTTTTCGTTAGAGACAATTACCTAGGACTACTTATGATAAATCAGATACAAGTGAAAATGATAAAAGTAGAAAAAAAGCGATAAATAATTTAAAAAAAAAAAGAGTAAATTAATAAAGGTAAGAAGAAAAGAGAAACAAAAACTGAGCCGGTTCAGATATTTGCGTGTAGCCAGCTGGAACGATTATTAGACCTTTTTTTTAATAATTGTTTCACCTTAAGCAAGGCGGTACCACCACTGGTGCGTAAGGAGCTACATAAGAGAAGAGTGAAAGTTTAGGCAGGAGGAGACCAAAGAGAAAGACAAACCGGTTAGGTGGGTGTCGGAGAATAGGCAAGCGAAGGATGGTACTACCGGTGTGAATACAGATGCGAGGGTATAGTGGGAAGAGAGAAAAAACAAGATAGACGGGGTGATGGAGAAAGTACTAGGAAACGACTGGAGTCAAGTGGATAAGAGATGGGAATTGGCATTGCATTTAAATTCTTGAAGATTGTAGTCGTCAGGAAAGCAAGTATACGGAAGGGAATTCCACAGGCGGTAAGTGCGAGAAAGGAAACTACTGGAGTAGAAGTGGCGGCTGCATTCGGTTGATTAGAACTGTAAAGGGGTGGGACCTTGTTGTCAGTCTGGTTGCTCGAGTAAATTCTGGTGGAGGGACATCACTGAGCTAAGCAGGTCAAAGCGGAATCCAACCAGAGTAAAAAGGCTAAAACTTTAGATGTTGATTTTCTAATTGGAGAAAAGAATTTACAAATATTCAGCGTTGCCCACTCCTGTACACTTTTCCACAATTTTGCTGTATGCTGTACCAAACTAAATCCCCAAAATAATCCTCGATGCCAGAGATTGGTAACGGAAGCTAAGATATCGAAAGAGGATTTAAAAGGTAAATAATGAAGCCTGCTACCTGATCAAATAAATCATCTTCTGATCATTACCCACCAGTCTACCCTGCAGTGAGCTCTGTAAATATCGGTCAGAAAATATAATATAAAAAAATGAGAACAAAAACAATTTAAGAAAAAGAATCAATGAATGAGATTAATAACAGGAAAAAGACGAAGGAAGGATTGAACGAAAAAAAGTAAAAAAAAAAGTAAAAAAAGTAAGTAAGGAAGGATTGAACGAAAAAAGTAAGAAAAGGAGGAACGAATTAAGAAGGAATAGAAGAAGAAAGGAAAACGGGAAGATGGAACGAACGAACGAACGAGAAGCGACTAATACAAAAGGGAAGGGACAGCTCGACGTGATGTAATGGTTATTTATGCTTGTCTCACAAGAACAATTAGGACTGAGTTCAGTCCTTACTGAGTGCATCATACTTTCGACTGTGTGCCACGTATAAGCTACGCCTAGAAACCCACCATTCCCGGCTTTCTCTTTTCCAATCTTTTTACTCTTTTCTTTTTTTTTTTTTCAATTGGAGTAGTTAGACGAAACTATCGCCTGGTTCACACTCCACACATGTCTATTGAACAGATGAAGAGGCTCATCTCTTGTTCCCTGTTTAGGATGTGGTTTCCGGCTTTCTCTTTTCCAATCATCTCCCTTTATTTTTTTTTCAATTGGAGTAGTTAGACTAAACTATCGCCCGGTTCACACTCCACTCACGTCTATTGAACAGGTGAAGAGGCTCATCCCTGGTTCCCTCTTTAGTATGTGGTTCCCGGCTTTCTCTTTTCTAATCTTTTTACTCTTACGTAGCCCCCTGCGCATCAGTGGCGTTACCGCCTTGCTTGGGGTGATATGATTAAAAAAAAATACAAGAAAGAAAAAAAGAAGCGGAGGAGTAAAAAAGAAGAAGGAAATGGAAAATTAATTATGATAAGAAAGAATTAATATATGAAAAGAGAAGGAAGGCAAGGAGGAGGATAATAAAGAAAGAGTAAATAAATGAGCACAAAAGAATAGGCATCAGAAGAGAAGAAGTAAAGAAAAAAGAAATAAGAAATAAGAAAAACAAGAATTATTACATGAATACAATAATGAAAGAACAAAGGAAAGAGATAAGAATAAAAGGCAAGATGAAATGAAGAAGTCAGGAAAGAAAGTAGAAATATCAGAAATAATAAAAGGATAGATAAAAGAAAGCAAAAAAGCAGTAACGGAATTATATTAATTAAAATGTAACGGAGACGAGGAATGTATGGGAAGGAAGGAAAAATGAAAGAGAGGGAGGAATAACAAAGGAAATATAGAAGAATTTAAGGAAACGATAAGAGAGAACAAGAAGGCACGAATAAGGGAAAATGATTTCGTAAATATCTTCGTAGAAAATCGATGAAATGAAAGACTACAAAAGATACAAGCTTTAGAATAAAAAAAGAAAAATATTTAATACAATTTTTAGATCATAATTTCCTTATCCCAATATCTCCCTAAGCTGATTAAACATCAAAAGACCAGAACAATCCTTCTATCCTATTTTTCTTTATTTTCTTTGCATGGCATAGTCATGAGAGCGCTAACGGTTTGATAAGATTGACCCTCTTCTTTATAAGGAAATATTTAGCATTCATTTGCCAAACAATCAGTGCTATTCGAGTTAATTTTTTTTAATTTCTAATTATTAGGAATGGTTGAGGATCCTAGATGTTATGCCAGGTTCTATCATCGGAGACCAAAATTTGAACAACATAATGTACGTAAATGATACAGTGCTGATAGCAAACACGGAAAGGAAACTACAAGATCTCTTATAGAAGGTAGCTGAAGAAAGTGACAAGATAGGACTACAAAGAAACTGCAAGAAAACTGAATGCAGGATCATTAGCAAAATGAGCAGCCCAAATTACCAAATACAGGTAGGTGATACTAAAATCAAACAGGTACAAAATTTAAATACCTGGGAAGTCTTCTAACAGAAGACGCAAAGGGCGACACAGAGATCCGAAGGCGAATTGGCATAGCGAAGGATCCATTCCAGAATAGAGTATTAAGAGACAGAAAAATTTTACTAAAAATGTGAGAGTACTGGATTGCTATGTGATGTCAGTTCTTCAATATGGCAGTGAATGCTGGACAATATCATGAAGCAAAAACTTGAAGCAACTGAAATGTGGTTCTACAGGAAGTTGCTGCGGATATCATGAGTCGAGCATGTGAGCAATGATGAGGTTTTGGAAAGGATGGAAGCGAAAAGGAAATTAATACTGAGCATCAGAAAGAGACAGCTAATGTTCCTGGGACATGCAATGAAGAAGGAGGGCTTGGAGAACCTGATACTAACAGGCCAGATAGAGGGAAGCAGAGCAAGAAAAAAACAACGTGTATCCTACTTGACTGGCCTCTGCAGGTAGATTACAGAACGAGGTTGCGTGGTGTAACAGGAGAAAGCTTGCCAAGAACCACCAGGTTCGCCGTCCTGAAAAGACAAGGCACGTAAAGAAAGTAATGTCATTCACCTATTTTACTCCTCCTCTTTTTTTCTTTCTTGTATTATGATGGTTTCCCAAGTGTTGCTTATGTGTGGTACAAGGTAGAATGTATGGTGCACCCAGTGAGGATCCAACTCAGTCGTAATTTTTCTAGGGAGACAGGTTTGCTAAAGATGGCACTACGTCGAGATGTCACTTTTCTCTTGTATTACTTTATTTTCTTTCATTTGTTCGTTAGCTTTTTTCACCTTCATTCTACCTGCGCGTTTTTCCTTTTCTTCTGTATTTTTTATTCATTCATTTCTTCTTCCCTTTTTTTGTTTGTTCAGTTCTTCCTTGTTTCTTTTTTCTTACTGTTATTACTTTGTTCATTGATTTGTTTTCTTAAATAGTTTTTGTTGTCATTTTTTCCTTAGATTTTCTATCTGATATATACAAAGCTTTCTGTTAAGTAGACTAGGAAGTAATGATCAGAAGATGATTTGATTGATAGGGTAGCGCGCTTAATTGTTTGTCTTTAAAATTTCCTTTCGATATCCTAGATTCCGTTACCGATCTCTGGTTTGGATGATTAATGCTTTTATTTTCGTTGCTTCGTTTGGTTCAGCATACAGCCAAAAGTGTAAGATGTCTCCCAAGCAGACAAACTATATTTTCACTCTCAATTTTGTTTGTGTCTTCAGGCAGAATGCAACTCATTTGGAACTTTATCTTCGGGCAAAAAAATAATAATAATAATAGATGAACGGTCATGGTGACTAGCTCCCCACGACAATGGTTCTCTCATTGCACTAAAGAAAGAGAGCGGTAGTATAAAAGATACAAGCGGAATCGATGGTTTCGAGGGATGAGCTATTTTGGAACCTGAACCTGCGCCAGGTACACGAGCACAGGCTACTGACATGAAACTGACTATGTGTCACGTTCTGTCAGATTGGGTCGGTAAGTAAATATTGAGTGTAATTTTTGTTCTCCTTACCTTTAATGATAATATTATCATTCGCCATTTTCTTATAAGAAAAATCCAGTAGTCACTAACTGAGCTACCGGTACTGCTCACTTGACAATTTTTTCCACACTCCATCTAATCAGCCACCTCACTTAACAATATCAACTGAAAATAATAACTACAAACTCGTAATTTAAAATGTCTTCAAACGGAAAATAGGATAAATCAATATCCAGTATGATCAGATGATTCCAGAGAGTGTACCGTCTTTTAGAAAAAAGCAAGAAAACTAACATTGATGTTGTCTGTAGATATCAATCAGCTTGCATGTGATTCCATTGAGCATTTGGGATACAATTTATTTAGGACTAAGTAGAAAAGACAACATGGTGTTGAAATAAGCAAATCACCAGATATTCTCATCGACAATATCGTACAGACAGTTTAGTGCCATGCGTGATACACACTTGAGCGATCATGTCTCGAAAGAGACATGACTGATTAGGCAGAAAATTATCACGCAGTAGATTGTTATTGCTTTCTGTGGTAGACTGGTTACCAGCCAAGGCTATAGAACCCAATCTGTCATATTATTTAACCCATATCTTGAGAGAAGAGACAGATTAATACCTTTTCCAAGGGTATTTGTGCGTAAGTTAATGCAAGGATCGTACACCAGTCCAAAACATATATAGCTGGCGACATTGTGGCTCATGGATGTAAGAACGAGTGATATCATCCTGTGCCACAACTGAATAAAAGCGCTGTCCCAGAAAAAGAGAAATTTAACACAGGAATCTGTAAAATTTGTATATTAGGATAAACAGAATATTATACATTAATGCGAATTTCAATTCTACCTCATGCATTTTTAAACGATTGGATAATACGCTTTACGTATGTGTTATGGTGCCCTGTCTGTAAGAATGGACTCTTCCTCCTATTAATACTAACCTGCGTGACTTACGGGTACGCAGCTGACTAGAGGCAGTCTAGAGGCAGTCTAGAGACAGTCAAGATGCAGCGTAACTGTACAGTTCGGACGTATCCTTCTATTTTGCTAATTACTAACACTTATTATTGTATTTTATTATTCTAATAATCACTTTGAACCTACCTTCTTGTTTCCTTGTATTACATCCGGGCCCTAACACGCCACAACAACAACTACGCGATGAAGTTTCGCCACAACAGTATGGAAACGCTGATGCAATAAGATGGTCGCTGATCATTTAAACCTTCCCTATCTCATCCCTCAGAACTCTATCAGTAAAAGACAACGATCCTTCTTTACTTCTCGAGGCTAATAGACTGATGATTAGGAAAAGGGGATGTGCTGATATAAAAGTATTTCTAGTTGGGATAAAAATAATATAGAACGGAAAACCAACATCCTCTACCAAATATTTCAAGTAACAGGACTCAAGATGAACCTTTCCAAAACAGAAAGTAAAATCTGGAATTGGAATGAAAACAGTGATGATACCTACCCAGCACCATAATAAAAATTCAGGATATAAAATCAATAAATGATAAACACTTGAAATATCTTAGAATATAACTCAGCTATAACAAATTTAGTAGAAGATAAAAGGAAATTTAACACATAGATAGTTTTACACAACACCGCAAATTGCTATAAAACTAAAACATTGAACTGAAAACTAGAGTCATGCCTTAAATAGCCTCGTCAGATCGATTCTTTCATATGTATTTCATACATGGTGTCAAACCTATTTAAAAATATCTAAACTGTCAGTTGTATAGAAATGCTTTCTAAAATCAATGGTTAAAAGGCTTTGACAGAGATTTTTGGAAAAGATCATCTTTGTTTTAACATTGTAAACTGTCGCAAACAAAGATCTGTACAGAATCCACATCGATTGAGAACTACCAACAGCTGCAACAGCTAAAATGGATAGGACATGTAACTTGAAAAGAAAATAATGACAAAATCAAGAGGCTAACATTTCAGACTTACTCAAATAGAAAAGAAAACGACTTGAAAAGTGCGATGGCATTTATTGAACTTTAAAAAGCTCATTTCCCTGAAAATTTAATTAAAGATAAAGATTTTATTACATCAACAAAAAAGAAATACACTGACTTATTGGTCAATGAAAACCAAACCAAATGTTTCCTTGAATGAGAAAAGCTAATACTACCATTAATTTAACCACTGGGCTAGGATGAAATGTAGTATCCCCAACTCTAATGAGCCTCGCTGAGACTTAGACAATAGATATCAAAACCTTAGAATTCGGATACTTATTTATAAGGAAGACCAAGTCACCATCCTTTCAAATGATAGTGCAATACGATCTTTTTATTCTTATTTTATCTATCTCGTGTCGACTTGCAATCGTATCACGTCGAAACACCAATTCCTGTTCGATAACTGAAGTTATGTATCGTCGAGCTTAGATAGCTGACCGCTTAGGAACTCAAGGTGCTGTAATCTTGTATTTGCAGGTGATATAATGAATAATGACTTGGAATTGTTAGTCAGAGAGTCGAGTTGCTATTCCCATTCGATTCTTTATACTCACTTATGTGTAAATGCCCCTGGGGAAGGTATGAATCCAATTTTCAACTCCCTAGTTATGAGTCGATTAGATTTGTACCACTAACTCATTATTATCTAAAAAGAATTTTTAAATACACAAATATTTTCTGACTTTAAATAATCTGAAAGTGATTGATAAACTGTAAAAACTGAATCAACTAATCAATAAGTCACGTGGAACCTTGACATCTTAATTATGTTAGTTTTTCTCTTTCAGATATATGATCTATTTTACTTGTCGCCTCTCTTAAAATACTTGTTATATTAACGTGGCTACAAACAATCTTCTTGTCATCAACGACGGTGACACAGCTGTGGAGTAAAAGCAGCCGCAGAGAATTTGCGCACATACAAGGGAGCTGACGGGGAGTCGTCAACCAGAGAAAGTTATCTGTTTTTTCTGTCACTCTCTCTCTCTCTCTCTCTCTCTCTCTCTCTCTCTCTCTCTCTCTCTCTCTCTCTCTCTCTCTGTGCGTGTGTGTGTTCTGACTTCTCCTGTCTTCTCTATTTCTATCTCTTCGGACATAGCTCCAAGACTTATATAACCCCAAAATTCTTACGTATTCTTGCTTTCTCGGATTGACATCTACACCCAGATATATCTGTAATTCATTTTTGCCAGCTATCCTTTTTCAAACTTTTGTTATTGCTTTGATGTCAATAATATTTTTTCAAGCCTTTTTCTGTGGCTGGCTTGTGTTTTTTGTTTTCATAACAGTCATATCTTTGTCAGCTATTGCCTGAGTTTTTATTTTTGATGTTTCACCCCGTCACTACTATCCACGGTCAGAATATATTTTCGTCAATCATATTTTTCCGGGTCAAGGTAATATATTACATACTCGAGTGATGTGGTTTCTGTTATCAGGTACAATTCATTGAGATTCTGTAGCGCCAGGTTCAAATAGAATTGGTCCTCACTGAGACAAACGAGCTTATTATAGTAACATTCAGAAACCTAGAATTATAAAAAAAACTTAAAATAAAGACAATTCCTCTACAGTGCAAATGTTAGTGCAACGCAATCCTCCCATTCTTATTCCCTTGTTGCATTTTGTAACGAGTATCTTAATTCATTTTAATACCTGATAAAAAGAATTGATATTTTTTTATTTCTTTTGAATTAATTCACCATAGTCAAGGAGCGACCGCCGCTAATGCGCAGGATGTTATTGCGAAAAAAACTGACTGCAGGGAATATTTAAGAAAGGATTAAAGATTAACGGGATTAAAGAAGATAGAAGATGGCTATTAACGTTATAATTAGATTTTGGGGGATTATAGCGTTCAAGAAAGCAACTAAACGGAAATGACTTCCTCAAGGGGGACGGGCAAGAAAAGAAACTGTTCGCATAGAAGCAGCAGTTACATTTAACTATTGCAGCGGTAAAAAGGGTGGAACCTAGATGCCAAACTAATAGTGCGCTTAAAATCATGTGGTCGTGCCACCAGGGAAAAAATCTCATTAGATCAGTTGCTATGAAAATATTTGTAGAAAAGACAGCGAGAAGTTACGTCACGTTGGTGAAAAAACGACTGAAGTCGAGTTGCTAAATCAGGACGAATTACAGATCCTTCTAAAAAGAAAACTACAACCCATATTAAATCGTCATTTCATCTCCTTCGAAGTAGTCCTTCACTGAAGTCCCACATTCTGTCCAGCGTTGTTACCATTGATGGAAGCATTTCTGGAACTCATATATTTTTCGATGTCTTGAAACCTTATCTTTTTCAAGTAAATTTGATTTTCGAAGGAGTAAAACGTCGCAAGGGGCGTGATCTGAAAAATATAGAAGTTGTCGACCTGGGTCACTGATTGAACCTCTGTAATGTTCATTCTACCGTTTCCTTCTTAGTACCGCACTAAGCAACGGATTTAAGAAGAACTTTATAGCGTATATGCGCGACAGAGTTCAGTGTTAATGGTTGCCAAGTGACTTTTCTCGGCGTACTTCGGCTTCGTTACTAACTTTTTGTTCTGACTCTGTAAATACAATAAAGTACGTTGATTTTTCTAGATAAGCAGGAGCTCTATATTGGAATTACTATCGGCAAATACGTTTCTTGCCTTCCTTTTCTTATTGAAATATCTGACCCAGTGGCGTGCTACGTTTATCAAAATAAATATTCACAATAAAAGAAAAGGAAATAATTAAGGAAGTGCCTTCAGTAGATATTCGACAAAAGGAAAGAATTCTTGCGTTTCGGTAACGAAAAATTTGACTTTTCAGGAAATAGATTTAATTAATTTTATCTGTTCTTTTTATCGCGGACATAAATCATCTGGTATTACTTTTCTGTACATTCTTTTTTATTTTAATTTAATTTATGTTTATATTTTTTGTGTGTGGTGGGAAGGATAAAACGTGTTAAATTCAGGAGAGAGGCTACGGGATGCATTGCGGGAAAAGGAAGAGTGAAGCTATAAATGTAAGCTATAAATGTAAGGAGAGTGTGTGAGCGAAATTTGTGGGGAACCTTACAGGTTTGTTACTGCAAACACGCAAAACATGTATCATCTTCTGAAACACGAGCCGTCTATGTAATATGAACTGCAAGTATATTATTACATACTAACTGTTTCATAACACTTGGTATGATGGATCGATATTATGTAGCAGTTCAGAACTAATTTCCACACAGATGAAGAGGAGATGTAGAGGAGGGCGGCTCTACAGAAAAATGTTGATATTGCCAAATACGGATCATATGAGCAACGTGAAAGCAAAAGTAAAATGGAAACATCAGTTTTTTTTTGTTTGCTTTTTTTGTGTGTTTTTGTTTTTGTTTTTCTTTATAATCGTCTCACCCCAATCAAAGCAGTACTGCCACTGCTTCGCAGGGGGCTACATAATAGGAGAGTGAGAAGAGAGGAGAAGAGGTTATAATAGATGTCGGAGAATAAGTAGAAGGACGGCTACATTGGTGTGAAAAGAGCTTCTTGAGAGAAAAGTGTAAAGTGAGAAGACGGGGGCCGAAGAGATAAGAGATGACGGTTGACTTTGCATTTAAACTCTAGGAGACTGTAGTTATTAGGGAAACAAGAATAAGAAAGGGAGTTCCACAGGCAGGAAGAGCTAGAAAAGATGCTGAGGAATTGAAGTTGTGATTACGCTTTGTTTTCACAGGGAAAGGGTGGGACTTTGTTGCTAGTCTATTAGCTCGAATAGATTTGCACAGGGGGTCATCAAAGAGCTAAAAACATCGGAGCAAAATCCGTGAAAGTATTTGTAGAAGAGACAGAGGGTAGCCACATCTCGTCAGTGAGAGAGAGACTGGAGTCCAGCCGCCAGGTCAAGATCGACTACATTGCAGATTCTCGTAGTTTTTGTCGAGAACCCCAAGATGAACAGCAGTGGCGCCCGACCAGATATAACCGCAGTATTCAATGCACGGGCGGATAGAACAAAAAATACGGTTTAAATTTCTGTGACAAATAATGAGAAAAAAAGGTTTAGATGATTTAACATTTACAGAAAATCTTGAAAGAAATAGACAAACAAAAAGAGTGAGCAGCCCAGTTTGATAAATCGATGACAGAACTATAACTTAGAGTGAGAGTAAGGAAACAAACTGGATCCTGACCTACCACCAGCAACATGTATAGGTGTTCACTCGGGGAGGATCTGTGACTTGATAGACTATTTGGCCTTAAACGTACTCTTGATTTCAAGTGAATCTTGTACATATGATTCATCGCTAAAGATGCTAGAAAATGCCTGGTTCCCTGTACTGCTTCAGTAAATAACTGACTCCTCATGCTATCCTGTACGTTTACAAGAGCCAGATCAGGCCTAAAATAGAATACTGTTACCATATTTGGAAAGTAGCTGTTCCGTCCTCACTTTTCAATCTCAATAAAGTCTAAAAGCATCTATAAATCTTTGTGGGTGACAAAATATTTTCCACTCTCCAACCTCTCTCCCACAGATGGGTTGTAGCAGGGATTTCACTTTTTTAATACTACTTTCATGAAAGTGGTCGGACGAACTGCATTCCTTGGTTCCAACAGTAAAAGTATTTCTGATAATACTATTCATAAAGTTAGAATTATATTATCAACCTACTAAATTAAATGTTTAACTCATTTCTCATATATTAACCCTTCTACTAAGACTAAATAAGCGAACTTAATTTTTCCGCATTTGTTCATTCACAATCTGCTCATAATATTGGTGGATGAGATATGATTTGAGGAATATGTTAACCAAACTAGTTTAATTCCATCATTGCAATGAGACCACAAACAACCACCAGTCACAATGAATATGTGTTCTCTCGAGAGGCTCCATGTCTTGAAAGACTTTTGGGCCTTAAACTCACCCTAGACATCAAGTGAAACTCATACATATGATCTATTGTTTAAGATGCTTGAAAAATGCTAGGTTCCCTATACTGTTTAGTAAGTAACTAACTCCTCATGTTATCCTCTACCGTTATAAAAGCCAGATCAGGCCTAAAATAGAGTACAGTTTTCATATTTTTCCGTTCGCGACAGTGTACAAACGTGTATCCGTGTCCTTATTTTCTATCTTCCAACTTCTCCCTTAAAGGTGGAATGAGGCAAGCCTCTCACTGCTCTATCGCTATTTCCATGGGAAGTGCTTGGATAAACTGCATTCCCTGGCTTTGTCAGTTCAAACCTTCACAGATAAGACCAACCAGTCTATCGCAGAAAGCAATGGCAACCTAGTGCGAGATAATTTTCTGCCCACACAGTCATTTCTCTTTCGAGACATGATCGCCCAAAAACGCGTATCACGCAAGGCACTTACCTGGCTGGAATGCATCGAATTCGAACTCTGCTCTCCAATTTCTCGTTCCGAGCCAATATCCACAGCAAGCCAATGCATGACGATAATGCGTTTCCTCTTTTTTCTCTTTAAGCGTATAACTTGTAAAAGGTAGAATCCAAAAACGAATCGTAGAGATATACGTATGTTAGAATATTTATATATTTCACGAATTTCAGTCCCGTTTGAAACGCATTCCTGCATTCAAACATCTCCCAAAGAAAATATACAAGCTTTTGTTTCAACCCAATCTGAATTTCATCTGAAGTTATTATGCTATTTACAAAAATCTAAACAATTTTCATCAAATTTTCAGACGTCAAAACAAAGCCTGTGTTAGGTTTTAGGTAGTTTCAACATGCTTTATTGAAATTACTAAATTTATTATAAAACCTGTACGATTATCATAATATGCAAAGCAAACTAATATTAGTTTAAGACTCTGAGATCCAGTAAAAATATTTCCCCCTTAATATATGTTGAAACGTGTGTAATAGAAAGAAGCTAACAAATGATGAAAAACATAAGACAACAAAGTTATTGAACGAGGAAATGTCTGCATTGGTGATATCAAACGAGCTTTGGCCATGTCATTGAATAATAACTAGGGCTATTTAAAATAGAACTAAGTTGAGATCGAGAAGCAATGATGATGGCTTTAAAAACTTGTCTCCTCGAGGTAGCATAAATTAAAGGGAATTAGAGCAAAACCAGCAAGGGCTCCGACACACGAACAGGCTGGAATTAAAAAAGTTAGCAAGGACAAAAGATGTAGAATTCTTCGAAATTTTCAAAAGTTTTGAAGCATAAAACTGAGCCAGGAATACATAAAAATTGGCATTTATTAATAATTTTCATGTACGAATCTCGTATGAGGCTCAATAGACCTGATGGCTGGGCCAAAACATGATTTTCTCTGATGCAGATGCAGATGTCTGCAGCTAAATGAAGGCAGCAAAATGGCGGATATATGATCATATGATCTGAAATCGTCGACCAAACTATTACAAAAACATTTAAGAGTTTTAACAGTTATAATTAATATTATTTCGTGAGAAAGGCTTTCTTCGAATCTTACAAGTCCGAGGCTCTCGGTGTATTTTTCAAGATTTATTCACTTTCTCATTTATCTAAGTTTATCCGTAATGTTTTTCTTGTAAAAGGTCTACAAGAGAGAAGATAATAGTTATTTTCTAAGCGTAGCTTAGATGTAGCACAAGGCCAAAAATATAGCGGCACTCAGTGAGAATCAAACTCACTACTAAGTCGTAATTGTTCTAATAAGACAGACTTGCTCACCGTTACACTACGTCGAAGTTTCTTAAAATGTATTTTCTAGGTGTAGCTTAGATGTAGGCCAAGGCTGAAAGTGTAGAGCACCCAGTGAAAATCGGTCTCACTGCTCAATTGTAATTGATCCAGTAAGACAAGCTTGCTAACTATTACACCACGCCAGAGTGCCCCAATGATTATCTATGCTTAGTTTAAGTGTGACACAACGCCGAAAATATGAAAAGTGCAGATCTAACTAATTATTCAGTCCTTATTCATCTCGCGAGATAGTTATTAATCATTACACCACCTGTTCCAAAGAACAGAAGATAATGGAATGGCAACCATCAAGTGTCGATCTGAATCTGGTCGAAATTATATGGCAAACAATATGACACATAGAAAACCTATAGGAAGTAATTAAAACCACCGTGTAGGAAATTTGATCTGCTGAATTAAAAGAATTTAACAAAATCAACGGATAATTGATTGCTGCTTGTTATTGAGAAAAATGTCACTGTATTAAAATGCAAATAATTCAAAGACTTATCATATACATAGAGCGATGGATAAATTTTCGTCTACATTAAACAAAATAAATAAATAAAAATATTAACGACTTCTTATTTTATCAGATATATTTAACAAAAATGAACAAAAACATCTTGAAGTCCTAAATAGCAAATCTATTCAATAAAATCATCATTAGAATCAACTATGGACTTCGGACGACTTCACTAATCTCCTGCAATTGTTTTGGACAGTCATCTTGTTTAAGTTGGTGAACGCTGACATACTCCTTGCCTTAAGTTCATCTTTGGTGTTACAGGGAGTTTTGTTTGCCTCTTGCTCAACTGCGCCCACAATAATTATTGCAGGCTGGAGAGTTAGCGGACTAGATGTAGGATGCGATGTGATTGCAGAAATTGTCTGACAGCCATGATTGGGTCCCCCTGCTAGTTTGGCATGGACAGAGTCATGTTGCTAGATAGAGGGTCTTCCAGACCCAGGGCAGGACTATCTTTACAAGGTACTTGATGTTGCCCTCCATCTTGATTCAGAGTCCCTTACCAAAAAATTCGGGATTTCTCTTCTTGTAGAATGTACCTTAGCAATCACCATTTGACTCATTTAACTCTTTACGAATTCTCTACACTGTTCTCAGATTGACACACAAACACTAAGAAATGTTCTTATTGAAGCTTCCTGTGAAAATTTCAAGTAGTACAGCATGACGTTTCTAAATGTCTGGGAGATTGAATTGAGCTATGGTGCTGTTTATCTCACAGTCTCTACTATTTTGTGTAGATAAAAGCAAAAATACATAACGTGCATGTTTGAAAGTAAAAATATAGAATGGCAAGAATTTACTCATCACAACCTGTATGTTTCTTATTTGTTCTATCGTAAGAGTTGATCGATTGTTTGTTATTTTATTACCTTATTCAGTCAGTTAAGTGTCATACATGATAAACGCTTGGGTGATCATATCTCGACTGACTGGGCAGAAGATTTTCTGTCAGTAGGTTACCATTACTTTCTGTGGTAAACTGATTGTCAACTGAGGGTATAGAACACAATCTATTTATCCCATAGCTGGATAAAAGAAGCGACGGATTTGTGGTGGAGACTTGCCTCGCGGATGCGCAGGAGGGCGGTTTGTTTGTGCGTGCGTTCGTAGATGTGGTGGAGACGCGGGGCGGGCTCGTGCGAGAGTCTTTCGAATAACACGGCGCATGCGTCATTGGCGAAAGTGAGGCTCTGGACGAGGAAGGGGAAAAAAGGATACGAGAAAACAGGGAAGAAAGAGCCTACTTCTGCTTCGGAGTCACTTCGCTATTTACGACTCGAGAAGACTACACCGGTGGCTGGGAGACAGCATTTTGCTTACGGTGCGCAGGAAACTGAGTCCTTGGTGAAGCAGTGTTCCGGGTTTACGAGTAGCAGCTGGTAGGAGTGGTTAGTAATTCGTCTACGAACTGCACTCTGAGAAAACACACAAATTCCCACAAGCTATTTCGGCGTCTATTACAATTTCCATTATGGACGGCAAAGTCTTTGATGTCCGGTTGATTCCCGAGTTCAGTGGCGCTGCAACTGATATGCCAATCGTTGAGTGGATCGAAAATGCAGAGTTGGTCTGCGAACTCTGTGCTATGGACAAAGTTGAGCGGATTCTTCCATTACGCCTCCGAGGCGGTGCTCTTGCCGTATACAGGCAGCTCAGCAAGGAGCAGAAAGCGGATGCGGAGCAAATTAAACGGGCCCTCATGACCGCGGCGTATGCGACAGATGCATTTGATGCATACGATCAATTCGTTACTCGGCAACTTCGCTCGGGAGAAACAGTGGACGAGTTTCTGGCCGAACTACATCGTTTAGCTCGGCTGGTTGAGGGATCGTTGCCCGAACGATGGATAATATGTGCGTTTGTTTCGGGGTTGCCACAATATGTTAGACAGCTTCTTCGTGCCTCGTCCAGAATGGAGACCATGACATTGGAGCAGCTTTTGACTCGAGCACGGACTATCATGACCGACAACGGAAGCTGTAAGGAATCGGTTGCTGCATCCACTGGCAAAACACATTCAAATACAGAGTTGCTCCCTGATAAATCGCGCAGTGAGACCTTTTTTTGCTACAAGTGTTCTGGACCCAACCACATGGCGAAGGATTGTATGCAGGGACGCCAAGCGAGGTCGGATGGTCGAGTGCGGAAGTCTCACCGTGAAACTCGATGCTTCAGATGCCATAAACTTGGACATACATCATCAAGATGCCAGGGAAACGCCCAAGGGGAGGAGACGTCAGCGCCAGTCTCCTCCCTGAGCAAGTGAGAATCAAGAAATTGCCCGCCGTAAAAGTGCTCGTGGATGGGCGAGAGTGCACAGCTCTGGTGGATTCCGGCTGCTCACAGACGCTGGTGAGCAAAGCTGTGTGTCGCCATTGGAGACAGAAGGAAGTAGGAGTGCTGACGGCCGACGGGAAGACTTTGAAGTGCCGGGGGCACGGCAGAATAAAATTGGAAGTTGAACAGTCTCAGCCCGTGGACATTGAGGTCCTGGTAGTGGATGGACAATTGTTGGGTTTTGACCTGTTTATTGGCATCGACGCGATTAAACAGCTAGGAGGTGTTCGCCTGACGGAATCTGGTGAGGCATACTTTGGAGACCTGGATGGATGTGCCGCCATTTCTATCGATGAGCCCGATTTCAGTGTGACATTCGACGAAAGGCAAAGAGCGTGGACTGCAACATGGAAATGGGCACGTGGTCGCTCGCCCGACGAGCTGACAAATAACGTGCAAGAGTACACTGTGCCAGCCCATGCCCGGGATGCGTACGAGAAAGAACTCTTGCTATGGCAACGTAACGGATGGTTGCTGCCATATCCCGAGGAGGAACTTGGTCCGCCCAAGGGTCTAATTCCCTTGATGGCAGTCGTGCAGGAACATAAGCAAAAGGTCCGGCCGGTACTCGACTACCGAGAATTGAACGGATTTGTAGAAGCATTCACTGCCAATGCCGAAGTGTGCGCACAAAAGCTCAGAGAATGGCGACAGCAAGGAGTTGATGTGTCGCTCTTGGATCTGCGACATGCCTACCTACAAATTCACATTGACAAGAAGCTGTGGCCATTCCAAACAGTTATTTTCAAGGGCAAGCGGTTCTGCCTTACACGATTGGGGTTTGGCCTAAATGTGGCACCGCTCATCATGAAATCTGTCGTCGACGCTATAATGTCCCAAGATCGTGTGATCAAAAGTGCCACATCGGCTTACGTTGACGACATTTTTATTAATGAGAGCCTGATTTCTGCATCGCGCGTTCGACAGCACCTCTCAGATTATGGCCTAGTCTGTAAAGACCCAAAACTGCTACGAGACGGAACTAGGGTCCTCGGTCTGCAGGTGTGGGGAGAGAACGGTACTCTCCGATGGAAGCGGGGTGGACAGATCCCGAAAATTCCCGACGTGGTGACTCGTCGATGTGTGTTTTCCATTTGTGGGAAACTCGTGGGCCACTTCCCCGTGTGTGGCTGGCTAAGGGTGGCGACTGCATTCATCAAGCGCCGAGCAAATGCGGTAACCAAGAGATGGGACGAGGAAATCAGAGATGCCAATCTGCTTCGTATGCTGGAAGAGACGATGACCAGAGTGTGTGAAATGGACCCTGTTGGAGGAGACTGGTGCATGAATGGCAACGAGATGAAGGTCTGGATTGATGCAAGTTCTGTGGCCACAGGAGTGGCGTTAGAGGCGAATGAAAGCATCGTTGAGGATGCTTGTTGGTTGCGCCCGACCAATGATGCCAGGCATATCAATCTGGCTGAATTAGATGCAGCAGTCAAAGGCATCAACCTGGCCCTTCAATGGCAGGCTACAGTGTTGCATCTGGTCACCGATTCAGCATGCGTACATCGGTGGATATCCGACACCTTGACTGGGAAGGCACGTGTGAACACTAAGGCGGCTGGTGAAATGCTAGTGAGACGACGCTTAGGAACACTGCGGGCATTAGTGGAAGAATATGGATTGACCATGGATGTCACGCTGGTGAAATCCTGTCAAAACCGCGCAGATTGCCTCACCAGAGTGCCACGCAAGTGGTTGAATCTTCATAAGGAGGGAAAAGAGCCAGTCCCGGAGAGTTGCGCTGCAATGAGGTGCCGACTGAATGAAAGTCAGGTGGTTGACGTTCACCGAGAAAGTGGACATGCGGGCGTGAAACGAACCCTATACTTCGCCAGACTTATCGACCCGCTAGTGTCGAAGGAAATCGTGCGATCAGTTATCAAAACCTGCGAAGCCTGCCAGTCTATAGATCCGGCGCCAGTTCATTGGAAAAAGGGCAAATTGAGCGTGGAAAACAACTGGAGTAGAGTAGCAATGGACATAACCCATTACAATGGCGAGCATTTTTTAACGCTCATTGATTGCGGTCCCTCCAGGTTTGCAATTTGGCGGACATTGCGTCGACAAGATGCACATAGTGTCATTCACCAGTTGAAGATGATTTTCTTTGAACGGGGCCCACCAACCGAGATATTGACTGACAATGACCCTGCGTTCACTTGCAAACACTTTAAAGAGTTTGCAGACAGCTGGGGTGTGCAGTTAAGATTCCGATGCGCATATTCACCGGCTGGTAATGGAATTGTGGAGCGCAGCCACAGGAGCATTAAGACCATCGCAGCAAGGAAGGGTTGTTCCGCGTTGGAGGCCGTTTATTGGTATAATGTCACGCCAAAGGACGATGTCTCACCTTCCACGGCACCGGCTGACGTGCTGCATAATTACCACGTCAGAGTAAAAGGCATTGAAGCCAAACCCCCACCAGAACCACAGATTATCGGAGGGAGATATGAAGAAGGTGACGTTGTCTGGGTCAAAAATCCGCACGGCAAATGCACAACCAAGTTCAGGACCGGGCGGGTAACCGAAATTGTCAGCCCACTGACAGTGCGAATTGATGGGGTACCACGCCATGTCAAAGACCTACGGCCATTTTCAGGACCATATGCATCGTCGGGCGATGAAACCGACACAGAAGAGAGTGAGCGATTTATTTACTTGGGATCAGGTCAACCAAGTGATGGCTCCGATGGTCCACTAACAGCGGGTGCTGACGTGCATGACGAAACCTCAGGTGACAGCCCATCTGAGGACGAACCTTGTGTCGTACCCCTCCGAAGGAGCACCCGCCAGAAGAGACCCGCTCCCGAATGTACTTTTTGTGATGATGAGATCAGGGGGGAGTGTGGTGGAGACTTGCCTCGCGGATGCGAAGGAGGGCGGTTTGTTTGTGCGTGCGTTCGTAGATGTGGTGGAGACGCGGGGCGGGCTCGTGCGAGAGTCTTTCGAATAACACGGCGCATGCGTCATTGGCGAAAGTGAGGCTCTGGACGAGGAAGGGGAAAAAAGGATACGAGAAAACAGGGAAGAAAGAGCCTACTTCTGCTTCGGAGTCACTTCGCTATTTACGACTCGAGAAGACTACACCGGTGGCTGGGAGACAGCATTTTGCTTACGGTGCGCAGGAAACTGAGTCCTTGGTGAAGCAGTGTTCCGGGTTTACGAGTAGCAGCTGGCAGGAGTGGTTAGTAATTCGTCTACGAACTGCACTCTGAGAAAACACACAAATTCCCACAGGATTAATACATTTTCCAGAGCTATTTGCGTGTAAGTGAATCCAGTGAAATTCAAAAGGAATTTAAATTCGAGTTCTCGTTCAGAGTCAATATCCACTGCACCACAAAGTGATTTTTTTGGTTTGTATAATAACTTTCGACTGCAGTTTTTATCATAAATCAAATAACTTTAACAAAACATTTTGAAATTACCTGGAAATTTAACTGAAGCTTTATTTTAACGTATCAGTTAATTGTTTAGAATTTAACAAAATTGTTCTAAGCAAATACGAGTTGTTGCACTTTATGTGATTTGCATAACGCTCTCTCTCTCTTTCTTTCTCTCTCTATCTCTCTCCATATATATATATATATATATAAAATAAAATAAATTTCGATGCTCAAAACTGTTGAATGATCATTTTAACATGAAATCCCTAAGAGAGATTTCACATCTCATCGGCAACTAACACATTTCAAAATGAAATAAAAAGAAGTAAAAAGAAAAGCAAAACGAAAGATTTTCTATATTTTAATTAAGTTAATCTAATTAATGATAAATCTATATTTAAATTCAAAATAAAAATTATAATTAAAATTAAAATTTTTCTTTTTTCTTCTGTTTTCCTTCTTCTCCTTTTCCTTCCCTCTCTTTCTGTTTTGTTTAACCCACTTATCAATCAAACAGCACTTCCTATTCCATCCGTTAACCCCCTTCCCCTTTGTAAAGCTTGACAAAGCCAGATTTTTAAATTTTCAATTACAACTCAATCTAAAAGTAAAATTGTCCAAAATCTAAAAATAGACATTGATTGCTGACCTGTTTTTTTTTTTTTTGTGACGTAAAATTTTTAACTTCCGCCGATGAATTCTTAACCTTCAATTTTTTACTTTTTGTTTTTATTTCTTTTTTATTTCATTTTGATATATAGTAGTTGCCGATGAGATGTGAAATCTCTCTTAGGGATTTCATGTTGAAATGATCATTCAACAGTTTTGAACATCGAAATTTATTTTAATTTATAATTGGCTCTGTAATTTTAATGACATTCAGCTCTCCAGCTGTATCATTTTTTAATATTAAAATGTTTATATTAATTAGGATCGGGTTTTTTGGATTTACCTTCCTGCTTTTCCTTTTAGATTAAAGTTATTTTAAATATATATATATATATATATATATATATATATATATGCCTATATTTCCAAAATGAGGTATTGGCATTATTCCGACTAATGTCTTTATTTTGATAGAAATATTCACAACTTTTCACTATATTTCAATCCCTGCGGTAGATTGTTATCATTCTAAATGCCAAGCGACAAAATTCCGAACAATGTAAATAACGTAAATATATATATATATATATATATATATATATATATATATAGCTTCAGTCTGTATTTTACAAAGCTGATGATTGTTAGCCTGAAATAGGCCCCATTTTCACCATGAGATAACGTATCTGCCTTAATTTTTCTTATATATATTTATATGCATATATGTTTAGAGCTCTCTTAGAGAGTTATCCTACCACTGTATGTACAGGATATTCCTTTGGATTCTTCTATACCCACACTGCATGCTGATATATATATATATATATATATATATTTCAAATAAAACTCCGAAAATTACACATGCTCTATGGCTATTTCAGCGAGGAAATAACTCACTCTTTCAGAGGCAAAATTAATTTATTAAGTAAATACAGTACAAAATTCATTTACTGGAAGTATACTCAAAAATAAATTAATACCCGGCCTTATATACAATGATAAAAAAAATAAGTTAATATCAAAAAGAATATTAGGCGGGGTGTTAAAAAAGGAATAAATTTTGTTAAAAGTTTGTCGTATAGACATTGATACGGAGGGTAGGGAATAAGGGGAAAAGAAAAAAATGACGGCGAAAAGGATTCAAGACACAATCATTGAAAATGATTTTAGATTGCATCTATGTTAAGTAATTAAAATTTAAGCATGTTGCTGTCAAGTAAGTGGGGGAAAGGGAGGACGGAAAACAGAGGAAAAAGAAAACAATGGGGTTGACAGGAAAAGAGTTAAAGGAGAGATGGGAGGGAAGAAAGAAGAAACAAATCAGACAGCCGTCGAAAGAAACGCCAGTTAATGAGATTGCGAAAAGGGGGGGATAGATATATAAAATAGAAAAAGAAAAAGAAAAGGAGAAAGAAAAAGGGGAAAAGAAAAATAGAGAAAATATGAACATGAGTTAATATTCGGCTTTACTAAAAAATCTTT
Organism: Ascarosepion bandense; assembly: GCA_037127315.1. Lineage (NCBI taxonomy): Eukaryota > Metazoa > Mollusca > Cephalopoda > Sepiida > Sepiidae > Ascarosepion > Ascarosepion bandense. The sequence goes on from JBBBDQ010002149.1 coordinate 1,377,900, forward strand.
TTCAAAATCTTTTTGTTTAAAATAATATCGTCTTACTATTGTAGGAATAAAATTACTTTGAATTCTACTAGTGGAATAAAACAGCGGGAGCAGAAAAAGAAAATATTGTAAAAAGGAAATAAAAAGAAAATATATTTTCTAAATAAATAAAAATAAAATGAAATATTTAATATTTTAATAAAACTATTTTATTTTATTTTATATTTGATAAAATAAAATAAAACATTTTTTTCAAAATAAAAGAAACAAAAAGGAATGTTTTTTTCAAAATAAAAGTAAATATTGTATTTTATCAAAAAACTTTCCGTTTAAAATAATATCGTCTTAATAATAATGAGTTTAATAGTAATAGGGACTGTTTCTGGATTTTACATGCATGCCATTTTTGTTTTTATTTAAATATATCGTTAGGTGAATAATTAAATATAAATATAAGAATACATGAATGTATATTATAATTCAGGTGTTAATGAAACAGTTATGTATGTGTATATATATATATATATATATATATATATATATATATATATATATATGTGTGTGTGTGTGTATGTGTGTGTGTGTGTGTGTGTGAATTGAGAACATTTCATTTTGATTTTCGTTCTGATAATGGGTAACTTCCTCTTCTATGTTGAGTGTCTTTTTATTTCACATGGGCGATCAAGGCTCTTCACAACCTCCTGTCTTTTGTTGCACTAAGTAAGACTTGACTCTTTGCTCTCTTTCACCTAGTTACTGTTCAGCCAAGCATTTACACAACTTAGAACATCTTGTCTTCAACATGTTCTATAGCTGCCAAATTTTTCTTATTATTCTGATTCTGATTGAAAAAAAGTCTATTTTTTCTATTTTCCTTAAAATCTCCCCGGGGTTCACGATTCTTCTTTGAGTTTTCATATTATCTAAAAGGATGAAATTCTCGCAGATGTCTTGTCCTCTCAGAGTCAAAAGGTCCCTTTACTTATGTCATTGACCAGAAGTTTTATCTTAGTTACTCTGTAGAAATATTTATTTACCTTTAAAGTGAACCCGTACTTTTCAATCAGTTCTTTGAATCTTGCAAATTTAATGTCATGTTCGCTTTCATTCATACCATAAATGATTCCGTCATCTACATGTGTGAATGTTCCCTTGAGGTTTTCATTTTCGATTATTTCATTCAAAGTTCTATCAAAGCCAGTCACTTACTTGTGATCCCAAACGACAACCTTTTGAAATTATACAATTAACCACCGGCTTTAAAAGCCGTAAAGGTCGGTCTTCTTTACGTAGGGGAATTTTCAGGTCTAGTTTAGAGTATAGATTTTCCATTGCTATTTCCCAAACCATTGCTGTAATTTTAGGTTGATAATAAGCATCTTTTAAGATAAAATGATTTATTGTTTGTGAATAATCTATGACTAACCCTTTTATTTGTTCCTTTTTCTTAGTTACAAGTAATTGCGTTCTCCACTGGGTTCAATGATTTCTGAAAAAAACAAACTTTTTATTTCCTCCTTTATATATATATATATATATATATATATATATGTATCATCGCTCATTCACTAATGAATTAGAGCACTCTGGCTATAGGGCGTGTATAACGATAATATACATGCCTTCTTCTACCATGCGCCCATGGCCCAGAGGTAGAATCGCCGACTGACGCCACTTTGGTCGGGTTTCAATCCTGGGTTAAAAGCAATCAGAGTCTAACCGTACTGATGAGCTGTGATACAGCGAAACTGATCTGTCTGCGGATGACTATATATATATATATATATATATATATATATATATATATATATATATATATATGGTTTCACAGATATAGGTCTACAGTCAGGCGACAGATTTTTCAAAAAAGATGAAAATGTTATGCTAGTTTGTCCACGGAGTTTTATAAGTGGTCTGTCCCCCTGATATAAAATTTATATTGTGTGTGTGTGTGTTTATAGTCTTGAATATCTTGTCCATTAAGAATAAATTCAAGATAAATTATATTTTTGTAAGTTTCCACACCCACGGTAAGATTCGCTTTACATTTTCATACAGTTTTAATAACAAGTCAGAAAAGGCTATGTTGACAGTAGAGTTACTAGGTTTATATGAGTGGTGATAAAACTATGACGGAATCTACTCGCACAGAAGCTTAATTTTCTTTATTCATGAGGCATTGTATTGTATCTTTCGAAACCTCATGTAGCCCAGTAGTGACCGTACACAGGACAGCTAAAACATCAAAAATCTTCGTTTTCAAACGACTGACTATAGCGAAATGATCTTTCTTGCAATTGTTGTTCCACGAGCCAAAGACTTACTTCTAAGTTGCCTAGGGCCTCCTCAAAAAAACCGCTTTTGATTTGAAAGGAATTTACTTGCAGAGGGTGTCTGAGAGAACTCTTTCTTTTGATTTTTCTCTTGCTGATGAGTTAAGGCATCAGTTCCGGGTTACCATATCGATGCCGCTTGATAACTTGTTTGTGTATCAGCAGAATATAATTCAGAATTTAGAATAGATCTTTCTACCATTTTGCGCTTGATTTCCATCTTTTGTAAAGTAGAGAGTTTTGTTTTCACGAAGTCTTTACCAAATAGGAGATGCAGATAAACCAGAAATAAAGGCATTTCTTATAGATTCCTCTTTGTAAACTTGATCGGTAACATCCTTGAATTTACAGTACTTCGGCAGAACGGGCAATGCTTGACATATTGATCAAAGGTTTCTTCAGCCTGTTGAGTTCTAGCAGCAAATATATGTCTGCCTTACATGTCACTTTTTTCTTGAACGAAAACTCTCTTTAGTATATTAATAGCTTCTTCAAAGTTTGTATATTCGCTGAACAGTTTACATAAGATGAAATCTAATTCTTAAATATATCCAATTCCTCACCCTCAATATGCTTGAAGATATTTAAAAATGTTCAATACCAATGATTCCATACTTTTCTATCAGATCTAGATTCATAATTTTAGGTTTTAATACTTATCCATGTTGACATCCTATTCAAAAATAATAATAGTGAACAGAATTTTTAAACTTTTATTAGCTAGAAATATTCACTACTATTTCTCAAGCTCAAGATTAATGTTATCTACCAGTCCGACTACATTGCAACCACATGTGACAAAAGATCAAAGTTTAAAGACAGTATACCGGCCACAATGCACAAAGATTTCCAAATCCCTTTCCCTTTTGAAAAAGCCTGATAGCACAAGGTAATAAACATAGCCTATCCCAAGTGAGAGGTACTATCTTTGGGGAAAGTCCTTGAAGTTTAGGCTAATATTCAATGTATGTCAATCTCCACCAAAAGGTCAGGATTAGTTTAACCTCCAGCTATATAAACTGCTATTTATATCGTGACGATTTGCATATAAATTTTAGTCCATGATATTTTCAGAATCTTTCTGTAGAAACTTATTTCTGTTGCCTTCTGTTGCATATAAACCGCTATTTATATCGTGACGATTTGCATATAAATTTTAGTCCATGATATTTTCAGAATCTCTCTGTAGAAACTTATTTCTGTTGCCTTATGTCTCTACTTCATCTGTGAAGACATTGATCAGCATTCACTGCCCGATAAGAAGACCGATATTATATAGAGTTCAATCTTCTTTTCTGTGTTTCTAATGATATTCTGTTGTTTCGTAATACTTTGTTTCGATTTGTAAGGTAGATTTCGGTGCCATATTAAAGATATGTAGATTCCTTGGAGTAGCTGATGGCATATAGGCCAACATGACACACCTTATTAAAAATGCCATGATATGGTTAGAAGATTAATGACAGTTTATATAAAGTCAAATATCCCCAGTATATTGCATACCTTTCAAACAGAAAATTGTATACCTGATTTATTATTCACAGATTCCTTGAACACATCAAAAGAAATGTTTTGTTTTTCATCCATTATGGACCGTATTCCAAACACTGAGTTCAATGAATGTATAGATCTGGTAGTGAAACTGTAACTGTCCCAAAGTCGTAGATGTCTATTGAAAACCCAAGATCAGTCAAGAGTAAGAAAATGAGAAAGCGAGATCCCCCTCCTTCCGCCTATGCTCTGTGTTAATACAGGTGCAGATGTGAAGCGATGGGCACTGAGCATTTAATTCATTTCTTCAGTAAGCGTTGGGGTCAGCACTTTCTTCTCCATCTTACAGTTGTGACACATGGTGACATTCAAAGCAGAATAGTGCCATTGTTGTTTTTACACCAGAGATGTTGGAGTTGCCCCGTCCCTTCTCTCATAAATAAAAGGGGTGAAACCTACAAGGCAGCAGGTAGTTTTAATTCAGTTTGACTTCTTGTCTAATTGCCACCAAAGGCTACAGGGCTCTGTCTTTTTACTGACATCTAGGTAAAAGAGATGAACCCATGTCTTTTCTAATTGAACTACACGTAAGTGAATGCAATGAACTCCACAGGAATCGAACTCGGCCTTGGCCCTTCTCATTCCAAGAAGCTATCCAATACTCCACCCTGCCTCCATACAGATAATTTAAGCATCCCAAATATGTACACTAATAGAAAACTGTTCCCGCTTTAATTCTCCAGTCCGGTGTATTGATGATGAGAGTGGCTATGCTGATGGCATAGGTATTCAAAGTTGTGATAATAATGATCACGAACAAATAATCATCATGTACCGAGTGTAGGACTCAAGATAAAAAAAACTTTTTTATACATAATATATGAAATGTATTTAGAGAGACAACAGTAATGTCACGTAATCCGAATCTATAAGCATTTCAATATATAAATTTAGGACATACTAAACAATGCAAATAACTTGCTGTATAGTTCAGTTATAACACATTGTTACTGAACCTTTAGGTTGAGGATTCATCATCGTTTACACTGTTTCCGCGTCCTTGTTTTTGTTACTAAAACGCTGTACTCTCTGTCTTTCATCAGATCTATCCAAGAAATCTAGTGGAAATTTGAAACTGAACTTTTTCTCTAATCGACAGGGTTACATGTTTCAGGTTTCACTACCCATGTCTCAGGATATTTTGTCTAGTTCTTATTTACTATCTCCGTTAATTCTCACCCCGTTTCAGCTGAGTTCAAGTGGACTGTCTACTCCGGAGATAGAACTCACAGTTACTATGTCACTAAATTTACGACCAAACGCGTTAATCTACAAGGCTGTTTTTCCGTAGATCCTTAAACCTAACCTGTCTGCTGAACCGTACTACTGCTGTTCATGCTTTCTTGCCACCCATCTATTGAAACTTTCTTGCCACCCATCTATTGAAACTTTCTTGCCACCCATCTATTGAAACTTTTCCTTTTGTTACAGCTGCTGCTGCTCTTAAAAATCCGTTGCCATTTGTCTTTGTTCATCATTGGCTCCCTTATCGTATTTATTTCTATGCTAACCATTCTAAGGTCATCCTAGCCTAGCATGTGCATTGACGTCTAACTGTCCAATGTTCTTTTATTGACCAGTATTTTCACTCTAATTTACAGGGATTGATAACGACACTTTTTCATGTATACATGATAAGCTATATCTAATTTTATTCTCTATCCCTTCCCTGTGAATTTCCGATGCTTTTCCAAGCCTTAATTTTAGAGAGTGGCACATTTCAACAACATATACATTGCCAAAACTAACAGCACTGAAATATACACAGTTCTTGGTCATGTTTCTTACGTTTGACCCTGGAGAGATTTCTCGTTTGAGTCAAGGTACTTCTGAATATTGTCCTGATAGTGTATGTACCACATATCTTCTGAATTTTTCCCTTGAGCCTTTGACTGAACGTAGACAGACTTTTGCAATATTCCAGTCCCCCGTTTTGACACATAATCTTCCGACTGAAAACACTATTATTTTTGCGGAATAGTTATCATTCAGAAGTGTATGTTTTATCCTGATCATTTCCTGCTCATATGTGTCTGAATTTCTACTTATTCTGCAACTTTGGATGATCCATTTCTTTCCAGCAACAACCTCATTGCGTAACATTCTATCTTCAGTGAGTCTTATGCTTTGTATTGGTTGTACAATTAGTAAAATAAAAAAAAAGCCTCGTCAGAGCTGGATTTTAATATAGGTGTAATGAATGGCACCCAGTCTGTTCAGAAATATATCACCTATCAGATGTATACTGGTATTTTCTCAGATCAATGATTATGAATAGCTTCGAGGAAATGAAGGTTGTGGATCTTTGAAAACTCTATACTTCATTTAATAGGTATATTTCCGAACGACTTATACAAAATTAACATATGCTATTAGCACGAAAATAGCTTTTATCAAACGAAACCTGAAATCCCGACATCCAAAATAAAAATCTTGAAATCTCTACATTTCAGTTAGCTTAATTCTATGTATATCATTAACTCGAAAAGCAGACAGTCTTGCTTTAATAGTCAGTTAAGTGTCATACGTGATACACGCTTGGACGATCATGTCTCGAAAGAGACATGACTGACTCGGCAGAAGATTATCCCGCAGTAGGTTGCCATTGCTTTCTGCAGTAGACTGGTTGCCAACCAAGGCTATAAAACCCAATCTGTCCTGTTATTTGATCCATAGCTGGAAGGAAGAGACGGATTAATACCTTTCTCGAAGGTATTTGCGAGTATATGATTGCAATGAATTCAACTGGAATTCGAACTCGGCTCTCCGAGTCGATATTCACTGGACCACAACGCACATCCTGCTTTAATAGGCTTATCATAAATAGGCTTATCTTAAAACGCAGCAAATCAAAACTGAAATTAAATTGGTCTAGGAAGACTCATTCTTGACACAGTGTCAATAACATAAGTAATATCAGCCGTGAGACAAGCTTAGGCTGGAAGTTTTTAGAAAATTAAATACCTGAAAGTAGATTTATTTCAAGAAGCGTTACTAGTGGAATAAAACTTATTCCAATTGAACAGTCCACCAGCTCTGGGTTAAATATTAGTATGTGTATTTTATTTTTAAATCATTATTATCTGCAAATAAATTATCAGTTCACTCAAAAAAATAAAATAAACAGAATTATTCATACAACCCAAAATATTTTTCGGCTTTAAATAATCTAAAAAGGGTTGATAATCTATAAAAATAACCCACACAATCTGGCACAGGCAGTATATACAAACTAGCGTAATACTCGTCAAACGAGGCAATGCTATGGTGTTTTTATAAGTGTAGCTTAGATGCGTCACATCTAATCATTACACCACGTCGAGGCGGCCAGTGCACCATTATTCTTTTCTATTCTGACGAATAAATTTACTTTGCTTATTATGCGCACAACGTTTTGACCGATGTACCCTCTGACATTCATCAGGTGTCTGTAGTCGCACTCATTAACTTCCTCGGAATTTAATACAGAACATTTTATTCAATTTCTACGGGGAGAATGTTCTCATTCTGCGATCAAGTGATATAGGATTTCTTTTATACTAATACAAGGCCCAAGAGTCACACTAGATAGTGGCTGGCTAAATAATAAGTTTTTGTAAGGGCGTAAAGGGAAGAAGTGTATATTAGGCAGATATATAGGATAGATTAATGTTAACCCTCGACTTGAAGGTAGTAAAAATGTATTGATTAAGGAAGCATTCATAATGAGTATGCTTCACAAAGTTACAGTTCTGTGGACAAAGATGTTAAAAGGAATTTACTAAGCATAACGCTAAGTTAAAAATTCTTGTACACAAGAGATATGGAAGCATATCGGAACCTAATTTAAATAATATTAATAACTTGTCGTCCCATGAACTCACTGAACTCGATTCTTTTGTTCTTGCTCATGGATTGGATTTCAGGCATTCCACCAGCTATGCCTGACAAGGAGAAGATTTTTTTAAGTACTTTTTGCTCAGTTGGCGAGACTTAAACCTGTTTTCTCTGATGGGGTTAGCAGTTTGAAAAGCTCAATTGAATCATTCGGCACACATGTTTGCGAGTTCCTCTGTTGCTTTAGCTGAATCCAAGTGGACAGCTGAATATCAATGTGTACTTAATTCACTGAGGAATAACTTCGATGTAGTGATCTACAGAGCAGATAAAGGTGATAGTGTCGTTATTCTGGATCGGGCAGATTATGTGTTCAAGATATCTTTAATTTTGGATGACACTTCAAAATTTACAAAGCTTGGATCTGCTGATGTGTGTGATCGGACTGCCTCATTTGAAATAAAATTTCAAAAATCACTTTTGAGGTGGGTAAAAAGCGGGGTTCTTTCTAAAGATATTTCCGATGAGATTTGTCCATCTGGATCCATTCGTTTCAGGTTATATGGTCTTTCAAAAATCCATTAAGACCTATTTTATCAATGGTTAGATCAGTACAACACAAAGTAGTCAAATGACTGTCTTCTCTTTTGGAACCAGTGCTACAATACTTAAGTGGATTTTGTTTGAAGGATTACTTTTTCTTTGTTAACTGTATCCGAATTTTGTCTTCTTCATTATATACTCGTGTCCCTCTTTTGAAGAAAATAGAGATCTGCTGTGATTTACTTTATCGTAGTTCTATGTCTCTACCTAGCATACCTGAATCAGTTTTTGCGGAGTTGATGAAATTGACTACATCATCTGTGGAATTCAGCTTTAATAATACTATGTATCGACAGATTGACAGGGTCACGGTGGGTTCTCCTTTGGGTCCAGCGCTTGCCAATATTTTTATGGGCTTTCACGAGTAAAGAATACGCAATAGTTTACTTCACCCTTAACTGTATTGTCGATATGTAGACGACACTTTTTGTTTATTTGATAGTGAAGTTTAAGTCAGACCAGTTTCTCTTTTTTTTTTAATAATATCCATCGAGCACTGAAGTTTACTGCTGAAAAAGAATCAAATTTTCAACTAGTTATTTTAGATGTCCTAGTAAATCGGACATCTACAAATTTTCTGACCTCTGTCTATAGGAAACCAACATTTGCGTGGTTATATACGGATTGGGATTCCTTTTATCCTAAAAAAAAGTAAGATAAACATTATTAGAACCCTGGTTCACAAGGCATTAATGATTTGTTCTGAGTTTTTCTGGATGATGAAATTAGTTTTGTGAAGGAAACCTTAAGCAGTTTAGGTTATCCGCCCGACACTGTTCATTAGGTCATCCGTAATTTTGAATTCGATAAAAAAAAATGCCCCGTTTATCTGAGACCTCCCTGGATTGGATCAAAGTCGGAAAGGATGACGAGACAAATTTCATCTGAAGTTCATTGTTATTTTTTCTTGTCCAAGATACGTATTGTATTTCAAACCCGACCCATGTTATGTTCTGCACGCAAGGATGTTCTTCCTCCACACCAAATTAATTCCATAATTTATAAATATAATTGTGGTTGCGGAGTTGACTACATGGAAAGAACAACTCAGCTTCTTGACATGAGAATCAAGCAACATGTCTCCACTGAAATAAGAATCCACACCTTACCTTGAGATGGACTCGTTCCAAATACTTACAGTTCCGCCATTTGCGAGCACCCTCTAAAGAATAAAAAGTGTGTAACTAATTTTAGTGAAGTTTGCTTCACTGTTGTGTCCTGATCTCACTCATTATTCCATCTTAAGGTGCTGGAAGCTGTATATATCGGGGCCCGAAAGCTTGCACTGAGCAAACAGCGTGAGTTGTTGGGGCTCAATATTATTAGCCTCTAGCTCCTTGCATTCACATTTTTTTCATCCTTTCATTTTCATGACATACTTTACTCTATTTTAATTTCAATTAAAATCTCCCGTAGAGGCCTGATGAGCGGGAACGAAATCGGTTGCTTTGCTTTTTAATACTATTTCATAATGTGTAACATCAAGCTACACACTTTTATTACTTAAATTAAATTCTGTATTTGCAGAAACATTTTCAAGTGAAACGTTCTATTTACGAAATGAAAATGAAGTACATGTCAGTGCATGACATTGTGGATCCTAGCAGTGAATATATGAAGTAACTGAATGTAGCTTGTCTGAACATTCACCATAGCTATAACCAAGGAGCAGCAAGACGATTGCAATGTTTTGTTTGAAGGAAAGGAGTTGGAAAATAACGGATGACAACGTTTTGGCTGATTTTTACCAGTTTATTCAACTGTATACTCCTTGTACTTATATCGAATTCGAATTGAATTCGTTACAATTACTTATGCGAAAATATCTTTATTTTCTTTCTCCAGCTATTGGTTAAATATCAGGTCATATTGAGTTCTATAGCCTTGATTGGCATCCAGTCTACCACAGAAAGAAATTATTCCCTGTCAGCTGTCTTTTTCAAGACATAATCACCCAAACATGATGACGTATGACACTTAAATGATATATATTCCGCCTAATCAGAATAAGACTTTCCAATACAACCAAATACAAAAATTGAAATATCAACCGACTAAAATGTGTATATAGCATCAGACGGGAGCTGCTGATCCGAATAGCAAAACTAATTGAGAAATTTTCATTTAATCTAAACAGTAGAAAGAAAATTAATGCATATTCCCCTACTTTGGATCCCGTTTTCCACTGACATGATGTGCAGCGATTATATAGAATGAATTAATACGTCCACTGCTAGGAAATTTGGTTCACTGTATGAAGCCAGTAATTTCGAGAATCCATCGTGCATCCTAATAAATGTACAATTCGATCAGCTATTGAATATGGTTGCCTTATATGATGTGGTTTTGCTGTTAATCATTTCAAGGTTCATGACAAAATCCAAAGAATGTAATATATCCGGACTTGACTGATTGATGTGAGCGTTTTACTAGATTGGCAAATAGGTCCCACCATTTTACTGTTAAATTAGCTAGATGCATCCACACTTCTATATTATCAACTTTGTTCTCTCACTTACCATATATGAAACGCGCTTCCTATCTTTGCTTCTCTGGAATCTACAATCTTAAAAAATTTAAACGTCAATCGCCATTTTCTCTCTTCTGGGACTCTGTTGCTTTATTGTTTGTGCCTAAATCCTCCCAATTTTCATTCTCTTTCAGTCGCTATAATCCCGTTCGTCCTAATACCATTATCACCTAGCTCGAGGTGAAACGCATGAAAAAAATTATTATGACGGGTTTATTTTTAAATCATTTCACTCCAATCTAGGCAATTAAGCCGCTAAGAGACAAGAATTACTGAGTGTGAAATATCATGAGAAAAGAAGCATTATTAAGGAAAAAGAACAATAAAACAACAGAAAATAAGATAGAAGATAACGATTGACATTGAATTTAAATTTTTATGATCAAAATTGAGTAGGAGCCGGAAGAGATTCCATAAGCGAAAAGTTTTAAAGAAGCCCTTAGGATAGAGCTTACGATTATATCTAGCCATTTCATCTCTTAGAGAATGATACCTTGCCGATAATTTAGTAGCACGTTTAGATTCATAAAGTTTAGGCACCACAGAGAAAAGCTCATCAGAACAATTATCATGAAAATATTTATAGAAATGTCGCAGATAAATTACATTATGACGGTAAGTGAAACTGAGAAATTATGCCAGGATAATATTACAGATTATCAAGAATCTCTAAATACATAGCAGGGATTCATTACAATCTTAACATATCTAGGTCACTTACATTTATTTGAATTTTGACAAACTTGGAAAGTGAAGACTTCTCAAACTCAGATACCACATCTATTGAACAGGTGAAGAGGATCATCCCTTGTTTCCTGTTTAGGATACGGTTTCCGGTTTTCTCTTTTCTAATCTTTTCACTCTCTTTTATTTTTTTTTTTCAATTGAAGTAGATAGACTAAACTATCGCCCGGTTCACACTCCACCCACATCTATTGAACAGGTGAAGAGGCTCATCCCTTGTTTCCTGTTTAGGATGTGGTTTCCGGCTTTCTCTTTTCCATTCTTTTTACCCTTACGTAGCCCCCTGCGCATCAGTGGCGTTATCGCCTTGCTTGGGGTGATATGATTTAAAAAAATAGTAGCAATGCTTCTTTTTCTTTGTCTGATCTAGCTTTCGTTAAGATAAAGTGTGGTAGTAGGAGTGAGGCATTTTCGAGAACGATACTGTAAAAATGATATGACATTATTCTTTCGTCTTTTGTAATTAATATTCCAAGAATTATGAAACTAATAACTAGCCATTCTAGGCATGACGATAAAATTTATCCCATAGCAAAACCTCTGATCGGGAGGTTTTAAGGAGCGTGGAATAACCTCTTAATTGCTGTCGTTTCCAGGTCCACTCTGGCTCTGTGTAGACCTGATATAAACACGATCCATACATAAAAATAGACTCAATTATAAATACTACCCATGGTTCCTATAAGCTGAAGTATAAATATGACACATGCTTACCTATAGACTCAATTATAAAGAAAATTCATTCCTGGGCATGACTTGGTCACCTCGAGATGATGTAATGGTTAGCACGCCTGTTTTGTTAGAGTCATTACATTTGATTAGTGAGTTCAATCCTCACTGAGTATACCATATTTTCGGCATTGTGCCCCATCTAAATTACGCCTGACTTAAGGAAATAAAAAGAGCTTTAATAGTAATTAACCAATAAAGATTTAACAACTCAAACTACTTTCGAAGCTCTCATTTTTGGTGACCATGTATCCTGTAGTTAAATTTAGTAAACACACACACACACACACACACACATATATATATATATATATAGTGCTAAGCACAGGGTGATAACGAATTAGTTGCTTCGAATTGTTTCACTAATCTAACGTGTGTTTTGATTTTGAAGAGGCTGCTCCGCGTTTGTGGCCTTAGTAAATCCCAGATTACGGTTTCAAATGATGATTTTCAAAGCAATCACTTTTCATTTGAAATATTGATGCAAAACACTGCTTTTTTTTCATGTACTCAGAACGTAGGAGATTATAACTGTCCACAACTTCCTGACCATTTTAACTCTTATTAAACTTTGTTTTTCTGCTATTTCTATTAAGCCCTGTTCCTTCATCGATTTACTCAAGCTCACTAAGTATGTCATGCGTTGTTTTCCCTGTCTTTCTTGCCCTTTCTTTGTCTTGTGAGTATCCGATTTTCCAAACCCTCCTTCCTCATGATATGCCTTAGAATATTCCTTTGTTGCTAGCGAAATTTTCATATTTTCTAGTACTCTCCTTAGTTTTTGGAATGTTTCTTTGGTTATCAAGAGTCACACAACGTAAAATTCAGTGTCACACTCTCCGTCCTGTGTTAAAACAAATCTTCTCATTTTCTATGTGCTTTGTCCTTTCAGGATGTAAGCGATCATGGTTTTTCACGTCTCTCTATCCCTGGTGACTCTTAGCACGCTTTCTCCTGTTACCCCACGCAATCCCCTTTCTGTCAGTCACCTGCTCAGGCCCTTCCAATATATTATCCATTGGTTTCCTCTGTCTCCATTTCCCTCTATCTGGCCTGTTAGTAACAGGTTCTCCAAGCCATTCTTCCTCATTGCATCTCCCAGGAACTTTAGCCGTCTCATCCTGATGCTCAGTATTAATTTCCTTTTCATTTCTATCCTTTCTAAAACCTCATCATTGCTCACATGCTTGATCCATAATATCCGCAGGATCCTTCTGTAGAACCACATCTCAGTTGCTTCAAGTTTTTCCGTTATCTGTTATCTCAGCTAAAGTGTTCGTTCATCCACAGCTATAGAGCAGTATAAGTATAGATATAGTCCAGCCTGGAGACGGTCGGCTTGAGTCTGCCTATCTTGTATGTCACGCGCTGATTCTGCTAAAGTTGCGATACACGTGATGCCCATACGACCTTCATTGATTGTGACTGCGTTCATGTGATATAGTTGCTTGGAGAATTGTTCCTCAGACAGAACGCCGCTGCTGGAAAAATGTATAGCCCGATGGTCGCAATAAAAGCTGATGGCTTTATACCGTTTCTAGTCACATCGTAAAGAAAAGGGTTACGGTCTCAAATTAAACCGAACTTATATTATGGATGCTTTCGTGGACAGAGTAAACGTAAGCAGTTGTAGTTATTTGTTTTTCTTGAAGATCTTTAATTATATACCAGTTGTCGCATAAAAGCAAGCAATCTTTGCTTTCTAAGCTAAGATTATGCTTCATTGTTATCGCTTTAGGGAAACGATCCAACCGCTCAGCACCACCGGGAAGTGTCTGAAAACCATAACACTTGCGATGATATTTGGTAGAATATAGTTATACGAAAACCGTCGTTGGTTATCCGAGAAAGAATTCAAGTCATCGTGTTCGAGTGTTACAGAATTGTTCAACGACTGATCCTGCTCGATTATGCGATCTCACAGTAATTAAGATCTGCATAAATAAAAACTTGGCTCTGTAAATGTTGATCAAACATAAATGTGACTGAGCATGCACCTACAACAAAGATTTCCCCTACTATATGTTGGCATATATTATTGTAAAATCATTGTTGTGAATAAAAAGGAAATTAGGTTGTCCCAAAAGTTCGTAAACACTTGCGAAATGGGTCTATCTGGTCCAGCACAATCGAGACAAGCGATGGGTTCAGAAAGGGCAAGAGACACCGTCGGTTACAAAACAAGATCGATTCGGCAAGAAATTCATGTTGTGCGTTTCGTGGAACTTTGAAGGAATCGTGCATTTTGAATTGGTTCCGAACTTTACTGCCAGCAACTTGAGCGGGTCTACGAAAAGTTGAAGCAAAAGTACCCGGCTCTGATCAACCGAAAGCGCGCTTTGATGCAGCAGGATAATGCCAAGCCACACACCGCCAGGAAGACCAAAGACAAGTTTGAAGAGCTGGGCGGAGTGTCAAGAATTCTTTGATTCGAAGCCGACTGACTGGTACTTTGATCAGATCCGAAAACTTGCAGATCGATAGCAGAAAGTTTTGGAAAATTATGGTCTTTATTTTGAGCAATTATTCTTGTTGTTTTTGCGAGTAAAATTTCAATTTTTTGCAAGTGTTTTCTGGTAACCTTGGATTACTTAACGTGTAAAATTTCAATTTTTTGCAAGTGTTTACGAACTTTTGGGACAACCTAATATTACAGCAAGTTACGTATGGGTAATTCCGGCACTTAAATGCAACATCAATCACCATCTTCTGTCTACTTGAACTTTCTTCTTTTTTGTTATTTCCTCTGTCCTCCCAATTCCCGGTCTTCTCAATATTTTTCACTCTCACTAGCTGTAATTCCCTGCTATCTAGTGCCATTGTCGCTTTACTTGGGGGTGAAACGATTAAAAATAAATCTTTCGTTTCGTTCTCGCTCTCAATACTGAAAATACACATTAAAATTTGTTTTATTTATTTACTTTTTAATTTTCTTAATAAAATTTGAGGAACTGTTGTAATACATTATTCATAATTTTAAAAAAAAATTTGATTTTACGCCTATAAACTAAAGGATTAGTTGTTGTATCTTTTTTTATTCTTTCCTCTTTGTGATGTTATGAAATGTTCTCCTTGATTGATAGTCGAATTGTGCATCGTTCATTTTGAATTGTCGATGAATTTGGCCTGCGGAATAAAACGAGTGTCTCTTTGAAGTTAGAGAAGTCATTATTTTTTATCTTTATCTATTTTCATTTTTTTCTATTCTATTTATTGATTTTGCTTTATCTTTAACATAAAAGCAAAGATGTTAGATTTTTAATAACAGTATGGAAATATGGAAACAAAGAAATTCAAATTGCTTTTACTGCTTGGGAAACTTTAAAGTTCTGAAATTATGAAATTATGAAATATGCATTATGAATTATATATGTTCGTCTTAACTAAATTCGCCCTCATTTTGGTTGGTTTTATCACGGCATTTCCGTCATTTGATTCTCTGGTCTTCTTCAGGTTTTTGTCAATCAATTAATTTTGAACTGAAACTTTATGACAATAGCCAATTGAATTAAAACTTTGGTTTTTTAGTTCAATTTCTAAGCTAGGTAGTACAGACTCAGCCTGAGCGGAATAATGGTGGGCAATAACTAAACATCAATGACTAAAGAACCAAACGAAATATCCTTAAAATCAGAACAATCTTCTCCGTAGATTAAATTTTTTCCGTTCGAAATTCCCTGAAAGTTATTGGATCCACAGATACTTGAAGAAAACCAGATGTCACAACGCTTCGAATTTATCCGAATGTTAGAAATAAATTATATTACTGTTATAGATTCGGTAATATGATATCTTGGTCGGTGTAGAATTTGGCCTTTAAGTATATTTTGCGCTGGGCAACGCAGAACAGTCGATCTAAGATTTGAAAAAATAGATTAGTTTTAAAATGTCAAATAAGTGCAAAAACGCACGTGTGGTTCTAAATTTTTGTTATGACTATATTCACTAGCCTCCCCACAAAAGGCCGGATGTGACACATGGTCATTTTAAAGTGGGAGTTCCCGGCCATATAGCCGGGCCAAAAATATGTCTGTCTATTTTTACCACGACTGGGTTATTGCTCTCTGCTCGGAAGCAGAGAGCGCCCTCTACCGAAGGCAGAGTGCTGACAGTGTCAACAGTAGCAGAGGCAAGTCTTTTGTTATGACTAGCGGAGTCAAGAAGGGTCAACGCCTGAAGTAGAACTGCACCGGAAGTAACGTCAGCTGACACGGAGAGTCAGTGAGTTTTGAGTTTAATTTTTTCGGCAGTTGGAGAGAGCGTTTGAGAACAGATCAGAAAGGACAGGCTTTTGGCTGGTTCATCTAGAATGCGTGTGTGCTGAAAACACAGACCAAAAACCTACTCTATTCCAATGCAAGTCACTGCCTTGTTAAAAAGTAAGAAAAATATAATGGTATATTATTATGCACAAGTGTTGATGTTCGTCATTTTGAAGTCAAGAAGAAAATGAAATTTTAGATACAATTTAATTTACCCTGCGAAGAAAAATCAAAAGTTTATTACCCAAATTGTGACGAGGTTACGGTATGGATATTTCTGAAAAAAAGTGGTTTGTCCTCGGCGTTTTGATTAAAGAAGAATATACCAGAGTATATAACATTTGGTCCCCGTTGAATGGGTTGAAGTTGTTTGCGAAAAAGTAGAAGTTTCAGTTGTCGTCGACATTTTAAGGAGAAGAAGATTATAAAATTTATGTTGTGAAGTTTAATAATCGTCGTCGTCGCAGTCATCGTTGGTTCACAGAGGTCCCAGATGAGTATACAGCATTTATAGAACTTTTGTACAACATTATTATTATCGGCGAAGAAGGAGTCGTTTTGATACAAGCAAATGTATACTCAGAAGGAGTATACAACATTACAATCTTTAGTGTTGATTATTTGATCTTATATCAGTTTCTCATATTTAGAATTTGTTTTGTGCTGGTGAGACGTAAAAGTACTAAGAATAGGAAAATATCAAACAATTAAGTGCTGATACCTAAAATAAAAGGTATTAAGCAAAATGTCACGGGAAAATTAGTTCAGGGGAAGGTGTTGTAATAGAATGCCCCACACTCCCTATCGCGTATGTACATTAACTACATTAGTAGCCATATATAGTGAGCACTGGAGATTCCTGCGACTTACCTCGACAACGGGATTTGCATGCAGACTGAGTAATCGCTCTAGAGTAGGCACTCTAGTTCACCTCTCTGAGTTCGAGCAGAGAGACATCCAAGCAGGCTCCGCCAAAGAGTAGAGTCTTGCTTGAGTTGATAAAACAAGAGCTTGACCCAGCCTCTGAGTTTACGGGATATCTTTGGCTGAGCTTAAGATTCCCTGTTTTGCTGTAGTGTATTCTTATTACAATAAATCTATCTTCTTTCATCTACGCACGTGTTGCTATTCTTTCACTCGAGTGCCACCCTGTCTGTTTGTAATCTCTGTAAAGGACACAGCAGAATCTTTCCTAAAGTTCATGGTATTTGATTAGGTATTTGCATACTGTCCCAGTTCAGGTAGAATATGGACTACTTTAAATGTAAGATACAAGCTGCGGGAGGAGAAAAATAGCAATAAACGTCTACGGTCTGGCACGAGACAGACAGCAGGAAATGGTTTTGTTAATGCAAAAACAGAATTTCTGTTAGTAGAAACATCAGTTACAATCGCAGGGAAAATATATTGTATGCGTTTTATAACTGGTTAAATAATTATAAACCTCCTATCATTTAATTATGCAACAATATCGTGAAAATGAGAAACAGCATAACGAGGAAACAACAAAACGAGTATTATTTATTATCTGGTCATTGTGTGGTGTTGGAGACACGAGAGAGTTTGGGGTTAGATGTACATCAAATAAGGATCGGAATCCGACAGAATGAAAGAGATAAAGAAAAAGCATGGTGTATAGAGTCTTTCTCGTATGTTTTTGGTATAAATGCCTCTAATGAGTGTCCAGATAATTTATTTAGAATATACAAGTGTCTGACATTTTTTCTCGAATTTTCTAGTGCTAAAAAATAAATGTTACTATTATAGCCTGAAATAAGAAAAGGAAACGAAATTTTCGTCAATTCAGGTGTTGACAATCTGCTTCTGCATGTCCGATAATGAAAATATAATGTTTGTTTTACGTGTAGAGAAAAAAGTGAGGGCGATTCTCATTGGTTTAGAAAGAGTGAATTAATAATAAATCTTAGAAATATTTTATTATGATTCCTTTTACATTAAAATTATTATTTTTATTTTTTTATATTTTATGGCACGACAGTACATAGGGACTAAAGAGTGCACATTTTATGATCATAAGAGAACATAGATTATCCATAAAACATTCCAGATGACTAGTTGTTTATTAGCTTCATCTAAGAAGCGAAAATCGGTATATGACTATTTTAAATGTGGTGGGTAGACGTTTAAGTGTAATAAGATGCAATTTATATAGCTACCTTGACCTTGTCTTTTATCGATTGCTTGATTCGTTATCTACGACTTTTTTTATAGGTAATAACTATTTAGTGATACAAGTGTTACTAATTAAGTGTTACTACTTTAACCCAGAGCTTAAAGTAGAAGAGTTGGATTTATTTGCACGTAAATGAATATGATTCACACAACCCATGTTGATACTGACTAGGGTCGACATTGCTTAACCGGTAATCGCATGAGAACTGTTATTTCAATATTATATAGCCGTAAGCCATTTTGACTTTTGTCACAGGAAAGAATTCATTGCGTTACTACACTTATGTAAACGTATTATGCACTAGATGAATTATTTTCTGGATCTAGATAATTTCATTTTTATCCTACCACACATTATTACTCACAGTCTTGAATTCAGTCAGTACCTCATAATGGGTCCCCTGAGGATTGGCTTTAAAGACCTCTGAAGTATAAATTATTTTATATGGTGCCAAACATCAGTAGTTTATATTACTCTACAGACGATTAAAATAGTCAAAGTAACCGCTCTCTGTCTATAAGTGTAAAAAGGAGAAAATTAATAAATAAATAATAAAATTAATTAAACTTTAGGTATAAAATGCCGCACGGGCGGAAGTTGATTATGTCCGCTCGAGGATTTATATACAACACTATTGGTTAAAAAGGGTAAAAACAAGCCGTCAATTTATAGATATAATAATTTTACCCCAAGCAAGGCAGGATTCCTACTGGTGTGCAGGAGGTTACAATACGAGAAAAGCAAGGTGCACGGGATATCGAAGAAAAAATAAAAGATGGATGTAAATCAAATAGACTGAAGATGTTGCATTGAAGGGAAGTACAAGAAAAAATTGTTAGAATAGAAGAGGCAGTTACATTTACCTATTTTGGTGGTAAAAGGTTAGGATGTTGATGCTAATCTAAATACGTGTGATCAGGGAACCATGAATAAATGCTCGTCAGAGCAGTGGCCATGAAAATACTGACAGAAAAGGCAAAGGAAACCACATCAAGTCAGTGAGAAAGTGACTGAAGGTGGGCTGACAAGATAGGCTTGATTATATTTTGGATGTTGTCGAGAACCTCAAGATGAATTTGGTTCGATTTGGCAACCGTATTAAATGCACGGATGAATGGTATATTTATAATTGTGCAAAATGAATTTTAATGATAAAAACTATAATATATATATATATATATATATATATATATATATATATATATATATATATATATAATCATGTCACCCCAAGCAAGGCATTCCACTGCCACTATAGCACAGGGGGTTACACAGGACGATAGACGAGTTAGGATGTACATAGGAGGAGAGTTGGAGAGAATGGGTTTGGGTTAGTGTGTTAGGAGGTGTCTATTGACCTTACATTTGAACTCCTGGAGATTATGGCCGTCGGGGAAGCAAGCATGCGGAAGGGAATTCCACAGGCAGGAAGTGCGAGAAAAGAAGTTGTTGGAGTAGAAATTACGGTTAAATCTAGTATCTCGTGCAAACTCACACCTAGGGGGCACCAGTGATTTAAGTTCATCAGAGCAGAAGCCATGAAAGTATTTATAGAAGAGGCACAGGGAAGCCACGTCACACTGGTGAGAGAGTGACTGCAGGCGGTCAGCTAAGTCGGTATCAATCACATTACAGCTTCTTCGCTGTATTTTGTCAAGAAGCCCGAGGAGAATAGCAGGGGCATCCGACCAGATGTGGCAATAGTGTTTAAAACACTGGCGGATGGTAGATGTGTATAAGTGCAGGATGGATTCAGACGGAAAGAATTTCCGGGCCCTGCACAGAGAGCCGATTTTCATAGTAGTGGACTTAGCAATGGATTCGACGTAGTCATTCCACTTGAGGTCCGCTGAGAGTGTCAAGCAGGCGTAGTGTTTTACTCTCTGGGAGGCATGCCTGTTCCATGCTAATGGGAGGGAGGTGTGGTTGTCTGTGGTGGTTAATTGACAGCAGCTTTGTTTTGGAAGAATTGAATTTTACGAGCCATTTCCTACCCCAATCCACCACGGATTGGAGGTCCTTTTCAAGCTCAGTCGCGAGGTTCGCCTTGTCATCAACACCAGATTTTTGGTCGAGGCGAGCGTATACTGTGGTATCATCGGCGTACATGCCTACTTGTGATCTTATGGCATCGGGGAGATCATTGATGTAGATTAGAAAGAGCGTAGGACCTAGGATAGAGCTTTGGGGGACACCAGCGTTTGTAGGATAGTTCTGGGAGGTATGTCCGTTTAAAACCACCTTCAGTGTGCGGTTGGAGAGGAATGACTGGATTAAGTCCAACAAAATTCAGTAATGCCGTAGCTTCGCAGTTTCCGTAGAAGGCCATCATGCCATACTCTGTCGAATGCTTTAGAGATATCCAGGGCGACAGTTCGGGCTTCACCATTCTTGTAGAGATCCTGGTATATATATTCGGTGATGGTCGTTAGCATATCAGCAGTAGACCTGGTGAAGCGGAAGCCATACTGTTTGTCCGAGAGGAGCCCGTGGGCCGTGAGATGCTGAATGACCTCGGCATTGAAGAAGGAAGAAGGCTGATAGGGCGGTAATTTGCGGGGTACGAAGGTTCACCAGTGTTCTTGAATATTGGTACCACAGAAGAAGACTTCCAAGCAGGAGGAAGATAGGCAGAGGTTGTAGAGCTTAGAAAGGAGAGAGGAGAGTTCAGGGGAACATTTCTTCAAGACTATGATTGGGATTTCGTCCCCACCACTCGTTTTGTGAGGGTCAAGTTTTGATATTATGCTAGAAATCAGCGAGGGCGTGATGTGGATGTCATTCAACTGGGCCTCAGTTCTAGATGGGAAATCGGGTGTCTGGACTCCAGCTGAATCCAGGCACGAATTGGTCGAGAATCTACGGGCAAATCATTCAGTCTTGTCCGCTGAGCAGGTTAGGACCTCAAACCCGTTGATTAGTGGGGGTATTGAGGACTTACTCTTGTTGAGCACGCTTTTACAGAGGCGCCAGTAGTCTTTGGCTCCGAACTTAGAGGATGCTATGCGCCGCTTCATTCTGGCAGCAAACAGCCTCTTAGCTTCGTTAAGTATCTTTTTCCACTTATTACGAGGTGAGGCGAAAGGGCACCTGTTTTGGTCCGACGCGTGGCTACGATAAAGCCGGAAGAAGTGATTCCGGTGGGTAATTGCGGCCGAGCAAGCGAGCGAGAACCAGGGGGACGAATGGGATTTAAGCTGAAATTTCTTGGCAGGGATGAAAGCATCGATGCACGCCTTAACCCAGGAGGAGACCTCTGATGCACAGTATTCGACGGGAAGACCAAAAACATTGCTCCAAGGGACGTCGCAGAAGAAGTCACGGAACGAATCCCAGTCTGCTCTTTCATAGCAGTAGCATATTCTGCTGGTATGGGTTTCTTGGGTAGGGGTGGAGTAGAATGAGATGTTCACAGAAACTACGGCGTGGTCAGAATTCCCGAAAGGGCAGAGCTGTCTGGTGGTGCAAGAATGTGGGGTGGAAGTGAAGCAGAGGTCTAGTAGCGAGTCCCTTCCGTTAGGGCTATTGGAGAAACGCGTGGGGAAGTTCACCACTTGCGTAAGGGATTGGGAGATTGAAAAATTAAAGTTGTGGACACCAGCAGTGTCGGTTACAGAGTTTTCGAGCCACTTAGTGTGGTGGGCGTTAAAGTCACCAAACACAAAAATATGGGCAGATGGGTGAGAAGAAATGGCCTTGTCGATATTGTCAGAGATGCTGTCAAGTACTGAACAGTCAGAGGAGGAGGGGGAGCGGTAGAGGAAGAAGAGATAGCTTACGGAGCTTAGAAGTGAGAGACGGAAGCACATGAAGGACTGGTCCAGGGATTCAAGAGATGTTACTCTAGCTAGGGGGAGGTGTTCGCTGATATATACACCAAGCCCATGCATATGGACGTTGGAGTCCTTCCTGAATAGGGGAAGGTAACCAGGAACATAGAACTCAGTGGAGGGGATAGACGGGTCAAGGTTAGTTTCACACAGGGCTAAGATATCAGGTTAATTAGTTTGGAGGAATGATTCTAATTATTACGTTAGAACATGTGCAAACTACAAACTACTACAAAATTGTACATTTTGTTCCGATATTGAAAGAACAATGTCTCATCATTTTGTATCTCGTATTTTTTCATATTGTGTCCCGTTCAAAACTGAATAAAATTTAAAGGGTGCATGATTTATTTTGTTTTTGCATGAATACTTTTGATCTTATTATCAAGTAATAAATATTGTTAGTGTCATAGTTTTGTTAATAATACTTAGAAAGCTTCATATTTCAGACAGTTTCAGAAGGCTTAACAACAGTGGAAATAATTAAAGTACGTTCCCAGATTCTGACCTATGATGATTCGTGCTTACAACGCAGTTTCATTAATCTTGTTTCATTTGGTGCGACAGAACAAATATTTAACGCTGGAGAAAAAATATGCAGCTTCGCGGAAGAATATGCAGCTCTGCGGGGAATACATTGTACAGCGAAGGAATTGACGTCATCCGTTGCTAGAATGAGTAAATCGACGTGAGTCGTTTTCGCCATGTACAAGAACCGGAATTCACTCGATGTAGAAGGTTATATAAGAAGTCAGTTTATGCGGATAGGAGAGTAAGATAGCGCTTAACGATAGCATTAAACAAATTAACATTACAGTGATTGGGGTAACGTATTGGGAATAAATAATTTGGTTTTAGAGGCATTGAATGTAATCAGCCAGTTATCCTTCATTGAGAAGTTAATGCTAGATCGGTTAAGAGATCTGCTACCAATCTCTGATCATTAAGAATTTTAGAAGTACACCAGTACTTCGTTGTGTTATCAGTATAGATGCGCATAAATGATCCTAGTATATTCTTAGGTAAACCATTTACGTTGAGCAAATAGAGGGTTGGGTTAAGAAGCGACCAGTCGGAGACGCCTGCATTGACCGCCTGGACCCGTGGGACTGGTCGTTAATATATATATATATATATATATATATACAGAAATAGTATGAGTATTTGAACAATTATTAAGTAATTCATCGTAATTAAGTATCTCTGTGCTTCACCCTGCTTAACATGCTATGAATTTAGCCGCTTGTGTTGGAGAAGTCGTGGCTCTAATAGGCACTGTCCTATGGGTTAAAGAGCTTGGATCAGCTCCACCACAGAATTTGTGAACAGGCGACGCTTCATCAAGATTAATTCGTCAACGCTTCGCCGTCAGGGACCGTGGTACATTTGATATAACATCAGCTAAATAACCAAAACTGTCTGGGTTCGATTCCTGGTAGCGGATGCGCACTGCTGAAGAGTCCCAAGTAAAGGACGAGTTACTTAATATATATATATATATATATATATATATATATATATATATACTAGCTTAAAACAATATCGCTTTATGTATTATTTTCATTCCATTTCGTTATATGTATTATACTTATAGCCTCTATGTGATTTTTAGTCTTATTATCTTATTATTGGTGGCATATGTCCTAGATTATTACTTTACTATTTTATTAGACTGTGTCATTATTACACAGATAATCAAGTTACAACACAGTAGTCGAAGATACCAGTATATTAAATATTTATATACGTTTTCTGATTGCGCAAGATATCACTTATATGATGTGAATATATTTAAATTTAGTAGTAAAACAAAACATTGTTTTATAGTCTAGAGGACACGAATTTTTGAATTTGAGAGAAATGGAGAGATGTTGAAGGAGCTAAATTTTCCTATTTCAAATAATCTAACCGTTTATAAAGACGAGGTTATTGAAAAAATGAACATGGTCTTTCTGCAAGATTACTCAGTGTAAAGTATACTGTTCCTTTTATATAAATTTTCCCTGGCCAACTCCACATCATCACATCGTTCTTTCTCTTCTTTCTTCCGTAATTTTTCTTTCTTTCAATGTTTCTCTCTCCATTTTCACTATTTTCTTTCTGTCTGTCTTTCCTAACTTTTTTATGTGTCTCCTTCCATTCTACTGTATCTTTTGGTGTATTTCAATTATGTTCACATTGGTTTCTGAAGGTGAATATTTTCTTCCTTTCTCTTTTTTATCTTTCTTTGCCACTTTCTTTCTGTTTTTTTTTCTTGCTTTCTTTTGTTCTTTCTTTATTTCTCAAATTTTTCTCTTCCTTCCCCTTATCTTTTTTATTTATTTTCTCTCGTTTTTTATTTTTCTTGCATTTTGACTCTGTTTAAGCGTTCTTCATTCACTTCTCATCTGTTAAAGAATATCAATAGGTTTATACAAATTTCTGCAAGGCAATGTCCTGTTCTTTTCTTTTCTTTCTTTTTTCTCAATATTCTTTCTTTTGCCACTTACGTTATTTTATTCGACACTTTGCTCGTTTCTCAACTGCGTTTATTGCTTTCTGTCTTTCTTTCACGATTTTCTTTATATTCTATCTTCATTTGCTTTCTTTTGACTTTTATTTCTTTCATTTTCATATTCCTTTCTTCTTTCCTTCTGAATATATATAGTCTGTCCCTTGGTGGATTTCTAAATGTCTACATTCATTTCTGAAATTCAATGCTGAAATTACGTTTTCTCCTTCATATCTACCCCAGCCAGCCAGTTCTTATCTCCCTATATCTTTCCTTTTCTCCCTCTCTCTCTGTTTCTCTATCACACACACTATTTATCTCTTTATATCTTTCTTTCTTTCTCTCTCTCTCTCTCTCTCTCTCTCTCTCTCTCTCTCTCTCCTCTTTTCCTATCTAACAATCTATTTTTCTCACCTTGCACTCTTTCACTCTCTATCTTGCTCGGTTCAGATCTCTTTGTCGTGTTTCGTATAATTAACAACGTACATAAGTGATGAATTCTGAAACAGGTCATGCGGTCATATCTTGATTATTCCACTAGAATCAGTACAAGAGAACGATATTTGTCCACAAGTCTTTCACGGTGGAGATTACCAACGTCAAAACAGGCTGACACAGAATGCAATAACGCTAAAAGGTCTAAACATATTAGATCACATGACAGTGAGATGACCTATTTGTAGAATGTACACAAAACTCTTAGAACTAATATTTATTAAACCACAATGGCCTCATCTGCCCAACCTTTAGATGTAAATAATGTTCACAATTATCGATTCAGGTCCCAGATTTTCTTAGTGGATAAGGTCTCCAATCGAATGACCTCTGAGAGGTTAATATAATTAATGAATTCGTTTAATCAATAAAGCCAAAGACATAGATAGATAGATAGATAGATAGATAGATAGGCTAAAATGTTCATAGTCTGACTATGTAAGTGTGATGAAAGAGCTGTGAAATTTTGCATGCATTAATTTTAACTCATTTTATTAATAACTGCATTGCTTATCTCCATCGTGTTCGTAAAAAAAATCATAAACATCAGATATGCTGTCATCATCTCTTTGACACTGGTTCTCAACCTATTATGTTTCATGTTGGGGAACAGATGATAGTCAAATCGGAATAAGGAGGATGATCAATCAGTTCAAAAACACAGTCACTCACATCAGCCATTGAAACGAAGAGCTTGTGCTGGATCCGTGTCTTGATGAAACAAGACTCCTTTCGTCAATTTTCATGGGCATTTTTATCTTAATGAACTTTTGTTATTTTCTTAGCAAGTTGGCATAGTATTATCTATTGATAGTGTGGCCAGTTTAAAGATTTTTAATAAGCACAATTCAATTTTTAATAAGCACAAAAAAACTGAGACTATCACCTTCCATCCAGATAAAACAATGTTGACTTTTTTGGAGCAGGTGATATGGGCTGTTTCCACTGCCGGGATTGTCTCTCTGTCTCTGGATCAATATCATGAACCCAACCCTCATCGTCTTCAAGTAGACAAGCTGTATCTGCTTCAAATAGTCTCATGATTGGATCGGCCTGGTGCGCTTTTGATTTGGTGTCAAATGATGCGGTACACATCGAGAAGAAACCCTCGTCGTGCAAAGTTCATTGTACAGATTATTTCTAATTGTCTCACTTGATATGTTAAAAGCCCTGGCTATTTGATTCTTATGAGAAAAAGCACACACACACACAGAGAGAGAGAGAAAGAGAGAGAGAGAGACATAGAGTGAAACAGCTGTCATCCATCAAATGTGGGGAACACGATCACTGTTTTTCTAGGTGGTAGCAGTCGGAAGACGTCAAGACCTTGGGTCATTTTTAATACTCTCCCTCTTGCTCGTAAATTCAATCTCCCACTTTTGCACTGCCTATAACGCTGGAGCATCATCCCATCAATAAAGCAACCATTTGAACATGAATGCCTTGCGGGGAGGACTAAACTCTCTTTCTCGGGGTACTTTATAACACCACCATTACAATTGTTCTGCATTTTCAATAGAAGCCTCTATTACTTACTTCTGAAATATTCTTGGAACAATCAAATATCTGTTTAACTGTAAGAAAACAAGTTTAAATTAATGCTTACAAAATTTCAGTTCTAGCATCCGTCGTTCATAACCATCCTATGATCTTTACAGTTCACTCCCTTAGATAGATAGATAGATAGATAGATAGATAGATAGATAGATAGATAGATAGATAGATAGATAGATAATCTTACAGTTGAAAAGACTAGATTTATCCGTAATTTCTATGTTAACAGTTTATTCTCTCGTAGTTCTCACTTGTGGAACTCTCTTTCGACTTCCTGCATTCTATTCAACTTTGATCTTTAATCTTCAAATATTTAAATGCAATGTCAGTCGTTATCTTTTTATCCCGTTTTGAACGTTCCTCCATGAAAATAATATACACGTTTCTTTGGCCTACTAGGAAATTCTTACTAGCAAGCTACATTAAATATGTTATTTTTCCTCTTCATTTTTAATTCGTTCTTTCCTCCCTTTACCAGCGTCATGATTATTATATTTAAGAGGTCTTGGGATTGAATATCCAATTTTACTACCTGGCGATACCTGATTGTTACATACTACGGTAGCAGAAAGTCTAGTTTTCTAAATCTACAGGGTGCCCCTAATGTCTGAACACGTGGAAAACGTGCCCAGCGCAAAATACACTTCATGGCAAAATTCTACACAGATCAAGATATCATAGTAACGAATCTATAACAGTAATATCGATTTATTTTTTACATTCGGATAAATCAACACAACCCTGAAGCGTTGTGCCATCTGGTTTTCTTCAGGTGTTTGTCGATCCGGGTAACGTTCAGTGAATTTAGAACGGAAAATTATTTAACTTACGGAGAAGATTGTTCTGATTCTAAGGATATTTCGTCTTGTTCTTTAGTCATTGCCGCTCAGTTATTGCTCAGGTTGTGTCTGTACTACATAGCTTCAGAATTGAACTTAGATTTACTATACTACTTCAGAGATTAAACATGGTTTTGTCGAAAAAGAAAGAACTGACCACTTTTTCTGGGTATGCTAAAGAAGAAGGTGTCCTCAGATCACAGATGCAACACACTTGACCGAACGCCTAAAGAATGAATGTGCTAAAATGGATGGGAATGTAAAGTTTTTGCATAGATTCCCCTGAATTTGAAAAGGCGCATCAAACCATCACAAATGATGGAAATAGTATTGAATATGTCATTGCCTAATATTCCAATTCAATAAAATATGGTTGAAAATTTAATTTCTTGAATATATATATTTTTACCTACGTACCGAGACTATATATATATATATATATATATATATATATATATATATATATATGATTTCAAAAATAGAAACAATTTATGTTTAGATTAAAAAATTAGAATAACCAAATTTAGAAAAACTAGCCAGTTATTAAACCAGAGAAATTAAATCATTTTCAAATGCCGTCATAAAGATACATTTAAATTACCTGTTAAAGAAGATTTTTAGTTTACCCCTCTCTGTTTCACTTTTAGTCTTTTTTCTGTGTTGATTGTTCTTTGATAGAGTTTATATTCCATGTTCTTTTCTTATTGAGGGAATTTAAGTTGACTTTATTTTCTGTATTTGATAGATATGCCTATATTCGTATATTTACTGTATTATTTGTGTGTAAATAAATTTTTTCTGTATGTATGAAGTTGTTTGTATATTTTTTGTAAATATGTATTTATAAGTTTGTGTGTATATGTGTATATGGGTTTTGTTTATGTGTGAAAAAGTGCGTGTCGATATTTTCATGAGCTAATATGTTGTTTTTTTATCTATATATAAATATACACATATGTGTGTGTGTGTGTGTGTGTGTGTGTGTGTGTGTGTGTGTGTGTGTGTGTGCGTGTTTGGATGTGTATTTTATATATCTTGTCTTTGTGGTGAAACGTCCTGCCCTTCAAAGGCTGAAACTACAGTAAATTGTAATTGTAAAAACTTAAATGATTAACCTTACAATTCTGCTAATATTACTAAATCTAAGATATGAAAATCTAGCAATTGTAAGCATTTTATCGTATTAACCTTACTATCTTGCAAAATTTCTTTAATTATATAAGCCATGTATTAGTTTATCATATTTATTATTTTTCTCCTGCTGTATAATTTGTTAGTTTCTAATCTTTATTTATTTAGTTATTTGAATATATATATATATATATATATATATATATTGTCATCCGCAGACAGATCTGTTTCGCCGTATCACAGCTCATCAGTACGGTTAGACTCCGATTGCTTTTTAACCCAGGATTGAAACCTGACCGAAATGGCGTCAGTCGGCGACTCTACCCCTGGGCTATAGGTTTTTGGTGGAAGCAGGCAGACTTTTTAGCACATATCATTATATGCGCGCAATAGTTAGAGCGATCTAATTCATTTCACTGAATGAGCGATGTGTACATGCCAGAGTAGCTACTGTTTATATATATATATATACACTTTAATATAAGAGACAATGAATGTCTATTATGTTTAATTATGAGCTGCTCTAAACATCATATTATATTTAGAACGGCTCATGATTAAACATAATAGACATTCATTGTCTCTTATATTTAACAGTATATGTTTAGAAAATTATTTGCTGCCTCGATACACTAAATATATATATATATACATATATGTGTGCATATGTGCACGTATATATATATATATATATATATATATATATATAGCTCCTCATCCATTTTTATTTTATTTTTCATTAAGTAATTTGTAATTTTATTGTTTTTTTATTTAAATTTAATTTTTTTAATTTTATTTTTGTCATAATATTTATTCGAGCTCATAATATTAGGTCGAATAAATTTACATCTACGCGTAGTTTCTCTAAATATCATTTAATTTAAGTTCTACGAATAATGTTTCTGTTTGTGTATGGGATTTTATCAATTTTATATAAAGACCTAAGTTACAACATTGTACCTACATGTTAATATCTTTCCGCTCTAATTTTGATTTCTCCACTTCAGTGGTTTTCATTGGCTTTTCCATTCTCAACATTTTCTCAGTTATTTTTCTCTTCACTTGATATTTCTTCTTTATTTTTTCTTTTCCCCTTCCTTTTCTTGTTCTTGATTTCTCATCTTATTTCCTTATATTTTCTTTAATATTTCATTCTTCGTTTTTCTTTAAATCCTTTTACTTTTTTACAAAAATAAAATGAAGTACTGTTTTAATAAAAAAAAATTAAATAAAAGCCTTTATTAACATCACTGTTTACTACCTGATGAAACATTGTTCTTTCAATGACGAAACAAAACATACAATTTTGTAGTAGTTTTTTAAATGTTATAGCCTAATAAATAATAAATATGAATTGCTCTAATTTTTTACTGAACACTATTCTAAATAAATGTTTTGAACTTTGCAATTTTCTTCTTCGTTTTTCTTCATTGGAATATATATATATATATATATATATATATATATATATATATATATATAGTTTATAAAAGGAAAATTCAACACGTCATATTAGTTATAAACTATAGTTCATTTCGATGGGCTTAAACAGCTCATCTCATCAGACCCTTTTACAATATTTCCTCCATATGAAGAGGGAACATTCCTGTTCCCTCTTCATTTTAAGAAAAAGCTCATTCCGGCAGAAATTTTATGCCAGATGGAGGAATTATTGTAAAAGGATCTGATGAGATGAGCTGTTTAAGCTCACTGAAATGAACTATAGTTTATAACTAATATGACGTGTTGAGTTTTCCTTTATAAACTTCATATCGCTCTGGTTATCACCCATCGCTCTCTCTATATGGATTTACCGATTAATTATTTATATTAAGGAAATCTTGTTGGATTATTCTCACCACCGTTTACGGACTGGCAACTATATATATATATGTGTGTGTGTGTGTGTGTGTGTGTGTGTGTGTGTGTGTGTGTGTGTGTGTACTCGATATTTACAGTCATTCTGTATACATAAAAAATCGTTTTATCGAACTTAATATAAACAGGCAACTAATCAATGAGAAGCTTGCTTCGCATTCCTAAACAGATTCTCTCTTTATGTGTTAATCAGGCGGTAGGAAGGCGCCATATTGTTACTGTGCCACGTTCACAATGTCCAAACGAGTAAACTTGTGAGGTCAGATAGAGATATTTTGTATATTTATTAGCAAAACATTGCATTATAATAATGCAGTACTGGTTTCGAGACACTAGTTTCGCTATCAAAAGGAAAATAGTTCAGAATACAGCCGACATTACGGAGGACACTGTGATGCCGTTAATGGTAACCGCGAAAGAAAGCATTGCAGAATCTCTTGAAAAGAGCAATTTATTCATTTATTTATTAAAACAGATATCATCTCCGAGAGCAGATTTAGTTCTTAACCTTTTTCGTGTTACCGACTGGAAAATATTATATTAACTAGAATTTATATCAGAATATGGACGGGATTAAGGAGAAAGTGAACATATCAGACGTTCTTGAAAAGTAGAAAGAACGCTTGTACAACTGAATGAGATCACATTTTAAAAGTTTTTATTGAAGCAGTTCATTTTTATGAATATATGTAAATACAGAAAATAATATACGTCTACTATATATCCTGTATCTTAAAATAACCAGAAATAAGGCAGCTGAGCGACTTCTAAATGTTAAGTCCCACTCAATTTAATTAACAAACAGCTCAGATCCTCTCCAGAGACTGACACACTATTTGAACCCTGGTCTTATGGTTTAAATTCTAACTTTCTAACTATTCAGCTTTGCTCTCTTTCTCTTTCCATCTTTTCTTGTATATATATATATATATAAACTTATTTATAAATGGAATTTTACTGTGTGTGTGTGTGTGTGTGTGTGTGTGTGTGTGTGTGTGTGTGTGTGTGTGTGTGTGTGTCCGTTACCTATAGACACCGAAATGGCTGAACCGATTTTCTTGAAAATTTACACAGTTGTACTAAAGCGTCTGCGAGTGTTCTTAGCTAGGTTTTGTGTCGAGGTACCTCCGATAAATATCGAAAATCGATAATCGAAAAAATCGGCTTATAGAAGGAGTGGTCCGATTTTAATCAAATTTGATACACTCATACACAGAAACATAAGAAATGATATTCAAAAGTTTCAAGGTTGCAGTTCTATCCTTGGATGACTTATTTGACTCCGATATTGGAAATCGATACCCCGATATTCTACCGGGTCTGATCAAAATCAGTTTTTCAGCCCTTTTATTTTAGTTTTTGCTTCGGATTTGGCTTTAATTAGGTATAATTGTAGTTCTTAGTCTCAGCCATGATACCATTTACTCAGAGGACTTATTTAGCCTTCAAAATTCAGTTTACAACGAAAAAAACTTATTTGATATCGATTCCAGGAAATAAAAATTTGACTTACATCCATTCATTTTTCTTTCAGTCTACGGTTTCGCTTTAACTGGAAACAAATATTGCTTTTTAGTCTATCGTGCCAACGTCCAAAGAGTCTGAACTCCAGGACTATCGATTAGTTTTAAAGCTTTCATTACACCCGAGCAACGCCGGACTATACTGCTAGTATATATATATATATATATATATATATATATATATAGAGAGAGAGAGAGAGAGAGAGAGAGAGAGTTGAGAGTGTGTGTGTGTGTGTGTGTGTGTTTAGGGGCGATTTTCTCACATCAAAACAAGAAAAAAAGTTCATATAAACTTATTCTCGCTAATCTTTCGTTTTTGCGTTATTAAGTTTAATAAAGGTTGACGATAGGTGATGTTGTGTTGGCATGAAAACTAGTTTACATTTGTCATACGTGTAAATTTGAATCTAGTCTCGCTTCTACGTTTAACTTGTACAGTGGGGGTGTTTACTGAAAGTGTTCAGCTTTACAAAGGCATGGTAATGGATGCGTGGCTGCACTGTTATATCAGACTGCTTTTCTAAACCGAAAACAGACGAGTCATTTACACTTTTACTGCTGTTTATCGTCGAGATGCTGAAACAGGATCCGAGCCACCACAAGATCCACTCGTACGTTTGACCGTGAAGAACACATTCTACAAGCCGTTGGGGATGATCCAGATATCAGTTCACGACAAGTGGCCCTAGCATACCGTACATCTTAAATTACACATGGAGCGTAATTCAAGAGCAGCTCCTGTATCCGTATCATTTACAACATCTACACGGTCATTCGCTCTTTGATCACTCACCACAGCAGAACCTTTGCAGATGGTTTATTACACAAACTGCCGATCCGCTGTTTGCCTCTTCAGTCTTGGTTATGTATGAGGCAATATTTTGAAGAGATGGAATGACAAATTTACACAACCAGCATTTGTGGGTGGATCGGAATCCCTATGGTACAATACAGGCTACACACCAGCATCAGTTCAAGATTAATGTACAGGCGAGAATTTTAGGTAACTTCCTGGTACGTTTCCCCATTACGTCCGACATAAGCTATATACAGGGACTTTATTTCAAACACACTTCCAGACCTGCTACAGAATGTATTTCTGGTAATACGAAGATGCATGTCGTGCATACATGGCTGGGATCTAGCATATTCTACGCCCATTGTTCGCTGTGCGCTACCTGACATCTAAAGATGTACTGGTATGGGTGAAGCGGTTCCATGGTCTGTATGTTCCCACAACCTTAATTCTTTGATATTTTTCTGTGGGACTACCTAAAACAATTAATTTATCCAACAGTCACTAATAATGGATAGGCGCTTTATCAACATGTCATAGACGTCTACGAAACCATTAGACACCGTGTGGGAGTATTTGAAAGAGTCCACCTGGCAATGATCCGACAGGATCCTGCGTGTGGACAAGCAAGCATATTACATTTTGAACATTTGTTATGAGATTTTATGCTGAGGTACTGCGATGGATGTTTGGATATATGTTTATACGGATATTTTACCTTGTTTTAGTGTCAGTATCACGCAAAAGTATTTTGGATAGACCATATATACACACATATATACTCACACTCTTATTTATATATATATATATATATATATATATATATATATATATATATATATATATACTGTTAAATATAACAGACAATTAATTTCTATCATGTTTAATCGTGAGCCGTTCTAAACATCGTATTTTGGCTTTAATTTCAGGTAAATAGAAAGACTAAATTTGTTCAAAATTGGGATATTTTTTTGTTATGTTTGTTCTAAGCTTTCAGCTCACATGAGCCATCTTCAGAGAAGTGACAGGGACGTTAATATAAAGTCATCCACTAACAAAGATGATTTTATCTTCTGTTGACATAAAACATTACTATGCAACGATAACAGTCACCGAATAGCAGACGTAGTCCGTAAATTTGTAATGCAGTGACTGTTATCAGTGCATACAAAGATTTATGACAACACAAGATATATATATATATATATATATATATATACATATATGAAAAACTTTCAATATATTACTTATATGATATTGAAAATAAAATTATTATGCCATGTTTGGCACTCGAAGCTGAAGCAAAAAAAATGTAAGTAAATAGTCAGATAGTATAAGTAGAGATGACGACATTTGACACATACATCTACATAAATACGCAAGCACACACGCGCACAAAAGGCAGAAAAATCATCCTAACACCAATAATAAAATCATCCCATGTGATTACATCTTCATAATTAGGTTAAAGAAAACGGAAAATAAGAGAAACACAGCTGTCAAATGCTGAAACTTCCTGAAGAGTGGATTGAACAATTACAAAAAATCTCTACGAAACTCTATGTGTTTAATATGATATCATTAAGCTGAGTGAGAAAGATTTTTTGCATTAATCCTATACATGTGTGTGTGACAGAGAGAGAAAGAGATAAAGGAAGAAAAAAGAATGTTTTTGTTTACTTATAGATTATTAAACGCGTTTTCCACATTGGGACGTTTTTACAGCTAGACAAATGTCTATGCGAAGACGTTTGATGTCAATCGGGGGAAAATGTCGACGTTTGAAACCGTTCTATATTACACTTATTTGATGAATGTAATGTTTCATATTACATACTGCAAAAACTTTTACTATCTTGAAAGCGTTAGTGCGCAAATTGATTTCTCGACAGTAATAAACGTATCGATTTCCAATGGACATTGTTTAAGGCTACAAACTTTTTTTCATTATCCACGTTCTTCCTCGCCCATGTTGGTCTCATTCGTAAAAAGAAAATAAATAAAACAGAAGCCTTCATCAATATTTCATATCAGAAAATCAAGTAAAAGAGCTTGAAGTTAAAGTTTTCAAATAAACATATAAAATGGGTTTTGCTCATTGAAAATATTTCATATCAAAATTAATGTTTTCTCTTTGGCAAATTGTTCTTATGAGCTTTTCCCACTCGCTGCATTGACTGCATGTATTTCAATTTGGTGTGTTTTTAGCTGCATATCAACTTCTTATGGGTCATTTAATGCAGAAATTTATTATCCTTGGAATCATTTGTAATATCATTTACAAATATGTATTGCTTTAAAAAATATATATTACTCGAAATTTTTTTACTATGAAAATTTATTGCTAGTATTCTTACTTTATGAATGTATTTTTTATACTTTAATAGTGTTTAGACACACGTGTGGGGGCTAAATATTTTCCCATAGCTTGCACCGACTCATGCATGTCATGGTAGACCTGGATACAACAGAAATTAAGAAATATTTCCACGCTCCTTAAAACCTTTCAATCAGTGACCTAGCAGCCGAATGTAGTTTATCGTTATACCCAGGACGAGAATTTAAGTCTGTTATTGGATTAGTAACCTGTATAGAATGTGCGTTGTAGTGCATGTGGATAATGGCTCGGAACGACACATCGGGGTGTCGAGTTCGAATTCCAGTTGAATTCATTACATTCATTTACGCGCAAATAATCTTGGGAAAGGTATTAATCCGTCTCTTCCCTTCAGTTATGGGTTAAATAACAGCGACACCCGTTCTACCGCAGAAAGCAATGGCAACCGACTGCGGGATAATCTTCTGCCCAGTCAGTCATGTCTCTTTTGAGACATGATCGCCCAAGCGTGTATCATGTATGGCACTTAACTGACTGCACCTGTATTAAATGCTTTACCTTTACTATGTTCTATTTTGATATTTTCTTTTCTCCTCGCCTATATTACGCTTTTCCAATTTCTTGCTTCTCCACCATCTAAAAATTCAAAGACAATGCCGATTTCTATTCTATAATTTTCACATTTCCTTCACATTCTCTTTGATTCCCAATAAGCTCGTTCGTTTTAGCGGCTTTATCCCCTTTGCTTCGTGTGGATTGATTTAAAAATGTGCATTCAAATAAACTACCATAAATATTTATGACCAAATTCTTCAAGTGGAATCATTAAATCCAAATTACTGTTGCAATATCTGACCAATATCAGATTTTTTCTTTTTTTTTAAATTGATTTTTGAACATTTCAAAAATTCAAATACCTGCGAAGTGTTCTAACAGAAGACGGAAAGTGCGACACAGAGGTCCGAAGGCGAATTTGCATGGCAAAGGACGCGTTCCAGAAGCTGAGTAAAGTATTAAGAGACAGGAAACTACTGGATTGCTATGAGATGTCAGTTCTTCAATATGGAAGTGAATTCTGAACAATATCATCAAATATGAAGAAAACACTTAAAGCAACTGAAATGTGGTTCTACAGAAGGATGCTGCGGATATCATGGACTGAGCATGTGAGCAATGATGAGGTTTTGGAAAGGTTAGAAATGAAAAGGAAATTATTATTGAGCACCAAGAAGAGACAACTAAAGTTCCTGGGACATGCAATGAGGAAGGAGGGCTGGGAGAACCTGATACTAACAGGCCAGATAGAGGGAGAAAGAGACAGGGGAAAGCAGCAGATAACATATTTGAAGGTCCTGAGCAGGTGGATGGCAGAACGGGGGTTGCGTGGTGTTACAGGAGGAAGCGTGCTAAGAGCCACCTGGGATAAGGAAACTTAGAAAACCATGATCGCCTATGACCCGAAAAGACAAGGCACATAGAAGAAGAAGAAATGTAAGTAAACACTTGTCTTGATAGTTTTTATCTTGTTTTAATCTGACTGATTATGATTGAACACGAGAATGATTTATTAAACGTCACTTGAATGACCGCCAATGCTTCTTTTTCTATGTGCCGTGTCCCTTCAGAACGTAGGCGATCATGGCCTTTCATATCTCTCTATCTCTTGTAGCACTTAATACTCTTTCTCTTGTTACCCCTTTCAAACCCCGCTCCACCATCTACTTGCTCTAGCCTATCAAGTACTTCTTGTGTTACTTTCCCTTGTTTCTCTTTATCCTTGCCTATCATTTGAGTATCAAATACTCCAAGCCCTCTTTCCTCATTACATGCCCCAGACACTTCAGTTTCCTTTTACTGATGTTAAGTATAAGTTTCCTTTTCGTTCCATCCTCTCCAAAATTTCACATTTGTGGTCCATGGTATCCTCAGCATTCTTCTGCCGAACCATATTTCAAGTATTTCCTTCATCTTTGATTATATTGTCCAGCATTCGCTTACATATTAAAGGAGAGACACCACCTGACCATACAGTACTCTCTTTCTAATGCTAGAAAAGTATAAAACAGAACCTGAAATTAGATGCTTCTTCTCACCAGGATAAGTGTAACTATAGGGAGATGTTTAATGCTTATTAATTCGGCCTTGTGTCATACATAACCGAACTCCCTACAGCTTACAAGTTTTATCCAGTGTTATCAGAAGGTTTTCATCAGAAGGTCGGTTGGTAGGTTGGTCGGGTTTTTGTAAACCAGTGTGGATTTGTGAAAGAGTGTAGAAGAATGGAAGAATAAAAATATACATTTTTCATGTTTAAATAGAAATTTATTAAACGAAATGAATAACAAGAATTCGTAGAAATTTATATGCAGTGAGAAAGTTGAGGGTATCAAGCGTTATAGAATGTTCGTAAAAGTAATTTGTTGTTTATACGTATGTACGTATGTATGTATGAACGTTTGTTTGCTAGGAATGTCTTTTGATGGAGAAGAAGTAAAATGAATCAACACACGAGAAAGAAGGAGAAGAAGGACGATGTGCGACACGACCTTACGACGGGGTCGTGGTTGAAGATTTTCCCGTTACAGTTTAGTGTGTCATCTCGCTGCTCCCATCTCTTTGACTGACCGACGCTAATCGAAGTCATTTATGGTCATTTAAATTTTTCGCACTGTATCGCGAAATCTTTTTAGTCTTGCAAATCGCTCCCATTGGTCAGAAAACCAATTTAACATCTACTCACGAAATCCAGTTTTGACTTTTTCTTTAAGCACGAGGTCAATCCTTTTTCTATTCGGCAAAACCGGGATTTCACACGTCATTGTGAAGTTTTGTAAAGGTGAAGAAGAAATGTGCTTTTAATTCTTAATTTCCTTACCCACATAACAACTACAAAAGATAGGACGTTGTGGAAAGCCATGAACTCTCACGATCTGAAAGGTCTCAGCACAAAGAAGAAAAACGTGAACAAATGAGAACTGAACTCACTAATAAATGGTTTTTTAATTCAGCTTTCTCACCAAAGCTCTACTCACCATGACATGAAATATTGCCCATAAAATGTTTTGGCAATAAAGTGGTTTCAAATAGTCATTGCAGCAGTTAGAAGTTTATTCATAAAACCATGAAAAATTTAGATTCATATCAGCTACTGTTTCTTTTATGTGTCATAAAATAAATAAGCGGCTTCTCAGTTTTGAGATTTCAGCTTCAAACCAGATTTGTAATTGAATTAGAATAATTTATCAGCTTCTGTTTGTTTAAAAGTGTAATAGGTGAGGTTAACTGGCACAAATAAAATAAATATATTTTCCAGCGAATTCTGAAACTTAATCGGTTTAAACGCGAGATAAAGATTTTTCCTTTTTTTTTTTTTGTTTGCTTTCATATAATTTTTTTTTTTGAAAGATTGAAATGTATTAGAAAAAGATGACGTAATAAACGAAAGAGACTGGTTATAAGAGTAAAAGAGAGCTGAAGAAATGTTGAAGTGAATGTTTCTTTATTAATATGCGATCAGAACCGACGAATGTTTGCAGTATAGATAGATAGATAGATAGATAGATAGATAGATAGATAGATTAGATAGATAGATAGATAGATAGATAGATAGATAGATAGATAGATAGATAGATAGATAGATAGATAGATAGATAGATAGATAGATAGATAGATAGATAGATAGATAGATAGAGAGATTAGATAGATAGAGAGATTAGATAGATAGATAGATAGATAGATAGATAGATAGATAGATAGATAGATAGATAGATAGATAGATAATAATCTACACCAGTTGTAGAATATGATATAATAAAAATCTATTTCTGGAAGAGAAGTGAAAAGTCATAGAATTCAAAAACAAAAAAATTCAATAAACAAAATAAATTAAATTTTTCTGGCACTGTTAAGAATCTTAGATGTGTGACTACTCTTGTAGTTAGGGGAAGGGCAGGCAGCATAATTATATATAAATAAATTGCAGTTAAATGACGAAAGTTATCGGAAACTGGAATCTCCCGAGTTAATAACTAAAGTAATTCGAACAACTGCTCCAGACTCAGCAGCAGTGACTCCACGAAAGCTTTTATCTGAACGAGAATATGTCGTAAAACTAGAGTGTAAACTGATCTTATACTACTATAAGTCAACAAAATCAGAAACAAACAACGCGCATGCGCGAAATGAGAAATATAATTGCTACTATTTATCCATCACATCCTATATATGTCTTTGTTTGCTGCTGAGACATACGACCCTTTAAACTATCAGTCTATTAACTATTTAGAGCAAACTAGAGATCCTAATCAATGTTGAATTGGTTCATAATCTCCAATCGCCTGGCATATTCTCAGACAAGCTTTCATTTCTAAAGGTTAACTGGTGATGTACTGACGGTAATTGCAGAAAGACTCTATCATGCTCTAGATAAAAATAGTGATGTAGCGTTGTATATATAAAATACTTTTGACAGAGCACAAGCTAAAAAGTGTATCAGGATACAAATGTTTGAGCTGATCAAGTCTTTCCTATCAAATCGTGAAATGACCGTTATACTGAACGGTCACTTGTCTAAATCCTTTCTTACTAACGTGGGTGTCCCCCTACCAAGCCCCCATCCTTGATCCCACGTTGTTTTTTATTTTCATTAACGCCCTTCCCGATGATATCAGCTCTCAACTTGGCATCTCCTCTGACGACATCATCATTTACTACTGCCTCGATAGTAAGGCTTATCAGTCTAAAAAGCTCAAAATGGAAAAAAATCTCAAGACTGTCGTTAACCGAGGCAAAAAATGGCTTGTTAATTTTAATGTCCTCAAAACTAAACTCCTCTCCATTAATCACCTGAGGAATACGTCGCTGTCTTCCATAAGCTTGACTGATGCTAACTTTCAGGAAAGTGGCTCGTTGTACCTTCTTTGGATAACATTCTCAACTGACATGAAGTGGAAGCACTATATTGAATCCATTTATAGGTCAGCTGCTAAGAAAGACAGTTCACTGTGTCGTATAAAACAGTTTCCTCCTCGCGTCGATCTTATATGTCTTTAATCTATGATTCGTCCATACCTAGAATATTGTTGACACATATGGTCCGGCTCCCCTGCTATTTACTTTGAGCTACTTGGGAAGATCCAAAGAAGAATCAGCAATATCAGTGATCCTAATCTAGCGGTAATAATCAATGTTGAATTGGTTTATCATCTCTCATCTCAGTGTCTATTCTCAGACAAGCAATACGGCTTTCTATTGACAGTAATAACAGAAAGTGTTTATCTCGTTCTAGATAAAACCCTCAATCCTGGATTATAGCATTGGACATCTTGTGAGCCTTTGACAGGTGCTAGCTCAGAAGTCTTTTGCACAAGTTTTGAGCTGATCCAGTCTTTCCTATCAAATCGTGAACTGACAGTTATACTGAACGGTAGTCAGTTAAGTGTCATACTTGAGCGATCATCTCGAAAGAGAAGTGACTGATTGGGCAGAACATTATCCCGCATAGGTTGCCATTACTTTCTGCGGTAGACAGGTTGCCAGCCAAGTCTAGAGAACCAAATCTGTCCTGTTATTTAACCCATAACTGGAGGGAAGTGACGGATTAATACCTTTCCCAAGGGTATTTGCGTGTAGGTGAACGCAAGGAATTCAACTGAAATTCAAACTCGGCTTCCAAATTTGTCGTTCCGAGTTGATATTCACTGCACGACAACGCACATCCTAATGAACGGTCACTCGTCTAAATCCTTTCTTGCCAACGCAGGCGTACCCCACAAGGCCCCATCCTTGATTCTACGTTGTATTTGATTTTCATTAACATCTTTTCCGATATCAGCTCTCAGCTTGGCATCTACACTGACGTCAAAACCATTTACTTCTACCTCAATTGTAAGGCTGGTCATTTCCTAATTATTTCACACCCCGTAACCCCTTCCCTCTTAGCCTGGAAGTGATACCTATTAAAAACATGAATAAATCGAAATATAGCGAAAGACAAAGAGAAAAACAAAAACAAAAAAAACGACGAGAAGAAATGTAGCAGAATGAAACAATTTGATTTTGAGATACACCGAAAGTGTCAGATTTGTCACATTTTTTTGTATCAATTCCCTTATTAAATGGCGCTGCGGTCGTTGGAGACAAAAAAAATTTAATTTATTCGCTTCTCAGAGTTCACCGTTTACTGTTAACGAAGCGACATACCTCCGATGGCGGTAAGATGCAAGAGGATGACAAGTAAGGGACCTGAAACTGTAGTCTATGTCGGTTCTGTCAATAACTATGATATAAATAGGAAGTGATAAAAAACAACGACTAATCAAAATAGAACCTAACTGAATGACGGTACAAACAAAAGAATGATAAAATAATTTTTTAATAACCATAATTTTTTCATTGTGCATGTTTTTGCTATTAATGAAGTTTGTAGTGCATATGTCGGAGATCTTAACAGTATTCTTGTTTAAAGCTTTGTGTCGGGGGATCGTTTGAAGGTTTTTTTCTAGAATCTGGAAGAATATATTACATACATTGAATTTTTTCACCAAATTGTGTGGTGGTGTAAAGCAGATTATTTTTCTTCTTCGATGTTTTATAGTGTCATTGACGTTACATTATTTTTGTCTCTTTTGTATTGTTATTGCCGATATTTTAATATTTTTCGTATTTTTGTTATGTTATTATCAATACATTTATTTTTTTTTTAGTTGTGTTGCTATTGTCGATACCTTTTTTCTACTTTTGTTGTATTATCGACGATACTTTTATTTCTGTTTACTTTTGTTATATTATTTTCGATACATTTATTTTTTCTATTTTAATTTTAGTTATGTTTTTTCGATACTTTTATATTTTTATATTTTTGTTATGTTATTGGCAATACTTATATTTTGTCTTTTTTGTTATGTTATTGCCGATACTTTTACTTTTTCTATTTTTATTATGTTATTGTCGATACATTATTCTATTTTTGTTATGTTATTGTCGATGCTTTCATTTTTTTATTTTTTTATGTTAAATGTCGATACATTTATTTTTCTAGATTTGTTGTTATAGTAGATATTTTATGTTTTCTATTTTGTCATGTTATTGCCGATAATTTTATTTTTCTGTTTTTCTTATGTTATTGCTGATAGTTTTATTTTTCACTATTTCTGTTATATTATTGCCGATACTTTTAATTTTGTTAATTTTGTTATGCTATTGCTGATACTTTTATTTTTGTCTATGTTCGATATTTTATTTTTGCTTATTTTCGTTATGTTATTGCTGATACATTTGTTTTTGTCTATATCTGTAATGTTAATGATATTGTTTTTATTTTCGGCCACTATTGTAGTATTGTGGTGGATAGGAAATTAAGAAATAATGCAACCTTCTTCTTCACTTTTACAAAAATTCCCAATGACGTGTGAAATCCTGCTTTTTCCCAAATAGAAAACGGACTGACCTCGTGCTAAAAGAAAAACTCGAAACCGGATTTCACAAGATGTTAATTGATTCTCTGACCAATGGAAGCTATTTGCACGACTAAAACGATCTAGTGCGAAAAATCTAAATGACTATAAAAGGCTTTGGTCAGTATCCGTCAGACAGTCAGATAGGAGCAGCGAGACGACACACTAAAGAGTAACGGGAGGAACTTCCAGTCAATCGGAACGTAAGGTCACGTCGCATAATCGTTCTCTTTCTCCTTCTTTCACGCGTGCTGATTCTTTTACTTCTTGATTACCATTAAAAGACATTCCTACCAAACAAATGACCATAAACATACATACGTAAGCATAAACTCTTTCCAACAAATTACTACTACGAACATTTCTACAACTCTTGATACCCTTAACTCATTATTTGTTTCTCACTGAACATTAACTGCTACCTATTCTTGTTATCCTTTCTATCAATAAATTTCTAATTTAACATGCAGAATGTATATTTTTATTCTTCCACTATTCCACACATTCCACTCTCCAACTTTCTGATGAAAACCTTCTGATGACAACAAATAAATCTGTAAGTTGTAGGGAGTTCGGTTATGTATGACACAAGGTGAAATTAATAAACCTTAACATTTCCCTACAGCTTCAGTATCATTGCGTCACCTTTTTTGTCTGTTTTTGTAATGTTCTTATCGTTACTTTTATTTTTGTATAATTTTTAGTGTTATTGACGTTACTTTTATTTTCGACCACTTTTTATAGAATTGTTAGTGTTATTTTTACTTTTTGTATTTTTGCTGAAGTTACATTCATTTTTTTCTATTTTTCATACTTTGATTTTGCCGATTTTGTAATTTTATTGCCGTTACAATTATTTTTGCCTATTTTTGTAATGCTATTGCTGTTACTTTTATTTATCGCTATTTTTGTAACGATATTGTCGTTATCTTTATTTTCAACTCTTTTTGAATTGTTATTGATGTTACATTTATTTTTGTGTTTTTTTCTTTAACGTTATTTGCGTTAGTTTCATTTTTGTCTCTTTTTGTAGCGTTATTGCCATCACATTTGTTTTTTACTATCTTTTTCATGTTATTGCCGTAAATTTTATTTTTGTCTCTTCTTCTAATGATATTGGAGTTACTATAGTAAGTTAGATTGACAGCCATATGTTTTAGTAATTATTCATACCCTCTTTTAATTATTCATACCCTCTTTTATTATTGCTAAATTAGAAGGGTTTCTTCATAGTTGAATTTCGCTTCCACACACACACACACACACACACACACACACACACACACACACACATATATATATATATATATATATATATATATATATATATTCTTAATCGTATCACCCCGAGCAAGGCGGTAATGCCACTGATGTGCAGGGGGCTATGTAATAGTGAAAAGATTGGAAAAGAGAAAGCCGAAAACCACATCCTAAACAGGGAACAAGGGATGAGCCTCTTAACCTGTTCAATAGATGTGGGTGGAGTGTGAACCGGGCGATAGATAGATCTATCTACTCCAATTGAAAAAAAAACAAAAAACAAAGTGAGAAGATTGGAAAAGCCAGAAACCACATCCTAAACAGGGAACAAGGGATGAGCCTCTTAATCTGTTAGTCTGCATATCTCATTCCATATGTGCAACAGAGGAAAGCCGTGAAATAAAGGCTGTGGGTCACTTCCTGGCAAGTTGAGGTCCACTTTAAACAAATTCATGCCGTCAGCACTTACTTCTACTCTGATATTATTACCTCTTCAACCAACTCTTGGAAAGCCAAATGGCAATAGGGAATGGATGATGGGAGCAGGTTTTTTTGACACTGGAAGACTCTAGATCTGGATTTG
This sequence comes from Ascarosepion bandense, assembly GCA_037127315.1. Taxonomy (NCBI): domain Eukaryota; kingdom Metazoa; phylum Mollusca; class Cephalopoda; order Sepiida; family Sepiidae; genus Ascarosepion; species Ascarosepion bandense. The sequence goes on from JBBBDQ010002149.1 coordinate 1,422,813, forward strand.
CACGTTGGTGGGAATTTAGTTGCCAATGCCATCATCATTAATGAAGATATCAGCAAAGGAGAATTAAATTCTTTGATACAAAATAAAGCCGACAAAAACTAACATTCAATATCTGACTTTTGGCGTGTCTCACCCTGAACCCTGTTATCTCCCCTTAGACCCTATTGCTTATCCACAAACTAAAATTGAAAATGTTAAAAACATTCTACTCTCTGCCCATTAAAGATGAATCAGTAACTATGAAAGGGGAGATAATCATGTCACAGTAAAAGTAAATAGAGAAATTCCAAATACTTGTCTTTTTATCCGGCGCTAAAGGCGGGGTTGGTTTTTTCTTCTGCTGTGGGATATCAATCAGGGTGTAACCAATGCAAGCTGGGTGGCAATAAATTAAATTAAATTAAATTTTTTCAAAGATGGTCATTCAACATCTTTGAAAAAATTTAATTTAGTTTATATTTGCTCTGTAATTTTTATTACATGGAGCTCTTCTCCTGTATCATTTTTTAATATTCAAATTTAATATTTAATATTAATTAGGATCGAGTTTTGGAATTTACCTTCCTGCTTTTTCCGCTTGGATTTAATTATTTAAATAATATATATATATATATATATATATATATATATATATATATATATATATATATATACGTGTGAGTGTGTGTTCGTTTGTGCGTGTCGCGTGCGTGTCGCGTGCGTGTCGCGTGCGTGTCGCGTGCGTGCGTATAAAAATTCAGATATAAATTATGTATATCTGTAAATCAATATAAACAAACCTAAAAGAAAAATTTTCTTTGCAATCACGTTTCGCCCCATGGAGAATTTTTTCAAGGTAAATGTCGGGACTTTATTTTGCAGCTTGTATTTATAGACTGAAATAAAATTAAAGAAAAATAACGTTAACCTTTCAGAATTTAAATATAAAAAGCTTTAATATCTTCTTAAATACAATTGTTTATGAAAAGGTAAACTATGGAACACGCGAATTCATTGTCTAGTAAACAAAAGGCGTAAATGTTGTTGATATTGTATTTATTTATATAATTATTTATTTCTAATATAAGTTCTATTTTTTTTTATTTTGTTATATCATTTATAAATTATTTTAAATAACTATGGGCAAAATTATGTAATCACAACAATAATTTTTAAGCAGTCATATTTCAAATAAAGTTATAATATATGAATGAAACTTGCAGAAACTTATAAAAATAAAGTATTTATATATACAATAATAATTTCCTACATAACAATTTGTCTATTTCATTAGTAATACACAGAAATAATTTCAAACACATCTTTGATCTAAAGAATGCTACACTTATTGAACGAGAACATAACGCAATTAGACGGAAAGTTCTCAAGTCTGCAATTACCAAATTTTGTCAGAACTTACACCTCGGATTTTTAAAATTACTCTTTTTTTTAAAGAAAATACTCCCTTCTCAAGCTAACATATATGATCATAAACATTTAAAAATTAAAAGATTCTCAATACGACTTCTGGTTTTGGGGTTGTTTTTCCACTATTAAAAGATTTCTTAATATCTAAATTGTCCTATGTGCTCAATGTTGGTGTCTCCAAATTCTAATTTCGCATAAATTCATTTACTCTTTCATTTACTGAGAAAAATAATTTTTGTCTTCTTAGAGTTGATATTTAAACGATTATTCTAGATTAACGGTCCAGAATATCCAGACAATGGTTTTCTGTAGCTTTCGCCACGGTTTAAGATTCAATTTCCTTTCCCTTATACTGGTTGCAAAACAAGACGAGAGAGCCCAAACTATCGTGTTATTTAACCTATAGTTGGGAGGAGAATATAAGCAGAAATAATTTTCCCAAAAGCATGTGTTAGAAAATGAGCCTAGTAGCCACAGGAAGCATTTGAACTTACTTCCTAAAAAAATACAAGTTTAGATTTTTTGGAAATAACTTCGTCTAAATACAATAACTTGAATATAAAATTAAAAAAATATATTAAAAAAACCCATCCCACTAAAATAAAAATAGAAAAAACAAAAATAAAATAAAAAATATTCCGTACCGGAAAATCAAAATTAAAAACAAAAAACACCCCATCCCTATCACGTATATCTAAGGAACCTCAAGGGGAAAGCCTCGCCAGAAGATGAAAGAGAATACATAAAATAGGTCTGGTAACAACAGACATCAATTAATCAAACACTAGCCAACCATAAAGCCGTCCTATAAATTATTAAGGTTAACAAACAAGATAAGTTCCCCAATCACACACAAAAAACCCCCACACAAACACAAAAAAACTGACCAAGTAATCAAACCCCTCCACACACCACTTTCTTCGAAATTCTAACCAAAAGATATACCCGACCGATAAAACGTACATTCCAACAGATAATGCCATTAATCAACAATTTCGCACTTGCACACCAAGTTCTTCAAAATTCTAACGGTCAAAACGGAAGACACATTCCCTTAATTATGAATAACCCCAACCAACCCCACAACAACAACGAACCAAATATAAATAGCGCATGATTTCAGCTCTTGATATTTCCTCCTGACAAAATGTTGAAAACCCAACGTTGAAACAAACATATGATTGTTGAGGAGAGGACGTATATAGATAAAATTATGTACATGTTCCTAAACATAATATATATATATATATATATATATATATATATATATAATAATGACAGTACAATAGACCGATATTAACCTGTTACTAGGATAGCTGTTTTCGAAGTTACTCGAAATTTCTGATCACTGACTATCAGGAGAATAACACCATAGCCAGGGAAGCTGTGTGTCCATCACCCTTAAAGACGGGACGAATAACTCTGGAAATATTTTGACAAGAACAGGAGGTCAGAATTAGAAAGAAGAAGATGTAGTTCCACTTCTGGAAACTTGTAATGTAAACCCCTTACATTGATGTATGAGATAGCAGGGTTGCGTATATATATATATATATATATATATATATATATATATATATATAATTTAAATACGTCGGTTTTTAAAACCATTTTGTTAATCTTCGAGATTTACCGTATCATTGTGTGTTTACATTTGTTGACATAACGATACATTTCAGAGCAGAGATGTATATTTGCCTAGAATAAAAAATTGTGTTATATAGGGTTGATTTGATTTCGTTTAGACTATGGTATCATTCATGGTCGAGTGGTCTAAGGTGCACCAGATCAATTGGTGCCTTTCTTTATGTTGATAGAGGTCACAGGTTTGAATCCTGCCGAATCACACACATTATCGTACAAAATTTATCGGAAGAGATAAATATATGAATATACTGTTTGATTAAAAGCAGATTATATCTACTCAAATACGAGTATCGATTAAAAATAATGTTCAAACAAACAATTTCATACATATATATATATATTTCTGTAACAAACTGTTTTTTACGGGGCAGGGTTGTTAGCCCGGCGCCCAACCCCCAAACCTGGAGGACCGGTGGACCATTCTTGGTCCTTACGTTTACTGCACCTAGTATTCCCAAAGGGTCGCCTATTTAAGTACGGTCTACGGCTATATCGTGTTCAATACACCGGTTCCCGTCCGATCACCGAAGTTAAGTAACAGCGAGCCTGGTCCGTACTTAAATGGGTAACCATTTGGAAATACCAGGTGCTGTAAACGTAAGGACCAAGAATATATATATATATATATATATATATATATATATATATATATATATATATATAGTTGTTACAATGGTTTATAAATGCATAGTATCACTACACAAAAATGTTCGGGTTTCGAAGCTAGCCCTGTATGTGGACTGCTTCATCTTCAGGTGAATTTTTGAAATGAGAATTATTCTAGTTGAAAGGACCGTTTATTTGTGTTTTTTTTTGGGTGGGGGGTGTTAGTGGGGTTGGTCTGTAATTTGAGTTCTGTTGACCTTTTTAAAGTCTTAGATTTAAGTGTTTGCTTGTGGCTGAGTTCAGGATACGTTTTCCTATTTATCTTGTGTGGGTTTAGGCTGCTGGCGCCTTACGTGTTGTTATTTGGTTTAGGGGTTGGTAGGTGTTGTTTTGTTTTGGGGTTGGTTTCTTCTTACTTTAATTTCGGTTATTTTGTATATGATTGCATTTAAACAGGAAAAATAACCTTGCTATTGGGTGCTGACTTCAATATTCACTTTTATATTTACATTTACATATTTACGTTCTATCATAGATATTAAGTTTATTAATCCATACATATAATATACCTCAAAATTATATTTTTATTACAAGCACGCACACACACACACACACACACACACACACACACACACACACACATATATATATATATATATATATATATATATATATATAAGCATGCGGTGTAGATATAGAAGAATCCAAAAGATGTTCCTGTATATATAGTGGTAGGATAACTCTCTAAGAGAGCTCTAAATATATATCTGGTAAGTCGGAAGTGTGAGCATATTTCACGCGAACCATCATCAGCTTCCCTCTTTATTGTACAGAAGATTTTGCACAAATGAAATTCAAAAACAAAGACCCCGCCAAAAAAACAGAATAAAAATAAAGAACGCTCCCCTAAAAGAGAAAACTTTAAAAAATACATCATTGCATCAGTTCGGTGAATACACACACACATTTATACATAAGTATATATATACGCAACATATAATCAAAGAGCACACGTAAGAGCGGATGTCAACTTAAACTTAAGAATATATTATGCAAGTCAGTTATACTGCTGACACGTAGATTTGAAAAAGTAAAGAAAGGGGGTTAGGTGAGAAAGAGAGTGATAACGTTAAAGAGAAAGGCTAAGTAGCTTAAAGCGTAAATGAAAAGGGATAGAAGAAGAAAGAAGAGAAGAAGAAATTTAAATTAGAAAGAAAAGATGATAGTAGAAAATGAAAATAAAAAAATTAAAAAATAAATATTATATATTAACGGTGAAAGGATAAGAAATTAGCGTCTAAAAAAATTAAGAAAATTAAAAATATTTAAGAGATCATAGGTAATCAATCCGTTGTAATCACAAATACCAACACACCACTATATACTCAAAATTATACTAATTATACAGTCAACAAAACAAATATAACACAATATAAAGGAAAAAAGATTAATTGAAAAGTGAGCCTAATTATTCTTTTTAAATTTAGTTGTTTAAACTTAATTATTTAGTTTAAAAATAAATTTAACATATTAATAGTGGAAGGATACGAAATTGGAATCTAAAAAAAAAACTAAGAAAATTGTAAAAATTAAGATATAATAGTTAATCAATTCGTTTTAATCACAATTACCACGACACCACTATATAGTCAAAATTATACTAATTAAACAATCAACAAAACAAATATAATAGAATATAAAATTTTAAAATTTAAAAAAAAATTAATTTAAAAGTAAGCCTAATTATTTTATTTAAATTTAGTTGTATAAATTTAATTATTTAGTTTAAAAACAAATTTACATATTACTAGTGAAAGGAGAAGAAATTGGAATTTTAAAAAACCTAAGAAAATCAAACAATTAAGATATACTAGTTAATCAATTCGTTTTAATCACAATTACCACCACACCACTATATAATCAAAATTATACTAATTATTCGGTTAACAATACAATAATAATGCAATATAACATTAGTAATGTAGGAAAATTATTCGGTCAACGGTACAATTATAATACAATATAATATTAATAATGTAAAAAACATATATATGTACACATACAACTCACACACACGTAAATGCGTACACACACATACATGCACACGCATATATGTGTACACGCATATATACACACACACACATATATAGAGACGAACACACATATATACGCACATACAACCGCAAAAAATATGTAAGCAATACATATATAAACACGTATATATAAAAAAAAAAGCCATCGACACATATAACAATAGGGTACAAATGAATTATAGATATTCCGTAAGATAGTGTGGTGTGTGTAAAGTCTTCAGAGGAATGAATGAGGGGCTAAAAGTTTAACATAATTTAAAGCGGCTCCTATGTTGACATTTAAAAACTAGTTCCTTCCTTAGATTCAGCAGGTCCAATTGATTTTTGTGTTTGAGAATAGTAATTTTTTCATCAAGGCATAAGTGACAGCAATCTTTGAAGTTGATGGGTGTGTTAGATTTTTAAACGATATTCCATTTAATCATAGGGGTTAAGTGCTTGTCTTTCAATGATCAGAGATATTTGGATGGAGATGTCTGGGTTCTTAATTCCGGATTGGAAAAGGCGTGTGTGTGATTCTATAACCGTTGCTTCTATGTACCTGCTGAAATACCAATGTAGTATTTTTTCAAGTGTGTATTTTCTTTTGGGTATATCATAGCTTGATATACTACCCTATATATATTTTTGGGTATAATGTGTGAGTAGACCAAGATTGTGAGCATCTGCAATGGAATTCAGACATTATTACACTTTTCAGACATAAACAGGAAGTCAAGGTCTATCGTACTGCTATTATGCGATTGATCTCTGAACTGTGCAGTAAGCTCCGGTGAGTCTTCTTGATGCCAAAATGATGGGGAGTATATATATATTATTATTATTATTATTTTATTATTTGTTATTTATCTATTAAGTTGCAATTTGTTACTTCACTTTATGACTTTCTGATATGGATATATTTACTTATAAAATTCTTCTCGCCTTCAAATGTGTTTTAATACACTATTTTACTGGGTAACGTGTTTTGTTAGGCGTTTAACGCTCTCTGTTTATTAGTAGTAGTATTAGTATTAGTACTATTATCATTATTGTATGGTGCTTTATATATATATATATATATATATATATATATATATATATATATAAATTAATTAGAGAAAATTTTCAAAATTCAAAGGTGTCGGATGTACATTTTGACATAGGATCTCTAATCGAGACTCTACATCACGTCAGCGACATTGTTTTTCAAAATGGCGAACGACCTGAGTTTGAGTGTAGAGGGGTTTTGGTTAACAACGGTCACAAAGTGGAAAAGAACAGAGCTGGTAGTCGCGGGGTTACAGGGTGTTGAACTGGAATATTTAGGAAGGGGATGAATAGGAGTTCATTTTTTATAAAGATAGACAACTAAATGAGTTAAATTACTTTTTAAAGTTAAGATTTTGGGCTGTTTGAAGAGGTGTATTTAGACGAGAAGGAATGGTTTTCAATATAATATTTAAACATTTTTTTAAGTTTATTTGATTAAACCTTATAGGTAGAAGCGAGTTAAATGCCAATTACAGGAAGTTATCAGTTTACAAATTATTAGAGAAAATATTAGAGAAAAAATATTAGAGAAAAAAAATATATATATACATATATGTGTTAACCAAGGAAAAAGGGGTTTAGTAAAAGAATCCATGTTTTCTAAAGATAGGCAATTAAAGGAGCCTGGTATAGGAAGGTAGAGGGGTTAAAATACTTTTTAAGGTTAACGTTAGGGTAAAATTAAGATTAAAACTTAAATTGAATCCTTTTAATTTATATTCTAACATCTAGTTAACGGGGATTTAAATTCTAAATTTAAGTATTCGAATAATTTGCCTTGTGGCGGCACTTAGTGATGAATTCCCTCCTAAGATTCAGTAGTTGGTGTTGGTGGGGTATTTTAATATTGAAATTTTTTCCAGTAAACATAGACTGCACCTATCACGAAAATTCCTCGGAATACGGGCTGAACCGATCAGTTTCCAGAAAAAAAAAATATATATATATGCGTCATCCACATACAAGCCTGTTTTGTTGTATCACAGCTCATCAGTGTGTCTAGACGTCCACTTGCGTCTGTCCAGGATCGAAACTTGACCGATTTGGTGTCAGTCGGAGTCGCTAACTCATAAGCTCTCTCTCTCTCTCTCTCTCTCTCTCTCTCTCTATATATATATATATATATATATATATATATATATATATATATATATATATATATTTTAATTCAGATACTTCAATCCAAAGGAAAAAAGCAGGAAGGTAAATTCCAAAAAACCCGATCCTAATTAATATTAAAAATTTATTTTAATATTAAAAAATGATACAGGAAGAGAGCTCCATGTAATAAAATATTACAGAGCAAATATATATATTAAAAAAGGATTAATTCAAAGATGTTATATATATATATATATATATATAAGCTTCGTTCTACGAATTCTGTTAAATCAGCTGTGAATATTAATCATATCTTTTGAACAATGCACTGTAGAGATATCAGGTAAACATTATTTTCATAACTATATTCCAAGCAAGAGATTTATAGTTTAGCCTTTGCAGATAAGTAGAAATGTATGCTTTCTTTCAGCTCTATAGCTGTGTGGAATTGTGTATGTTCTCAATAAAATGTACGTGCATGTATTTTTGAGCTTATTTGTATCGGCATGTATGTGTATGAACTCATGTTTCTTCACATAACCTTATCGATTGGAAAATACATCTATATTACCTGCTACCTGGAATTCTTCCATTCACTAAATTATCACCCACTTGTCCATTTTTTTTATTTCTCTCTCTCTCTCTCTCTCTCTCTCCCTCACTCTCTCTCTCTCTCCTTTCTAATCTCTCTCCGTCCACTCGCATACAAATGTACACTTCTCTTATAATCAAGTCCAATTTATCACACAAAAGATGGTAATCCAAAAATTCATATTCGGTTATCGGTCATGCAACAAATAACTTGTAAATTACAATGTTGATGATAAATACGTAATCAATACCGAACGCAGGTCTGAATATTACAACCGCCCACCAATATAGGTTCAGTGATACCGAATGACGCTGGCAAAATGGCGTCAAACTGGGAATTTATAAAAAAATATCTTATTAGGGAAAGTTGGATGCAAATATGAGAATCAATATTCCTTGAGGTCACTGGTAGCGCAAAATGTTTAAAAAACAGCAAGGGCATTAACAGAGAATAATGACCAGTTTCAAATTGTATTAAAAAACAACTTCTGGATATATTTATTGTAGATATATACGTGTAAATAATTAAAGAAAAATATCTTAGGTGAAATTCTCTCGTTTTGTATTTGATTGTAGATGTGTTGAAGAAAGACAACAAAAAGACAAGAAGAGAAAATATAAAACGAAAGTAGACATGACATGTATCTAAATTTATTTATAAATGGAACTTTGTGTGTGTGTGTGTGTGTGTGTGTGTGTGTGTGTGTGTGTGTGTGTGTGCCCGTTACCTATAGACTCCGAAACGGCTGAACCGATTTTCTTGAAAATTTAAACAGTTGTACTATAAGCGTCTGCGAGGGTTCTTAGCTAGGTTTTGTGTCAAGGTACCTCCGATAAACATCGATAATAAAAAAATCGGGTTTTAGAAAGAGTGGTTTGATTTTAATCAAATTTCATACACTCATAGAAAAAGACATGAGAAACTATATTCAGAAGTTTCAAGGTTGCAGTTCTTACAATAGTGCAGAAAATCGATAATATATATATATATATATATATATATATATATATGGCAAGGTGTTTGTGAGCGTGTCTGTTTATTTGCCTGTATGTCTGTAATTTTTTCAACCCTTTTGTTTTAGTTTTTGCTTCGGGTTTGGCTCTAAGTAGGTATAATTGTAGTTCTTAGTCTCAGCCATGATACCATTTACTCAGAGGACTTATTTAGACTTCAAAATTCAGTTTACGACGAAAAACTTAATATATATATATACGTACATATATATAAAAATGCCTGCATATATATATATATATATATATATATATATATATATATATATACATATATATATATATATATATATGCTTTGAAATCTCTGGAGTATCTATACTGGTCCTTGAAGCCATGAACCCCTCAACCAGCCCCCCTGAATGGCAGCGGGATGGCAGCTGGATGGCATTGGCTGATCCATATAAAGTAGCACTGCATAATCTCCGAGATAATCCTAACCATCTACGGAGGAAACTGCTAGCTTTCCTCTCCAATGTCTCCACAGTCGAGATGGAAACTCTATATGTCTGGAGTGGCCATAATGCTCGCGGGAGCACACAGAGATTGTATAGCAAGGCTCTGAAACACCCTGGTAATCCAGACATCTATTTTTATCAGCCACGAGTAAAAATTAGTGCGTATAGCTTCGATAGCTGGTGTGTCCTTCAGAGCATTGCAAAAAGATTTCCCTAGACTTTTAACAGGGTTATCGGCCAACGTCGGTAAGGCTCTTCTCTCTATTGTAAAATAATGTTTTACCACCCTGCCCTTTTTTCAGTACCAGTGATCCACATTTGTCTGGCTTAAAATTCATTCTTGCCCACTCAATCAGTCTCTCTGAATCGTGTAATAGCCATCTACAGCCGTGAGAGAATGTGTGGCGACTGTAAGATCATTCATGTAAGCCCTAATAGGTGGTTGCCTAAATCCGGTGTTGGAAACGGAACCACGGCATTCAGCCTCAGCGTACTTCACGAGCATATATATATATATATATATATATATATATATATATATATATATAGTTTTCATGCAAAGAACGTGGCATTTTTATTGAGTAGGTTCGAGGGTTCGTGAGAACTCCGTTAGTATGTCTTAACATATTGGGGATGTTTTTTTTTTGCATAAAAGTACACACACACCGAAATGTTAGTACATCATTACGGTGTCCACACGAACATATTGAAATTGGCAAGAATATGCTCAGTTAAAGTGAAAACTTCTTTGCACTAAAACTATAAAGCCACTATCACCACCCCGATATGGAACACTTTACGATAAAAAACCTACTTGTAAAAAAAAATTTTATGACTAAAACTACTGAAAAAGAACAGCGTTGGCATAAAAAACTATCACAACTGAGCATTATATATATATATATATTTCCATAGCTTCATGAATAGCTGTTGCTAATGGTATAGATATCAAGTGTTTATTATTTGGCGCTAATACACAACACACACACACACACACACACACACATATATATATATATATATGTGTGTGTGTGTGTGTGTGTGTGTGGATGTGTTTGTATTTAGAAGTGCCCCCGTTCTATCACAATATTTCTAATAATTCTAAATAAATAGTGCAACATGTGAAAGTGTTTTCCGACTTGTTTTCTTTATGCCGGAATAATCTATATCGTCAACTTATATATATATATATATATAATCTATATCGTCAACTATATATATATATATATATATATATATATATATATATATATATGAGATAAAAATTAAAATAAATATTTGAGAAACAACAAAATATGGATTTATTTTGGGGTAGCCGACATTATAATGTTTCGGTTGTTATAACCCTCATCAGGGCTTATATTTTTAGTAGTGTTAAGTTTTTAGTGTTACGGCCTGTGAATGGATTTAGAAAAGAAAACATGAAAACAATATTCAAAAGATGTAAGGTCGAGTAGACATAGAGGATGAAGCAATTTTTCATATTCAAGCTCCTTTCCGAGATCTTTAAAAGACAAGCAGTCGGATTATCGGTATTATCCTGATACAGGAATATTCCCGTTCTGTTAAATAAAGATGGACATCTGTCTAAAGCTAGTTTCAAACGACGAAATTGTAGGCAGTGCAGTTCAGACTCGCTTTTTTATTATCTAAGAGTTCATAATGGATGATTACTTACATATTGGATGTGCGTTGTGGTGCAGTGGATGTCGGCTCGGAACGAGAAATAGAGAAGCCGAGTTCAAATTCCAGTTAAATTCCTTGCATTCACTTACGCGCAAATATCCTTTGGAAAGGTTTTAATCCGTCTCTTCCCTCCAGTTATGGGTTAAATAGCAGGACAAATCGGGTTCTATAGCCTTGGCTGTCAGCCAGTCTACTGCAGAAAGAAATGGTAACCTACTGCAGGATAATCCTCTGCACAGTCAGTCATGTCTCTTTCTAGACATGATCGCCAAAGCGTGTATCACGTATGGCACTTAACTGACTGACGGTCTTGAATATTCCACCACGCACTCAATATGATCTTAGGATGAAGTTCCTCTGGTTGCTGAGTAAGTCTTTCTGCAACTGATCAACTGATGACGGCGCTTAACATTACTGTAAAAGATCCCTTTCTTATAACCAGTAACAATGCTGTCAAAAACAAAAAAGAGGTACTTGATATTGTTGTGTAAGACATGAGACGCAACAATCGAGACATTGTTAGTGATATCTTTGGACTCTAAATTAAATTTCCCTGTTTTGAAAAGGAAACACCAAAACTGCAGCTTCTTTTGTTCAATAAATCGACTTTATGATTGCACCGGCTTCGGTTGCGTTGACACCGTTATGGAACCTATAGAGTAAAGCATTTATAAAATTCTTCAGCTGAGATTAACTATATTATGAATAATATTTTTATATATCGATTGATTTATTCGTTTTCTACGATTTATCAACCTTTTCTACGTTATTTAATACCAGAAAACATTTTAAGATTTTAATAATAGTTTGTTTTTGTTTTCTTGGAGTGGGATGTATCAATGATTTAGTGGTACAAATTTTACAATTTATCTATATTTTTGAAATAAGATAATGTAATTGTTTCCACTGTTTACAATAGTCTAAACAATCTAAATTTACAACGTTTCTTCAGGTGACTGGAATTTAGAACAGTATTCTTTATTTCGTCAACTGGGTTACAGTGTTCTAATTCCATGTGCCATGTCACTTCCAAATGTATTAATATCAGTTACCTCTCTTTAACTCAACTCTCCAAGTTTTTGTTAACCTCTGCTCTAGCCAGGTACTGAACTCACAAGTCTTTGATTCAAGTCACTGGGCTCAACTGTCATTGAAGATATCAGTGTATGAATTTTGGTAACTTATAAACCTAATGGCTCATTAATCTTTTTTTGTTGCAACTCATATTATAATTTTGTTATTTTTGTTTTTGTCTAGTATATCGTATTACTCCTGGGATTGCCTTGACATAGTGGACAAAAATAAAGAATTCAATTAGAAATTTCAAGAAACCTAAAGCGTACAATGGCCAAAACGAAGATGAGGACAACAGTCTGAACAAAATAAATACGAATCCTACTAATTAACATATAGCTGGAAGAAGAGGAGGTGGATTGATACAATTTTCAAAGCTATTTGCGCGTTAGAGGAATATAAAAAACAGTGAGACCCGATTATATTCTGCAAGTGAAGCTGATCATATCAAAGAAATCACCAGCTTTACTTCTAGAATATAATCGGATCAACTAATATTACCATTAAAACATGCAAAACTATATTAATACTACTGTAGTAAGCTTGATTCTGACTCAATATCCGACACATTTGCATTTGATAAAAACTTACCTAAATATTATTAATGCAAGAGTAAGTTTGACAGCCACTGTTTACTCAGACTTGGGAAATTTTTATAATGTACTATGTAATTCACCTCAGTGAATATCAAAAACAGACTTTGCTTTCATTATCATACCAGACGCCCAGAGAAGCAAAATCCATCAGAAGATTGAACTGAAAGATGTCTACCTGGCCAGCAAGAGCAGATCCGCGCCTTTATATGGCGCTGACTGCCCTCGGCATGTAAAGAGGTGACGACCCAGCTGCGCCTGATATGTGGGTGGGGTGACAGGTGTAAGCGCACATTTGAGAGAGAGAGTGAGAGAGAGAGATAGCGAGAGAGAGAAGAAGAAAGAAATATAAATAAAAATGAGCAGTTCCTTAAATACACGCGAAAAGTTAGAATTCACATTCGGAGAAAAAACCAAATTCACAAACCAACTGACGATGGCCAAAGTTTTTATTTTTTTAAGTAAAGTTAACAAGGTAAAGTGGAAGACCCGGGAGTCTCTTAATGTAGTGGTTTACGTTAATGTGTAGTTTATAATGGATAGGAGGGGATCATAACAGCTGATACTGATATGATTGTAGCGATCGGGGAAACATACTCTTGGGAGTTTATTCCACAGGGCAGTGGTTCACGAAAAGACGCTGTTTGAGTAGAACTTACTTCTCGCCGATGGAATACGGAGGCTATATGGGTGATTTGCTACCATTTAAGTGGCATGGCGTGAACGTTAAAATTGGCGGACCCTAGGAATATAGTTCGTCCGAGCACTTTCTATAGTGTTAAGTGTGAGTGATTTAGTCTCGTGTCCTAATTTGCCTGCACGAACGATAATATTACACAAGCAAATCTTGCAGAGAACTACTACCGTAGTAAATTCGACTCTCATCAAGTGTCCTACCGTTTATGTCATTGTGCCAAAGAAAGCTATCCACAAAAATACTGAGAAAAAAAGATCCAACTGAACAGCGAAACAGTAAGCTGAAAAAACGAACAAGTCACGTGCATTGATGCTCATCTCCTCTTCAGTCAATATCTTTTGAGCGATCCAAACATGCCGACTGTATTTGTTGTGAACTTCTTTTGAAGCCGCATATCTACGCACTTGACAGCCTCTTTTTATAAAGAACACAGAGAAATCGGTTGAAGTTAGATCTTTAATAAGTTAAAAAAAGACAAAAAGAAAAATACAATAAATCAAAAAATACTTTTGCCCGGGCTTACCGAGAAGTGTAAGAGAGTTGTTGCTGGCGACCAGATTTGAAGTGTTTGTGAAATTCTCATAAATAAAACAGTTTCGTCAAAACGTTAAGTACACTAAATAAATAATCTTTCTTTTATTCATTTTTGACATTTATTAAATATATAGCCGATAATATTCTAAAGCAAAACGCAAGCAAAATTATTACGCGTTCACTTCCTATTTCCATAGAAACTGACAGATTTATAAACACAGTATATATTTAGAGATTCTGCATGTCATAAAGCAATATTAATCACACTGGTCAACACAATTTTTGGTGACAAGAAAAAGAACGTTTTTAGCTAATTTGATGGTGCTGAATCCGAAAATGACCTTAGATCTTCATGGTTATCTACTGTTTTCATTGTACTGAAATTGCTCATTTTTGGAAAACAAATCTATTTATGTTCTTGGCTGATCGCAACATTTAGTTAATAAATGTCGTAGAAACCCATCAGTTTTCAGGTAGACCAAAAAAATTCATGTCAGCCATATGAAATGAACATCTTTTATAAAAAAAAGTGTTTT
Source organism: Ascarosepion bandense (assembly GCA_037127315.1). Taxonomy (NCBI): domain Eukaryota; kingdom Metazoa; phylum Mollusca; class Cephalopoda; order Sepiida; family Sepiidae; genus Ascarosepion; species Ascarosepion bandense. The sequence continues at coordinate 1,437,877 of JBBBDQ010002149.1, forward strand.
AATTCAAAATTTTAGACTAGAATTTCCAATTTGTCTCTAAAATTGAAATTAACTGATGAAATTCATCAGAAATACATTTTATCAGTAATACACTAATATGAGCATTATTGTTCATTTCTACATAGACATCTATATACTTTTCCGGATACTTGCATTAATGTCAGTGGTGAGCAAGGATAACTATTCCAGCAAGATATCAAAACAATAGAGGAGCGCTACCAGGGACGGCGGGAATGTGCATTTCTATACAGCAAAAACGGTAGCTAACCAAGAAAAAGTAAGGCTATTTTCAGATTTAGCGCTGTCAAATTAGCTAAAACATGTTTGGTCTCTCGACGATATTTCAAAATTTATTTAGTTAACCAGTGTCATTTATTCTAAACGATAAACCGAGAGATCATATTTTTACAAAGTTAAGTACAGCGTTTTATTCGGGCTGAGTCTGTTCATGAGAAACCTTTCAACTAGGAATGAATGTTTTAATAACAAAAACAATAACCTTTTGGCATATTGCACACATGGTTTGCGTCAAAATGACTCGAAAATGGCGACTCAAAAATGTGTGGCATGAATCTCATATTGCAGTCACTCTCCTGGCATGAATACTTTTGAAAATGTCTATATCATTATTTGCATTATTTAGTTTAGAACTGATATATTCATTTTTTTATTATCACAACGTCTCGGTCGCTGTCTACATCGGCTATGTTTAGGTGTCTGTCGATCCATGTATCTTTTAAGGTGCTTTTAACTGACCCCAGTAGTAAAAGCAATCAGGTTTAAAATCCCAACTTCTAAGTTCAGGACTGTCCCAGGTTTTAATAGCTTAGTGAAATAAAGCGTTGGTTCTTGAATGTGGACTCCTACTGAGTGAAGTCAGCCTCTGAGCCAAGCAATCCAGACAGTGGAAATAGGGTGAGCAATAACTGAGCAGTAATAAAAATAACAAGACAAGATGTCTTATAATGAGAAAAGAGGGGTTAGAAAATTTGAGGTTCACATGATATACAGAAATAAGTGAGTAACCTCACTAATGAGCTTGTATAAAATGGATGTCAGAATAGAGAATGGAAAAAATATTAAAAACATTATTTTTGCGAAGAACTAAAAAGACTTGGAAGATGTGAAGAGCCTTGATCGTTATATCCTGAAAAAGAAGTTATTTACATTCGACTAAAATCCTCATCATTTTCTATTACTATCAAAATATTACGGTCACTATATCATTCGGGCTAACTTCAATAATTGCATGTACTATACTTTGGTTCCGAAGATCCGTTATATGATAGCATCAGTTACAAGCTCAGTGAAATAAGGTTATCAATAACAGAGTAGTACTAAAACAACAAGATCAGATATCTCTTGACAGTGGAATAAGAACAAGATACTCAATAGATTATATAAACGGTTTAGTTCAATATTTCCTGAAATTTACCGAGATAAACAGAAAGAGTTAAAATGCTGTGATAATAACAACGAAGATGGGGACATTGTTACAAATGTAAACTATATAAATAATTTAGATTCGAAAATCCTTATGCTAAAAATTCAACCCCAAAAATATCTACCAGCCATTTTGGTGCGTACAAAAACAACTGAAACATCTTCTACAAAGGATGTGCTTCATGTAGGCAGGTTGAATATCCCAAAATTGTAGATGGCACATTTTAAAAATTGGTAAGAGCAAATCTACGAAAAACATAGTTAACATAATAAAATATTTCATGAGGAGCACCTCATATTTGATAATAATTATTTACTTTCGTCCAATCAATATATATATATATATATATATATATATATATATATATATATATGCGTGAAGGTGCGTGTATAAAAGTGCATATATAAATAAAACATGTATGTAAAATTTCAATATTAATATTTACTACACTTAAATTTCTTTAGTCAAAAACCACAATAAGAAGTGCAGTCGGTTAAAAGTGGTGGGTGAGGCTACTGTGTTATCGCTCTATGACAAGCTTTCACGTTTCGTTTTCTATTGGTACATTTGCATTAGCTTTATGTCTGGCTTGAGTGTTATATCTACTAGCAGTTATTCAAATGGATAAAAAGCTCTCAGGGTGTTTTTTGTTGAAGCTTTTTAGTAGACGGTGTTAATATCAACACGGTCTTGAACGCAATCTTTCTCCCACCTCTTCAGGTTGACCTCAGTGCCCAATTATATGGTGGTCCAAAAGTAGGAGGAAAATAAATGGAGTCAAGTCAAGTGAACGTCCTGGTCAATCAATTAAATCTGTTTCATCAAGATATACACGGACTGCTTTTGAATAATGTAGAGGGGCCCCATCTTGTGGGAAATAAAGGTCATGTGAATTAAGCTTCTGTACCACAATATATATATAAATATATATATATATATATATATATATATATATATATATATGCGTGAAGGTGCGTGTATAAATGTGCATATATAAATAAAACATGTATGTAAAATTTCAATATTAATATAGAAAAAGTAATCAGTTCATCTGAGGACTAAACGAATCAGTGCAAAAATTCCTTTTGTCTTTCTCTCTTTATCCCTCTCTCTCTCTCTCTCTCTCTCTATATATATATATATATATATATAGTGTTAAGTCATGATAATATTTTGTGGCAAGATTGTAATTTTTTCAGTAAATTTTGTTCATTAAAGGTATTTTGGCAAGCAACTTTTTTTGTAAAAAATTTGGGTGGCGACTGAGGATTGATTGTTTTTGGGCGAAGAAATTATAATTTTAACTGAGCAGGTTTATGCCAACTTGAAATTTCGTGAGGACATCGTTATGATGCCTTCACTCATCAAGGCTGTGATGACATCATAACGGTGTCCTCACGAAACGTAGAAGTCGACATAAACCTGCTGTTTAAAAAACAGAATCCACCATAAATTGCATAGACACTTCATGAAAATAAAAATTTATCTTTCGTTCTTTAGCAAATTGTGATAACACAGTTTTCTATGGACGTTGTGTATCATAGAAAACAAAGCATGGCGGCCTATAGACAAGAATTTGAATAGGAATCTACAGCAATGACAACGTTGCTGAAACATTTTTAGTCATACTTTTCGTCAACAACTTTCAGTATTACTTGTGATTGTCTAAAGGTAACTTGTATTACTCACTGAATGTACGAATAAATTTAATATTCCAATATTTATACAAGTTTTCCTTACCTGAAGTACGTATACATTTTTGGGCTGACTTGATATATGATAAAATTTGTTTCGAGTTACGAGAAAGGGATTTTAAATAATGGTTTCATTGCTATAAAATGTCAGTAGGAGCATAAAAATAAAACAAGAACAGCCTTTTGTAAATATGTTTGTCATGTCAAAGAAAAAAATTAAGAAAAAATAAACATTTCGCCTCTTTATATTAATAGGAATTTTTTAAAAGAAATCTATAGAGAGAAAGTAAATAAATGAGATATTGTATACTTTGCCATGTTCACAAACCAGAAAATATTATTTATCTAGATCAGGGAAATAATGTGGGCATGTTGGCATAGAAAGAAATATATATTTACGCGCTTCAAGGTTGGTTGAGAATGAAGGAACACTGTGAACCATATTGATATGGGATGTAAAGAAAAAAGTAAATATGGATTTGTATTTTATTTTATATATATTGGGATTTAACGACCACATCTCTACACAGTAAAAGGTTGGTATCGGACAAATTTGCGCTGTTTCGTATCCAATTGTTTTTGCTTTTTATCTCTTGTTCGATAATTTTACTGTAAAACTAAATGTTCAAATTTAAATTACAGTGTGTACTAAAAACATTTTCATCTGCAAAATATGAATATTTTTTAAAACCATTTCACCCACAAGATGTGTGACTGTCCTTAGTACTCATGGTATACAAGGTGCATTAAAGAAAGGATAAAAGATGGACTAAATTCAAGAAGATAGAAATTAAAAGCTGCATTTTGGAGTTTGTAGCTGTCAGAGAAACAACTAAACGGAAAGGAGTTTCACAGGTGGGAAGTACGAGAAAAATGTTCGAGTAGAAATAGCGGTTGCATTTAACTGTTTCAGCGGTAAAAAAATGGGATCTAGAAGCCAATCTGGTAGCATGCGTAAACTCACGTCAACGGAGAACAGGAAAAAAGCGCTTTAGAGCAGTAGCAATGAAAATATTTGTAGAGAAGATAGAGGGAAGCCACGTCAAGTCAGTGACAGAGTAAGTGAAGTTGAGATGCCAACTCCAGACTGATGATATTGCAGATCATTCTTTCGATTTTGTCGAGAACTTCAAGATGAATAACAAGAGCACCCAATCAGATATGGCAACAATTTGCAATGTTGTATTACTTGCAAGTGGTTGGTCTACCTCGTTACCAATGGAGGTCAACTAAAATGACAAAAAGTAACCGAATTATTATGAACAATTAAGCAGATACCCATTAAAAAGAAACTGATACAATATAAAGTAATAACAACTCAACTACCTGCAAATAATAAAACATTAAAAAGAAATCAACACAACAAAAGCAATCAAAAGCAATTAAGCCACCTGTAGAACCACTCACATACCAAAATAGGAAATTATACCAAGCTCCATACAAATAAGAAAAAAAAGATCCACAGCAGCAAATTAAAATTAAGCCCTGACAAGTAAAGGACATCATAATTGGGCCATCACGAATCTTAGAAGTCGGCATGACTCTGCTCAGTTAAGTGACAAACTTCTCCACGTTAATCTCATATATATATATATAGAGAGATAGATAGATAGATAGATAGTCATCCGCAGACAGATCTGTTTCGCTGTATCTCAGCTCATCAGTACGGTTAGACTCCGATTGCTTTTAACCCAGGATCGAAACCCGACCGAATTGGCCGTCAGTCGGCAATTCTACCTCTAGGCTATGGGCGTTCGGTAGAAGAAGACAGACTTTTAGCATGTATATTTTCATTATACACGCCCAATAGCCAGGGTGCTCTAATTCATTAGTGAATGAGCGATGCGTGCATGCGAGAGTAGCTACTGTTTTTCAAAGTCTACCATTCTTCCAGAGTGCTCAATCAGGGTGTGAGAGCGTAATATATGTATGTGTGTGTATGTGTGTGTGTGTGTGTATGTGTGCCAAGTTAAATTCATATTATTGATAATTTAATAATAAATAGCAAGCAAACGTTTACTTTCATTATTTAAAGCGTGACCAATACACAAGTATGGAGGGATGTCATGTAGACGCCGGTCCTTACAATGTCGGTTTCGCTGGTGAATGCAGAGATAGAGAAATAGAGAGATGGTCAGAAGTCAAGAGTTATCAAAGAAACTTGGAAATGCCTTTGTCGGTAACACTCCTATTGTCTAACGCGCAACGGGTTTAATCAAAGACTGCTTTTATACTTAACGAAAAACCGACACTCCCACAAAGTATTAGAATTAAATATTAGAACCGTCTACCATATGGTAAAAACCGAAGATTTTGCCTCGCATATGGGTTAGCTAGACTCGTGGGTTTGAATATACACTCGCAGTCTAATTATTGCGACATATTGCCAGATCTTTTTTAATAATATCTATTTAAAAAAAGATATACATTCGATTAAGAATATCTAAATTAAATAATTTGAACAAGTACACAGTGAACGGGTATTCCTTCTGGGGTGACCCAATGACCTGAGCACCTCTTGGGATTTTAATCCAGACCTCAAGTAGAAGTGATTCATTGCTAAATATATTGAGAAAATGACCGGTCCTCTATTCCACTTCATTAAGTAATTGACTCTTCTTGCTTTGAACTGGCTCTTGCCAACAAAGATGAGTCTTAATAAGAAAATATGACAAAGGGAACTTTCAGTAACAATTGAAACATAACAAGAAACCTCATTATCTATCCTCATAAATCCTGTTCTTGTATTGTCGTTCTTCCCTAATAATGTTTTTATTTATTTATTTATTTATTTATTGTTATCATAGACTTTCACTCTTAGGAACGCCTTGCGTCTTTGTGGCTTTATCGCCTGTCTTGGAATGAGATAATTTAAACAGAGAATTTAACACTCAGACGACATACTGAAGAAAGAAACGCAGAGAGAATCATCGGGTAATTTATCCTGGCCAGCTTGTGGGAATGGATAGCAGAATGGGAATTTATAGGGATAATTAGAGGAAAAACATTAAACTGTAAATTATAGGGTGTTGTGGAGGTCTGTGACTGCTAGGTTCTGAAGTGACAAAGCATATAAAATAAGGCTAGTTTGCCGTTGTATGATGTTTATCATGCTCGCGCAGCATTTCAGTTCACTAGCGCAGTGGATTTGGTCTTAGCAGGTGTTTACAACCATTTTTTCTGCCACACGGCTGGACGCCTGCTATAGCAAGCTCATTAACAAGTTCGTTGTGCATATCAATCTTCTGATGTAATAAGTTTTATTGTATCTGTAAATCCGGTGGTGTTGTACCAAACGAAAATAACACAAATACAAAAAAAAAACCTATTTTATTAAAAAAAATCATATTGTGAGGCCATCCAGAATTCAGTTAAATATGCATCCTATTCAGTCAGTCAGTTAAGTGCCATACGTGATACACGCTTTGGGCGATCATGTCTCCTTCGAGACATTAGTGACAAAGCAGATTTTTCCGCAGTAAAATGCCATTTATTTTTGTAGTAATTTTGTTACCAACCAAAGCTATAGAATCAAATCTGTTCTGTTATTCAACCCATAGCTGAAGGGAGAAGAGATGGATTTATACCTTTCGCAATAGCATTTGCCTATAAGTGAATACAACTATTTGAACACAAATTCGAGCTCGGAAATGAATGATCGTAACAAGATCTAGGAGATATGAGAAAAAAACAAGAATTATTAGAAGATACAAAAGAACAGGGCGTTGTGGAAAGACATGATCGCCTACGTCTTGAAAGAACACGGCACATACAAGAAGAAACAGATACATTTGGCGGTGTGGGGATTTTGGAACGCATAAATACGGCTTGAAAAATTCTGAACATACTAAAGGCAAGTGAGTTGGTGGGAACCCGAATATAAGACACCGAATTGAAATTGTGTTAATGCATAACAGATATAGGAAGACCGAAGTAGGTAGCAATTAACCGCTAGACGAGGAAGGAAAAGTTGGGTTCATGACTTTCCATGAACTTATGCAACAGCCTCTTCTAAAATTTCACATGTCAATTCTACTTTCGTATTTATAATCGGTGCGCTAGATACATATGTGTGTGTGTGTGGGGGGGGGTGTTATTAAATATGCATATTGTCTATACGTCTATGGCACGACGGTCATTCTTCCACAAGAATTTTCATACGGTAGAAACTAGTATGTAGTACAACATACGGAGAAGATATATACCCAAAACAATACCCTTGAGAACAGCTAAAGCAATGGCCGAAAGCGACAGAAACAATAAAAGTATGGAGAATCTTTCTATTCTTTAACTCCTAAAAAACACGAAAATGTTAGATTGCTGGAAAAACTCAATAAAAGATTTGTTAAATCATCGTTGTCCGCCGTATTCAATGAAAATATACTTTAAAAAGGTTCTTGTCCATATATATATATATATATATATATATATATATATATATATATATTGTGTGTATTTTGGGAGCATTTTTTCACTAATACAGGTTTCATTGAATAATATAGACAAGTTCTGTCTATTTATTTTGTGTAAGATCCGTTCGTATGATCTGATTAGCTTGATAGTGTTGTCATGGAAAGACGACAAGAAATCGCAATAATTGTTGTTCATCCGAAGATACACCTGTTTCGCTGTATCAATGCTCATCAGTGCGATTAAACATCTGTTTGTTTCCAGACAGGACTAAAACCCGACCGATTTGACATCAGTCGGAGATTCTATCTCTAAGCTATCGGCGCACGGTGGAGAAAGGCAAAAATTAGATTGCTATATCCACAATGCATACAAACGGTAGTAGCCAAGAGTATCCATTCAACCCATTGCTGGAGAACGATGCGTAACTAGCGATGAGTAGATACTGTTTTTATAATCTACCATTTTACCCAGAGTGATCATTCGACGGGCATAAATAGCCATCCGCAGAGAGGTCTGTTTCACTGTATCACAGTTCATCTGTACTATTAGATATCCGAGTGATACCAGTCAGAATTGAAACCCGACCGATTTGACATCATTTGGAGATTCTTCCTCTAAATCATATTGAAAACTTAGCCCTGACGTGTGAAGACACCATAACTATGTCCTCACGAAACTTTGTAGTCGGCATGACTCTGCTCAGTTAAATGGTAACTTCATCCACATTAAACCTTTTAACGCTCTACCTCTACTCCGATGTCAATCATTTCGCAATGAAAATCTACTTGTCAAGAGAATGTTTCTACTAAAAAGAACGAGATTAGCGGCGCTCAACTTTATCATAACTCAACACTATACACTTTTAGCTATACTATTTGTCATTATCGAGGATAAAGTTTACTTTACTTTAACTGAATGCATAGTGTTTATGTATGACGCGAGTCATGCGTATTTTTTTATATTTTGAACATTGTTAGAAAATTATTGTCTTTTTCTTAGTTGATATTATTTAATGTTGGATTTTTATTTTTTTATTAATAATGCTTTTATTAATAAATCGTGGAAAAATAAGATATTCGGACATTTTTATGATCACATGAAAAATTACATCAAAACTTAACCATAATACCCTGTCAGTCATTTGTAATGAAACCTGCACACACACACACACACACACACACACACACACATATATATATATATATATATATATATATATATATATTATTTTAGATAGAGAAGATGAATTACTAGTATGCATAACAATATTAATTCTGCAATAACAAATGTTGTGTCTGAGATGATTGCGTCAATGGATTAGTCGAGCGAAATATTGATTGATGAAAACTGCGTTTAGAATTGCTAAAATTACCAAAAGACAGTAGAAGCAACCGAAGTTGAATGAACTTCGCCAGACATGAAGCCATTTTCAGACTGTAATAGAAATTTATATTACAAACAAAAATACGTCCTGGGATATTTTTTCATTTTTTTTTTTTTTTTTTTTTTTGCTTGTCTCCTTTTCGTTTTTTTCCAATCATTATCTTCATATTCATGTTTACCAAAATGATGGAGGGAAATAGCATGGCAAACTTCATAAGCCCAGACAAAGTCTAATAAAGAGAAATGACCATCAGAAAGAATGTTTGAAACTTTTAAGTTGTGCCAGATTGATTGTTTTAATTCTTTTTTCGGGCAGTTTTACTATTTCAAACTTTTGTCGTGCCTATCTCGTTCCTATCTCCCAATTATTCTTTCGTTAGTTGACGCGTTAATACTTAATAAAACACAATTACTATTACTATTAACAGATTCACTAAACCGAGACAATCAATTCATATAAAGGCAATGTAAATTTTTATACTATTTTTCACCAATACAAATTCAAAGATCACTCATTACGTACCAAGCTGATTTTTCATAATTATTTCCCAGCAAGAAAAGGTAGGACCACCACTGGTGCAGGGGGGTTACAGTAAGAAAAAACATAAGGTACTCGAGATGTCGCGGAAAGGATAAGAGAATGATAGATAACAATGAGATAGAAGTTAACAATTTACATTGCATTTAAAGGTTTAGAGATTGTAGCTATCAGGGGAAAAAACGGAAAGGAGTTCCACAAACAGAAGGTGAGTGCTACACCATCGTTATTCCCATGGCAAATGTTCAAAAAAGTCTCATTATATTTTTTTTTTATTTTGGAATATACTTCTGCTACTATTGCTGTTGGAACAACAAACACCTTCACAGATAAGCGAAAAACAACAACACGTGCATATAAAATATTACCTTATATTTTATTCTCTTCGGCAATAGTTGTGTGTAGAGGAGTGGTCAGAGTTAATCACACCCGCATACGTGGGAGTAGATTGCTAGGTTCGTCTTCCGTTCTCAACTGACGCCTGACTTAGTCTGCCGACTCAACTGTCTTCCAATATATATATCGCAAATCCCGTTTTGACATGTAATGTTTCAGCCACATTGTTTAGAAACACAATCTGAATTTTACATTATCTGACCTAGACTACGCTGGTTATCAAAATACAATTCAGCCCGTCACCTGATGTCTACATTATTTAATTTTCAAAACAGTTATTATTTTCAATAATTTCCTTTTTTTTATGGTGCCCTATCTATATTGGAATGAACTCTTCTACCTTCATAAATACTAACCTGCGAGACTTACTAAAAGAGGCTGTCGAAACGCAGTGTACATTGACAGTTCGGACGGACACTTCTATCTGCCGACTAATAACACTCTTATTTTGTATGTATGTTATTTTGTATGTATTCCAATACACTGGTTCAACCTACCTTTTTCTCGTGTCTTTCTTCCTGGCTCTAACAGGCCACAACATTTTTGCTAGCCAGTTTGCATAATTTGGCTGTTTCATAAAAATACATTACTCCGCAAAATTACGCACCAGATCAGATAATATATAACATATACTTTTTTAAATTCAAAACTTTATTTCCGCTGTTAAATAATGTAATGTTGATGGCATAAGAATATATTTGATATATACCGCCTCTCTTATATCGAGAAGGTTTTTGATATTGCGATTTAAATGGTGTTTTTGTATTTTTAACCAAAATATTTCTTAAGGGTTCTTGTAAGTTATGGGTTAATATTTTTTATTGCACTGTTGTTGATGTGAAACGTCAACTCGAAGTAATAGTATGTCTAATATAGGTAACTGATTTATGACAAGAAACACAGTCTTGTACTGAGCATTGAAATTCATACCCAATATTAATCATCGCTAGTTTAGATTTGATGGGGTTCTTTTTTCTAGAAACAAGGTTTGCATACTTCCATTTTCTATAATACATTATAAATTTTAGATTCTTGAAGTGTTAAGGCAGAAATATGGTGTTTAATAACTTTCCGTGTAACGAAATCATCCTGTTTATAATCATTGTGTATTAGGTTTCAGTAAAATATTTTGATGTTTTTTGTGTGTTATTTTTAATACTGGTGCCGAGTATTTTTGAAAGAATAATTTTATTTGTTCGTCAATGATATAGATAGAAAAATCATTGCTGACAAATATTTGTTTTATGTGATTTAGTTCACTCAAAAATGTTCTTTGGGAGGAGAAAGTGTTTTTTGTAATAAATCAATTACCTGTTTGAACATACTACTATTACTACTTTGAATAACCGTCTTACGTGCCACCCATATAACAACACTGCAATAAAAAAAAACATTTATTTACATATAATTTACAAAAACCCTTAAGAAAAACGTTTCGTTGAAAATACAGAAATAAATCACAATATTAAAAGCACTTCATTAAAAGAGAGGCTGTATAAATCAAAACAATTTCTCCTACCATGAAATTTATATTATTTTACAATAATTTGGAGTTTTCAAAGTTTCAAGATGTCCAGTCGCGTACGTCATGTGGTAGCTTTTAAAGAACGCCCCTTTGCAAAAACTGAAAAATTAAAAGTAAATAAATTACGTTCCAGTCAAATTATGAACATAAAATAACAACATCAGAACAATAAAATCCTTCAAAATGGCCAGTAAAGTGACTGAAATCGCTTGGAATTTCAATAATTATGAAGCATTTTCATATTTCCTATCTCCAGCAAAACGGAAATATCTGAGAATACTGGAAAAATTAAATCAAAAATTAATAAATCTTCCTCGTTGGTTGTTTTTACTGAAACATGATTAAATGAATCATTGTTGCCTAAATATACATGAATATATGAGGTAGATACTGGGAGAAGGAAGTGGAGATTGAGGGAAATATGGGGGATGTAGTGTTCAAGAAAACGTCAACGCTATACTGTGCTTCTGAGTAGCAGTTCATAGGAAAAAGACGTCCTGGTGAAAAACCTTAAGAATACTATAGGAGAGAATTGCAGAGGATTTTGACAACATGGATATAGCATGAAATATCATTCCTTTAAAGGTCTGACATGATGAGATTGAAAGATTGAAGAGCTAAACGATTAAATTTTTAAATTTTCTTTGCAATAGACAAGTTTGTTCTAAATGTTCTAACTTATCTTTTCTAACATACAAATTTAATATGGTGTGGATATTTCTGCTATCGTAGGAAAAAGACAGATCAATGAGCTGAGTTCAAATTCAAAACGACTCATTTGCGTTTATTTTTGCAAAATGAAAGAGGCATCCCAACTATGGATTAAATATTGTTTATGACAGGATTAAATCCATTGTAAGAGAACGAAAAGAGTAAATGCCAAACCGTGGAGAAGTCAATGAAAAACAATTACATTATTTGTTTCCACGAATATATTATTTTTGGGTTTAGTGGTTTAGTCACTGTGAACGTAAAGTGGAAAGTCGTAAATGTAAATGTCTGAAATCGGGGAACTAAAGAATGGAGATTTTCGGAATATTTGCCGGGAACTTAACAATAATGTTGTGATAGGCTGGTAACTTTATGTCTACAGGAAAGATGCTGAAAATTGAAAAAATATATCATCTACACGATCGCGTAAATGATCTTTAAATCTGTCATGTCTTCAAGATCGGGATTTGGTAACTCAGGTGCATACATTGCAGCTGTACTCATTTTTTTTATCTAATCTCACTTTTGAAGAATTTCTTTTCAATCAGAAAATAATTGCGCATTCACTGCTATTAAGAGTCAACAATACAAGGCAACGTCCAAAACTAAATGGTACGAAAGTGCGTCGAAAGAAATTTACCTTATCTTCTATATTACATCACTCATCGTTCATTTTATCACTTAATATCATGTGATATCCAGTTAAGTTCTATACATGATACACATTTAGGTGATTTTGTCTCTTTCGAGATATGACTCACTGAGCGAAGATTTTCCCTGCAGAAAATTGCCAACACTTTCTTTGCCAACCAATGCTATAGAACCCAGTCTTTTCTGTTCTTTAACCCATAGTTGAAGAGAACAGTCGGATTAATACCTTTCTCAAGGGCATTTGGGTGTAAGTGAATGCAACGAATTCAAGTAGAATATCCGATTTCTTGTTCCGACTTGATATCCTTCTCACCACAGCACACATCCTATGTAATATTTTAATCATTAAAGCAGCATATTGCTTAACCTATTAACTCTAATAAGGCAATATTGTTACAGTTGAATTTTAAAACATTTAGATGTGTGTATAATTGCAGTGGTATCCTGTACATGTTTGATGTAGCTTAAACCTTTCGAAAAAATAACTATTGTAACATGAGCAATATAATTAAACTTGTTCGAATTGTGATAAATAGAGTGCGTATTGGAAATAGAACAAGAGCTTTCGTGAAAGACACTGGGGCAACGAATACTAAGCTCATGATCAGACTGCTATCAGAAAGATCAATACAAATTCAGAAGTGTGTATATCTATCTTTTATAGATTATGCAAAATCATTTAATAAAATGCGTCACAAATAATTGTTTAAACTGTTAGGTAAGCTGTATTATTAAGTTATTATAATAATCCAGTACTTATATTATTAGAAATTGTATTGTATAGATACAACTCTTTCTCGTAGACTCACTTGCAATATGTCCGACTAAATAGAAATACAATCATATATGATATATAAGCACAAAATTAAAAATAATATACGATACTCTGTTGGTAATACAATAATGGTCTGTAAAAGAAACTGCAAAAGGGATTACAAATTTTATAAATTCTTTTGAAGCAACCTAAAATCAGCAAGAATATAAATAAGAAAAGCCCAAACTAAAAGGACAAATAAAAGAAAGGGATGGAAGAATGTGGCCTGATGCAGTCAATGAGTTGACTGGAAGATTCTTCGCAAAGACTGGCGCACAACCGAGATGTGTAGTGGGAGCGTATCACATCCTCCGATACGCAGCCAATTATGAGACTAGAGTTAATCACGATGAGCCGTAAATGATGTAAATCTTCGGAACATAGACATACCATACTCATTTGACATCCCTAAAACATGAATTCAAAAATAACATCACATTCTCCTGACATGGAGTAAATTTAAAAATTAAATAAAAAACATGGCGACATCTCATTATTAGAAGTTACAATTTTAGCAACATTATATATACAAATGCGACAGTTTTGATATCAGACTGCAGAAATGTCTTAATGAAGTTAAAAAACAGCGTGATTTATTTAGAAAAGTTATTAGGATGTGCGTTGTGGTGTAATGGATATCGGCTCGAAATGGGAAATTCGAGATCCGAGTTCGAATTTCAGTCGAATTCATACCATTCATTTACGGGCAAATACTCTTAGGAAATATATGAATACATCTCTTCTCCTTCCAGCTAAATATCAGGATAAATTGGGTTCTATTGCTTTCGTTGGCTACCGGTCTACCGCAGAGATTAGTGGCAATCTACTACGGAAAAATCTTCTGCCTAGCCAGTCATGTCTCGAAAGAGACATGATCACCTAAGCATGTATAAAGTATGATACTTAACTGAATAACTTAGAACTACGAGCAACCAATCTGTATACGGGTAGAAAATGAATTCATTAAGTACAAGAAAAAAGTAAGGGGTCGAAGACAAGGATGCCTCTTCTCATCAGAAATATTTAACTTTGACAGTGAGTTTATTCTGGAAGAGAAGAGTAATTTTAACAGTATGTATTATTGGTTGGCCCAACGTTAATAACATTAAAAATGCAGAATACACAGTGATGATAGTAGACATAGAATGTAAACTAGGGGAAACCTTCAAAAGGTAGTAAAGGAAAGCAAGAAAGAAGAACTAACTTTCAATTGCAAGAAGATATATTGTATAGTTGTCAAATAAAGGAAGAGCACAACATGAAAATTCCGAATTAAAGATAGAAAAATCATGCAAGTACAAAAACAAAATATCTAGATGTTAAAGAGAGCGCAGAAAATGCGAAAACGAAAGTAGGGGACGAATGAGGGAAATATGCCTTCCAAAAGTTAAGCAAATTATTAAGAAACAGGACATTTTGTTATGAACAATAAAAAGAGTACTGACCTTTGATATCGGTCTTGCTATAAGGCAGTGGATGGTAGACAATATAATCACGGATAAAGAAGAGACTCGAGGCAACAGATACATGGTTCTACAGAAGGATGCCGAGAATATCATGAGGTGAACATGTGAGCAACGGCAGCGATTTAGGAAATAGAAAAACGACACTTTACAGATAAATTTATAAGCATCGAGGGATAGAAGAAAACAGATTATAAACTACTCAACGATATCCTGTGAATGGTTGGCATAACTGAGATTAGGAGAGATAACGAAAAAGATATACAATACTAAAAAATGTATGACTGCCCATGTCCTCTGCAGAACAAATTAATAACACAAGAAGATGAGTAGGAAGGGATGTTCTTCCACATACTTCAATATTCACCAGATTTAGCAGTAACAGATTTTCATGTTGCAATCGCAAGAACATTTAATAAGTGACAAAACTTTCAAAAACAGATAATATACGAAATTGAAGACATTCAATCAAAATTCTAGAAAATATGAAACTGAACATTAGATTTTCCGTTGAGCTGCATAGTTTAAATGAACTAAATTAGTTTTTTATAGGAGCGTGGGCGGGTGGTTAGAATGTTCGAATTCTGACCATGAAGGCCGGGTTCGAATCTAACCATGGTCGATTTCTCAGGAAGGTATACTTCTTGATGTTATTGGTCTGGAGGAGGCGATCCCAGCATGTGGCACCTTTGGAAAATTGCCAGAAAACCATACCACGGTTGGGATGTAGATTAACCCTGTTTCGTCGACGTAAATTAATATGCTGAAATTCGAACTCATGATGAATATCGATGTCGTTGCATTTAGCAGTGAATAATTGTTTTTGACTTTGGAGTGTTAAACTAACCTCTTTCGTTTGAAATTCATCATTAATTGCCTTTCAAAATTCGGTATTACTTCCTTTAAATGTTGAATAATTATATTTTCAATCCAAACAAGTATATTCGGCTTTGCAATTTTTTATTTATTATTTCTAGATTTCTTACAAGTTTTTAAATGAGTGAAATTAGGTAGCCATCGATAGTTTCTATCACGAAGACACAAATCATATTGAGCGTGGATTTGAGCGTCTTGGCCTTGTTGTTCACGTCAGATATATTAAATAATTATATATAATAATAAACAAAATAAATGTATTTAATCGTAATGGTAATATTAACTGTTTTTTATCAGGAACTACCAGTATAGCCCGCGTTGCTCGGGTGTAATGAAAGCTTTAAAACTAATCTATGGTCCTGGAGCTCAGACTCTTTGGAGATTGGCACAAAAGACTAAAAAGCAATAGTTGTTTCCAGTTAAAGCGAAACTGTAGACTGAAAGAAAAATGAATCGATGTAAGTCAAATTTTGATTTTCTGGTATCGATATCAAATAAGTTTTTCGTCATAAACTGAATTTTGAAGTCTAAATAAGTCCTCTGAGTAAATGTTATCATGGCTGAGACGAAGAACTACAATTATACGTACATAGAGTCAAACACGAAGCAAAAACTAAAATAAAAGGGCTGAAAAAATCCAGACAGACAGGCAGATAAACAGACACACACACACAAAGATCTTGCCTTTTATATATATGTATTATCGATTTTTTGCCCTATTGTAAGAACTGCAACCTTGAAACTTCTGAATATCGTTTCTTATGTCTTTGTCTATGAGTGTATCAAATTTGATTAAAATCGGACCACTCCTTCTATAACCCGATTTTTTCGATTATAGATTTTCGATATTTATCAGGGGTACCTCGACACAAAACCTAGCTAAGAACACTCGCAGACGCTTATAGTACAACTGTGTAAATTTTCAAGAAAATCACTTCAGATGTTTCGGAGTCTATAGGTAACGGACACACAGACACACACACACACACACACACACACACACAAAGAGAAAGTTCCATTTATAAATAAGTTTAGATATTCGACAATCATTGACCGACTTACCAATGCCACTTTCAGTTGAAATTTATGAAATCTTGTTTTAATTTGTCTGTATTTCCGAGATTGTAATTATTTACACTATTTAATTGTTCGGACTGTTGTTCTCATATGTGTTGCCATATTCACGACGATTCGGCTGTTGTACGGTCTGACCTTCTTTAATTGATTGAAACTTTGAACTGAACCTTTTATTTTGTTCACCTATTATAGCAGAAGTGAACAAAACCTTTAGAGAATAGGGTAGGAGGGAGATAATCAATACTACGACATCTGGAAGACGCATGATTCATGGAACTTGAAAAATCTTTCCCGGTGAACGAAGTAAATGGTTCAGTTCAAAATTTCTATCACCTGAAGATGGTCGGAGTGCACAACGTCTGGAACGTCTAGTTTAATTGTTTAAATCTTGTTTTAACTTTTATAATTCTTCATGAAAATATGTTTCGCAAGTCCAGCCGATGTTATCGCTCTTTCCACGATTAATGGAGACTTCCTTCTTAACCATATATTTGAAGTTGACCGTCAACAAATTAATAGATAATTACACCGAGGAGGTAATTATTATATAGTAGATGTAGCAATACTTGAGATTCAGTTCATTAATATTAATAAACAACAATTGAAAAACTAACCACAGCTTTATACCCAGTATAATCAAACCCTGTAATAATTACTAGTGTGAATTTATTTATATATTTCCTGTCCCAACTGTAATAGAAATGGCGGGAAAATTATTTTAAGTCTATAATATTATGAGTCATTACTTGGTCGTTTTGATAATCTATACAAGCAAAAAAACATTTAACTGCATTAAGACAAAATTAGTCCCCAGTACCTGTTTAATTAATCGGTTCCTTTACTCATACATTTCATAGATTGCAGTCTTATTTGTTCAAGCTTCTGATGTGAGGCATCCAGGTACCTTTGTCTATTAGGTAATCGTCTTATTTTAACTTCGTCTTGAAATAGAATTTTTCGTTCTGTTACTAATCTTTACCTGTTCGTCTCAATGTTCTCGACAGGCTCCAAAAAAAGAATCTGTAATGTGATTGGTCTCGACCTGGCAGCTCGACTCCAGCCACTTTCTCATCGGCAGGATGTGGCTTTCCTCTGTCTCTTCTATAAATATTTTCATGGCTTCTGCTCCGAAGAACTTAGGTCACTGGTGCCCCCTTCACAAGAATTTACTTGGGCAGTCAGACTGTCATCAAGGTCACACCCTTTTACAGTTAGATCAACCAAATGCAGGCGACAATTCTACTCCATCAGCTTTTTTTCTCACACTTTCCGCCTTACATATACTTGCTTTCCTGACGGCTATAACCTCCAAGAATTTAAATGCAATGTCAATTCCCATCTCTTATCCACTTAACTCCAGCCCTTTCCACATCACTCTTTGTATCTTGTTCCTTTCCTTTCTCTCTACATTCGTAACAATCTTCACTCCTGTGTTCATATCCTTCTCTTGCCCTTTCTCTTTCTTTCTCTGTAGCTTTCACTCTTCTCCTGCCTAAAACTTTAATTCTCTTATGTAGCCCCCTGCACATCAGTGGCGGTACCGCTTTGCTTGGGGGTGAAATGATAAAAAAAAAACCTTCCTAGATATATTTCCATTTCATCGTTATGATATTTTAAACATGAAAAGATATTGAGCAAAACGTGACTTATATTATACTAGGCGTAAACAATGAATCATAAATATCATCAGACGTTGAAAAAATATAATTATAATTAAACGAGTCGTTGCCCGCTATTTTAGTTTTTAATTCTTTTGATCCGCTTTATTTCAATACTTTTCTTTAATTGCATCTCACAATGAAAACCTTCTAGCAATCACCGTCATTTTGATTGCACATAAACACTAGTCTTATATTAATATAGTTTTACTCCGGAGCCAAAAATGGAAATATATTTTATGACGAATTTACTTTTATTTAAAATCTTTCAAAGGTAAATTGTTTTTACTTTTTGGTCACTTTTCAGATGGTTGATTTTTTTTTTGATTTTTTTTTTTGCACTGTTTATTCAAATAGACTACCATTATCCAAGAACGATACGGCTAGCAGGTGTCTTCAAGGGTGATAACTGGACTTATATCTATTATCCGATCATTAAAGAAATTACAGATATGACAGTCACATATATTGTGCAACTACAAAGTGGCTTCTTATGTAAAAAGATTTATAAGAGAGTAATTTTCCTTGACCGAGTTACTTTCAAAATATAATAAAATTAAATGAACGTTTTTTTTTTTTCTTTGTTTTTCTTTATGGATGGTTTTCTTGTATATATATATATATAGATATATATGTGTGTGTGTGTGTGTGTGTGTGTGTGTGTGTGTGTGTGTGTGTGTGTGTGTGTGTGTACATTTGTGTGTTTATGTAATTTTTCTGACTAATCATATATTAATTGTTTAATTGTCGTATTTGTCATTGGTTTACTTGTGGTACAAGATGCAAAAATAATTCTAGAACTCCCTGGATTTGTTTCATTTTACACACACACACACGCACGCGCGCGCATGCACGCACGAACACACACACATACACAAACACACACATATATATATATATAATTTTTTATTTGGGGTGTAATCCTTATTTTATGCAAATTTCATTAAAGACGACTGACATGGTACTGCTATTCTTATATTATTTAATTTTCCTTGTGTTCATATAAGTGCTTTATTTTGGGTTTTTTTTTTCTAGTCATAAAGTGCGTAAAAATAATCCAAATGTACTATATATAGGTGCGATTTCGTCTGTTTTATTAACCGATTTCAATATATATATATATATATTGAAATCGGTTAATATATATATATATATATATATATATATATATATATATAATATGGCGTTTAAGGCAAAAATATTTTACTGTAGGCAATGGTAAATTTTAAAACAAAAAACAAACACCAGTCAACCGGTTTCGTCCCCTTACGTCAAAACTGTAAACGAGTAAACAAATTATAAGAAGAAATTTTGTAAGATGTGAGTTGTGGTGCAATAGATATCGACTCGGAACGACAAATAGGGGAGCCAAGTTGAAATTCCTGTTGAATTCGTTGCATTCACTTACACACAAATACCCTTTGGAAAGGTATTAATCCATCTCTTCCCTCTACTTATGGGTTAAATAATAGGACAGATTGGGTTCTATAGCCTTTGCTGGCAACCAGTCTACCGCAGAAAGTAATGGCAACCTACTGCGAGATAATCTTCTGCCCAGTCAGTCATGTCTCTGTCTGCCCAAAGCGTGTATCACGTATGGCATTTAACTCACTTTTGGTTGAAATTAATAAAATATTTCTCTTAAAACATCTTTTTAAGAAAATGGGTTTCAGAAGTCCAGTAGTTGCTATCGCAATTTCAAGTATTAATGAAGCCTTTCATCTTAACCCTTTATTTTAACTGTTGTGAAACGTGAACATATATTATTTTTTCTCTGTGACTTTCTTTATATGAATCAGCAAAACCCTTAGGAAGATTTGTGTATATTTTAACATTAATTAACATTATCATTAATTAACATTAACATTAATTAACATTAATATTAATTAACATGATTTTATTTGTCACGACAATCCTGTTCTTCTTAATTTGATTTATCGAACTGATCATTATCATTCTTAAATCCTCTATCATTATTTAACTTTCTGATCGTTCATTATTAATTTTATTGTGCAGTTTTTTATTTAATCGTCTTCTCTCATCGTCTGTAGAAATTAAAGTTGGTCAATCCGTATTAAAAAAAAAAAGAGTAAAAAACACCGAAAAATATAATTAATTAAAAGAAGCTTGTCAAAGTAGTGATTAAGGAGCATTTCAAGTGCTTCGAGAGAAATGAGAGAAAGGCAAAGAAAATGGAGGCGAATAATTGGCCTGGAGAGATATGCGAGGCATGAATTGGAAATTTAAAATAAAGAATAGATCGATGTATAAATAAACATCTGTGCATGTGTGTAGGACAGACAGATAATAAACATAGATAATTCCATTAGATACCGGTAGGTGTAAGACAGTATGATAACGAACACTGATATTTTCAATATCTATCTCATTAATGTTTTATTTAAACCAAGATAGATTTTGTATAAATTTTAGGCTTAGGGGGGTTATTATTATTTGCATTATTCATATTCGAACTATTATTCTCATCTTTGTTCAAATTTAGTTGAATAAATGTTTACTGCCATCATTTTGTTTGGTGTTTTAATTTCCCTTAAAAATTGGCATGTATTAATCCATCTCTTCCCTCCACTTATGGGTAAAATAATAAAGCAGATTGGGTTCTATAGCCTTGGCTGGTAACCAGTCTACCGCAGAAATTAATGGCCACCTGCTGCGGGATAATCTTCTGCCCAGTCAGTCATGTCTCATGTCACACACACACACACACACACACACACACACACACACACACACACACACACACATATATGTGTGTGTGTGTGTGTGTGTGTGTGTGTGTGTAAAGGACCATATCTTCTACTGTTAAATGTCTCTAAAATTTTTAACATGTCCATTAATCACCTTTCTCCTCTTCTTCTTTCCTCTTTTTGTTCAAATTCTATCTTCCAACTTCCAATTCTGACTTCCCATTTTCTCTACCCCACTTACCTGTCATACATAATTCGCCAATATAAAGTAAAAATTTTCCATCTCCCTTCACACTACCTAATGAGACAGTGTTCGTTCAATGTCGAAACAAAATATACACATTAAAGTAGATGGTAATTTGTACATGTACTAAACTATAATTTATAATAAATATTCATAGCTCTATTTTTATATTGAGCACTGTTTTAAATTAGTGTTTTGGAGGTTGTTAATATTCTCTTCGTTCCTTATATATATATATATATATAGTTACGCGAATTGATAGTTTAAACCGAGCTATTTTATATATTAATAAATATACATATTTTCCTACGTCGCTGGCATGACACAGAATTTCATACGTTATACAATCATCAGGTGCATATTATAAACGGACTGTTAAAAATTTTTAAATTTATTTTCTTAATGAATGTACGCAATGAAAAAAAGGTATATACAAGAAACAAAACAAAATCCAGTTAGTAATACCCACTAATCCTTCAAATGTGGTAGTTACATCAGTTAAATGGACGAGATTAATGCGAGACCTAAAATATATATACTAACAATTATTTAACCAAAAACTCACTCATCCAAACACAACACAAAAAGGAAAACAGGCTTGAAAGATGCACCTGATGATTGCATAACGCATGAAACTCCGAGTCGTGCCATCGACGTAGGACAATATATATATATATATATATATATATATATATATATATATATATATATATATACCTAATGAAATGCAACTTTTATGAGGAGAAGTAGAAAGAATTCCTGTCATTAGAAATTTAAACAGACGGTGAAAAACAGGAAATCAAAATAGAAATCAAACCAGAGTATAAATCTAATTCTTAGGGGAGAAAAAGAAAAAAAAAAGAAGACAAGCCAAGTTGATTGTGAAATAATATGTTGAATAAAAGCGCTGAACGGTCAAAGCTATTTTCAGGCGGTCGAACCGCTGCAAGCTTACGCGCTTTTGGTTCTGTGAATCGAGCTATTTATGCGCCAGAATGCAAGAATAAAAAACACAAACATATAAGTTGTGAAATGGGAAAGAATCTAGGAATAATTTAATAATAGAATAAAATAATGAACGAACGGATCGATGGGTAATATAATCAGCGCGGAGAACAAAAACTGCGAATAAAATAGAGGCTGCTTATTAGGAAGTATTGGCAGTAAAAACACAAAGAAATTCGGAATTATGGTAGAAAAATCAAAAACACGAATAAAGGAACGTGGAATGGAAAAAAATAAATGTGAATGTAGCTTAACGGTATGAAAAAATAACGATAGTAATTTGAAATGGAAATCAGAACGAGGCATCAACAGCGTTTCCTAATCCACCATCTTTATTTTATTATTATTTTCTATAGTTTTATTCTTGATTACTGATTTGACATCAAATTCGACGATTCACATCAAAAATATATATCCAAGATAAACTCCATTATTATTACTTTACGTACATTACAAGATTTTAAGAATATATAATTTACGTTATATCAAATTGTCAACACTATCTCCCAAAATATACTAAATTTGACCTTGCGTGAGTGCTATTCGCTTTAATTGGTGTATCAGTAAACTTAGCATAATATATAAAAGTATCAGCCTTTTAATGGAATATATTTCTTCCAAGCTTTATTCGTGATTCATCTGATAAAATATGAAGAATTTATTTATGTTTAGATTTTTTTCTATGAAATCTGGTAACATGTACCAGGGAATTAGCGAGAGAAAAACAAATTAACGGATTTGCTCAAAGAAAATGCAAGAGAATTACGTCAAAATCCGCGAACCTGTTTCCTTATTTAATAGTTGTTCTTGGTTCAATTTGTAATGTATATAAGTAGATAGAAAAAGCAAATGTTGATAAGATAGCAAGAGTCACAAAGGACTGCTCGAGAACTCAAATCAGGCCTACTCACCTGGTCAATCGGGTTCAGGGATAATACGCGCCAGTCCTGTGAAAAACTGTAAGACATTTAGATCAACAAAAGATTTTGATGTAATTGTACCAGTGTATTTATGAACATTTAAAATATTCCTAAAATTTGTAGAAGTGTTTTATCTTTATTTTTTTTACAAATATCATTTACAGACTGCGAGAGTTAAATTTTGTATTTTTAATTTCGCACAGTTTTTTTTGTTTGTTTGTTTTTCTGACTGCACAGTATAGAAGAGACAGTTCGGCACTCTCTGTGAGAAAAAGAACACTGTCATGCAATTCACTCCGTCAAAAATTTGGAAACGGTATGTTGTTGGTATTTGCGCCTGAAACTCTAATACGAACATTTTTGAGTGTTTGGATGTCAATCGGGGTATTCAGAAATAGTTGGATGAATATAATGGTGGTTAAGATGGTACAGCAGTGAGGAAAACTCTGATCGATCCGATAAAAAAAGAACTCATGAATTTGTTAGTGAGGGCCTCAGACTGAATATGGAGGCCTACATCGTGCCTTTAGGAGGTACTGTTGCTCTGGTTCAAGAGGGTAGCTACTGGAAGACTATATTCCTGGCAATAGAACTCTGCACTATGCCACACAAGCAGAAGAACCCAGTCATGGCTGTCAGATAATTTCTGCGACCACATTATCCCATAAACCTGGCCAGCTAACTCTCCAAACTGCAACCTCTTTGATTATTATGTGTGGGGAGCAGTTGAACAAGAGACCAACAAAACTCCCTGTAACACCAAAGATGAACTGAAGGTCAAAATTATGGCAACATTCACTAGCTTAAACAAGGAGATTCTGAAGTCGTCTGGAGTCCATTGGTGAACCCAATGGCAATTTTATTGAATTAATTTACTCTTTAGTATTTTAATAGTATTTTTGTGTACTTTTGGTAAATATATCTGATGTCATTTTTTTTCATTTTTGCCTGATTTAGACGATAATTTATCCATCGCACCCTGTGCAATATTACTGATATCTAAAGTGTGACTACCAATCCAACACGTTGTTTCTAAACAATTAGGAAATTTATATGACTATCCAGGGAGTGAAAAGACATTGGGATTACAGTACCTTGTCTACCCTCGGACTTTTAAGTAACAGCCAGTTTTGTACGCTTACCAGAACTATACAGTACAGTGTCTTATATGCTGGTATTTATTCAGCGTAGCATAGTGTAGTACAATAACACAATCACGGAACCTTTAAGATCAGTTTTATGATAGTAGTCTTTGCTAGGTTAGATTAACAAGGAATGAACCATAGCAAGGGACCCGACAGAAATGAATTGAGCATCAAATTATCTGAAACTAGGCAGTTACTTTAGGACATCTAATGAAGATCAGAAGTAGTATATTACTTATTGTCAACTTGTCTCGATTACTAATTAATTAACGTAATTGAATTTAAAATTGTGGAACACCTGGGGAAGACCAACCCCCACTACAGTAGTAATTGCCTCTTACTAATTATTGCTTTAGACTTTATTTAATACTAAACTAAATACCAAATTTGTCATTGGTTCTCGGTTAACCAATTCATAAAATTTGGGAAGATGTGCCGGTGATGTAATGGTTGGCGACTCGGAATGAGAAAACAGAGAACCGAGTTTGAATTGCAGTCGAGATCTTAACATTCATTCACGTGCAGACACCTGTGGCAAAAGTATGAATCTATTTCCCACACCCTAGTTTTGGGTTAAATAGTAGCACGTGTATCTGAAAACATCATTTTTATTCACACGTAAAAAAACTTAATTTTCACCATGTTTCCGCTTTAAATAGCCCACAGAATCAAACAGTCATTCATAAAATTCAGTATTAATTATAAAAATTGAATTAAAAAAAACAGTATTAATTATAACTTTCTAAAAGAAAAAATAGTTAAGCCTGAGAGAAAAAGGTCAAGTTGCGCACAGTATTTCTTAGAGAAATGCTGTTTGCTTATGACGCAGCTCTGAGCAAACACACCGAACACCGTCTTCAAAAACTGATTTGTCCGTTTGTCGATGTCTGTAAAGTAATTTTGGCTGACAATTTTGTTGGAAGCAAAGAAAAGAGTACAGGACTGTTATGTGATACCTGCCCTCCTCTACGGCATCAAATGCTGGACAATCTCATCAAAGTCGAAAGAAAGATACCGAGGATATAAGTGACAGAATAGCAACGACAAGATTTCGGAGGGTCAGTCAGTTAAGTGCCATACGTGATACACACTTGGGCGATCATGTCTCGAAAGAGAAATGACTGACTGGGCAGATGATTTCCCGCAGTAGATTGTCATTACTTTCGGTGATAGACTGGTTGCCAGCCAAGACTATAGAACCCAGTCTGTCTTGTTATGTAACCCATAACTGGAGGAAAAAAATAGATTATATATTTCCCAAAGGTGTTTGCGCGTAAGTGAATGCGAATAATTAATTTGAATTCGAACTCGGCTCCCCGATTCCTCGTTTCTAGACGATATCCACTGTACCACAACGTACATCCTTATGGAAACGAAAAAGAAACATACTTAACATCAGAAGTTTCTGGGACGCGAAATGAGGAAGGGTGGCTTGGAGAATCTGACACTCACTGTACAGAACGATGGAAAAAGAGACAGGGGAAAGTAACGAGTAAGATACTTGATGAGCTTAAGCAAATGGATGCCAGAACAGGGTTTGTGAGAAATACCAAGAGAAAAGATGTTAAGAGCTGCAAGGGATAGGTGAACGTGGAGGGCAATAATCGTCTACGCCCTAAAGAGACACAGTGCGTGAAAGAAGAAAGATAACATAAAAAAGCAAGATGTTTCTGCATTTTCATCAATCATAAGGGGCAACCTCTTGAGTAACGTAAAATATGAATTTCGATCTTCACGGTACACTGTTGATACCCTGTCATTACTCTCAGATTCAGTGAGGCATTAGACAACAAATGCATCCTGATAATGATTGTATTAGATATATTTGGCAAAGTAGAGTATAGTGGGTTGCCAAACAAGCTCTTCAGCTACGGAATCACTGGAAAAGTTTTTTTTTAAATTATCAAGTTCTTCATAACAGGTAGATTAAATTAAATTATCAAGTTCTTCATGAACGTAGATGTTAATAGCCAGTCAACCGGTGCCTATAAGATCAATGCATGTGTCATCAACTCCTGGTTTCGGGGTCCAACCCTCTTTCTGCTTTATATTAAAGATATGCCTAATATCATACTCCGATCTTTTGTGAATATCCATTCATATGATATAATGGTAAACTGGTGCATCTCCAAAACTTAAGATAACCAGAGATTCGCATGTATTTTCTAACCTTGCCCTAACTACGTAATTGGGTAAGGTACTGGTTTCACTACCTCATAAATTAAACTAGTAACGTCTTATCATGATCAAGAAAACCCCGAATGTTTGTTATTCGCAACGAATGGGTGTTCTCTCAAAAAAATCTTAAATTCCTATTAGGACTAACGCTAACCCTAGACCTCAAGTGTAAACTGTATATACGATCCAACGGTAAAGATGCTAGAAGCATGGTCGGTTCTATTTACTGCTCCAGAAATTACTTACCGCCTCTTGTTATCCTCTACGCAGCCTTCTGGAAGATAAATTATTTTTCACAGAGCCTTTCCCACAGACAAATCGTTACAACCCTCTCGCTAATTTATCACCATTTATAATTTGTTTAAAATACGCAAGTATTTTGCTTCCTGAAAATCATTTAACTTTCAATTAAAACTAAATTTCACATTTCCTGAGATTTTATCTTGTTTAAGTCATTTCACCCCAAGCAATGCAGCCTCACCACCATTAGTGCGCAAGGGGTTACATAGGATGAAAGTGAAGAGATTGACAGTTTATATGAGTCAGGAAGTGGATGAGAGAAGAATACGAATACTAGTGATGAGAGTGGAGTGGAGTGGACGGATAAGATAGATGACTATTGGCCTTACATTTAAATTCTTTGAGATTGTAGCTGTTGGAAAAGGAAATATTGTGCGTTTGGTACTGGGATGGGCGTTGTGGTGCAGTGGATATCGGTTCGAAACGGGAAATCGGGGAGCCGATTTCGAATTCCAGTTGAATTTGTTGCATTTTTTGACGCGCAAATACACCTGAGAAAGGTATTAATCCGCCTCTTCTCTCCAGCTATGAGTTAAATAACAGGACAGATTGGGTTCTATAGCATTGGCTGGCAACCAGTCTACCGCAGAAAGCAATGGGAACCTACTGTGGGATAATCTTCTGCCCAGTCAGTCATGTTTCTTTAGAGACATGATCGCCCAAGCGTTTATCATGCATGGCATTTAACTGACCGATATTAAAAATGTGCCGGTGAGAAACGTTCCTTAGTTCCTCCAGCTTTAACCCTCACAGCTAAAATCCGCTACGCCGTGTTCACTGGGGTGAACCACTCTAATTCGTATCCCATCAGTAGTGAGAAATATGTTACAGTCGAAATGCTTCTTTCTGTAAACTACTACTTTATGCAACCGACTCCTAAGAGGTTGCTCTCTGGACAATAAAAATGTTTATCTGTTGACGTATATTGTTAACTTTTATCTTTCCAACATGTTTTCATAAACAGGTCTTCCTTCGTCTTTCTCTTACTGCTAACACAACAACCCTTTTCAGTGAACCTTCTACCTTGAATGGCTCTTCGAAAATATTTGTAAAAAATGAATGATCACTTGAGGCAGTGAAGAACGAGATCTTCTATTCTTCACTGTTCTATAAGAGATCCGTGAATTCGTGACACAGCGGCAAGCGTATTTGCCATATTTCTTGTCAAGCAATCGAGGTTAAAAATCCCTTCTGATTATCTTCTGTGTAATGTTAGAAGAATCTTAAAAGTAAGATTCAGTTTAACAAAGGTTTTTTTTTCTTTGCTTGTGGATTGAGTCAAATGTATGTACATGAAAAAAAGCAGAAATTATTCAAATATTTTCCACACAATTATTTTCTCTTCTTACATTGTATGAAAAATGTCAGTTTTGGAACAAGATAGTCAATAAGGATCACAAATGAATTATTAGAAAAAAAATTACATCATCAGTTTATATCAATGAAATATTTGTCAATGAAAACACGCTGAAAAAAACTTGAATGAACATTATAATATAAATAATTTTTTTCATCTTCCATATTTCTTAGATGAAGTATTGTAACTATTTACACTATTCCCATTGTTCGGACTGTTCTTTTTTTTCTTATTTATATTAAAATATTCACAACATTTCGGTTGTTATACGCTCAGTCTTTCTTCAGATGGCATGCATTGGAATTTCGAACTGGATTCTCCATTAAGGTAGATTGTTCTACTTCCACGTAACATGCTTTTTCTGGATATCTCAGTTTCAGTCATTTGCTTTTAGTAACTCAACGGTCCAAATAATGTAAATAAATTATTTATTTTTTTTATCTTGTAATGGACATTTCACAATAGAAACATTAAGATAAATAAAACAAGACGACATCAAGTCAAAGGTCGGTATCTACAATGATGGCACAATAATTTACTATTTTTGAAATATTAAGTCTGATAAGTTCTATAAAATCAAACCGGCAGCGGCACTAAAAATAACGTACAATTTGTTGGTAAATGACGCATGGAGTGACTTAATTTTAATGAAAATAAAACTTCTCTCTTGGGATTGTTTGATAACTCTTTTTACCTTCCATCAGTATGGCTGATGCTAACCCCGAGTAAGATGACTCATTGCGCCTTCTTGAGCTAACATTCTTTTCTGTCGAAATAAAGTAGAAATATTATATTGAACTAATTGCTATGACAATATTTATCGCCAGAATATATCCTTCATATTTTCTCCTTGCTTTGAATATTGCGGCCATATCTGGTGCTCCTGTTATATAATAAGATATTATTGATAAAACCCAAAAAAGAAACTGCTTTTCTTTTTTTTTTTAATTGTGGAGAATCAATAAATTTGTCGTCTAATGCAGTTTTTAAATGAATGCTATATCTGAAAATTTTTTATTGTAATATTTGACCTGTGGGATTATCATTCAGTACTGAAGTAAGTGCAGTAAAAGATTATAATTAATTCTATATCTTAATTGTGAAAAATAAGTGCATATTTCATTACTCTACGGAATTATTGATCTACTTACATAAACTTGGTAAATAAATCCATATCATTCTCATCACGTTTCAGCTGTTAGCTTTTCGCACATTCATTAGATGTCTATCGATCTGGGTAAGCTTAAAAAAATTTCTAACAAGAACATTCATTCAATTCTCTGACGTAGATTATTCCGCTTTTTAGGTTTCAGGTGTGGTTTGCTGTTTTAGATTTTGGGATTTTGAATTAAAGAACAAACAATGTTCTTGAAAATTTCAAGAGTTAAACTGTGATTAATGGGAAGATCTTTGGAAGAAAGACGCAGTAGAGACACACACAGTAACAACTAAAAGTTCAGAATGAATTCAAATTAACCAATCAGCTCGTCTGAATAACATAGCAATTAAGTCAATAGTAAACGTTGCTACATGAAAAAAGACACTCCTACATTTTTAACAGGATGCAAGAAATGACCAAGAAGCTAGGAGGGAAAGTTCTTCCACATGCAGCCTATCCAGACTTGTTGCCTTCAAAGAAATACTTTCAGTCTATACAACACTCTTTTTCCTTTTTTTTTCAGTTCAGCGATTCCAAAAATTTAAATATATCAAGAATATTTTTCAAGAAAAGTCGAAATGGTTATTTTGATAGAATGCATAATTTAACTAAACAACGTAACGACAACATAAAAAGTGAAGTAAATTATCTGAACGGCTCAATACTAATACTATGAGTTTATAAAGAATAAACGATTTTAAGAAGATTATGTAAATGTTTACAGTTTAATATCAAATTTGAAAGACTAGCATCAATCACTTATGATTTCCCCTGTAAGTTGCTTTAGACAAACTTTTAAAGTAAATATTTCAATGTCTGTTATTCTTTTAATTTTAATTACTCTTGATTCCGTCTGCAGCTATATCGTGTTTAATGCACTGGTTCCCGTTCGATCACCGAAGTTAAATAATATCGAGCCTGGTCAGTACTTAAATGAGTGACCATTTGGGAATACCAGGTGCTGTAAACGTAAGGACCAAGAATAGTCCACCGGTCCAGGTTTGGGAGTTGGGTACAGGGATAACAACCCTGCTCCGTAAAAAAACAGTTTGTTGCAGAAACAGCAACCAAAAGTTGTGTCCCTATGCATCATTGGGTGTGATGGATGATGACTCTTGATTCCTCTCTACGGTCGTTGTTTGTGAAATAGTGTTGTTTCTGATTCTCCCTCTGAGTATTTTTTTTTTCATTTATTTATTCTATGTCCATTGCTTTCCTTTTGTTGATGGGGGCCTGAAGTGAGAAGAAAGACGCCTAAGGACAGTCCTTTTGCTACAAAATCAAATAGTCGCAATCTTCTCTCAATGGGTCTTTTAGTTCTCATCTATATGAGAAAGCCTGCCTTAAGACCAATGGTTCCTGGCAGGTGCAATGTTTCATACCCAAGAAGAAGTTTATTGCCTGACCTCTAGGCGGACGAGACACATGCACTCGGAGAATCGCACCTGAATATATAATATGTTATTTGTCTCTTTATTAATGGTGTTGGAGATAAACGTTTTCTCGGTTTGGCATTATCCGCCTGATAGTCAGGGACCCGACACTTTGAGTAACTCTGAAAGAGGTTAATATCGGGTGTATTGTGCTATCATTTTAAGAATTGTTTCTGGAGCGTGCAGTATCTACGAAAGTTAACCTGGGTTGTTTATGTGTGCATCTCTAATGGGTGTCTGTGTCACTATCTACCATTCATCCGTCAAACCGTTTAAAATTCTCATGAAACAATCAATTTGCAAATGAACTAAGGATGATGGACAATATCTACACTGAATTTACCTCGGTCAATTTTTACGAATGGGGTGACTTCGATGTTCAACACAAACAGTGATTAGATCACTCAAACCAAATCTATGATAAAGGCAAATAATGCAAAGACTTCTCTATCATTTATAGTTTGATCCATATTACTGAGTAACCCACATGAGTCCTGGATGCGACGGGACAGCAGACAAACCTCATCGATCCTTTTCTAGCTTTGAAAAATACACAGCAAAAGTTGCCCCCAACCCCGCTATTGGCACATCTGATCATTCCTTAATCAGTGCCCACAATGACCATAAATCAGTTACATCTCCAGATTTACCGTTAGTTTTTCGCTATGTGAAAGCAGACAGCTTTGGGTTCTATATGACAGAATCTCTTCTCCCAACATTCTTGAAACATGCTCTCTTCAAAACTACTACCCTAATATTCGAATAGAGCCTTTTTGGAATAAAGTGTTTATAATTATTGCTTAATATGCATGTAAATTGATCAGCTCGCTATACTGATCTAGTAAGTATCTGACTCCTTGTGCTACTCTCTACATTTATAAGGGACTAATCTGGCCAAAAACAGAGTACTGTTGCAAGGACGTCATTTTACAGTCTTGATAGAGTTGAAAAACATCGATGTCTTGTTGGAGAAGAATTTTCCTCCCTCTAACTACTCTCACATAGGCTGATGTCTATCACTGCTCTATTGCTACTATCATAGAAAGTGCTCGGATGATCCTCAATACCTGATTCCAACATGTTTGACCTTCATGGCTAAGATCCAACGTCACTTCAATAGTAGCAAACGAAATACACCCCTATGTATCTATCGGTACGACTAAGTTTCACTCAAAAAGATTATTCCAGTAAATCAGGGGCTATGGAATAAACTACCAAGAGGATGTTTCCCGATCATTACAATATTGATCAATTTAAGCCTAGAAATCGATATCTTCCCCTCCTACCTACATAAACTATCCTGTAAAGTAATCCTCTCGCTGGAATAGCCGGGGAGGCTTGTATAGCGTGAACCATACTGTAAAAAGACATTGTTTTGCACACTCATAGCATATAGAGATTTTCTAAGAGCAGCTTAGATGTGGCATGAGGCCGAAAGGAAGGGATACCCAACGAGGATCGAACTCGATACTCAATTGTAAATGATTCTAGTGATACAAGCTTGCTAACCATTACACCACCTCGAGGCGCCTCGCACGTTATAAAATGTGTGTGCTGTTCATGTGTATTTAGATAGTAAAATTTAATTTATGCTATTCTGGGTAATGACGTACGAATAATTCTTGTTTCCGTTGTTTATTAATCGTTTTTTAATGTTTCTAATGATTACTTCCCCCGCTTGGAACTTTTTCAAGATGTTCGTTTTGTAATTATTTTATATTGCGTCGTATCCTTTTTAGTTTTCAGTCTGTATTCTGTCTGGCTAAGCCCTAGGTAGGGTTTGTTAAATTCTTCCTTTGATATTGTATGTCCTCTCTCAATGAGGTTTTATTAACTTAAGGTGTGAGGATCTTTCATAGCTGTTTGATAATGTAATCTGAATAGCGTAAATGATATTGTTAATGCTAATAATAGCCATTTTCCCTTTAAGGAAACATTTGGTATGCATTAATTAATACTTTTTTCGGTTATTTTCTCTTAAAACAGTTTTTCGGGAAAACAGGATTCTCATCTGCAGTAGCTGATATCGTTCTTTTCAGAAATGGGTGAGTTACAGAAGAAAGATTCATTCTCTTATTTGTATTTCCCCCAGTATGGTCATTGTTATCTTCCACAGACAAAACGAAATAGCTGAAATAAAAAGGAAGGTCAAACAAGCTTTATTCTCTGAGTGATTTTTATTATGCTAAGACGTGTATAAATTTATATATACAGATATACATTTATCATTCACAGAGAAATTATAACATATGCAAGAACAAGCAGTGTATAAAAAATGTGGATCCTTAATTGTTATATTTTACGAAGTAAAAACTGCATTTACAGCAGTTTCTCTTTCAATCTGGTGAGGTCATTTTTGTTTTTTTGTTTTGTTTTGTTTTGTTTTTGTTTTCTGTTTTCTTTTTCCTGTAAAATCTACCTCTGTGGGCTCGGGACATGCAATTAAGTACAACCTGCCACATGGACGAGTATTCGCCGATGAAACTGGTTCCTTCACCAGGATCTACTGCTGAGAAGAGTAACTAGAAAAGCAGTAGGGTTAAAAACGGCACTTATCAAAGTGCAAATATACCTTGTCTTGGTGCCAACGATCATCTAGCAAAATAAGCCAGCTGAACGACAAATCTATATATGAAAAACTTTCGGTGAGGGCACAGTATTGCTTGACGGATGGCTTCCTTGCGAAGGCTTCTCCTAATAGAATCGATGATCAACGGCCTTGTTTCTGTGACCAAGACATGCATTCAAGGTGGAGAAAAGCGATTGTGGTTTGACCGAGGGGAATGGGATCTCTTCGGTTCTAAAGTTAAATATATGGCAAAAACTCATCAGGTGCTCATCTGTGCATGACTCAAAAACCAGACCAAGTCATGATGATGATGATGATGATGATGATGATGGTGATGATGATAAAAGTATTGCCGCCTGGGGACCTTTTCAACCGGTATCAGCCCATGCAAGGCTATAAAGTCACTAAGACACAAGGTGTTTCAGGAACCGGAAGAATTAGGAACAGAAATATTAATAATGAGCGGGAAGAGAAAAGAGTAATCAGGGGGACAGGAAATAGCGATTTATATTGCATTCAAATTTTTGCAGAGGAAATGTGCCTGAAAAGAAGAGAGCCAGAATAGAGTTTCACAAGCGAGAAATGTGAGGAAAAGAAACTGTTATCATCGAATTTACGGTTGCATATTGCCGATTCAACTGCCAGTTAGTACATAAGTCTAGTCCTGCGCTGAAACTTAAAAAGTCTCCGAGATATAGCGGAAAGATCATCCGATCAAGGAGCTTAAGGTAAATAGTATTTTGAATTCTTATTCACTTTACTACACTCAGATTGCCGTATGACAATCTTTTTTTTACTTTTCTTTGCTATGTTCTAGGCTACATTTAATTTACAGAATTGAAGAGCAACCGATTAATGGAAGAAAAATTTAGTGTAGTTACCTTCTTTCTGTTTTCGCGCTTTTGGAAGAGAAAACTCATGTCAGAACGTCTGATATTTTCTTTTTTATTTTGTAGTACTATTGAAGAAAACTAAACTTTGTTTACAAGGATAATTGGACGAGAATTGTTTGTTTCTGTCGAGACAAACGTATTAACTTTTTAAAAGATAATCGCATCAATCAAAACATGACTAATCCCAACGCTGATTGGATAACAAATATACGTTTATACTATAAACGAATGAATCTTTTGTACACATTAATATCTGAAACTGTTTCTGTATCTAAACATACACATAGACAGACATACTCTACTCCCATGCACACAAACACACACAAACAACATTTATCAAAAGTAGGTACGTTCAAAAATCGCTGCAAAAACAGCATAGTCTGAAGAAAAATGGTCGCAAACTAAATAAAAACAAAGTTTTCTCGGCGAAATGTTTATGCTATCATTAAGAGGATAGATCAAACTATTTTTAAATTATTAAAAAAAAATTTTAATTGTTTCTAACAGGTTCATTTAGTGGTAGATAGAAAATCTGTTTTTCTCTCGCTAGTGCGAGGCATAAATTGACGCCAGTGTTTAGTACGTCAAAGGCATTTTTTGACTGTGAAAGACACATTAATTTGGAAATTTTTGCAAAAATAAAATAATGGTCAGATTTTTAATGAACGTTTCAGGACTTATTTGTAATTGACTGAAATCAGTTTTGAAATAATTATTTTTATAAAATATTGGTAAAAACATTTTTTTACATATTTTTCCCCCACCAATTAATTGCCAGAAATGTCAAAAAATGCGACTAGGTCTCAACATATAGATAATTTAATTCAATTCAGGAATCATTAAAGAAAGCTAATCAACTGTCTTTTTTTCTTCAAAACCTGCTCATTTTAAGAAAATCTGCTCCGAATGCAATAAAACTATGCTATTTTTTATCTGAATAAACTTTTAATTGTTTTTATAAACATAAAATAAAATGATATCATAGTATGAATATTTTTTCCATTGATAATGAATTTTTACAAGAATTGTTTTCATTTTTATTATCTTTTATTAAGTAATTTCTCAAACTTTCAAAAATCTTTTAAAATTTTCTCCTCAGAGGTCTCTCAGATTTTTTAATTTAATGTGTGGCGAAAATATTTACTATTCAAAAAATCTAAACAGTTACTTTAAATAAGGGTGCTCATTTTTTGCTAAATAATTAAATCATTTAATTTTCAGCATTTTGATTACACGTTTTTTGTTTGTACAGGTGGCTGTACGAGATCTTTATTATTAAAAGGTCACGATTCAAGGGTTGTGCTCCCTCACATGAAAAACATCCGAGCAGACCTGAAGGAGACTACAACCATCATTAACTTTGTTGTTTTTCAATTATTAACCTTTTATTTAAATTTGTTTTTCAATTATTAACCTTTTATACCAAATTCACCTTCCATACTTTTGGCCGGCTAGTGTAAGTCATCAGTTGTCACATCTGATAAGGTGTTGACAGATGTGATAACAAGGCTACCGTAATTGAGAATCTTTGTTTTGAAAAGTTTCAAGCAGTAAGCAAGTAATTCTTGTTTCAAGGGAAATTCAGATAAGTTTGAATTTGTTAATTTGAATAAAATAATGTGTCAGCGAGATGTATTTTATTTTTGTAAGATTTTTTAAAACCGAGGATTAACTACTGTTGACAATCGATGAAAAATGGCGGAAAGTTTGAAATTTAAAAAGACAAAATTTTAACCTGAAATATTTTTATTCCGATCCATATAATTTCGGTTTAAAATACACCAGGGTATTTTGCTTACTGTAATTAGTAAATTTAATTTCTTGGCTTTTAATTAGAGCTAAAATTAAAGCTTCAAGAAAACTATTTTATTTTTAAAAATTCAATTTAAATTGAGGTATCGAAAATTGAGTGAGATATCTAACAAAAGTTTGAGGCAACTAATTCGTAAATTTACTACCTTTTTTGATTAAATAAAACTTACAAATGTATTATTCTAAAAACCATTGAACCCGTTCGTACATTATGTCTATATTCTTTTTTCTTTTTTTTTTTTGTAAGCGGATGGCCTAAAATTTTTAATTCGCCATACCTAAGATAAGCATGATCGACCAAGGTAGATTACGCAAAATGAGCTAAAGTTTTCGAAAAACTTTATAAAGTAATTGGAAAATTCATTATCATTATTATTATTATTATTAGATATATAATAAATAATTTCAAGAAGAAAAATTCACTTTGGTCTGAAATGAGCTAATGAATTAGTTTGGAATGAGGCATGAAGTTTATATTTTTTTAGGCGGTTCTTGGAAATCTAAATAGTGACGCCAGCAGTGTTAATAACAATAACAATAATAATTGTATAGTTCCTTACATATCTGTATCTTCCGTGTCACAACCTATAGTGTCGAGAGAGATAAATCAAAGTAAGGACGTAAATTTATCAGAGGTTTAGTGCCTTCAGTTACTTAAGTGCCATTACTTTCTGCGGTAGACTGTCAGCCAATGCTATAGAACCCAATCTATCCTGTTATTTACCCATTTGTGCTTAAATGAATGCAAGGAATCCAACGGCAATTTGAATTTGAACTCGGCTCCCCGAATTCTCGTTCCAAGCCGATATCCACTGCACCACAACATCCATTGATCAATTTAATAATCTATACAGTAAGATATTTAACTTTATTTCAACAAAATTACTTCTGAGCAAAACGAAACATTCCCTTACTACTAAGTTTCTTCGACTGCCTTTCTTGCAAAGCGATCAGATACCTTTGTCTATTAAGCAATCATCTTGCTTCAACTTTGTTTTGAGGAAACTGTATTGTTCTGTTGCTACTCTTCATTTTCTTTAGAAAGGTGCTTCAGTTTCTCTTGACCGATATATATTTTTTTAATTGTATTTTCTTTTTTTAGATATTGAGCGAAAAGTGATTTATATTATGTCAAGGGTAAGCAATTAATCATTAAAACCATTAAGCGTCTGAAAGTATAAATGAAACTTATTAGTGAAACGTTCCATTGGCCTCATTTTATTTGTGAATTCTGATGTCGAGCTTCAGTGAATCTAAATATACTGTTTCAAAAATTTTGTTTTATTACAGATCAGTACTGAGATTTTCTAAAATTACCGTTATTTCTTACGTCACAGGTACACAAGTATATATATATATATATATATATATATATATATAAATGTGTGTGTATGTGTTGATGCAGTAATCCCTCTTTTACATCAGTCAGTCAGTTAAGTGTCATACGTGATACACGCTTGGGCAATCATGTCTCGAAAGAGACATGACTGACTAGGCAGAAGATTTTCCCGCAGTAGGTTGCCATTGCTTTCTGTGGTAGACTGGTTGCCAGCCAAGGCTATAGAACCCAATCTGTTCTGTTATTTAACCCATAACTGGAGGGAAGAGACGGATTAATACCTTTCCCAATGGTATTTGCGCGTAAGTGAAAGCAATGAATTCGGCTGGAATTCGAACTCGGCTACCCGATTTCTCGTTCCGAGCCGATATCCACTGCGCCACAAAATATGACGGACAAGGTGCTATGATTAACTTTTTTATATAACTTTTATGTGATTTATATTTTTCCTTTTCAGTTGATGAATTATATAAAAAGTTTCCGAATGTTTTTATTTATCCAAGTGCTTTCAGCTATACTTTTAGCAATTCAGTCATACGTAAAAACGCTTGGGCGATCATGTCTCGAAAGAGACATGACTGACTGGGCAGAAGATTATTCCGCAGTAGGATGCAATTGGTGGGTTTTAGCAATTACCAAAGATAAATTTTATTTTACTTTTAACGATCGTTTTATACATGTATATAGATTTTTTTTCCAAACACAGTCAGCATATTATGGCTATGTTCATAGTGGATATTATTGAGTGTTAGCCTTTTCATTTTTATTAATAATGTGTCAATTAATTTTTACATGTGAATAAGGCTATTATATTTGTATTATCGACGATATGTATGTTACGGATAGAGTTTGTTAAGTTTTCATGTGTATTTAACTGAGACCTATCAGAGCTATAGACAGAGGGATTTGATGAGAGTTTATATATTTAATATGTTTAGTATATCCAATGTAATTATTTACGAATTTAGATTGATCAGAAATATATTTTAACAAAATTTGCGTATATATATATATATATATATATATATATATATATATATACATTTTGAAACTTACAACTTTTTAGTAGTTTTTCCTATATATATATATATATATATATATATATATATATATATATATATATATCGTTATGTGAATTAATAAATATACACACGTGTATGAAAAACACACACGTGTACAAAAATATTATTCAGGGGCTAATAAAACAGTGCTCAATGTAGTATAAACAGAGCTATTAATTATATCTATTTATAAATCGACATATTAACCTCCGTCGTAAATAGCTTTATGCATTACGCAATCATAAGGTGCATTAAACGGATGGTTCACACACACACACACACAGATATATATATATATATATATATATATATATATATTGTAATGGTTATAAAAGTAAATGCATGAACAGTAGATAAAAAAACCTACGTGTTCTACAACTTTGTTACACTACATATATATATATACGTACTGGTAGCCTTAGGAAAGGTATTAATCCATCCCTTCCCTCCAGTTATGGGTTAAATATCTGAGGTCTGCTGTTCATGCGATCCGTGGCGAACATCTGCACCAATTGTTTGTTATCAGCAGTTCCAAAAGTGTGGTTGGTGCTACACAAGCCTTCACCACTCAAAACAATTCTTTGCGTGGCAGTCTAACTGTGTTAGACACTCATACGTCGAAATCGACGGGAGAGTCCATAATATACGTAACGTTTATAAAAACGTGATATGCTGTTTGTTTTTGTTTATACACTGGGATTTCAGTAATCATACTCGTTTTTCTGACGGATATATTTTCCGGTGAGATGAAAATATCTAATTGTGTTGCGTTTATAGAACATCACTGCAATTTTCTTGCACATACAAGAATTAAGTTCAACACAATTCTTAGTTTCTTTTTTTTTTTAGTATTTGTGTCACTTTTCAGTAAACTCATATTGCAGTGATTCATTTCGAAGCCCACAGAATAGTATTTACGCCGTCCAACCACCAACATCTTTTACACGAAAAATAAAATTTCTACAAATGCCCACATTTAAAATATTTCTTTCTTACACTGGTTAGAATATTACCACTAGTGCGTGTTTATCACTACTTATTATATTAAATGAAACGATAACTGAAAAGTTTCTTCTAGTCAATGCATTAACGCTACTAAAAGACCGTAACAGAAGAAGAAACACAGAAAGAGTGGTAGCGAAATTATCGTCATTCAACCCAACTGTTTTCAGTTGTAAGATGACGACATCGAGAATAGGCAATTGTATAAGCATCGAATTTTGAAAAGAAAGATCCATTATTTACTCACTGATGTTTTAGGTTTTAATTATCGACAGAAAAATTAAGTAAATAATATGAAAAAAAGGAAATTTAAAAATAAATGCCTGATATCATGACCATAAAGAAAAGAAAAAACAAACAGTATTTTAGAAAATGTCGAAATATCTTTCAAGAGGGGAACGAGCAGAAAATAAAAGAGTATAATTTGATGTAATTTCGTAATATATTTTCTTATTCTAGACATATTTTTAATATGCAAATTTAATTTTGTAGGCTTTTGTTCTTTTATTATCTTTTTTAAGTCATTCAACGAGTGCTCTTGTTAATCATGTACTATCTGCCGTATCGT
The DNA here is from genome assembly GCA_037127315.1 of Ascarosepion bandense. Lineage (NCBI taxonomy): Eukaryota > Metazoa > Mollusca > Cephalopoda > Sepiida > Sepiidae > Ascarosepion > Ascarosepion bandense. Next base: position 1,478,213 of record JBBBDQ010002149.1, read on the forward strand.
CGGGTCATCAGTGACTAAACCGGTTTATCCAACAACAACATAGATCTGACATGAGAGGGGACATTTCATCACCACCGATTCAACTCCAGCCAACCGCTGTTGGAAGTCATAATGTGCACATGCCTTAGAATGGCTTTGAGTCGTAGAGGTTTCAAAGGTTTGACTGTTTGTCTTAGTGGTTTATTAGTTACAACAGTCGATTTGGCTGACTGGTATTTTATTTCCAAACATTTCATAATTTACATGTATTTGATCAGTTTAGTGAAACAATATATTTTTCTTTAATTAAAAATAAAGCCATGTATTAATAATTGATGCTTGATAAATTACTTTTATTCATTTTAATAAATGATCTTTAATAAATTACGTTTATTTTGTTTTAGAAATGTCTACGAAAAAATTTCATAGTTTGCATGTCCCTGAGTCGGTGATAGTGAGTCAGCGGTGATGAGTCGATCTGGTGTTTGCTTTTCAAACATTTCATCACACCGAAAATAGAAATTCTTAGTCATGGAGGAATAAGAAAAATTTACCCAGAAATGTCATCTATTAGTATTTGATAAGTTTAGTAATACAGACAGCGACATAACATTTTGGCTTTGTGAACAAGTACCTTAAGTGCGATGCAAATATTCATATAATGTTTAAAGCACTTATCAAGGAGAGAAACAAACAATCCCACAATTCATTAGCGGTCAATGCAGAAGAGTCTTCTTTTTCACAACGATCTCCAGCTTAATATTTGCGGTAACGAATGCATACAATTCTTTAAATTTTAAAAACGTCATGTATTAAAAATATGATACCTAATACGCTACTTTTATTCAGTTATAAAAATTTATATTTTAACAGTGATCCTTAATAAATTATTTGTATTTGTTTTTAAAACTCAATGAAAAACTTCCATAGTTTGCATGTCGATGAATCAGCGGCGATAAGTCGTTCTGCACCCAAAAATAGACTTATATACACACATGTAACACCTGCAATAGATCACGTATAAACCAGATATCTTTGAAACAAATATTTACCCTGAATGTTTAACATTGTGTACAAAATATATGCAGTTGCAGTCATACAACTGGGTTCTAAATACACTTAGTTGAAGCAATAAAACTGTGTTTAAAATATTTAGGTTTTGGCATTAAAAAACAATACAGATTGATATGCAGCTAAACAAAATCAACCAACTAAATCAAGACTTTTCTAGTGAGGAGTGTGTTTAGGCACCAAGCAGGATTTTAAAAAATACCTGTTAAAGGATAAACATTATTGTCTAGGTAAACTGCCATCTATCACAATCGGGTAGACTAGACAATGTATGTACTAACTGCGGTCCGCGGACAGAGCCGAGGATCCCCCCGATAGAATCAAAGGAAAATTATCCGTATCTGTTGTTGGTTCGTTTTATGGCATATCAACCTCGGCGGGTCATTTATTGTCAACTAATTTTATTTATTTATTGCTGGTGATAACTTTTTCTTTCAAGAATTTATTGTTTTTTATATAAGTTTTGTGTCTAGTAATACTTTTTTCTTTTCGAGTATCAAGATTCATTGGGATTTGTTTTTAAGGGCAGGGTCCCCAAGTCCTACCCTGTTATTTAACTCAGAACTGGAGGGAAGGGATGGATTAATACTCGACTATTGGAAAATGTCTTTCTGGAGCGAGGGCCACCTATGGAAATACTGACCAATAACGACACTGCATTCACCAGTAAAGACTTTCAAAAATTTGCGGACAATTGAGACGTGCATCTGCGGTTCCGATGTGCTTACTCGCAAAGTGGAAACGGCATTGTAGAGCGAAACCACAGAACCGTCAAAACCATCGCAGCCAAGAAGGGCTGTACAGTGTCGGAGGCGGTCTACTGATATAACGTCGTCTTGAAAGATAATGTTTCACCGTCCACAGCGCCGGCTGATGCACTGCACAGGTATCTTGTCCGAGTGAAAGACATTGAAGCCAACCCGCTGCCTGAACTAGATGTGATCGGAGGTAGATTGAAAAAAGGAGATATCGTTTGTGTCAAAAACCCACCCGGGAAGTGTACGACAAGATACGGCACTGGACTTGTTACGGAGTAATCTGTGCTGGTTGAAGGCGTGCCTCGTCACTTTAAAGATTTGCGGCCGGTAATGCAACCGCTACTGTTACTGAGTGGTAAAAGCGATTTCGAGTCTGAGAGTAGTGAGTGTTCGATCTGCTTAGAGTTAGACCTGTTGCTCAGTGATTCAGATGTCAGCAGCCTCCTGGTGGACGAGAGCACGCATGAGGATAAAGCTTGTGTTGTTCCCCTTCGGAGGAGTACCTGACGGCGACGGTCGCCAAATACCTGTCCTGTTTGTGATCATGAGATCAGGAGGGAGTGTGGGAAAATTGTGAAAACGGCTTACCTCGAAAACGCCAAAGAGTTTGTGGGTCCTGTAGAATCCAGTTACTCCGTGATAAAAAGAACCAAAATGGCGGCGCCCATGTTTTATGCGAGGCGGTATCGGATAGTTAACGCGATTTCTCATTGTCTCGTGGTTCGCATGCAAATTATGGTCGGTCATCGGCTGTATAAGGCAAGCCGTGTTTTGAGAACGGTAGATGCATTTTGCTTCTTGCTCACCGTGCTTAAGTTGAGAAGATGAAGGAGAAAAAGACAACGACGCAGAAGACGACGAAGTAGAAGAAGGCGACAAAAGAAACGACTCTCGCCTGTTTATTTTATTCATTTTTTGTCTTTTTTTCACACTACTCATATGTATTTATGTACCTACTATTAAGTATCGTACATTAAGACATAAGAAAAATGTAACCGAATCCTGAGAGGAACAGGAGGAAAAGACAAATAAATACACAATGATCTTTTACACACACACACACACACACACACACACACACACACATACATATATATATATATATATATATATATATATATATATATATATGTACCATTTACATTATTTGAACTATTGTGAAAAAAATTGATCATAGGAGACCTGCATTACCAAAATGCCAATACAAAAAAGTATAGAAAATATTATAATTCAAGTTGTCCACTGCAAGAAAATTTATTAATAATTTTTCAAAAGATTAATAGTCGTTAATTCTAGAGACTAAATTTATCCCCTTTGAGAATAATAACAAAGATTATTGTTTTAATGTTTGTTTTTTGTTTTGTTTTTTCAAAATAAGCGAGAATTTGTAGCCGTAGTTAGAGAGCTAAATACTCATACAAAGAACAGAAAAACATCTTAACATTTGCTGAAAGCATTTTTGGCCACAGAGTAAAATCACTTCTTCTTCTTCTTCTTCTTCTTCTTCTTCTTCTTCTTCTTCTTCTTCTTCTTCTTCTTCTATGTGCAGGAAGCTGGCAATCATGGTCTTCCACATCTCTCTATCCCTAGTGGCTCTTAACACGGTTTCTCCTGTTACCTACCCAAACCCTGCTCTGCCATTCATTTGTTCAAACCCATCAAGTATGTTACACGTTGCTTTTTCTGTCTCTTTTCCATTTCATCTGATCTGTGTGTCATTTCTGGGAACTTCAGCTGTTTTTTTTTCTTATGTTAAATATTAGTTACTTTTTCATTTCTATCATCTCATAAATATCATCGTGTTCACATGCAAGGTCCATGATATCCTCAGCATTATTCTGTAGAACCAAGTTTTGGTTGCGAAAAGTCTCTTCTTCATCTTTGAGAAGATTGTTCACCATTCACTACTATATTGAGGACAGACATCACATAACAATCCGATATTCCCTTCTTTCTAGCAAAATTTTTTATGTCTCTTAATACTCTACTCAGCTTTTGGAATGTGTCCTTAGTCATGCCAGTTCGCCCTCAGATCTCAGTATCGCACTTTTCGTCTTCTGTTAAAACACTTGCCAGGTATTTATATTTCGGTACCTGCTTGATTTTAGTTATTAGTTGGCATTTTGGGTTCCTCTCTTTACTGATGATCATGCATTCAGCTTTTTTGTAGTTTATTTGTAGTCCTTTCTTTCCGCTTTCTTCAACTACTTTCTGTAGAAGATCTTGTAGTTTCTTTTCCGTGTCTCATATGAGAACTGTATCATCTGCGTAACTTATACTGATAAAATTGTGGCCGCCAATGATGAATCCTGGCAGGGTTTCTAAGGTTCTCAGAATTGTCTTGCTGTATAAGTTGAATAGATTCGGTAAGAAGAAACATTCATATTTTACACCTCTTTCTATCTTTGTATATCTGCTGAACTCACTTCCTGTCCATATGCAGGTGGTTTTCTGCCAGCAGAGGTTCTTGATTGTTATATATAATAATGTATTTCCCAAATATGTCTAGGTCGCTGAAAATTTCTATCAAGATTTTGTGGCGTACTTTGTCGAATGCATTTGCGTAGTCTATTAAACACAGGTTCATGTCCTTCTTCATTTGTATTGCCTTTTCTGATAATATTCTAAGCATAAATATCGTGTTCCTTGTTCCAATGTTCTTGATGAAATCGCATTGTTCTTGTCTTATCTCTCGCCTGATTCTGCTGAGCGCTCTATTTATCAGGATTCGGATCATGAGTTTTGTTATGGGTCTCATAAAGCTGATTGTTCGGTGGAGTTCACAATCGTTTGTGCCTGGCTTCTTGGGCAGTACTATGAAGTCGAATTGCTTAGGTCTTCCAGTATCTCACCATTGAACTCCCTATCTCAGCTGTAATGGATCTAGTGAGAAAAGTTCGCTAACCATTACACAACGTTAAAGTACCTCATTATTTTCTAAGCGTAGGTATATGGGGCACCCAGTAAGAATTAAACTCACTATTCAGTTGTAATTGATCGAGTGAAAAAAGTTCGCTAATCATTACATCACGTCTAAGTACCACCTGATTTTCTAAATGTATCTTAAATGCGACACAAGGTCACAAGGATTCCGGTGTTGTTTTGGTGAGAAAGACAAGACGACGAGGTTATTCTCGTCTCTTCTAAGCTGTCAGTTTTTCTGTCGTGTTGAGTGAGCATCTAAATAGCTTGTCTTTATTTATTGGCAAGAGTTATTAATTTATTAATTTGAAAATTTGAAATATGTTTGAAACCGGAAGGCTGCGCGGAGCCTTTGCGTGGTTTGTTTATTTTTGTTATTTGATATTTTGATTTGAAACAGTTAACTTCCGTTTACTTTCCAAGTTGACTGATATTGAAATTATGGTTTGATTTTGACTTTAACTTCAGTACCAGTTATTGTTATTAATATAAGTATTATTATTAACTTTCTTGATGCTGCTTTCATTTAGGACTTTTCATCGTAATGGGAATTCTTTAAACTGGTCTTCGTTTCCAGCTGTGGGTCTTTGAATAAAGCTGTGAATACGCAAACTGGTCGAAGAATTTGGATTTAGCCATTCAATAACGCGACATTCTATTCTCGTGCAGAATGATGGGACGCGATCGATTGGTCCAATCGATTTCAGGTCGAAGTAAATGCCTGGCTAAAGACTAGTTTATTGAGTGCGATCAATATTCATTGAGTGGGAGACGGCAGGTTGAAAACGCCCAGTTAAAATATTTGCATTCATTTCGTTTTCATGTTCACTGAAATTCACACATAAATACATGCATCAACACACACAAACACACAAATATATGTAAGTACACACATGCACATACATACATACATTTTTCTTTGATTTCTGTTGTATACCCATTAACTTTCGCGTCCTAACCAGAGAACTAAGGTCAGAAATGGCTTCATGACATTTTTCACTAACCATTTTTGTAAAAAATGAAAGAAAATGAAACCTAAGATAACACACACATTTTACATAGTAAAGCTTTTTGTAATGACTGAGCTGTGCTTGTGAGTACAATTTTGGGTATTTCTTTAAAGCATGAATCCGAGTTTATGGTTCTATTGGATCTTTTTCCAATCAATCCGAGGGATCCAGCTACAACTTGATATCTTCATAGGCCACATTTTTTAAATTTCTATTTCAAGTTTCTTGTATTTGGATAGTTTCTGAACGTCTACAAAAATACATTACAATCTACAGGGACTGCTATATTAATATGAAAGTACATTCTGTTCTTATGGTTTCTGACCATGATATCTGAGCGATTTGCTTTGTTTGTTTTGTCTTTACTGCAAAATTCAATAGCATTGTTAAAGGTCCTAACTCAGTAACCAGATCTGAGTGTTGTTCACACTATTTTACTGCAGTTTCCATCCCTTAAGTGTTGCATATTTTCCAGTGCAAATATTGGCTCACTATATCATGACGAGTTTTATATTCGGTTGGTGCTAGCATTGTGCAACCTGATGAAAGCTGGTCAGTTGTTTTGGGATATTTATCCCTGAATTTGCATTTGGGTCAACACAATTTTTCAGTATGTGTGATAATTTATACTTATTATTATTATTGCTAATAAAAAATAAAATTGTTTCACCTAAAAATCGGTTGATTATGGTATTGTTTGAAGATAATGCTTTTAAGGCAAGCTTTTTGTATGTGCCTTAGCATTTCAGTGCGTAGGCGATCATGGCTTTCCACGTATCCCTATTCTTGGTGGCTCTTAGCACGATTTCTCCAGTAACACCATGCAACCCACGTTCTGTCATTCACCTGCTCAGGCTCTTCAAATATATTATCCGCTGCTTTCCTCTGTCTCTTTTTCTCTCTATCTGACTTGTCAGTATCAGGTTCTTCAAGCCCTCTTTCCTCATTGCATCTCCCAGGAAATTCAGCTGTCTCCTCCTGATGCTCAGTATTAATTTCCTTTTCGTTTCCATCCTTTCCAAAACCTCATCATTGCTCACATGATATAAGGCAAACAACCTTTCTAATTAAAGTGCTTATTATTAACAAATAGGAAATTAATGATAATAACAAATAAATTGATAGTAACAAATGTTCAAATTCAGCTTTCACTTATTTTACTTACGGAGATTACATCCACTCGTCGTGGGTGGGGGCTATTATATTCACTCTTCCGCAGTCGTGTCCTGACGAGGGAATATATCGGATGTGCAGGTATATCGAATACCACAGGGTGTTAAGCCTTTCTGTCTTGCATATTTCATTACCGCTCGGAATTTCGATGAAGAGAAACTTGTCATGAGATGGGAAGTACTTATCACGGAAAAGACACTTATAAAAAGATTTGACGCTTGTGCAAACCGAATCTATCAATATCTTTTTAATTTCATCAAACATCAAACGCAAACAAAAATACCTCCATTAAACAAGAGATTAAATAACACTAATGGAGTTGAAATCCTGTTTTTTTTTAAAGGAGTGAATATGTTATCTGCGAAAATTAGAATAGTCACAGCTCAGTGAACATTTGATTATATTTGTTATCGTATTTTAAGAATGCTGAAACTGTATACTTTGGAGGATTGTAAAGTCAGAGTTTATCAAAATACATTTAATTTCCAAAATGTAATAAAATCTTATAAGAAGTAGTTTTTTTCTGTCGGAGCCTTTTTTCAAACAAAGTAATAAAGTCGCATCATAAAGGATATTGTTCAATGGCTGAATTCGTCAATTTTTACGGATTTTGTATCATAGACTTTCTCTCCATAAAAAAACAAAAATCGACTTTTGTGATATCTGGTGAATACTTTGATTGTTCTACAGTATTTACATTATTCAGACTATTGTTCTCATTTTTGTTGCCATTTGTACCACGTTTCGGCTGTTGTACGCTCTGGCCTTCTTCAGGTTCTAAGAATTTCGAACCGAACAAAGACTTGATTATTCTACTTCTATTCTAAACGTTTAGGTAAAATTTCATCAAAATAGGCCTTACATCAGGATAGTCAATGTATTTTCCAGTACGTCCTCATCGCAGCCGAATGTGACGCAGCATTTGTTTAAAGTGCATAACAATAGCACATAAACATTATCAAGCCCCTTCGACACTTCCTCATTTTGGAGACGCCTCAGGCAATAAAACATCCTCCTCCCAAAAGAAAAGGTACTTTGTGGAGATCCCTCTTCCATTACCCTTAAGCGAATATTATTTACAAATGACTTAAACCCTCTGTCGGCCAACACTAGATATCGCTTATGCTGAAAAGTTATATGCGTTTAAATCTTAAAAGTGATGAATATCTGATGTTAAAATCTGTATACATTTTAGGTTAGATAGATAGATAGATAGATAGATAGATAGATAGATAGATAGATAGATAGATATTAGTTCTGTTATAATAAAAAGCTATCAAGCTTCAGTGGTCAATGCACCATCATCAGGTAGGGAAATGTAGTTCAGTTATGTAGTTACACTATATATATATATATATATATATATGTGTGTGTGTGTGTGTGTGTGTGTGTGTGTGTGTGTGTGTGTGTGTGTGTGTGTGTCGAGGCAGCATTTAATTTTCTAAACATATACTATTAAATATAAGAGACAATGAATGTCTATTATGTTTAATCATGAGCCGTTCCAAACGTCGTATTTTGGCTTTAATTTCAGTGGAAATTAAAGACAAAAATTCTCCAAAATTTGGATAATTTTTCATTAAGTTGGTTCCAAGTTTGCGACTCACATGAGCCATCTTCAGAGCGGTTATAAAGACGGTAACATAATAACATCCACCATCAGCGACGATTCTATTTTGTATTGACATAAAACTCCGCTAAAGAACGGCAATAGTTACCAGGATTATTGTATTGTTGACTAAAATCTGTATTATATTACCATTAGTCAACAATACAATAATCCTCACTCATACACACAGTAAAAATAACTTTCAGATATTTGAGGCCATCTACATTAAATCCAAACAACCCACACTTAATAAAATCACGTTTAAATCTGGTCATAACACATTATATTGCATTTGAAGACATGGTTCTGTTGTCATTTCGCTCTATCACGCGGTGTGAGGTCATAGAACCGCATTGCAAATTCGCGAACTGCAGTTGTTATTTTTGGTTGTTATTGCCGTTGCTTAGCAGAGTTTTATGTCAACACAAAATAAAATCGTTGCTGATGGTGGATGTTATTATGTTACCGTCCTTATAACCTCTCTGAAGATGACTCAACGTCCGAAACGTTGTAAAAACGACAACAAAGATGAGGATAATAGTCCGAATAATGTAAATGGTGTAGTATATATATATATATATATATATATATATATATATATATATGTATGTATAAGTGTGTGTGTGTGTGTGTGTGTGTGTTTAAAAGAACATTTTGTATTTGTTTGTATATGTTTTCTTCCTGTCCCTCTCAGGAGTTCGGATAACATTTCTTCAATAGTAATTACATAAATATATATATATATATATATATATATATATATATATATATATGCTACCCTCATTTTAGATAGCATATCAAAAAATATCTCACCGTCATTTTTGGCGGCACGGGCCCACTACTATACGTATAACATGGTTTAGCAGGGCGTATATTTTTCCCTAGAAAGTATATTTTCGCCAAATTCATATTATACCGAACTGGCCGAGCTTAAAGTATATTTCGATATTAACAGTCTAGATTATCTCCAATATAATGTGAATTGTTGGAACGGTTTGGTTCAGATCGATCGTTCAATGTCATGTAATTCTTTCGTCTGGTTTTAATTTCAAACTGGAGTTTTCGAGTGGAGTTAGAGGAACTCGAAAACTGATCAAAGAAGTTGGATTTAGTTATTCAACGTCCAAACATTCAATTTGCCCGCTGAATAGTTGATTGATTAGTTCAATCGTTGACTAAAGTATTCTCGAGTGCGGTCGATACCACCTCCTTCGAGCAGAAGTCAGCACGTTCAATATTCATCACTAAAATATTTCCATTGATTACAGCAATCCAGACTCTTATCTGTTTTCTCAATACGGTAGATATGATGCTACCTCGGCGGGTGAAGCCCAACAGATTTTCTTGTCATATACCCGGTTCGACGATGATGGAATAATTCTTCTGGGACCCACGATATCTGGACCAATAACTAGACGAATGATGATGCTTGCGACGAATGTTGCAACCCCGAGTCGGAATGCTATGCACGATGACGACGACGGAAATTAACACTGCAAAAATTCGCCGATTTCACTGTGACTGCTACGGCGACGCTTTAATCTTCTGAGGCGACCATTAAACTTTCGGCGGTGATTAAAACCTTTCAGCTTGTCGGGGCTCAACTTCAACCCGATTTTCAATGTAAACCAATTTCACAATCACATTTCATAATCTTCTTCGTTTTCTTTGTCTCTTTCGTCGTCCCCGTCAGCAACAACAACAACAATTTCCAACAAATGCTTTGTCGAAAAAAATTAACTGAGAACCCAAAACTAAATAAAATATAAATATTCTTCTTATTTTTATTTTTCAAACAAAGACATCTCCGGTGACATGCCGTAAAATAAAGATTTTGTTTTGGTAAGAGTTGTCAGCACCCCCACACACACACACACGTCGGGAAGACCCGATGTAAGAAAACTGTCCTCCTCGACAGGTGAAATCAGACTCTCTAAAATCAAGATTGCAATTACCACTAAGAAATTCCTAATTGTAAGCCTAACGTCATATCTGCTCCGCTGATGTGTGTCTTCCGTTGCAAAGTCTAAATGAGTCAGGAGCTGGCCTTTGACACTGGCCAGTCAAAATAAAATTCTAAATCTGTACATGTTTTTCATTTTCGCACCTGATTGATATTTTCGACAATATCTAATCACGAATTCTAAACTATCTGCGTTACCAAGCGCAAATATACTTCACCTCAAAAATGTACCAATGAATATACAACATTTTAGCTTGTCAATCCAAAGATGGCGTAAGGTAGATTTGGTTTGTTGTAGGTGGCTGAAGAATTGTCTCTTTCAACCATTATTGAGCCCGCGTTCTTTGGAAATAAAAAGGTTAAAGAGAGGTTTGTGCGTGAAAGGCAAGTGCCAACAGCAATTGATCAGATCGACCGTAAACATAGCCCAGGTCCGGAGACACTCGGTTGAACAGTATGATGGTTTTGCGTGTGTGAGTCATCTGTTCTGCAACCTAGTTCAAAATCATGTTAAAGAGAAAGAGGGGCAACAATTTAAATTTAATACACAGAATAGCACTGTAAAAAAAGTCTTCATTTTTGTGCAATGTCAGTTTCTTCCTTTTACATATAGGGTCCTGGGCATGACGTAAATTGCATTCGGCAGCAAGGCTTCTGATTGGGAGGTTGTGAGGAACATGGACCACCTCTTAATTGCTGTTATTCCCAGGTCCACCCAGACCGGGAGTAGTTGCCCCTGTTAGGGTCCCAGCCATGGGCAAATAGTTAACCCCCAAACTGGGGTCAAAACACTATGAAAGTATAAAAATACACTTTTATAGAAATATATACATACAAATAAACTTTTATTGAAAAATAAACGCTTTTAAAGGAAAAATATTTCCAACAATACATTTTCGTAGAAAAAACTATGACCATAACAGATTTTTGAAGGAAAAAAATATCAGCAAAACATTTTTGAATACAAAACCAGAAGACATTTTCAGTTTTCTAAAATAAAAAAGCATAAAAACAAAACTTTTCATAAAAATCTGACTAAATCAACCGTTTTACTAAAATCGTACTTTTAAAAAAATACCTTAAAACACCACTTTTTGGCATTAAATAACCCACAGAGGTTGATATGCCATTAAACAAATCTCAAAACTTAAACATTTACATACAGAGTTTTCACACGTCAAATTGAATAACGCCTGCACGTATCCCATGTTCTAACCTTCTTGAATTTGAACGTAAGATCTTGAATTTGGTGACATTGTAATTGTGAATTCAATATTTGAGACGGCGAATTTGGTGCGAAATTAGACTCAATGAATTCAGGGCAAACAATAAGTGAGCAAATTTGATTTTAAATCTACGAAATAGCACTGTGAAAGGAAATTGTTTTATTTATATGTGCTATGTAAATTTCATCATTTTAAAATGTCGTGTTTTCACGCGTCATATTATTTAATGCTTTAAATTATTGTTTCGTGAACTTGATGACAGTTTTTGTGAGTTCAGTTTCTGGATCATGTAGTACGGACTTAGGTGAAATAGGGAAAGTAATAACTAAGCAGTGCTAAATGCAAACAAGACAATATGTCTCTAGACAGACTGTGCCTTCATTGTAGTAGATGGCAGACCAACAGATGTTTGCGGTGGCGAAGCAATTTTTGTCCTTGGCTCAAGTGTATGCGCTCGGGTTCCCTACGTTAAACTCGACCTTGGGAAGAAAGCGAGAGGGTAAATCAACCGGAACGTTATTATAATAACAGCAATGATAAAGAAAATAGCCCGAGTGTAAATCAAGTAAATGATGATGATGACTCCTCATCCCTAAGATTCATACAGAAAAGATGAGGGGAATATCTTTCTCTTTCATTTTTTTGTATTTTATGTTTCTTGGATTATGTTTATGATGGCGTTCAGGAAAAGCCTGTTTGATTGTGAATTGATTTTTAAAAAATCTTTCTGACTTCATTGTCATGAAAGGAAAAATATTTCTCTTTTGTGGAATTGTTTATTCCTTGTTCTTTGAACAAGGAAAATATAAATATATACATGTATATCTGCAAATTGAGTTGTTCCATTGATTCAACCAAAAGCAAGTTAATGGAAGTGTTGCTTAGAGATAACATTATTCCGAGAAATGCTCAATGAACTTGTCGAAACTATCAATTGCTTTCTTGTATGTTATTGTACTGTTGTTATCCATCATATATGTGTATGTGTGTGTGTGTTTTGTGTGTGTGTGTGTGTGTGTGTGTGTGTGTGTGTGTGTGTGTGTGTGTGTGTGTGTGTGTGTGTGTGTGTGTGTGTGTGTGTGTGTGTGTGTGTGTGTGTGTGTGTGTTGTGTGTTGTGTGTGTGTGTTGTGTGTGTGTGTGTGTGTGTGTTTCATTAAATAATATAGATATATTATGTGTATTTATTTTCATAATGATCACTTCTATTTCTCTAATTAACTTCTGGATGCTAAGTTGGAATTCATCAAGAAAGGCGCCTCCTAAATTATCTTCAGGTGGGAATTTCAAAGACAAACTTATTATAACTGTAATCGTTGTAATACTGATTTTTGTAACCCCATGTGTTATAACTATTTTAAAATTAACCGTTGTCGCCACGATGTTTTAACATTTAAAACTCTGTTCCATGTTACCTCCCTTGCATTGGGAACGCTTGTTCTACAAAACATCGTAACCACAACGGTTAATATTAAAATAATTATAACATAACGCGTTTACGCATGTTTACAAAAATCAATATCACCACGATTAAGTATATTATGCTTGTGTCGCAATTATCTGAGGAGGTCGAAAGTACTTAGATTAACAAAAAATACAAAACCTTCCTTAATGAATTTCAACTTAACATCAAGAAGATAATTAGAGAACTAGACAGAATTATTTGTAAAAAATATAGACATGTCTATATTATCTAATGAAATAAGATTGAATAAAAATATGTCACATATATATATATATATGTATATATATATATATATATATATATATATATATGTATATATATGCATATGCATATATATATATATATATGCATATACATATATATATATATACATATATATATGTATATATATATATATATATATATATATATATATGCAGCATATTTTCATATATATATATATATATTATTGAAATATGATTAAGTTTAGCGCAAAGATTGTTGTTTTTTCAGTAGTTTTGCTAACAAAAGATATCTTGGCCAGTAGGGTTTTTGTCGTAGGGTGCTCGATATCGAGATAGCACTTTCATAGGATTAATGCGTAGGAGTTTGTCACTCAAATGAGCACGTTCATACCGACTTCTCTGTTTAGTAAGTACACCATTATAATGTCAATCGTTTATCAGAGTAAGGTTTATTTATGTTGCTCTTACCCAGTTTTTCTCTTATTCATTTGGAATTTGTTGTAATTTTATATTTTTGTGGGGGTTGTCAATTGCTTGTATTGTTGCTGTGTTGACTTTTTTCAATGCTGTATTATTTGTGCAGATGTTCGTTTCTTTTTGGTGTTCATACATATATATATATATATATATATATATATATATATATATACGTATATAAATAGATATGTCTGTGTGTGTCTCCATTCTAACGAACCTTACTCCTCCGAAACCCTAGGTCCGATTTCAACCAAAATTGGCTCACTTGTCGATCTTGATATGAATATTTGATGTACGCAAAAAATATTTCCAAATCGATTGACAGGGTGCGGCACCAATCAAGGAAATTCTTACAATTTACGAACTTTTCTTCTCCAAACTCCATATGGAAATTCAACCAAAATCTGATAACTTGTAGATCAAGGTCCGAACCTTTTGATGTAAACAAATTTTTTCGAATCAATGTACAGGGTTTGTCAATAATCAACGACAAACATACTGTCGGTTGGTCCTTTGCGCATTTCTATGCATTTCACCAAGACGCTTTACTCAAAATCGACTAAAATTGAGTCAGTGGTAGATCAAGATCTGATGCCTTGATATCTGAACATAAATTTCAATTGACACTTATGATGCAGCAAAAACTAATGGAAAATCTTGCTTTTTACGATCGTTCATTTCTCCGAATTACACCAAAGAACAATACTTCGCATTTTATAATTTACGCGTCACGGCAATCTCATACTGGAAATTTTGAATAAGCACTTGACCTTACACTTTCAACATAACCACTAAAAAGCCCAGAGCAACACAGGGCTGTACAGCTAGTATATTATATATATGTGTATATATAATGTTTCTATTTTGATTAATTTAGTGTGCGTACTGTGTGTTTGTGAGCTATGTAATAGGCCATACGACACTATTGATGTGCTTATTTTGGAAATGAGTAAAAGCTACGAGATAAAGAAAAACAAAAGAACAAATACCAGAGATTTAGGAAACACACCATTGGAAGTGTGTGTTTCTTAGGAGTTCTCTATTAACTGATATGTTTTGATCCACAGTAATCTGTTGTTCTTTCAACCGCTGCCCATGTTTTTCGTTGTTGTTTCAACTGTTGTCCGTATTCTTTGTTAAAAGACGCTCAAGATTTTTTCATGAGAAACCGGATTTTTGTAAAGAAAAGCAGAATTAAAACGGCCAAAGTCAAGATAATAGCACGTCAAATTAAAAGAGCTCCTTCGTCTATTTTGCATCACTTAGACAAAATCGTTCTCCATTGCCTACCACTTTTCAGCTCTTAACAAAAATCATATTTTGATATCCACTTCATCTTCTGTTCTGTCACTAATTTACAGGTTACTGGATGGTTATTCTGTCCGTTTTGCATTCAATATTTTCTTTGAGTGTCAAATTCTCCAACCTCTCTTCTATAATTATTTGTCGTCGATAAACTACATCCAACCACAAAGCCTCTGATCAGGAGGTTTTAAAGAGCGTGGAACCACTAGTACCTACCGAAAAATGTAGAAGTCTAATAGGAGGATAATTCAGTTAGTTTGTGTTCATAAAGACTAGATTTACAGATGATGATTACCAACAGAGAAGCAAGATGCAGCAAGTCATTTAATGTAGAATTAATAGATAAACTGGCGTCAGTTAAGGATTACGTTTTTTACAGACTGTTGCAAGGATACTATCAAGTCAATATATTTAGTTGGTATCCAGTTCAGAGATAATCACCGAAACCATCGACAAAGTTATTATGCATATCGCTCAACACAGGTTACTTTCGGAGTGAAAAGTCAGGCAAAGATACTCCAGAGAGGTCGAGTAGAATTGAAAAGAATTTACGAGCAAAGCATTCTGATTTATGATTGAACTTCAAATTGATCGAAGAAGTGATAGATAGAAGACTCACTGTTATTTAACAAACTATTAGAGAGTGGTAATGAGAACCATGGACTAAACATGTGAGCAACAATGATGTCTTGGAGATAAGAGAAAAGAAAAGTAAACTAATACTTGTTAGAGTTTTTTGGGGGTACCCTTGTATACTTGTGAGCCAGAAATGGGTTGACTCATCTTATAGTTTACAACTAGAAGAGTTAACCAATCAGAAGGCTCAAAATATTCAATACGTGTATAAAAGGGGACCATATTTTCCCGAATATTGGAGATATAATCCGATTCAGTAGAGTGTCTGACGCGTGAGTGTTAATCTTTGACGTTGTTTCATTGAACAGATTATGTACTGCGCTGCATTCTATATTCATAAGCTATGGTGGTCATGGTCAACATTACTTAACATAAGAAACAGACAGCGGAAGTTCCTGGGACATGTATAGAGAAATGCGGCCTTGGAGAATCTGATACTAAAAGGTTAGATCGAAGGAAAGAGAGACAGTGCAAATCAACATGTAAAATACTTGATGGGTTTGACCAAACGGGAGTGGGGAAAAAAGAAAGCGTGTTAAGAATAGGGAGATATGGATGGCCATGATCGCCTACTTCCCGAAAGGAACAAAGCACAAAAAAGAAGAAGAATGAGAACGAAACCTTTTGGAGACTATAAGTCAGTTAAGTGCTCTAAATGATACACGCTTTGGGGGATCATGTCTCGAAATAGACATGACTGCCTGGGCAGAATATTATCCCGCGGTAGGTTGCCATTGCTTTCTGCGGTAGACTGATTGCCATCAAAGATATAGAACCTACTCTGTCCTATTATTTAACCCGTAACTGGAGGAAAGAGACGGATTGATACATTTCCCAAGTGTATTTGTGTGTAAGTGAATGCAAAGAAGTCAACGGTGATTCGAACCCAGCACCCCGATCTCTCATACCGAGTCGATATCCACTGCACTATAACGCCCATCCTAATTCTGTCAGCGAACAAAATCATTGCTTCTTTCAGAACATTTCCAAATTATTACGCGTGGACACAAAGAGACGTCTGTCGTGATCAGAACTAGTAATCTGTTACAGCCGGAAAAAGTGAATCATATGACCTATAGTGGATGAACAGGCAGATGTTAACCAAGTATAATATTGTGGTTTCATCTGTTATTTCCAAGAAGGTAACAAAACATTGATGCTGGATTGCAACTCACATGAAATATCAGTGGTACAATACTCAATAAAATGCTGCAAACCTTATCCCAAGGTGCATTGCGAATAAACTCACGAAACGTATCCCCATCAGTATATTGGTATACGAAAAAGAATATTCTGAATAGAAGGTTTACGTTAAATAGACGAGTCAAGAGAAATATCGACAGATACTACAGCGTGATCCGAATTGCCAAGAATATAAAGTTGCAATGCTTGACATACTGAACCAATAAATGGTACGTTAAACAAAATAACATACTCTCAAAACGCAGATATTCCGTGATCACGAAAAAACAGAAGAAATCGTGGAAATGGCGAAGGGGCCGGAAGGCTTCTATCATATATATATATATATATATATATATATATATATATAAAGAGAGAGACGAGTTGATAGATGTCTATTTCAACATACAAGTATGATAATAATTTTCCAGTTAATCCTAATAATTATTTTGTTAATTTTGATTTATTACAATAGATCTGCGGAGCCAAGGAGACTTGCGGCTACCCAGGGCCTTGCAACCTCTGGGATACTTGTGCCCCTACCACTGCAATTACGGGGTCTGAATACCGGCAACATCAGTAATATTAGCTTAATTAAACAACTTGACATGATTGCTTTACCTTCATTATGTTTTGTGAGTGTCCAAGTCTCTAAACTTTATCTCCTCATTATATGACCGAGAAATGTAAGCTGACTCTTTTTAAATTCTAAGTGGAAGTGGCTTTTTGTTACCAGCCTCCTTAAAGTTCGTTGTTGAACACATGCTTAGTTCATGGTAGAACCACATTTCTTCAAGCCTCTTCTTCATCTCTCAAAAGATTGTCTCTCACTCGCTGCCATATATGGCAACCGATATTACATAATAGTTCAGAAGTCTTTTCTTTGTTGCTTTTAAACTTTACATCAATTCGTGTAGGCGGGCCGGTTTTTCGTTTAAGCACTCATCATCAGCTAGGACATTGGCAGTTTTCCGACACTATGGAATAATTGGAACGTTCATGCGCAAAAAATTGATTGCTGTCTTTTTTTTTTTTTTTTTTTTAGCAGAAGAAGAAAAAAGCCCGATCAATAGTTCTACTACTGAATGGAATACAGTATCTTCACTGAACTAGCCAAAGATGGCATAGATTAGAAGATTTTTTACACGGTTTAAGGCTTTTTCTCTTCAACTGAGATTCTTGAAAGAAAAGCGTACATGGTAACGACACAGTCTGAGTCTTCAAAATATTTGGTGTTCTGGGTATGACGATGAACTACAACCAACAGTAAGTCCTCTAATTAGGATATTAGGGATTTTGAGTGGGGAAAGAACCACCTCTTGATTGCTGTTGTTTCCACAACTTTGACCCGGGGTGGAAGCACCTTTCATGTTCCCCGCTGTAGACAAATATTAACACCCTGCCAAAAAATTACCAACTGTACCTATTTATAGTAAAATTATCAACAATGCGTATTGATAATAAAATTACCAAAAATATGTTTTATCTGCATTTTACGGCATATAATTACCTTGAAAGTATATTTAGTTTAAGCCATAAAATTGTTGCTATAATACTTAGACTTCAGCATTTAATAACCCACGGAGGTTGATATGCTGCTAAACAAAATCAACCGAACAATCAAAATACCAGCATCTCTTTTTTATGTCATGCAACTTTGGGGCGAATGCAATCATGGCTCACTACGGATTTATCTTACTTTATTATTTGTGAATTGATATAAATTCTTTGGAAAAAGGGTGGGAGTAGTTTCTCATTTCCGTTTCTAGAACGACTGGCTGCAATCCGAACTAGAGAACCCAGTCCACTATACTATTTAACCCATAACTGGGAGACGACTTCTATTCAATGAAATTATTGAAAAAAATGTAAGTGACTTGTTGTCACTTGAATTCTAGTGACATGCATCAAATGTTTTTTGTTTTGAATATATGTCTGTTATGGTTCTTTTAAATGTCGCGTCTCATCAGAATGTAGATGAGTGCGGTTCTCCATAGACTCCTTTACATTTTATCGGTGAAATATCTTGACGTCTTTGGAAAGATAACGGAGCAGTTTCCTGATTTTTCTCCTCTGAAATCAGAGTTTTACTTCTCCTAAACTTCCTCTTTTTTAACAAATAACTGTTGCGGAAAATAGATTGATTCGTGCCTTTCCTGATTGCATTTGTAAGAAAGCGAGCTCATCGGACCAACGCGGACTGTGAACTCTGCTCTTTTCTTTCCATTTTCATTGATGATGAGCGTTACCCTACACTCATATATATCAGTGGGTTATTACGTTTATTGAATCGAATTGTTTACCACATGCATACACTTTACATATGCCTTATGGCCCATAATGAAGTACAACGATACTTCAAGTTGAATAATTTACGTGAAAAGCAGAGATATTTTGAATCGGTCTGTGTCATTCGACCCGGAAGATTGTCTTCAATAGTTATGGCCATGGATGCATTCCAGAAGTTGGGTAGCGTATTGAGAGACAGGAAAATTTCGCTGGAAACAAGGAAGAGAGTACTAGATTGTTATGCATTATCTGTTCTTTAATATGGTTGTGAATGCTGGACAATCCACTCAAAGGTAAAGAGAGACTCGAAGCAACTAAAATGTGGTTCTACAGAAGGATGCTAAAGATAACATGGATCGAAGATGTGGGCAACGATGAGTTTTTGGAGGGGGTGGAAACGAAAAGTAAGCTAATGCTTAATATCAGAAAAAGACGGCTGAAGTTTATGGAACATTTAATGAGGATGGAAGGCTCTGAGAACCTGATACTAGCAGATCAGACAGAGAGAAAGAGAAAGAGAAGAAAAATGAATGTGTTACATACTTGTTTGACTTTAGCAAATAGATGGCGGTGTTTGGGAGTAGAAACAAGAGAAAATATCCTAAGATTTGCTAGGGATACGGAGATGTGGAGGACCATGATTTCCTATGTCCTGAAGAGACACTGTACATAGAATTAGATCATAGAAGAAGATTAGTCCCTCAAAATATTTATGATTTAATGTCATAGTTTTCCAACTAACTTTTTTTTAATCGTTTCACCCCGAGCAAGGCGGTAATGCCACTGATGTGAAGGGGGCTACATAAATGTAAAAAGATTAATTAGAAGAGAGTGAAGAGGAAGACGAACCAGTTAGAAAGGAGCAATAGAAAGATGAGAATGCAGGTGTGATGACAGTTTCAAAGGTGGAGAGAAAGGAAACGATATACGGGGTGGGGAAAGAACTAGAGTCAAGAGGTTAATAGATGAGTATTGACATTGCATTTAAATTCCTGGAAGTAGTAGCCGTCAGTAAAGCAAGAATATGGAGCGAGTTCCACAGGCGGGAAGTGTGAGAGAAGAAGATGCAGGTTGAGTAAAATCTGCAAAAAAAAAGTTTGTGCGCAGGTAAAACGTTGACGAGAGCTAATGCCGGACATGTTGAAGAATGGAGACCATAAAATAAAATTTATCAAAAGGAATCGAGAAAAATGCTTTCTTTGTCTAAATAATTCCGTTTGTTTGGTAAATATAACTTTATTCTCGGTTAAATACAGCTACAAGCCATAGCAACACATTATATGTACTGGAAAATAAAACAATGTCCCGGCTCAATCATGTTCAGATAATTTCAGTATAAACCTTATTCTCAGTCAATACAAGGAAAAGTTTAATGTGCTTATTCAAGTGGTAGTGTTGGAAGGGATTCAATTCCATGCCATTTCTATTGAACTGTCAATCAGTCAGTTGAGTACCGTACGTGATACACGCTTGGGTGACTATGTCTCTTTCGGGACACGACTGACTAAACAGAAGATCTCCCCGCAGTAGATTGCCACTATATTCTGCGGTAGACTGTCAACCAAAGCTATAGAACCCAATCTTTTCTGCTATTTAACCCATAGCTAGAGGGAGAAGATACTGATTAATACCTTTCCGAATGTTATTTGCAAGTAAATATATGAAATGAACTGGACTGTACAGAAGTAGAAATAACAATATGGAGTTGTAATAGATATATCTTCAAATATTGTAATATAACCAACTTACACTGATAAAAAAGACTGATAGCTGAGAAAATATATTATTATAGATTATAAATTTTAGAGGCAGCTATATACAATTGTTTTCTCAGATCAGGGATTAGAGACAGCTTTAAGCGAATGGACTCCTGTTTCTCTTAAAGGTGACTATCTTTCATAGTTTCACATAGACTGCCACTACAAGCATTCCTCACCAGAACAATTACGACGGCATAGTTAGCCCGACCCTGGGAGACTAACGTCACCCATTCTCTATGGTAAGTAGAAACGTTTCTGTATGATAGTTAAAAGAGAACAGCTGCGTTTTGGTTGAATTAAAATTTACGAGCCATTTCTGATACATTCAATCACAGATTGGAAGTACTTTTAAAGGGTAGCAGCCATGTTTATTTTGTCAGCCTTTGCAGATTTCCTATTGAGACGGGAGGAAATAGTGGTGTCATCTGCATTGATGCCTACTTGGGAACTGATTTCATTAAGAAGATCATTGATGAAGATCATAAAAAGACACCAGTTTCTTACAAGTTTTCGTACGATTACCGAAGCTAAGCAACGTCAAGCCTGGTTAGTATCAAGATGGGTGACCGCTTAGGAATACCAGGTGCTGTAAGCTTGGATGTGCATAATGGATAATTGTAGACCCGATTTCCACTTTCATTTCCGTTCCTTACTTACGCGCACATACCGTTGAGATAGGTATGAACTATCACTTCTCTCCTTAGCTATTGGTTAATTAGTAAAACTTGTATCACTAAAAAGATTTTCACAATCAAGATAAAATATTTTATAGATTTGAAAAACCTGAAAATAGTTTATAAGCCGTAGAAAATGTGATCTTCCCAAAAGATTAGTGTAGCCAATACTTGTTTTTGGTGAAGTGCTACAATTTTTATTAGACGAGGCTGCCGTTTGTAATGTAAGAAGTTATACTTGTTCTATCAGAACAGGGTAAAACTTTCAAATAAACGAATATAGCATGTTGAACACAAATTAATTGTATATTTTGAATTGAAATCAATATCAATATTGTGAGAAAATTTATACATATTCACTCAGTTAAGTGATATACGTGATATAATGTTGGGTGATCATGTCTCTTTCGAGACATGATTGACTGGGTAGAAGATTTTCCCACAGTAGTTTGCCATTACTTTCTATGGTAATCTTTTTTCAACCAAAGCTATAAAACCCTATCTTTCCTGCTATTTAACCCATAGCTGGCAGGAGAAGCAACGGATTAAGACCCTTCCCAAGTGTATTGTCGTGTAAGTGAATGCAAGGAATTCAACTTCGATTTCTCGTGTCCAGCCGATACCCACTGCACCACAACGCATATCCAATATTATACATATTACAGATTAATATTATCCTCTCTACAATAATAAGACTGTTAACTTATTTAACACCCACTAACATATATGAATCACAGAAGACTAAAGGTAAATATAAGAAAAAGAATAATATGTGGTTCAACCCCACCCATGTTCTGTAGACTATCAACCGTTAACATTGAGAAGTCCTTTCTTAAATTAATAAGTAAACATTTTCATAACGATATCCCTCTGAGTAAAATATGTAATAGGAAAACGATTAAGATAATCTATTCCTGTACTAGTAATATGTACAATATTCTTCTTCATCTATGTGCCCTGTTCCTTTCAGGAGGTAGGCGATCATGGTTCTCTATGTCTCCCTATCCCTTGTGGCTCTTAGTATGTTTGCTCCTGTTGCTCCTGGCAACCCCCGTTCCGGCATCCACCTGATCAGACCCTGCAAATGTTATCCGCTGCCTTCCTCTGTCTCTCTTTCCTTCTATCTGACCAGTCAGTATCAGGTTCTCCAGGCTCTCCTTCCTCATTGCGTGTCCCAGGAACTTCAGTTGTCTCTTCCTGATGCTCAGTATCAATTTCTTTTTTGTTGCCATTCTTTCCAACACCTCATCGTTGCTTGCATGCTCAGTCCACGATATCCGTAGCATCCTTCTGTAGAACCATATTTCGGCCGCTTCCAGTTTTGTCCTCATTTTCGATGATATTGTCCAGCATTCACTGCCGTATTGAAGAACTGACATCACGTAGCATCCCAGCACTCTTTTCTTTGTTTCTATTGAGATTTTCCTGTGTTAATATTTTGCTCATCTTCTGGAACGCGTCCTTTGCCATGCCAATTCGCCTTCGGATCTCCGTGTCGCACTTTCCATTTCCTGTTAGAACACTTCCTAGGTACTTAAATTCTTGTACTTGCTTGATTCTGATATCTCCCACCTGTATTTAGCATTTTGGGCTGTATCTTTTGCTGATGACCATGCACTCAGTTTTCTTTAGTTTATTTGTAGTCCCTTTTTGTCACTCTCCACTGCTACTTTCTGTATGAGGTCTTGTAGTTTCCTTTCCGTGTCCGCAATCAGCACTGTATCGTCCGCATACCTTCTGTTGTTCAGGTTGTGGTCTCCAATAACAAATCCTGGCGTGTCATCTAGGGTCCTCAAAATATTCTCGCTGTATAGGTTGAACAGATCCGGTGAAAAGACACATCCTTGTCTTACGCCTTTTTCTATCTTTGTGTATCTACTGAGATCGTTACCTGTCCGTATGCAGGCCGTTTGCTGCCAGTAGAGATTCTTGATTATTCTTATGTCTTTCCCAAAAATGTCGAGGCTGCCGAGCATCTCCATCAATTCTTTGTGTCGTATCTTGTCGAATGCTTTCGCGTAGTCAATGAAGCATAGGTATAAGTCTTTCTTCATTTGTAATGCCCTTTCAGAGAGCATCCTAATCATGAATATGGCGTTCCTTGTTCCAGTGTCTTTGAGCAACCCGCACTCTTCCTGCCCTATCTCTGGCCTGATTCTGCTTCTCACCCTATTCATCGGGATTCTGACAATCAGTTTTGTAATGTGACTCATTAAGCTGATAGTTCTGTGTAGTTCGCACTCGTTTGCACCAGGTTTCTTCGGCAGTGCTATAAATATCGATTAGCTCCTAAAATAACCAAATTCTGAAGAATTTCAGGAAATCTAAGACAGAACATCTTCCTGTAATTGCAGATTCAGAGAAACTGTCCGGTTGAAGGTAAATGTAGATCTTTAAATGTGATCTATCAAGCTACCATCTCCCATCAAAAAAAATACAAGGAAAAATAGAATTCGGAAACAAAGAATTAGCACTTCTTTATTAACCATAATTTAAAGTATCAGATAGCCATCTCCCGAAAATACTGAAAATTGAAGGTAGAAGATCTAAACCCACAGAAGAATTGGAAGTTGATAGGCACTGCACGTACTCCTAAGAGTCTAGGCGATAGATGTAATCTATGTTTAACAGAAAAATTTAAAATGTCAGTATCAGAATGTACTTCGAAATAAACGTAATGAATTTATTAGCATGTGTCGTCACAGTGGTAAATTTAAATTTAAGTAATTATCTCCTTCCATTTATTCATAAAAGGTTTTGACACCTGTATAGATTAGATTTTAAAATTGGTGAATCCTTTTCCGTCTTACCCACAACCACTAACCCAATGTCCAAACCACCTGCCTCCCACTACCAAAAAACTACTACCACGATTCTCCTCAGCTTAAACCTATCTTAACCAACATTCCTCACCTCTTCATTTACTAATCCTTGCTCCCGGACAAGAATTTTTCTCCATTCCCTGGTTGACTGAGGTTGACAATGCATGTTTTGAACTGACATTTTGAAATAGCTTCCCCCTCTAAATGTGATAAATGTCTGCTCTGCAAATTAAATTTACATTGAGCTCTCTGTTAGATCAGTTTTTATGTTTAAACAATATTACTAGGGTCCTACCGGATTATTTATCTTGGATTTTTACTGATATATATATATATATATATATATATATATATATATATATATGTGTGTGTGTGTGTGTGTGTGTGTGTATGAGTTGAATATGTGGAACGGAAACCGACAAGATGAATAGAATAAGTAAAGAACAAGTAGGATTTCTCTCAACACATACATTCATAACTGATTCTCTCATTTTATTTAATAAGAAAATACGTTCCATCACGTGACACATGTATACAATACTTGTTACGTATTTTGAACGGAAATGTATTTCGTCACTGTCATTCACACATACTAATGTTATTGCATATGCACACACTTAGTTCGTCTATGGTTTGGATGCGCTTAACACATTAATTTCGTTTACATATACCTACATTCATAATAAACATATGTTTTTATTACATATTGGCACAGACACTTAAGCAGACACAAGTTTTTTTTTCTACATTTAATATTAATCCATTACTTTATCACACTTGGCACGTATCTGACTAATGAAACTATACCTCAATCAACATATTGTCTCTTGGATTTTTAAATCATTCGTCTTTAATAAATCTCTGAGGAAGCTTGTTAAAAGTGAAACATGTTAGATTAAAGACACTTTTTCCCTACTTGTTCTTTATTTATTCTATTCATATACACATATATATATAACGGTCTTATCACGTTACTTAGCTTCGCTGATCCTACGGAAATCAGTGTTTCCAGTCTAATGCGGCTATAAGCGTCCTGTGTTTTGGTTGGCGCATTTATGCTGGGATGCAGATAACAATATATATATATATATATATATATATATATATATATATATATATATATATCCTGTCATGCAGTTAATTCCCTTTACTAAGCGTTTATTAAACTTTACTACCATTTATGAACTCACTTGCCGCATGTTTGCTTTTAAACGGCGCCTTATTATTTTATTCTGTAGTAATAATTATGTCGTAGAGTAGTGTAGAATATATATATATATCCATCCTCTCTATTATAATATAGATTGTTATGTATTTATATAAATATAAAGTTCGCTGCTTGCGCAAAACAATACAGAACTAAGTAATCGCCAACAAAACATTCTACGATTTTCAAAATACAAAAGATGGCGCTAAAATATTTTCTACCATTCTAAAAACAATCTAAAGAATCGATGTTTTTATGTAACAGTCCGTGGCTACTTTAAAGCAATCTTTATTTAAGTTACACTCTGGGTGGGTCTGCGTCCAACCAAAATGGTACCTTTGTCTGCACAGAAAATATTTGACTAGAAGCATAATCTTTATCCCGATAAATCCATTAGCAGCTGAAACGAAATGCCGCTTTTTACTTTTTTTATTCTTAGTAAACCTTTGATCTTTAAAAATAGGCAGACTGGTTTTGCTTTTTAATGTATTTATGCGCCAACAACAACAACAACAACAACAACAACAACAAATCTTGCAGAAAATAGCCCCTTTTAGAATGAGTCAGCAGATATCTTAAGATGGGAATATCATCAAACACATATCGTACGCAGTTGCAAACACAATCCGTTTGCAAATAAAATGAGAAGAAATAGCAAACGATGAAGATCTTTTTTGGGAAGCTCTTGTCATAGATGTTGGCTTTTTGCTTAAGTTTGAATATCGGTCACTGACACGAGTTGAGAGTAAGTAAATATTTGAAAAAAGGGTCAGTGTATTGTTTTGCTTAAGAGTGGGTGTCTTTCAATTTCCAAATTATTAAACGTGGGAACTCATCTAAAAGGTAGGCTACATTTTATTGCCAATAATAGAAAAATCATGAGAACGGGTTGAAACTAGGAGCACAGAGTGTGCTAATAATCATTTCACAATAAGGTATCAACACTTTTTGCAGCTTTCAATGCTTGTAGTTTTTCTCGCAAAATAAAAACACCTGATTTGATGTTGAAACTGGAATGACCTCTCCAGGATGTAAGGCCTGGCGATAGTATATGGAGGCCGCGTGCTGTCAAGAGAACATGGCCCCCATACACTTAGAGTCATATAAACTTATATATCTTTTTATTCATTTCCCTTCAAACAAGATGATTGTGCTACTAATATGCACGGGCTTATTGGTTATCTATAAATTCTAGAAGAAATTCCTTGCTGCATCTTACTTCACTGTTTGTTGGAAATCATCTTCTATAGTTCCAGGCTTGATGAACACAGGCTAACTGAATTATCATTTTATCTACTAGCCTTCTATCATCCCGTTTTAGTAAAGTACTAGAACATCTAATCAACTAAAAATTGGTTAAGAATCTCATTTCGTAATGTCGTTAATGACAAGAATTTAGCAAGAATATTTAGACATGTTAACTTGCAAATTCACCCAAAATATGTCAAATGACCAAGAAAAAGCGAACAATTATCCTTACCCCCACCTCTATACTATTAAAATAGTTCCTCGTCAGGGTCGGAGCCCTCACCCCTTGTATAAAAGCACCATTGATATTTCGCTATCGGCAACACCATTAGTCAAGAACCTACTCAAAACTTTGACTGTTGTAATACATACTTTCAACAAACTTTTTTCTTTAACTTTTTTATGCTTTTAACTGTTTTATGTGACCATTTTATTTCTTCATTTTTCTTTAAATATCTGTATGTTTTCTTTAATAATTTCTTAAGACTTTCTTTGATGCATATATATATATATATATATATATATATATATATATATATATATTCAAATAGAAAGTGGCATGCATGTAGGTAAAATCCCAAATGAGATCCTATGAATATTAATTTTATTATTATTAAAAATGATCTAGGCAGAGAGCTCGATGTAAATAGTATTATCTATTTACAGAGCAAAATGTCTATATTTTCAAATAAAACTTCGAAAATCAGGTGACTTTCAAAATTTGATTTGCATATAGATAGATAGATAGATAGATAGATAGATAGATAGATAGATAGATAGATAGATAGATCTTATCGGAAATCTATCTAATTTACATTGCGACACGGAATATGCAGATAAATTGAAATAATTTTTACAGATACAGTTTATAAATACTAAAATAATGATAGTACAAATATAATTTGAATGCAATATTCATTTGTGTGGAAATATTTATCACTCAAAATCACCGCTCCTTTTGGGCTTTTACAACTTCCATACGATAACAAAACTTTCCTAAATCTGCCACAACTTCTGCCATTTTGATTTTGTTTAGATCTGGGCCATTATTGGGCCAGATGTCGGCTCTCACAAAAGATGCTACCTTATCAGCAATCTAAGCCTATGCTCGTTTTGCGCTTTGGAATGGTACAGAGTCCTGGACAAGTAACGCAATGTCAAACCCAAAATTCTTCTGCATCCAAAATAACAGAATGTTATTCAAGATGTCTAGATACTCTTTCGGGCCAAACTTCAAACCAGTATCAATGATGTGTGGATCTATAACACTTTCATCACTCGCCGCGGCATCAAAGACAATGACAAAAGCAGGATTCTTAGTCTCAAATAGAAGTGGGACATTAAAAGGGTCGTATACGGTCACCCAAAAACTTATACAATTCACCGTGAACAGTGATCTTCTTTTTATCCACAGACACAAACATTTTTCCTGCACCTTGATGCTTGATGAACGAGACTAGCTTTGAGTATCTCCCAACTCTGATTGCTTTCGCCTTGGCTATTAGGAAGTGACGGTGTTGTCAAACATAGCTAGTCCTGCCAAGGTTCCTATTCACAGCTCTGGGTACAGGGGACAAATTGTGTTTCTGTGCAAGCTTTGTCATAGACGTGGATAGGTTGTCTTCAATTGAGCGTTTGAAAACATCGATAAACCTTGGATCCCGCCTGGAATAACTAGACTTCTGTTGTTTTCTACAAAATTTGCTATCTTCTTGAAATTGCGTCAACTGATACACTGTCGCACTTGAAAGTTTCAGCAACCTTTTTTGCAGTGTGCCCGGTACGTGCCAAAACTATAATAGCGGAACGATTCTTCGGTATATGTCTATATTTCTGAGATGAGGTAATACATTACTGGAACTATTGTCTTCATCTTGGTTGCTATTTGCCCGGCGTTTCGGTCGTTGTACACTCTGGTTCTCTTTTGGTGCTCGAAAGTTCAAACCGAACCCTTTATTACCATCACTGGGGTACATCATTGTCATTCCTGGTGCGAAGCTTTTTTTAGTAGTCATTAAGGACATATAGAGCAGTGGATATAGACATTGGTTAGTTCCCGTGACTTGATTCGTTATTTCATATTTTGGTTGTTTTTGTGTTATTCATGTTGTACTTTTAACCAGATCCACGACAATAGGGTCCAAAACCGCCTCTGTGCGTCTTTGTTTATAAAGAATTATTTTCTACACTCCAACTTCTTTCTCACAGGTGGGATGTCTCTCACTCCGCTATCGCTCCTACCCTGGAAAGTGCTCTGATGAACTGAATCTCCTGATTGCACTAGGTCTAACCTTAACGGCTAGGACCCTTCATTCCTCTTACACAATATCAAACCACCGACACTCACTCTGTATTCATAACAGAGATAAGTGGGTTCGATTCAAACAGTTTCTTTTCGCGAACAACTGCTCTAAAGAAGAAACTTCCAAGTGGATGTTTCCTCGATCACTACAGTCTTGACCTTTTCATATATAGAGTCAAAAATCGAGTGTATAATGATGAAGAAAAACATGGTTCTCTATAATGATGAAAGGGTATTCATTAAACGATTTGTTAAAAACGATTAAAGGAAACCAAATATTCAGCCAGAGTTACCAGAGTGTTTGAGTTTGGGGAGAAAGTCTTCATGACGAACCCTGTCAAATGTCTTCGAGATATCTAAAGCTTGATAGATAATTTCAGTTATAACAGTTAATATATTAGCTTTTAACCTAGAGAAAAGAAAGTCATATTATTTATTTCATAGAAGGCCATGGGAAGTGAGATTATAAACTAATTCAGAATTGATTAGATCCTCTAGTAATTTTCAAAATAACAATTGGACAAAAATTCAAGGAATCAGAAGATTCACTAGAGTTCTTAAATACAAGAGCTACAAAATTACTCTTTTTGTGTAGTTTAAAGGGAAAAAGTACATTTCCTTAGAACAACTGCAAGAATGGTAGTTTCCTCTGCTTTATTATTCCAGGCCATCAGGGTATATAACATTATTCACAGATATTTTCTAATTCTAATCAGTGCAAGTGGCTTCTATTTTTAAATTTTCTGTTCTGTAATTATTCGATAATAATCTAACAAGCGATTTCATTGCACGACATATTTCTTTTCCTGTTTAATTTTGTTTCCCATATCTAATTTAGGGAAATATGGAGTCATTGTATAACGTTATACAGACAAGGTAAAACGATTGTCAAACCCCAGCAGCCGAAGTTGGTCATTTTTGCAATTACCGTAGCAGCTTGGCTAAAGATAACATCACTTTCGCTGTAATGGGCATGCAATATTAGCATTCTTTTTTAATGGATAGTTTCTTTCCATATCATGAACAACTTCATGCAAAGTTTTTTAATGATGCAATGTTAGAATTATACAATAATTTAGGCAATATTCTTGCTTTTTATGCGTGCAAGCCTAAACTGTTTATTGTATTTTTAGTTGGTTTGTAGAATATGAAAACGATTTCTTCATCACTCCAACGAAATCACGAAAAGTGAAAATAAAAAGAAGCAAAATTGTCTGAGGCTTGTAATTCAACCTGTATTAATGAATTAATTTCCTTATAATGAAACAGATAATGTCAGCATTATTACTATTAATACGCAACCACATATTTTTACGCGTAATTGCTATTTAGTATAATAGACTTTCATTTTTCTTATCAAAATACCTACTGAAGGCATGAGAAATAGTATAAAGTTAGTTACAGTGAGGGAACGTGAAAGAAAAGACCGGGTATAGTGGGAATTGAGGAAAGAATAAAAGATAAACGGGATTCCAGAAGACAGATGATGGCGATTGACGTTTCGCTTAAATTTTTTAAGATTGTAGTAATCAGGAAAGCAAGTAAACGAAAACTAGTTCCACAAACGGAAACCACATCTTTTGTCAGGGAGTAGTTCGTAAGAAGTAAGATGGTTAGCCATTTCAGCATTGATTAGAGGCTATAATACTTTGTCGAAAAGCGGTAGGAGTCTGAGGAAATAGTTAGCAGGATCAGAAGGCTCTCCAGTGTTCTTAAAAACAGGAATTCCAGAGACGAGCTTCCAACAGATTAGATAGCAGAAAAGAGAGAGGCAATAGTCGTAGAGTTTTGAGACAACTGGAGCCACATCGGGAGTACATTTCTTTAAGACGACGGCTGGAATTCCATCATCTTATGGGAGTACAATTTGGAAATTATGTTCGTTAGGAATGATTCAAAAGCAAGGACCTTGGGTGTCGTATGGGATGAAGCCGATTTTTCCATATAATAATGTTTTAGGTCTTACTAATTAAATCATAGCTGCCAGGAGAAGAGGTGGATTTATACCTTTCTCTTATTTTCACGTAAGTAAATATAACGAATTCACCTGGAATTGAAACTCGGCTCTATGAAAAATTCCGAGCCAATAGTTCTTTTTCTTGCACTTCCAACCTTTCGATATCTTCCTACACTGATAACGACAATCTTTAAAAATTGAAATGCAACATCAATTGACATTTTCTTTTTTGCAGAAACATGTTTCTTTTTTTTTTTTTTTTTTTTTTTTTTTTTTAATCATCTCACCCCAAGCAAGGCATTCCACTGCCACTATTGCGCATGGGGCTACATAGGGGAAGGTAAAGAGAAGGAGTGGTTAGACATAGGGAATGTCAGGAGAAAGGTGATAGATGAGTAAGGATAGCGAGGATGAGTGTCGGGCAGATGGGAAGAGTGTTTGATAGAATGGGAGCAGGTTAGTGTGTTAGGAGGTGTCTATTGACCTTACATTTAAACTCCTGGAGATTGTAGCCGTCGGGGAAGCAATCGTTTGGAAGAGAATTCCACAGTCGGGAAGTGCGAGGAAAGAAACTGTTGGAGTAGAAGTTACGGCTGCATTTTATCGATTTCACTGTAAAAGGGTGGGATCTAGTTGCTAATCTAGTATCTCGTGCAAATTCGTATTTAGGGGGCACCAGTGATCTAAGTTCATCGGAGCAGAAGCCGTGAAAGTATTTATAGAAGAGACACAGCGAAGCCACGTCTCGCCGGTGGGAGAGAGACTGCAGGCGGTCTGCCAAGTCGGTATCTATCACATTACAGACCCTCCTCTGAACCTTATCGAGAAGCCCGAGGAGAACAGCAGGGGCACCCGACCAGATATGGCAGCAGTATTCAATGCACGGGCGGATGGTAGATTTGTAAATGTGCAGGATAGATTTAGACGGAAAAAACTTCCGGGCCCTACACAGAGAACCGACTTTCATAGCAGCGGATTTAGCAATGGATTCGATATAGTCATTCCATTTGAGGTCCGCTGAAAGTGTGAGACCAAGGAGGCGCAGTGTTTTACTCTCTGGGAGGCAAGCCTGGTCCATGCTAATGGGAGGTAGGTGAGATTGTCGATGATGGTTAATTGACAGTAGCTTCGTTTTAGAAGCATTAAAATTTACTAGCCATTTCTTACCCCAGTCCAATATGGATTGGAGGTCTTTTTCAATCTCGGCTGCAAGTTTAGCTTTGACGCCTACACCAGATTTTTGTTGGAGGCGAGAGTAAACTGTGGTGTCATCGGCGTACAAACCTATTTGGGTTCGTATGGAATCAGGGAGATCATTAATATATATCAGGAAGAGTGTAGGACCTAAGATGGAGCCTTGGGGGACACCTGCGTTTGTATGGTAGTTCTGAGAGGCATGTCCGTTTAATACCACTTTCATTGTGCGGTTAGAGAGGAATGACTGGATTAGTTCAAACAAATGTCCAGTTATACCATAGCTCCGCAGTTTACATAGAAGGCCAGCATGCCAAACTCTGTCGAACGCCTTAGATATATCCAATGCAACGGTTCGAGCTTCGCCATTCCTGTCGAGTGCCTGGTATATGTACTCGGTGATGGTCGTTAGCATATCAGCAGTAGACCTGGTGAAGCGGAAACCATATTGCTTGTCCGAGAGGAGCCTGTGTGCTGTGAGATGCTGAACCACCTCGGCGTTGATAATGGCTTCGAACACTTTGCCAAAGATCGGAAGAAGGCTGATAGGGCGGTAATTTGCAGGGTCAGAGGGTTCTCCAGTGTTTTTAAATATAGGAACTATAGAGGAAGATTTCCAACAGGCAGGAAAGCAGGAAGCAGATAGGCAGAGGTTGTAGAGCTTAGAAAGGACAGAGGAGATTTCAGGGGCACATTTCTTTAAGACTATTGGGATTCCGTCACCACCGCTCGCTTTGTGAGGGTCAAGTTTTAAGATTATCTTAGAGACAAGCGAAGGTGTAATGTGGACATCATTCAGTTGTGCCTCGGTTCTAGGTGAGAAGTCGGGTGTAAAAACTCCAGACGAGTCCAGACTCGAATTGTTCGAGAATCTGCGGGCAAAACATTCAGCCTTATCTGCTGGGGAGGTGAGGACCTCAAATTTGTTGATTAGCGGGGGTATTGTGGACTTGCTCTTGTTAAGTACTCTTTTACAGAGTCGCCAGTAGTCTTTAGAGCCGAATTTAGAGCATGCTATGCGTTGCTTCATTCTGGCAGCAAACAACATCTTAGCTTCGTTAAGTACCCTTTTACACTTATTACGAGCTGAAGTGAAAAGGCGCCTGTTTTGTACCGACGCATAGTTACGATAAAGTCGGAAGAAATGATTCCGGTGGGCAATGGCAGCCGAACAAGCGGGTGAGAACCATGGAGACGAATGAGATTTAAGCTGGAATTTCCTAGCAGGGATGAAGGCATCAATGCCAGCCTTAACCCAGGAGGAGACCTCGGATGCACATTCTTCGATGGGAAGACTAAAGACGTTGTTCCAAGGGATGTCACAGAGGAAGTCTCGGAACGAATCCCAGTCTGCTCTTTGATAGCAGTATGATATTCTACTTGTCTGTGTTTCATGGGTCGGGCGGGAGTGGAGTGAAATATTGACGGACACTACAGTGTGGTCAGAGTTTCCAAGTGGGCAGAGTTGTCTGGTAGTGCAAAAGTCTGGGATGGAAGTGAAGCAGAGGTCTAGAAGTGAGTTCCTTCCGTTAGGGTTGTCGGAGAAACGCGTGGGGAAGTCCACTACTTGCGTAAGGGATTGGGTGATTGAAAAGTTCATGGTGTGGACACCAGCAGGGTCAGTGACAGCGTTCTTCAGCCACTTGGTGTGGTGGGCGTTAAAGTCACCAAACACGAATACATGGGCAGAGGGATGGGTAGAAATGGCTTTGTCAATATTGTCAGAAATGATGTCAAGTAACGAACAGTCAGGGGAGGAAGGAGAGCGGTACAGAAAGAAGAGATAGCTAATCGAGCTGAGAAGTGAGAGGCGGAAGCACATGAAAGAATGATCTGGGGATTCAAAAGATGACACCCTAGCTAAGGGAAGGTGTTCGCTGACATAGACACCAAGCCCATGCATATGAACATTGGAGTCCTTCCTGAAGAGGGGAAGGTAGCCAGGAACGCAGAACTCAGATGAGGGGATAGAAGGGTTAAGATTAGTTTCACATAGGGCTAATATATCAGGTGAGTTATTATGGAGGAAAGAATCTACGCTGGGGAAGTTGGTGCGGATGCCGCGTATGTTAGTGAAAGAGATGCAGACAGGTTTGGGCGTTTTCAAATGAGCTGGTTTAGTTTTGTTATTATGTTTGCTTTTTCCCATAGTAATTCAGTTAAGGAGTGGTCTTAGAATAGAATCAGTCGGTCAATCATTTGCAACTTGTGAAGGATGGAGACTGGCGCGGCCTACAACATAATGTGGCCTCGGGGTTGCCCACCGAACGTTCATGCAGGGACGCCCGTCCATGCGCGATATGGCACTACAAGAACCCCGGTATTATTCAACTGTTGATCAGAGCAGCCTCTCAAGACGCTACGCAAGAGTTCGGGCTCCTAACTACCAGTCGGAAGCAGCAACCAGGAAACTGCCAACCCGGTACCCTCAGAATGTAAAGACGTTGCCACCATACTCCGTAACTGCAAAGAGCTTCCAGCTGAACTAACACCAAGACCAGAGAAAGGGGATGAACCGGGAACCCCTTCCTAAACAAGAAACAAGGTGATCACCTCTAAACTCATTCAAAAGAAGGGGGTGGAGTGTGAGACCGGGCGATAGTAGAAACTATCTACTCCAATTAAAAAAAAAAAAAAAAAAAACAAAAAAAAAAAGGAAAAAGTGACTGAGGCTTACAAAGTTTTAACTTAGTAAAAGTCGAAAATACCCTTGAATAGCAAAATTATTTACACAAATTAAGTGACGAAAAAAAAATCAAAGACGACCAAAAGACGAAAAAAATAAATAAATAAATAAAATAATTTCCAAGAAATTTCACAAAAACAGACTGAAAAAATGGACTGAATCCCAGTTGACTTACCACAAGCAGCTAACACTGTAAAGTTGATTTAATACAATTTCTGAAGACAAAAATAGAAATTAAACCGTTTTTTACAGAATATAGTCGAGTTATGTTGCTTGCGTTCGCTTGCCAAACCGTTAAGAATTCAATCTCTCGAAGACAGAAATTTAAATCTTCTACAAGACAAAACTAATGGAAATAATTGAACCGTGATGCTATTTATCATTAGTCGAAAATACCCTTGAATAGCAAAATTATTTACACAAATTAAGTGACGAAAAAAAAAATCAAAGACGACCAAAATACGAAAAAAATA
Organism: Ascarosepion bandense; assembly: GCA_037127315.1. NCBI lineage: Eukaryota > Metazoa > Mollusca > Cephalopoda > Sepiida > Sepiidae > Ascarosepion > Ascarosepion bandense. The sequence goes on from JBBBDQ010002149.1 coordinate 1,513,823, forward strand.
AATAAATAAATAAAATAATTTCCAAGAAATTTCACAAAAACAGACTGAAAAAATGGACTGAATCCCAGTTGACTTACCACAAGCAGCTAACACTGTAAAGTTGATTTAATTCAATTTCTGAAGACAAAAATAGAAATTAAACCGTTTTTTACAGAATATAGTCGAGTTATGTTGCTTGCGTTCGCTTGCCAAACCGTTAAGAATTCAATCTCTCGAAGACAGAAATTTAAATCTTCTACAAGACAAAACTAATGGAAATAATTGAACCGTGATGCTATTTATCATTAGTCGAAAATACCCTTGAATAGCAAAATTATTTACACAAATTAAGTGACGAAAAAAAAATCAAAGACGACCAAAAGACGAAAAAAATAAATAAATAAATAAAATAATTTCCAAGAAATTTCACAAAAACAGACTGAAAAAATGGACTGAATCCCAGTTGACTTACCACAAGCAGCTAACACTGTAAAGTTGATTTAATTCAATTTCTGAAGACAAAAATAGAAATTAAACCGTTTTTTACATAATATAGTCGAGTTATGTTGCTTGCGTTCGCTTGCCAAACCGTTAAGAATTCAATCTCTCGAAGACAGAAATTTAAATCTTCTACAAGACAAAACTAATGGAAATAATTGAACCGTGATGTTTCTTTTTATCTTTTTTCCAAATCTTACTTATTTTCAGTCACTTTTACTCCCTGCACGTCTCTTCGTTCTACTACCATTGTCGTTTTGCTTGGGTTAAATGATTAGAAAATATTCTTTATACCACCTGTACAACCAAACTTGAAACATATTGAATTACAAAGCAGGCACTCATCTAGGTACTGACCAAGCTAGACGTTGCTTAATTTTGGTGATAGTTTGACGTAGCCGTAAGCCAATTTTACCTTGATTAACAAAAGAGTGAGGAAAGCCTTAATCGTTCATGTTCTGAAAGACGATGGCATATAAAAAAATTATCCTTGGATGCATGACGGTTGAATGAAAACTAAATAAACAGTCAAATGATTAAAGCTAGTCTCATCTGATTTATATCGCATATGTTTGTTTTCCACCATACAAAAGGTAGATTAAAAACATAAGAATAGGCTATTTTACCGGTACCTGTAAAATTGACACCAAGGCGATTTTGTGTTCGCAGTAAAATCGACATCAATGTCATTTTGCGGTCAAGGTAAAATAGACTCAAATACTATTTTGCGGTCCCGGTTTCGGTGAAATAGACACAAGAGCTATTTTGAGTTCCTGGTAAAATAGAAAATAAACGCTATTTTGCGGTTCCGGTAAAATAGCCATCAACGCCATTTTGTGGTCCCAGTAAAATAAACACCAACACTATTTTGCGGTCCCAGTAAAATAGACCTCAACGCGATTTTGAGATCACGGAAAAATAGGCATCCACGCCATTTTGCAGTCCCAGTAAAAGAGAAACTAACACTGTTTTGTGGTCCCGGTAAAATAAATACCAACGCTATTTTGCGGTCCCGGCAAAATGGACACCAGAGCCATTTTGTGGTCCGGGTAAAATAGACAATAAACGCTATTTTGCGGTCCCGGTAAAATAGACATCAATGCTATTTTGCCAGTAAATATAACTAGCATTTTATAACTAAAAATATTTGTCAGGTTGTGTAAGCTATGTAGACAGGACTTAAACAGCATGAATTCTACCTTCTGTGACTTGTCTTCTGTGGGTGCAACTGAACTGTATTGGCTGGAAAACCATGCCCAAAGCCAAGGTTGGAATTCTGAAAGACTGTTATGGCTGAAGTGCTTAAGATATTAAGAAACTTCTATATTTCATTTAATAATTGAGGATGAATAAATTAAATTAATTAATGTTTTGGCACTTGATGGTAGAACAGATTTTAAATTGTCTGACCAATTCATGATGAAAATGTGTTATGTTGTTATTTTAAGGTTATCTATCTTCAAAATAATTAAGAAATATTTTCATGAGAATAACCTATAAGCTGATAGGTATATTATACCGAGACCGGTAAAATTAATTTAAAAGCATGATTGTTTATTTTACCAAGACCGACAAAAAGCCTTTTACTTAAAACAAAAAGCTGGTTTGGATTATTTTGGCCAGAGTAAACGATGTACAAAATTATATTTTGATAATTTGCCGTCCTCGTAATACATGGTAACAAATTCTTATACGTGTAATTTCAGTAGTCGTGATATTTTTAGGTAATTTAATCCTTTTCTGCAGTGATAACTATCAATATGTTTTATTGGAATTTTTCTGCAGAAGAAATAATCGAAAATCAAGAAAACTTGTTCTGAAATGACAGGTTCTAAAAGACCAAATGAACAGACGTACATCTGTCTGCTCGAGGTGTAGCGCTGTTAATTGAATTATGGATTCATCTATTGACCATTATTTCAGGAAAAAGAAAAGAAAAAATATATTATGATACAAATGCATACTAGGAGAAAAATTCTCACTTTATGACAGTTTTTACCAGAACAATAGTCAAAATGAAAAAAGAAAAAGATTTAATAAAACTAGCAAAAGGTTACAGACAAGACATGCAAAAAAGATTCACAAAGAAAGAGACATACACACGCACACGCGCGCATATATATATATATATATATATATATATAGACATATTATCATTATTACAAAATGTTACATATATATTATCATATATATATGTAATCATATATATACTGTATTTTAATACAGATATATATACGCATATATATATATATTCATATATGTTATTATACAAGCATACATATAAAAATATAAGAATATATATATTATGATATATTATTGTCTATGCATACATGTATATAGTAATATATATAATTATGCGTGCCTATATATATATATATATATATATATATATATACATATTATTACACCCGAATATTGATGTTGTCTGATTAAGATATTCTACGTGGCCGAGCAGTGAGAGCACTTTATATATATATATATATATATATATATATATATATTATGAAAATAAAGCCCAAATGATGCTTTTGTTTCATTAGAATATCCTACGTGGCTGAGCGGTCAAGTTACGTCACATAAATATATATATATATATATATATATATATATATATATAATTCAAAGTGATGAGGAAATGGGTAAATCCCAAAAGCCCGATCCTCTTAACATTAATTTTATTAATATTAAAATTGATCAAGGTGGTGGGCGCGATGTAAATAGTATTGTATGGATATGTTTTGGGGCTGAAATGGCTATTCAACGGAATTAAATTTCGAAATGTTTCTATTAATTTATATATATATATATATATATATATATATATATATATATATAAATTAATATATATATATATATAAATTCATAGAAAAAAATATATATATATTAGGAAAATGCCTGATTTTACAAACATTATCAACTCACCATCATCTAAGCCTTTTTCTCCAGCAACAAATTGATTGAACATTTTTGGCTACTAGCGTTTGCTTATGCTGTATACATAACACACTAAACTCTACCCTTCGCCATTTTGCACTGATAGGTTAAGATTAGAATATCCGACTGATGTTAAGTCTGTTCGGTTTCCATGCCGGCTGGAAGCCATTAGACGTCTAACCGTACTAATGAGCTGTAACACAGTGAAACAGAACTGTATGCGTATAACTATATATATATATAATAAATTCGTACATGCATATTCATGTGTATTATTATATAGATACCTCCACTCATTTTTCAATACCTACATTTAAATTGAAATTTAAAAATAAATAATTTATCTTCAAGCTATAAAATTAGCTTTAATTGAAAACTAAGGGATTAAATTTCCTAATTTCAGTAAGCAAAATACGCTTGTGTATTTTAAAACGAAATTATATTGATCGGAATCAAAACTTCTCTAAATTTAAAAAAAAATTCAATATTTTAAATTTTCCGCCATTTTTCATCGATTGTAAACAGAATTCAATTCTCGGTTTTAAAAAATCTTACAAAAATAAAATACACCTCACTGACACATTATTTTCTTCAAATTACCAATTTAAACTTACTTTAGGTTGACCTGAAACAAGAATAACTTTGCTTACTGCTTGAAAAATGTTTCAAAAAGCATTCCTCAATTACGGTAGCCTTGTTATCACAGCTGTCAACACCTTATCAGGAGGCGATATGAATGATTTACAACAGCCAGCCAAAAGTATGAAAGAGAAATTTGGTATAAATCTTATTTATACAAATCATTTTTTGTTATTTTTAACTATGTTAAAATTTAAACTTTCACGCAGTTTTCAGCAATTATCCAATATTTGATGAAATTTTAATTAGTTTAGCTTTGTAGGCTTAGGTTTGAAGATGTTTTATGAAAAGTAAAAATTAAAATAATATAAAACTTTCTCTTAAAAAAATTTACAATTTAATAACAGAATGAAAATAACGGCAAAGGTAACTCAATAATTTCTGAAATGTTCTTGCATTTATAAATTTTTATTTTTAATATCTATTTTTCATATTATTTTTAGGTACCTCTACAAATTGTGAATTTCACTATTATTGTTTTTAACAAAATTAGAAAATTAGGAATTAAAATGTAAAAGTTGCTTTAAATGTTTAAGGAATGACTTACAAAAGAGTCTTGAATTTTATAAACGTCTTGAAGAGACTTGAAACAGAATGAAAGTGCGGTTTCTGTCGTTTTGCATGTAAGGGGAATAATCCAAAACACTTGTATACTTCTAAAATAAATACGTCCCCTATGCAAACTTGTTATGACCCCTATGGAACATCGTACTTGAATGAACATATTTATTTAATCACAAACATTTTCTTTATTATTCTAAAAATATACGGTGAGAAAATTTTTATTTTTTTTTATTTTTTGATAGGCCAGTATAATCATCAATTCTTAACTAATAAAAAAATCATACAGTTCTTTAAAAAAATTTAAAAATATTTTAAAACATTATGAATTATTATAATTTAAAAAAATGAAAACAATTCTTTTAAAATTTTATTAGTAATTGATTTTTTTTTCTTCAAACTATAATGTCCTTAATTTTTATTATTTATTCCAGCAATTAAAAGCTTATCAAGTTAAATTATATCAAAGTTTTATTGCACTTTTTATATTTCTCTTCGGAGCAGATTTTCGTATAGTGAATGATAATTTTAAATAAAAAAATAGATGACTCATATTTCGCTATGTGTTTTGCGTTTAATAAAAAAGTAAATTGCAGAAAATTAAAATTTATTAAAATTTCATGAATGTACGAGGAGGTGGGGTAACAGAGTTAAAAAAAAATATATCAATCTAAACTTATTTATAAATGGAACTTTGTCTGTGTGTATGTATGTGTGTGTGTGTCCGTTACCTATAGACTCCGAAACGGCTGAACCGATTTTCTTGAAAATTTACGCAGTTGTACGATAAGCATCTGCAAGTGTTCTTAGCTAGGTTTTGTGTTGAAGTACCCCCGATAAATATCGAAAATCGATAATCGAAAAAATCGGGTTATAGAAGGAGTGGTCCGGTTTTAATCAAATTTGATACACTCATAGACAAAGAAATAAGAAACGATATTCAGAAGTTTCAAGGTTGCAGTTCTTACAATAGTGCAAAATATCGATAATATATGTATATATAAAAAAGGCAAGATGTTTGTGTGTGTGTCTGTTTATCTGCCTGTATGTCTGTATTTTTTCAGCCCTTTTATTTTAGTTTTTGCTTCGAGTTTGGCTCTAAGTAGGTATAATTGTAGTTCTTAGTCTCAGCCATGATACCATTTACTCAGAGGACTTATTTAGCCTTCAAAATTCAGTTTACGACGAAAAAAACTTATTTGATATTGATACCAGGAAATCAAAATTTGACTTACGTCCATTCATTTTTTTTTCAGTCTACGGTTTCGCTTTAACTGGAAACAACTATTACTTTTTAGTCTTTCGTACCAACGTCCAAAGAATCTGAGCTCCATGACCATGGATTAGTTTTAAAGCTTTCATTACACCCGAGCAACGCCGGGCTATACCGCTAGTATTTAAAAAAACCTAATAATTTCAAAAATAATTTTATTCATTTGTGAATGAGTACTGAAAGTTTCATTCAAATCCGACAATTATTTGATTTTTGCGAGAATTTCCAAATTAATGTTTGTCACCGAAAAAGTGAGTTCCGTAAAAAATTACCTAATCGATTGTAAACAGTTGTAATACTGATATATATGCATACACATATTTTATATATATTGATATATATGCATACATATATATTCATGTAAGCCATTCACATATATTATATATACATACATATACATACATATATATATATATATATATATATTAATATATATATATTCATTTATGTCTACTTTATAAATATATATTCATATATATTATGATATATGCACAGATATATATTCCTATATATTATTGTATATGCACAGGTATATATTCATATATATTATTTTATATGCACTGATATATATTTATGTTATTTGTTATACTTAATAAATAGAAAAATAAAAAGCATATTTCATTTAAGCATTACAATGTTAAAATATTATGTCCACTGTCCCCAACCACTTCTTTTCTTACATATTTTTGACGACTGCATACATCCAGAACTATTTCTTTAATCATTTTTGTGTGTGTGTATATATATATATATATATATATATTATCTTATATGCATATATAATTTTTGTATATATGCATATATAATATTTGTATAATGCATATATATATATATATATATATATATATATATATATATATATATATCCAAATGAAGAGAACCAATAGATTTAGAAATGCAACATAGATTGTAGAGCGTGATATAATTATAAATAAATTTGTTTTTTTTTGTGTTTGTTTTTTTTTATTAGAATTAATTTACTTTACATTGAGACCCGGAAACTTCTTGTGATTCGGGATTGAAAGCTTTTATCTGGTCACCAGGAAATGCTCAACTTAGCTTAATGAAAATGTCAAGCAACTCTCTGATTTTGAGCGTCATGTTATCCTATTTGTCAAAGAACATCCGACGTGTGCATTGATGAGTTTTTTAGTCACCACAGTCATCACCGATCTTCCACAGTTGTCTCACGTTTTTCTGAATTTAATGCACTTTTACGTTGTTGCAAATCTAGTTTCACGCTTAAATCTATTCTATCAACTCACCAACTGAGGAAAGTTCTTCTGAACAATTGGCATGAAAATATTCGTAGAAAAGCCACGTCATATTGGTGAGAAAAGGACGAAATTCTAGACGTCTGCTCAGGTTCAAACCTGAAAGTTTGATTTAATCATTATGTGTAGCATTGTATGTGATATTTATGAGTTTATAAAATATATTATTTTAATGATGACAGTATCCATCCTACACTTATAACGATTAGAAGAGACAACAATTTATATTGAAAGGAAATAATTATAATTTTAAATTTAAAAAAATAATAAAATAATGGAACTGAAGTTATGCTAAATTCCAGTACGGATATCTGAACCAATATTCTATAAATTTTAATACATACAAAAATGCCTTCTTTATGCATTACGTTGTCATACACGAAATGACGCCATTTTAGTTAGTTGTGGATCCAGTCCGCTAAAAAAAATTACTTTAGTACATAAAAATATCTTAACTTATTTCTGACTCTTTTTTTTTCCAGATATTTTTCTTTCAGTATATTGTTACTCATAAACCGATTAAAAATGATGACAATAAAACAATATTAATCAATCTTACTGTATGAGTAGAAACTGGGCCATTCTGTCTCTGAAAATTTTGGAATATCAAAGCGGCCTTTGGTAATGGATTGTTGAAATCAGAACTTTACAAATATGGTTTCAAAAGTCTTGTTATGAAGAAAAATAAATCAAATGAATGGTCACGGTAAGTTATCAGACATGATCAAAATCCAAGAACTACAGTCCGAAAACATGCATTACAAAAATATACTTATTTGATTAAAATCATAGACAAAATATATTTTCCTGTACGAAATAAAATGGATATGAATTATTATGTTACAAATTAAAAATTTAATTAAATCTGGTAAGTAGATAAATATATCTTTGTCTAAACTTTTGAGATGAGATTATTGTTATTGTGTAATTAATGATAACCTCATACCAGAAATTATATATATATATATATTCGAACTATTGTCCTCAACGTTTTTATCATAGCGTTTTGGTCGTTGTGCCTTACGGCCTTCTTCGGGTGTAAATTGATCTTGGTTACGTACAGGGAAATAATGTTAATAAATAAAAACAAATGCGTATAGGTCTTCAACCGCTGCAGCAGAATCAATCAAAACAAGAACAGCAGCAACAGCAGAAGCAATTAAAACAACAGTATCAACAGCAGCAGCCAAAACAAGAATAGCAACAGCAAGAAGCAATCGAAACAAGAGAAGCAGCAGCAATAAAAAAAAACAGTATCAAGTGAAGCAGCAGCCAAAACAAGAACAGCAACAGCAGAAAAATCAAAAACAAGATCAGCAGCAGTCAGAATTTGACATCAAGCAGCTGCTCTAAATCAGTAGTGGCAGAATAATCAGCAGTGAAGAATAGTTTTAAAGCGTTAAATTTACTTCAGTGCGCAAAATATTGTGTATGGCTCTCCCCACGTTGGAACGAATTCGTGTCACATCTTGCCCTATTGAGAAGGCCAGGTAAATACATCTACAGGACGATGTGCTAGTAGGCAAATGCGTTGGTTTGTGAATTTAGAGACAAAGTGATTGTGAGTTAAATCCCGAGTAGGACAATGTGTACTGGCACTCGGTGGAAACAGGAGAGCAATAACTGAAAAGTACAAAAAAGGTAAGAAGTAGTTGATATACTTAGACATGGGCAGTGAAACAAGAATTTAGGAATTGCCTGTAGGTTAACTAGATCGATAGAAAACTGAAGCTCAACCGTTATAAGAGAAACAACAAAGATGAGGACAATAGCCCAAATATGAGTAGTGTAAAAATAAAAGACCAATAAATAGTCTGATCTACGATGACTTTTAAATTGTTCAAGGGAATGAAACTTAACTCTCTACACAAAAATTGAACACAAAAATTCTTGTGTTACTTGTTTATTGAATTATTTCTGGGCACAGTGCTTTCTAGATCGAATTCAACGATCAGCGTCGAGCATTCCCATGACGGAATCAACAGTCATGGAATCAACGCTGTGTCTGTGAACAAGACAAACATTCAGATTAGAGAACATCAGGTGGGCTTGGAGAAGGATGGTGATGGTAGTTTTGATTTTTGATTATTTGAAGTTGTGCAGAATGTCAATATTTTGTTTACGTCATTATTTTTTCGAGTCACGTGTGCTGTCTATTTTTTGTAACCTCTGTCGGTAGTCCTGAACTGACGATGTTTTTTGTTATTTGGTAGAATTCTTTGTGATTTAGCAGCCTTAGTCTGAATCTATAGGAAGAATGTTTAATGTCAATTTGATTCAGCCTTGTGTTGTACATAACCTAACTCCCTACAGCTTACAAGTTTTATTCAGATTAATCATCAGAATTATCAGAAGGTTTTCATCAGAAGGTTGATTGGTAGCAGAAGGTTGGAGATTGTAGAATTTCTGTGGAAGAGTGTGGAATAATAATATACATTTATCATGTTAAAATAAAAATTTATTAAAAGAATAGAATAACAAGAATAGGTAGTAGTTAAAACTTCAATGAGAAACAAGTCATGAGTTAAGGGTATCAAGAGTTGTAGAAAATGTTCATAGTAGTAATTGATTGGAAAGAGTTTATGCGTATGTACGTATGTAAGAAGAAACATGTGAGAAAGAAAGAAAGAAAGAAAGAAAGAAAGAAAGAAAGAAAGAAAGAAAGAAAGAACAGATTGATATAGGTACATGTGAGTGACTGGGATAAAGAAAAAACATAAGGATGAAAGAAAAATGTGAAAAAGAAAGAAAGAAACGTATTCATATTGGTATATCAGCAAAGAAAGAAAGAGGAAATGGAATTATATAGATATATATGATTGATAGGAACAAAAAAGAAAGAAACAAATAAACATAGAAAGAAAGAAAGAAAGAAAGAAAGAAAGAAAGAAAGAAAAATATAAGAAAGAAATGTACTTACATGTGTATATATCAGTCATATGGACAATGAAAGAAAGAAACAGATAGAGGTTTACATCAGACCATTTCTCTCTCTCTCTCTGTGTTTCTGTGTGTGTTTATCTTTCTCTCCCCTTACCTTTATTTCTCTCTCTATTTCTTAGTTTATCTTTTGCCCTTTTCTTAATCTCTCTGTTTCTCTCTTTCTTAGTCCATCTAAATCATATCTCTCAAGAGATACAAGTGAGATGGACTAAGAAAGAATGAAAAAAAACAATAAAAAAATGAGATAAATACGTGTAATATGAACAGAGAAGATTTTGTTGTTTCTTTCAATTCCTATCTGTCACTGTATTTTCCCATCGTAATAAAAAAAATGTAAAAGGCATTCTCTCTGAGAATTCAAAGGAAAAAATATATTCTCTACAGTTTGAACATCTGCGAGGGAATCAACTTAAGATACAATCAATCACATTTTTCAGACTTCCATTATCGATTAAAATTGATTTTTACGATCCGCTTTTTGTTTAAATCTAATCTTGTCGAACAAATATATGAGACACCAGTAGTGACATGCGCATCTGGATTATATGTTATTAAATATGCAAAGGAAAGTTTTACAAAAAAATAAACGTAACGGTTTTGTTTAGTTACCTTGCTCAACGGATGCTCATTCTCTTTGTGATTTTTTTCTTCCTTTTTTATTTTTACTGCTGTCCAGGTGACGATGTGCAGTTTTACAGGTTATATTCACATTATTATATTTTATATCCATACTATAATCCTATTCGATATAGACATTTGGCTGTAGCACAAGACTCATAAACTCCTCGGTAAAAATCTTTGAGGACGCTGTCCAATTTGTCTGCAATTTTATTAGTATTTCATTTACAGTTTCGGTTCCAATCGTTTGATAGGGACATTTTAGACGATTGTCCTGGCTAATGAGTTCATGATATTATCTACGTTTTATGGCGTTGTATTTAATGACAGTTTATCTTAAACTCTCATCGCGTTCAAAGGACATTCGTCTTGCAAAGAGGTTGCTACTGTAACATTGTAGCTCAAACGTGACACCAGGTTCATTCTAAGGATACAACTTATTCCAGTCGAACACTTATGGCCTAATGCAAGGAAAAATAAATATTTTGCCTGTTCGTTTCTCACGAAATAAATTGAAATTTTAAAGTCGGCAAATTTTAAATTTCAAAGTTTTTATTCTGTTATAATATTCTCGTAAGCCTGGCTGAAGACGAACGAGGCGGTGGTGGCGAACGGTCTAAATAACGTTCCCTGGTGTTTAAGCTGCTAGGGACAACTTGTAAGCTTTCGTCTAAGAACTAATTCATCACATTAGATCTACTCAGTTGACCTCTTTTGTCAGGTCTTTGTACAAGCTTCTTGTGAGGTCTGGGTTAACTCAACTGAATTCCATTGTCAGAACAATAATCGTCAAAACAATTTTTGTAACATCCACAAGATGTTTATTCAACCAGATATCGCCGATATCGCTATATCATTCAAAAACCAGGTAATACAACGAAATAAAGATGGCCAAGCCAAGAACATAATGGAGTTTTTTTAGGATCATAGCGTCGTGTGTTTCACAAGTTTTTGATGACTACCTCCTTTCCCTTTATATGAGCTCTCATCCTTTTCTTACCCATTCTATGACACCCCCTGTAACTTGTTCCTCTTTCTTATCATTCTTCTAATATATATATATATATATTCGTCATCTACATACAAACATGTTTCACTGTATCACAGCTCATAAGTGTGGCTAGACATCTACTTGCTTCTGGCTGGGATCGAAACTAGACCGATTTGATGTTAGTCAGAGTCGCTAACCCATAAGTCATAGACACATGGAATCAGATAATGAAAATTTTAGAGTGTTATATATAAGCGGTGTATACACACGCCAGTCACCAAAAGAACTAACTTCATTGGTGAAGAGTGATGTATAAATCGCAAAAGTGTTAACAGTTTATATATATATATATATATATATATATATATATATATATATATATATATAATATTAACGATAGTAATAACAATACCAATAGTAACAGAACTAACTAATTAAGCTATAATTTAAGTCGTCTTGTACAACCCACCGAGAACGACCTCGCAGGGAAAAGAAGAAGTAAAAGAAAGAAACAAACAAAGTACATGAACAAGCATTCGTAAGAAAGAAAAAAAAACCAAGACAAAAACCCTAACACAATTTTTCCCTGACGAGCCGTAGGGGAAACCGTGATAGGTTGTTGGTTCTTGCTTAGATCTTCTGTATATATATATATATATATATATATATACATATATATAGCAGGAACAGTATTCAAAACATCGACGAATGTTGAACTTATAGATATGTAAGATAGACTCCGGAGCAGCATAGGTACAATCTTGATAGCTAATTGAAAGGTCGTTAACGTAAACTAAAAACAAAAATCAGACCAAGAATGAAGTCCTGTGTGTACACCAGTATTAGTTCAAAAAGGCCTGTTAGTTCAAAAAGTGGCTGTTCAGAATAATTTTCAATTCACGATTTTATAAGAAAGACTGGATTAATTCAAAAGTGTCTCCTGAGACACAGTATCTTTTCTTAAATTAAGTAAAACAATTAACACGTTTAATGGCATAAAGATAATCTTTCTTTTCTCATAAACTAACACCAGCGGAAACATCAATGGTAAAATGTCTATAATTCTGAGATTAATAATACAAGACCTCTTTAAAAACTGTAAATGAAGAAAATTGGAAGAAAGGACTACAAACAAACTACAAGAAAACCGAATGTGTGGTCATCAGCAAACAAGGGAATCCAAAATGCCAATTACGGGTTAAGCAGATACAAAAATTTAAGTACTTGGGAAGTGGTCTAACAGAAGACGGAAAGTGTGACACTGAGATCCGAAGGCGAATTGGCATAGCGAAGGACGCATTCCAAAAGCTGGGCAGAGAATTAAAAGACAAGAAAATTTTGCTAGAAACAAAGAAGAAAATACTGGATTTCTATGTGATGTCTGTTCTTCAGTATAGCAGCGAATTCTGGACAATATAATCACAGATAAACTTGAAGCAACTGAAATATGGTTCTACAGGAAGTTGCTGCGGATATCATGAATCGAGCATGTGAGCAATGATGAGGTTTTGGAAAATTGGAAACGAAATAGAAGTTAATATTGAGCATCAGGAAAAGACACTTAAAGTTTATTGTGACATGTGATGAGGAAGGAAGGCTTAACGAATCTGATACGCACAGGTCAGATAGAATGAACGAGAAACAGGGGAAAGCTGCGGATAACACACTTGACGGGCCTAAGAAGGTGGATGGCAGAATAGGGTTTTGGTCGGGTAACAGGAGAAAGCGTGCTAAGGACCACAAGGGATAGGGAGACATAGAAGGCAATGATCGCCTATGTCCTGAAGACACATGGTACATAAATGAAGAAGAATACATTTTGTAAGTTCTATACCTGATATTTACATTGCTACTTTAATTGAGTGCAAGAGTTTGCGCAGAATCTTTGCCATTAAAATGTGGAAATATTCGAGAACGTTTTATAAAAAGAATATTTTTATCAAATACAGAGAAACAGTCATAATCTTTTCCATGATTAATAACAATAAACTCTGAAAAAAATTATAAAAATAAAATTTGAAAAAAATAATATCAATCAAAAAATTCACAACAATCAAATGTGAAAAAATGATAAAATATTCAAAATGATAGAATACCAATTAGTTATTGAAATTTAGAATTTATTTCCCCTTCTTGCATCAAGTATATATTAAGATAGTCTGCTGCAAAATAAATGACTGTAAATATCCATCCTTTTTAAAATCTAAGAGGTTTTAAAATCCTCATTGATTTTTTAATAAGCATTATGTTTTAAAATATCTCTAGCAATAAAATCGTTCAAAATCGAAATTCTTTTTAGTAAGGAAATTCAAGAAAGCAAAAAAAAAATGGAATCCTGCAATATGCAATAATCTACTTCTTGAATAATATTAAAGATTTAGTTTTAAATTTAAAGAATAAATATTTTATTTCTTAAATAATATTAAGTAATTAATTTTAAATTTAAAGAATTGATATTTTATTTCCTAAATATTATTAAAATTTAAAGTAAACGGGAAAAAGATCATCGAAATAGTTTTAGTAAACATTTTAAACGAAATTTACAAATCTGTAAAATATATTCAGTTTTTTGCGTTATTTTTTATTTTTCTTAAATAACTGCGTTTAAACAGTTGACAAATGAATAACTCTGCTGGAATTAACGCATGTATGCAGGCAATGTTACGCAATCACTTGATAATTTCTCTTTGTTATTCACTGTTTGTCAGTATGTCTCTTGATTATTATCAGTCTTGTAATTTAATGTCCGTCTGAATAGCCATACTATGAAATTGAGATACGTTATCATTAGTTGTCATCTACAAATCATCTGTGAGAAAAATTATAGTGACACATTGAGTTTCCACAAAAAACACTCCATATTCTTATGCAAGTCGTGATATAATTTTATTTCTCATTTTGCATGAGGGTAGTTTAAAATGTTCTACGCCTCACCTACAATGATTCTGAGAAACAAGACAGTTTTTCACTATTTTTCAATATATTTCCTCTTGCGATCAATACCCCTGGTCCAACGATGCTTATGCATTGCAATCCCATTACTCGAATCCTCTTCCTCCAAATATCCTCCACCGTATATATGACCTCATCATTGTTTCCAAAATAACAACCGTGTAGTTGGGATTTGAGTTTAAGAAATAGAAAGAAGTCAGATGGAGCTAGGCCTGGTGAATAAGGGGTGGGGTTATCAATCAGCTACTGTAAACTGTGTAGTGTGAACTTGGAGCAAGTATACACCTGCCCTCAGCTTCTCTCTGCGTTTTGACTTGAGTCACACCTTGTCCCAATTCATCAAAGGAATGTTACAAAATTCAAGAAACATTACACTTAATCTTTTTTACGTATTTGGTTATGCATGAATGTGTGAGTGAACAAGTGAGAACGAAAGGAAAGAGAAATATTTTAATAAACATCATTTTCACCAGTGAAATTAGGCGTGTCATTCAGAAATACAACTGGACCGAATGTGGTCTGTAACTGCTCTATAACAAGGAGGGGGCTCCTGAAATTGTCCAACTACACTACTTTTTCTATCAAACCTCTGAACATGCTTTGTAAGCATGAGGGATGATGCCGAAATGGGGTAAGAGTCCTTGTAATAAGGCATTAGTCTTTAGACAAAGAAAATTCTGCATCTAAATTCAAACAGCTTGATTATTACATGACCTATCACTGTTATATACTGCCGCTGAATCTGGACAAACAACGAGGAACACGTATATATAAAAATATTATCTTATATTTCTATTCTTCGTCAGTGACGCTTGTGTGGAATGAGCAGGTGAGCAACCGGAGAGAGTTGCACGCACAGGAAGCCGTCGGGATTCGAAAGCCAGCTGGAGTTTCTGACTTCAACCAAAAATTCTAGACTTTATGTACTCTTAAAGCTCCCACACAATTTTGCTTTTTTCGGTTTGTTGCTCTGTTGACTTATATACGGCCGGAAGTATCTTTCAATCACACCCGGCGATCAATTGCTTTTCAAGCCGGTTGTTGCTGTTTTCGTTGCATTTTGACATCATCTACTGCCAGATATATCTGTCAATCATATTTGTGTGTGTTTTTTTACCATGCCTGCGGCCAGTTGTACTTGTCAATTTTTTCCGCTGTTCAAGGTAATATTACATTACGTTGTTGACAATTATGTCTACTATTAAACGTTAAAAAATTTTTATTTGGTAAAAAAAACCCTATGAAAAAGTAGTTTAAACAAATGATCACAACGCAGAAAAGCAGGCGATACACGTTCGAGCAGCTTCAATTTCTTATATTTGTAAATAAACAACGTGGTGTATAGAATAACGGTTTATGAAAAATAGAATTATGTAATTTAATCCAAATTGTCACAGTTGATGGATGTCCATGGCTTTCTCGATAATCTGCTGTCTATATTAGGAATATCACTCAGAGAAATGGAATGTGGTTATCCAATTCATCGGAGCACATTTCTAAGTATACCGCTTTTTTACGATATCAACAAAATGTAAATAAAAGTTAATCAAAAGTGAACATGGGTGAATTTATTGTTTGCAATATTCTTTCATTTCTTTGAATTTTAATCCGGAAAATAATTTTTATTTCATGAAGCAAAATGGAGTTACATCAGAACAAATGCTTAGTAAAGTTTTACTTCAGACCGGGTAAAAAAAAGTTTGTAAAAAAAGGAAATTTCTACATTATTCACTCGGTAACTTTTAACGTTTTTAAAGGGCGTTTTCTGCTTCTATATGACGCGTCCCTTGAAGACATGGCGATCATGGCTCTCCACAATCATCTTTTCTTTGCAGCTCTTAATACATTTTGTCTTTCTGTTATATCTTCCAGATACCTTCCGTCAACCATTTATTCAAGCTTGTTAGGTAGGTCATGCATTGTTTTCTTTATTCCTCTTAACTTAAATCACACCTGTGAATGTCAGATTTTCCAAGGCCTCTTTCCTCATTATTTGCCATATAAATGTCAAATTTCTTGATGTTAAGTATCAGTGTCCCTTTTTGTTTTCATTTTCTCGAAAATATCGTTGTTGCTCACATGATATGTCCATGGTATTCTCAGTATCCTTCTGTAGAACGACATTTCTGTTGCTTCAAATCTCCCCTTTTGCAAGATTTTTTTTGTTTCTCAACACTTTCCTTATCTTTTGGAAAACACATTTTGCTATTCGAATGTGACTTTAGTTTCCAGTGTCGTATTTTTCGTCCTCTGTTAAAATACTTCCCAGATAGTTAAATTGTTTGATTTCAGTACATCCAATTTGTAATTTGCATGTTATGCTATTCCATTTGCTAACAACCGTGCATTTTATTTTCTTCTAATTAATGTTTAGTTAAAACTATGTTTTCTATATATCTTCTGTTAGGATTGTAACCACCAATAATGAATCGTCGTAGGAGTTCCCTGTGTAGATCGTATAATTCCGGTGATAAAAAAATATCCTAGTCTATATTTGTATATTTATTGGACTCATTTTTGCATTTGTATGCAGGTTGGTTGCTATCAGTATAGATTATAAATAATTCTATTATCCTTCCCAAATATATCAAGGTTACCTATTAGTTCCAACAGTTCTTTACAAGATATTTTATCAAACGCTTTTGCATCATTTATAAAACATAGATACACACTTTTCTGTATTTCTGTTGCTCTTTTTATATTATTCTTAGCATCAGTATCGCATTCCTCGTTTCGGAGTTTTAAAGAACCAGCAATGTTCTTGTCCTATTTCTAGCGCAGCAGAATCAGACCAGAAATAGGACAAGAACATTGCTGGTTCTTTAAAACTCCGAAATCATCAAAATTCGAATAATAAGCTTTGTCATCAAAATTCGAATAATAAGCTTTGTTATCGTCTGCCAAATCAAAACAAATATTCGACGGAGAAAGGGAGCACTCGACGTCGCCAGACACTGCCGAATGCTTCTTGGCCATTTCTGCCGCATACCAAACGCTCTTCTTTCTAACTATAACATGGTAATAGCGATGTCAAGACAAACTGTTCATTTCAGACGCCAGTTTATTTTTCGCCTAATCCTAACTTGAACTTTTCCAAATGAAGTTTCTATGAAAATGAAATATATGAAAAATTGCAGCTACTTCAATAAAGAAAATATTGTAAAAATAAGCTAACAATTCAAAAATAATGCTAGAAACCCTATCAAATAACCATGAGATGTCTTGTCAATTCAATCATTGAATCGGGGGTAGTCTCAAGATGACAGCTTCTCACTCAAAAGCGTCATTAAACAGATATAATCTGAGAGTAATTACACACTGATAATTCTCTTTTTAAAAACAATCTACTTTGTAATTTACTCATCCATACTAATATATTTTTCTAAGCAAGAAAACCGTTTCGAAAAACTGCAGTCAGTCAAAACCCTAACGGCAACTTACTTGTAAAGAATGGAACAATGATTGCCATAATGACGTTTTTTTTTCTTTAAAATTCAGGCTGCTTCCGGTTTTCGTAATTAATAACGAAAATAGCTAAAAGAGGGAGAGATAGAGAGAGAAAATAAAAATTAATAGAAAGCAATAAAAAGTCGTTAAAAAAGGCAGAAAAATATCGATTTGACAAATGAAACGTAGTGTTAAACTTTTGACGTTAGAAATTGACCTAATAAAGTAATTCATTTTCTTTGTGAATGCAAAAAGTTAAACTGGATATATATAACTCTAACTCTCTCTCTCTCTCTCTCTCTCTACCTCTCTCTCTCTCTCTCTCTCTCTACCACACAAACACTCTCTTTCTCATTCACAAACTCTCACTTCTCGCGCACTCTCTCAATCGCACTCTTTTATTCTCTATCTCACCCTCTCACACTACTACTATTTCTCTCACTACACAAACACACAACCTCTCTCTCTCCACTCTTTAAATCGAACTCTTTCATTCTCTCACTCATGCTCATTCATTCTCTTTCTTTCACGTTCTCAGTATCTCACTCTTTCTCATATATGATGAGAGGTAGTAGTTGTTATCGGTGCTGAAAATGGGATTCACATGCCCTGTTCAATTCCTGTCGAAGTCGTTGTGTTCTCTTTCACACAAATACCCTTTCTAAATATACGCATTTATTTCTTCTTCTTATAAAATATGTTAAATTGCGAGAAAGACTAGCTAGCATTAGCTGTCAGTCACTATGGGAAATGGATAACTCTAAATTCAATACTATGAGGTAGGGGATACTTGTATACTTTAGGCCAAACCATGAACAATTTTTTATCTAATCTTCCAAAACGTCTTGATGATTCCAACACAAACGTTCACCACTATAACCATCTTATCAGCATAGGTATTCCAGCCATTGAGATATGAACACATCAGAATCAACGGATAGTTTGACAAAGAAATTTATACAAGGATGCTTTTTCATCTTTCTTTTAATCAGTTCATCCCCAAGCATGACGATAATGCCACTAAGACGCAAGGATATACTTGAAGTAAAAGAAAAAGAGAAGATTCAGACGAAACAAGACACCCAGTCATAAATAGCAAACAAAGATGGACCTCTATTCGTGTGTAAAAGATCGAGTTAGAGTGTAAACCAGACAATAACAGAACAACACAAAAACGTGAGTGTTGGTTTCTGAATGACACAAGCCATTTGTTCTTGTTAATTTATTCTTCTTTTGCCTGCTGACCCCCTTTCTGAATTTGAGTGGGTAATTCTGTGAATTGTAATCAACAGAATATTCATCGACTGATTTCAGCTTTCTCTTGATAACCCTGAATCTGATTAAATCATAACAAGTCAAAAAACGTTTTAAATTTAACAGGTTTCACACTTCAATTCATGAATCGCTTCATCAGAATTGTTTTGGAAGTTTTTCAAAAGTTTCTGATTAAGCCAAATAGGAAGCATGTTAAATTTAAAAGATTTTTTTCTACTTATCCCACATTTAAACATTTTCTAGAATTTAATACATTTTTCACTAAGCCTGAGATTATTTTTTTCTTAATTTGATCTTAATGTGATGGGGGCTTGTTTGTTTGTTTTGTGATTTTACGAATTATCTCCCTTTTCTTGTTATCTAAAGCCGAAACAAATAATATTTTCTTTCCGTGTAATTATTACTTTAACAATTTTTTAGAAAACAACGATGGTCTATCCAGATAAACACATGCTATTTTACACATGACTGCGAGTAGGAAACGGATTCATACGGATTCATACCTTTCCAAAGCATAGCTGTGAATTGTTAAGTTAATGTAACGAACCTAATTAGAATTCGAACCCGGTTCTACGATTTTTCATTCCGTACTTCTTTTCATTACACCACACGCACATTAATGATCCTAAAACAATGATCTTCATCATAAAATGAGAGAAATCTTTCTGTTTTGGAGGATGTGTTTATCAAGCCTAAAATATTTATTTTTCAATAGTTACAGCTCAAAAGTAAGCAAACTTACATGTTTACTAACTGCAAGAAACAGGATTTGTCCTTGTTCTTTTTTTGATAGGTTCTAGCAGAGTGTAGAACAGTATTCAGAGAAACGTTGCGATAATGTAACAAAGTTGGAAAATATGTTCCAACATGGCGTTTCGCCTGTTTATTGTAGGCGTCTTAAGGTCGGAAAAACATGTGGGTTCAAGGTAATGCATTACAGTTTAAATAATAAATAAAATGGTTTCCTTTTTTTTATTTTGAAGCAATTAACGACTGTTGGATTTTAAATTTTGGCCACTTTCTTGTACAATGAAATATACGAAGTAATAGATTAAAAGAAACAGACCTACTCAGACTGAGAAGAATCTCAAGCCCAGCAGATTTTAAAGGGTTGAATACGTAGCAAAAAGCATTATTTGATATTATGTCTTCTACAAAAATTCTGTCATGCTTTCATTTTATACTGGTTTAGTTTTCATTCCGACCTGAGGAAGCCTGCCATTAAAGGCGAAACGTGTTTTCTGAATAGCTTTTTCACTTTACCACATTTTCTCTATTTTGTTTTTGTTTAAATATATAAAATTAGAACAGTTGAAAAATGTTGCAGACTACAGTAGATAACAGAACAGGTATTTAATAAGATCTTTGAAACCAGTAACCGTAATTTGACAATAATTGGGCAAAAAAGGAAATGATTAACTTGAAAAGATTTGAAAGAAAGGAAATGATTGTTTTCGATTTTTTTCTCAATAGATACTACAAAGTTTTACATGTAACGTCAATAGTTATCTTCTGTCTTCTTAAATAATGTTATTTTTATTGTCTTTCTTTCTCGGTGGTTTTGTCTGTTTACTTCATTATCTTGTATTTCATTCTAAGCAACCGCTTGCGTCTTAGTGGCTTTATCGACTTGCTTCGGGCGAAATGATTAAAAAAAAAACAAAGAGGAAGAAAGCGAAGTAATAATTGCATTTTAACCAAAAAAAAAACTAAATTCTACAACTTTTTTTTACAAGAAACATAACAAAGAATTTTCAGGTGTTCAAAGAATCAATACGAAACATTTGATTAAGCTGATTTTTTTTATTTTTTATGCCAAAGTCTAATGATCGCGTTTAGATAAAAAAAAAGTCTTTATAGACAAACAAAAAAGAAAACACCTGCCTATATTTATGAGACGAGGTATTATAATAATTAAACTGTTGTCCTCATCTTTGTTGTTACATTTACGACGTTCTCGGTCATTATACTCTTTAGTCAAGTCACTAGAACTAACCAACGCCTATATCCACTGGAGAATATATACAGGCGTTGTGAGTGGATATAGAAGTTGTGAGTAGATATAGGAGTTGTGAGTTCAATACGTGACTAAAGCAGTAGTGAATAACTTAAAAAGTTGAGTTAAAGGTAGATAATTACATGGCATTTAGAAGTGGCATCACACATGGAATGAGAATGATATACGCCAATGATCGAAATAAAGGGTTCAGTTCAAAATTTCTAGACCCTGAAGCAGACCGGAGTGTGCAACGGTAGAAACGTTGTAAACACGGCAATAAAGATGGGGACATTAATCCGAATGTATTGCTGATCAATTTTCTATAAATATCTAGTTTTGATATTTTATCATAATTTATTTTATACTTTCATAGTATTCTGTTTTTGCTTGGGGCTTCCCTATTTGCCTACAGTTGGGATCCTAACATGTGCTACTACTCCGGGTAATAGAGGACATGGGAACGACAGAAATTAAGAAGTAGTTTGAGGCTCTTCAAAATCTCCAATCTTCTGATCAGAAGCTCGGCTGCGGCCATTAAACATTGCAGAAATAATCCCCAGTCAGATTTAGTCTTCAAACTTAGAATGACAAATGACTTAGAATAATTATAGAATGACGATCTCAGGGATTGTAATGAAAAGTAATTGAAATTTAGATGAAAGATGAGTAAAAAAATTAATAATTGTTGATAAAGACTCATATATTAATAATGATAATAACAAAATAATATACTAATGGTAATTACTTAACTGTTTCCTTATAAGGAAACATTCGTTATTTATTGACCAATCAGCCAATACTACTTTCGATTGATTTTTTTATTATTTCATTCCAATCAAGGCAGACCGCCATTAGTGCACTAAAGTCAGAGAAAACATAGCGTAAATAGGTATTAAAGAAAGGATAAAAGATGAACGGGATTCAGGAAAGCATTAGACGGTAATTGGCATTGCATTTAATTTTCTGGAGATTGTAGTTATGAGGGTAGCAAGTAAACAAAAGAGAGTTCCACGTGTGGAAAGTGCTAGAAAATAAACTGTTGAAGTCGAACTGGGGGTTACATTTAACAATTTCAACGGCAAAAAAGTGGGACCTGGGTGTCAATTTAGCAGCTCACTTTATGTGGTCGAGACACCAAAGAAAAAAGCTTGTCAGAGCGTTTACCATAAAAATATTTGAAGAAAAGACAGAGGGAAGTCACGGCTTGTCGGTGAGAAAATAACTGAAGTCACGATGCCAAGTCAGGATCGATTGCATAACAAATCCTTTTTTAGATTTTATCAAGAACCTCAAGATGAATAGAACGAGCACCCGACTAGATATGGCAAGGGTATTCAATTCACGAAAAAAAATGGAAGAGATATATAGGTGCAAGATGGATTCTGACAAGAAGAATCTTCTGGCCCGATGCAGAGATCCAACCTTCTAAGCAGAAGATGTAGTTATAGATTCGATGTTAAAACATTTTTCACGAAAATAGTTTAGTAAATGTTATCGCTTTTTCACACCCATGAGTTTCTTCGTTAGACTTCCTTCATTTCGTCTTCAAGTTACATGTGATCTTCATCATAGTTTTTATTTTTGTTTAATGTCCTCAAGCAATGTGATTTCTTTCATTTTATTATAATCTTTGTTTCAGATTCTATAGTTCCAGTTTACAAGATTCTAAGGAGTATAATCCTTGCTACGACCTACAGGCTTCATTCGCTCGAAACCATTTGTAACCATTGATCCGAGAAAGCAGTTGAATACAGCTGACTATTCAGGTATTTCTAAACGTGTTTAGTGCCACGCATGACATCCGTATGAAAGTTTCAATCTGATGAGACTATATAAGAACATGGCTCGAGTTTTGTAAGTTAAACTTTTGGTACAATTTATGGTGTTAAGCGAATCTGAACCTTGTACAACTTATTCTATCTACACTATATTAATTCATTAGTCTTTTTAATTTTAAATTTAGAATATTTATGATGGTTTCATAGTAAGGTACTATCAAGTCTTTCTTTCTAATTCCAGATCATAGTTTCTGCTTCAGAAAGGGCTAACGGCCAAACCACAATGAAACGTCAGTTCCCGCACTATCACCGACGTTAAGCAACAAGGAGACTGGTTATTACCTAGATGGATGGCACCTGGGACTACCAGGTGCTATAAGGTTGTGCAGGGGGTTCGTAATGGATAATGGCTCGGAATTGTTAATCAGAGAAATGGGTTCTAATTCTCGTTCTGTTCATTATATTACGGGCAAATAGAAAAAGAATTAATCCCCTCTCCCCCAGCTATGGGTCAATTAGTACCTATAAACCATTATTACCTAAAAGAATGATTGTAATCTGAAAATATATTCTGCTTTTAGATATATAGGTTGATAAGTTTTAGAAAACGAATCAATGAATCATGTTTGGGAAAAATTATATTGAATCATATTTCTTGCAACACTTGGTGGATTGTTCAAGACAGTTATCCCAATTATGAATCCTTGCCATTAGCATAGCCCTACTATTATGAGAACGTTGGTCTCTTAATGGAAAGTAGGAACGATGTTTTCTATTAGTAGATTTGTTTGAGATGTGGTAAGAAATGCTTAAAATGATTGATCCCCATCTCTTCACATCTATGCATGTATATTCGCAAAGCATAATCTGTGAAAAGATTAAATAGATTCTACTTTTTTCCTTGTCGTAATCGAGATGAGCATTACAATGCTTGGGTTTTGGGAGTCTTTACTAGGTATATACAATGCTTGGGTTTTGGGAGTCTTTACTAGATATATACAATGCTTGGGTTTTGGGAGTCTTTACTAGATATATACAATGCTTGGGTTTTGGGAGTCTTTACTAGGTATATACAATGCTTGGGTTTGGGGAGTCTTTACTAGGTATACACAATGCTTGGGTTTTGGGAGTCTTTACCAGGTATATACAATGCTTGGGTTTTGGGAGTCTTTACCAGGTATATACAATGCTTGGGTTTTGGGAGTCTTTACTAGATATATACAATGCTTGGGAGTCTTTACCAGGTATATACAATTTTGTTAGCCGATATAATTCCTTTTTCAGATCTGGACTTTCAATGGAATCAGAGCACAAAAGACACTTTCTAGCGGATGAAAATCGGATGTCTATATTGGTGTGGTCAATTACTGCTGTGAGGTCAACAAATTATAAAAAACAAGAAAATCTATTAACTCGTTCCAATGACCCATTGAAAGTTAAAATACCTTTTATTAAGTGAGAAAATCACCAACGGATATTGTTGTATTACTCATGTGGTAAGTATGACGCAAAGGTCACAACAAATTGAATTAATCGGAAAAAATTCTACCTACATTTATTAAATAGGAAGCTAGAGAGTGATGTTGTTCAAGATTGTTTTCATCTCAACTATAAATACCTATGTCATCAACATAGCCTCCCTATTGCTATCAACACATTAATCTCAATAGATGAATACTAGTAGCTCGGATAACAATAATAATATCGAATACTGCTCATAACCGTTGGGAACAATGCATGAGTAGATTTTCTGAAAATATTAACTTTTGTGGTCCAAATCTGAAAGTGTGTGCACGTGTGTGTGTGTGTGCGCGCGTCCGTGTGTGTGTGTGTGTGTGTGTGTGTGTGTGTGTGTGTGTGTGTGTGTGTGTGTGTGTGTGTGTGTTTAGGCAACAATCTCTCTTTTCTGCAGCTTTCATGAAAAATGACAGACAAGGTATTATCATTAAGTTTTTCTATAATTTTTTCATGTGTTCTTATGATTTTTACTTTTCAGAACTTAAATTATATAAGAATTGTCCAAAAATTATATAAGAATTGTCCAAAATACAAAACCCTTGGAAAATTCTTCAAGATTTGAGTTATGAGAAAAAATCTTAAAAACACATGAAAAATTATATAAAAAACTAAAAAATAATATCTTATCTGTCATTTTAAATGAAACCTGCATATATATATATATATATATATATATATATATGGGTGTGTGTGTGTGTGTGTGTGTGTGTGTGTGTGTGTGTGTGTGTGTGTGCACCCGTCGTGTAACGGCTAGTGAGTTCAATTCTCACTGGATAATTCCTACATTGGATCACTATATGTGTTCCAAGTGGAAAAAGTTTACTTATCTTAATCTAGCTTTAAGCTTATCTTTATATATATATATATATCATCATCATCATCATCTCATCCTATTACACCCAATGGTGTGTAGGAAAGTAACTTTTTGTTACTGTTTCCGTAACAAACTGTTTTTTTATGGGGCAGAGGTGTTAGCTCTGCGACCAACCCCCAAGCCTGGAGAACCGGTGAACCATTCTTGGTCCTTACATTTACAGCACCTGTTATCCCCAAACAGTCACCCATCTAAGTACTGAACAGGCTCGATGTTGTTTAACTTCGGTGATCAGACGAGACCTGGTGTATTCAACACGATATAACTGTAGAGAGAAAATATTTTTCCTCAATTTAATAACTGCGGCATTTTGATACCCAGCACGAATCATGATAATACACTCTCAGTATCTGTCTATACTTCTGAGATGAGGTAGTATTTACAGTATTTACATTATTCGGATTGTTGTCTTCGTCTTTATCGCCATATTCGTGACGTTTCGATCGTTGTACGCTCTAGGCTTTTTCAGGTGCTCAGAATTTTGAATCGAACCCTTTATTTCGATTACGGGGTTATATCATTCTTATTCCATGTGCAATGCTACTTTCGGGTGTCATGTAGTTATTTTGCTTTAACCCAACTCTCTAAGTTATTTTTCATCACTGCTGTAGTCAGGTATTGAACATACAACTATTTGGATTAAGACACTGAATATAACCAACGCTTTCATCCACTGGGTAAAGTGGATAAAGTTGTGGGTTAGATCGAGTGATTTGTGTTACACCCTGTAATTCTTTGTGCCTTAGTTGCTTTACTGCCTTGCATGGGGTGATACTGATTAAGAAGAAAGTTTGCAGAACAGTACTTGTGAAGAAAAAGACAATCCTTGCTGAGAACTACAAATGATAGTTAGTTGTAGAGAGTTGGGCACACGACATAAAGAATATGATGGAACAACTCTTGTAATGCTAATAATTTTTTTTGAAATTACAGACGGTTGTTATTAATGGCTAAAATTGTTCGCCGATTTTTATAATTTCTTTCCTTTTTTGTCTCCCAAAAAGAGGAAGCTATTAATCAAATTTTCTTGTTACCTTCGTTTCAATTTGTTTTATTAGGCTTAATTTTCATCGCTAATCTATTGCGACGTTGTAAAACACTCGGTTAATAGTCTTGCCTGGTTGTTACAAAACTTGTGATGTTTACTTACTCTCGTTTTCTGTTGATGCTTCTGTATATGTGCGTATATAGATTTCTATTTTCTGAGGTGAAGTTTGTCTCTACATCTGTGCGTCTCTGCATTCCGCATTTTTGACTGAACGCGTGAGTCGGTCAGTCCGTCCGTCAAGCAGTCAGTTTAGTGCAATACGTCATACACTAACTGGGCAGAAGATTTTCCCGCACTAAGGTTGCCATTACTTTCTGCGGTAGACTGGTTGTCAACCAAGGCTATAGAAACGAATTTGTTCTGTTCTTCAATAGCTAGAGGGAAAAGAAAGATTAATGCTTTTCCTAAGAATATTTGTGCGTAAGTGAATGCAACGAATTTAATTGTACTTCGAACTCGAACGCGGGAGAATTGGTATCTTTTTGTAAGCTGCAAATATTATGCCCCAATGAGCGTATCGCTTCCGCCTCTACACATCTTAAAGTAAATATTGAATGCTTACCTAAAAAAGAATAATCATCTCTTGATTTGAATTTTAAGTCGATATCTTCCTCTAGAGTATTTTCTAAATTAGCAGCGGTGTATAACTAAACACATCCCTTATGGTTTCTGCATGCTACCTCACTCTCTCAATAAGACAAAGGTCCTTATTTTCTTACATAAAATACATATCAATATATTTTTGGCTTTTGTCTAATAATCGTCGGATATTTATAATTCATTAATTTTGATTCTCTACATTCACAAATCGACAAAGCCTATAACGAGACGATATATCTTAATAATCATCTCAGAAAAGATTAGGTTAATTATAGAAGTTGAGCTAAATGCTATCTGTTTTCTTATTATTCCAGGTGGGAAACACTTTAACTATAGCGATATTAAAATAACCTTAAGCCAAACTTAAAATATACCGGAAGAGATAGATAGATAGATAGATAGATAGATAGATAGATAGATAGATAGATAGATAGATAGATAGATATGGACTTACTAAGACTTGAAGTTTCTAAATAAGAACTGTAGATTCTAATGAGAATATTAACCGTTTACCTTATATCAAAACATAGATAGATAGATAGATAGATAGATAGATAGATAGATAGATAGATAGATATGGACTTACTAAGACTTGAAGTTTCTAAATAAGAACTGTAGATTCTAATGAGAATATTAACCGTTTACTTTATATCTAAACATAGATAGATAGATAGATAGATAGATAGATAGATAGATATGGACTTACTAAGACTTGAAGTTCCTAAATAAGAACTGTAGATTCTAATGAGAATATTAACCGTTTACTTTATATCGAAACATTTGGCATTCACTGAGCGAGCAGCTTTTCCTACTGTCAGTTGAAATTCATAGAATTAAGAGAATTTTTCAGAAAAATAGGATTCTCAAATTACAATTTCCAGTACTGATGGAGGTTTGCTTCCTAACGTTTTGTTTGAAGGGGTGTGGATTATCATCATCATCATCATTTTGTGATTATTTTCATTTAGAGTTACATGTGAAATTTACAATAGATAATATTTTTTTTAAATTTCTCTAATGATGATGTTTTAGTTCGTTATGATTCTGTAGCGACAGTCAACAAGGTTGGAATGAATGTAGTCTTTAAGAAGAACGACTAATAAGAATATATGTATGTGTGTGTGTGTGTGTGTGTTTTATGTCAGTTGGTTCAGTTTAAGTACTTTATAATTATTTTGTAATTATTCTTTCAAATATATATCTATATATATTTGTATATATGTGTATATACATATGTATGCATATATCTATATATATATGCATATATGTATATGTATATATGTATATGTATATATATATATATATATGTATATATATGTGTATATATGTATATGTGTATATATATGCATACTAGCAGTATAGCCCGGTGTTGCTCGGGTGTAATGAAAGCTTTAAACCTAATACATGGTCCTGGAGCTCACACTCAGCCTAAAGAATATTTATGTGAAGTTTGGTGAGAATCGGATAAGAATTGTGGATTTCTATAAAGGACATACAGACAGATAAACAGACAGACACACAAACATCTTGCCTTTTATATATATATATTATTGATTTTTTGCATTATTGTAAGAACTGCAACCTTGAAACGTCTGAATATTGTTTCTTATGTTTTTGTCTATGAGTGTATCAAATTTGATTAAAATCGGACCACTCCTTCTATAAACCGATTTTTTCGATTATCGATTTTCGATATTTATCGAGGGTACCTCTACACAAAACCTAGCTAAGAAAACTCACATGTGCTTATAGTACAACTGTGTAAATTTTCAAAAAAATCGGTTCAGCCGTTTCGGAGTCTATAGGTAACGGACACACACACAGACAAACACACACAGACAAAGTTCCATTTATAAATAAGTTTAGATATAGTTACATGTACATATATATTCATATATAAACATGTATGAATATATATATACGTATATATATATATGGGTATATATTTATATATGTATGTATATATATATATATATATATATATTTAACTAGAATCATATATCAGACTTGAAATTTCTAGTGTGTGTAATGAGGAAAGAAAGAATGATGAATTTGGTACAGACATAATGAAGGAAAAGTGATAGGAAAGTTTGTGTAAATGATGGCAAAATACGAATTGGGTAGGATAGTAAGGTGACAAATGTTCTTAAAATTGGCAAAGAAATTGTGGAGAGCCATAATCGCCCATGTTCCGTTGTAAAAAATCTAGAAACGTTTCATCAAAATTCATGCATACATCGTGTGTGAGGAATATCTGCGATCAGTCAGTCAAGTTCCATACGGGATACGGTTGGGCGGTGATGTCTCGAAGGATAGATGATTGACTGGGCAGAGAATTTTCTTGACTGTAGGTTGCCATTACTTTCTGTGGTAGACTGGTTGTCAACCAAGGCGATATAACTTAATCTGGCCTGTTTTTAACTCATAGCTGAAGAAATAAGAGATGGATTCCTACCTTTCTCTAAGGCTATTTGTGCGTAAGTGAATGCAACGAATTCAAATGGAATTTGAACTTGGTTCTCCAATTTCTCGCACCGCACATTAACGTGATAAATAATCTAAAATATATTCCTTTATTGATCTTGGTAGAAATCTTCGGTGCAGTTTCTTTCAAGAAATGCTCAAAATAAATAAATGCATGCAAACTTAAATATACATAGATTAAGTTTTGTGTTTTCTGGAGATTTTCAACGCCTATGTGTATGTGTACTAATGTTAGTGTGATAACTTTTCTAACATAGGACATTCCGCGAATATATTTCGAGCGTTTTGTCCTACTTCTGTTCTCACAATGGTGAAAAAATATTTTATTGAATATCATAAAATAAGAAACCATTTCTTTTATTTATGACATTTTCTAATTACCAAATTGTCACTGTTACTCCTAAACTGAGTATCAGAATTTACACAAACGCATTAGTATAAAAGACTGTAGATGTGTGTTTTGATGCAGTGGATATCGGCTCAGAACGACAAATCGGATAACCGAGTTCGAATTCCAGTCGAATTCTCTGCATTTCCTTGCGCGTAAACTCCCTTGAAGAGAGGCATTAATCCGTCTCTTCTCCCTTTAGCAATGAGTTAAATAGCAGGACAGATTGGGTTCTATAGCCTTGTTAGGAGATCGGTCTACTGCAGAAAGTAATGGCAACCTACAGTGGGAAAAACTTTTTACCCAGGCAGTCATATCTCTTTCGAGACATGATCGCCGTAACATGTATTACGTACGGCACTTACCTGACTGATAAAATACTAAGTCACAATTCTTTTCTCCAAAACACTAGAGTGAAGCTAGGGAAAGCGGAAATGGTAAAACAAAATTGTAACTTTTTATTTGGAACTTTTTGTTTACTTTATAAGCAGGATCGGATATGCACGTCTGTGTACGGACACAGTGACGCAGAGATATAAACACTGGTTCTTAATTTACATAATCATCAACATTTACGTGTTCACTATCATGTTGAGCAGGGTGAACAAACTCTTTGTTCATGGAGGGCTGCATCAATGTTGGCCCTGTGTAAAGTGTGCTGTTACCCAATAAAAACTAGATCTTCACAGTTGCAATATATGTGCGCATTATATAATTTACTATGAACACCTCTGGTAGCCAAAAATTCGTTTTAATTTTAATTAAGTCTTGTACCAACCTGAATTTCTTTAAAACCACATTAAAATGAGATATATATTTGCATGTTTTTAAGTAAAATTAAAATTTAAGTACAAAGTATTTGCTCTTACTTTGACAAAAAGTAAACACTTAGATATATAAAAAATTATCATCATATTTTGTTTTCATCAATATAACTACCACCTGCCTTAATTACCGATTTACAAATTTTTAGCATTCTTTCCAACAATTTTTGAAGCAAGAATATATATAAATAAAACGAATATTTTCCAAGCATTCTTAAAGCACTAAAAAATGCTTGCTCTCACTCTTTGGGTATTCTCTTTGAACCCTCATATCAAATTCAAATGGTAATTATTCAATAAACGGCCAAGTTGTAATTTCTAAAACTGTGTTCTTTTGTACACTAGATAATTTTTATATAATTGAGACGAATGTTTTTTTATCGTTGTCTTGGTGAAAGGTTAATTTACTCTAGTTATGCTTAAACCAAATCCTACAATGTGTCTTTACAAAATCGAAAGATATTGTTCTTTGTTTATGATTCATTTGTCTTGGATTAAATCAACAGCCCTTTTGGTAATCGTAAAGAAAGTAATGTTTCTCATACAAAGTATTTATAATTTAGCAAAATATATAGTGCACAGACAAATCGAAATTTGAAATTGAATTTTTTGGTAGTAACAATAAACTGGAGAAAGACTGAAAAGTTAAAGAAAATAAAATATATTTGCTGAAATTATTTACTTGAAATAAGAATATCTCATTTTAACCTGTTCTTTAAAGAAAGGTTTCTCTCTATTTTCTTCTGTGGTGTATTTAATACTCATGATCAAAGAGTGGCAGCGGTCTAGTTTAGTTGCCTATGTGTACTGTGTTTGTTCTTCATTGGGCGCGCTTTGGGCCAAAACCAAACTACACTTAGTAAATATCAATTTGATATATCAGCATTGGGTAATGTGAGAGCTAAATTCTAAAAGCCTTTTTTCTTGTGAAGTGTAATTGCTATATTCTATAAGCCTTATTTTTTTTTTTTTTAATTCTTCTGAAAGATGAACGGAAGACTCGAAACAGAAATGTGCTTCTACAGAAGAACGCTGAGGATATCACGGGACAAACATGTGATCAATGACGAGGTTTCGGAGAAAAGGGAAACAAAAAAAAATTCTGTTTAACACCAGGAAGAGGCAGTTTGAGTTTCTGGGACACTTAATGAGGAAGTAACGTTTGGAGAATCTGATACTCACAGGACAGATGTAGGTAAAGAAAGGAAAAAAACATTATGAGACATACTTGATTGGTTTTAGCAAGTGGATGGCTAAGCGGTGTTGGAAGAAATACCAAGAGAAAAAATGTTAAGAGCAACAAGAGACAGGAAAAAGTGGAATCCATGATCGTCTATGTCATGAAAGGCCACGACACATAAAGATGGTATTTTCTAGAATTTAACCTGCAGCAGGTTTCAGTATATAAGACTTATATAAAGTTGTACAATCTTCTTTTATGTTCCGTATCTCTTCAGAATAAAGGCGGTAATGGCCTTTCATATCTTTCCTCTCTTTTAATATATTTTCTCTTGTCGATGAGACCTAAAAGTTGTCGAAGATGGTATTCAAAAAGGAACTAATACTTTGACCGCTACAATTAACAGTCGTGACATCACAAAAAGAAAAAAAGAAGTTCTTTCAGAACTTTAAAAAGAACAAAGACTTTATTGTAAACAATCTTAAAAGCCGCACTTCGTGCTGTCTTAAGCTCCATGCTAACACTAAAGAGACTTCTAGTCCAGTCTAGAAAACAGCAATGATAATTTCGAAAAACTAACTTTCAGTTTCTCAATTCAGTCCATGGAACCTAAAACTCTGATTCGGGCTATAAACCCAATTTCTGCCAAAAGATCGATTTGAGCCGAAAATGGAGTTCTTCTGATCAAAAACTAGGTGGAACTTGAATAACCTTACGTCATGAAACCTCTTGCTTTAACATTGATAGCTTGGCATTTTGAAGAAATAAAATTGTTTTCCTCAATCCAAAATGTTGGAAATTTAAACTGAATTTAAATTTAAAAAACAAAAACATTTAAATTCACAAAGTGTTATGTTGAACTCTATACAAATAAAAACATTTTAGAATCACTAATTTATTTCATTTCTTGAAAATTTTAATTTGTAACTGTTCCCTTCTAAACCGAACACAAATTCCAATGTTGGATATTCAAGCACCGGATGTTTTCTGATCCCGGGATCACTTTCATTCCAAAAAGGTATAATAGGTTTGTTGTTGGTGAGGAAAAACCTCGAGTAGAGGAGGCACACGGCTGTTAGCTGCAACCTACGCTGGAAGAGAACTGGCCCGGGCTGCAGGACGAACTTAGATCTTTGGTGCCTCCTCCACATAAATTTACTTGTGCAACCAGACTGGCAACAAGGTCCCACCCTTTTACAGTTAAATCAACCAAATTGACAGTTCCACTTCATCAGCTTCTTTTCTTGCACTTCCCGCCTGTGGAACTCCCTTCCATATACTTGCTTTCCTGACGTTTTCAATCCTGTGTTTATATCCTTCTCTGGCCCTTTCTTTGTCACCACCTGTAGCTAGTTTGTCTTCCTCTTGACTCTCTTATATACCCCACTGAACATCAGTGGCGGTACCGCCTTGCTTAGGGTGAAATGATTTTAAAACGTCTATGTAAGTATGTAAGTGTGGCCCGAGTTAGAGGAATTTCAGACACATAGACGGACAGACAGAATTTTCCATTTATTTATTTAAAAAAAAACAGAATTGAAACAACTGAATAAAACACTTTTAAAAGAAAACAGTGAATCCTGAAATAAAAACGCATGAAACGGATAAATTACGATGACAATTGCAGTTCCAGCTCTGGTCTTAATATATAACAAATTTATATATGATCTGTATTGTAAGTTTAGAAATATAAATAAGACACACGGAAGGGAAATAAATAAAATATTGGTTGGGAAAATTGCATCACATTAAATCTCATGGAAGTCTTGAAGCCGATCGAAGGCGCTGTCTCCATTGTTCGCTCAATAATAAACAACAATTTACTCGAGCTCAGAATGATCTATACACTATTTAGTTAGGTAGCTAAACATTTAAAGAAATGTACCCTAGAATTCACAATACAAGTCTCTAGAGTAATCGTAAAAAATTACTGTTAAATTTGTCATGAATCAATTATGGGGTAGGAAATAAAGATTAAGGGGATGAAATTGAAAAAAATAAAATTTGACCTTGATGTAAAGAGGTTAGAAATCGTAATGTTCAGGAAAACGAACATCTATTGCCCAATATAACAGTTTTGGGGGGAAAAGCTGTCACTGTTGAACTTACATTTAGAACGAAGGAAATGTGGGTAATTCGACTCTGCGACTCATGTTGTAAGGACTTATTATTAATTTGTAACTGTTCCCTTCTAAACCGAACACAAATTCCAATGTTGGATATTCAAGCACCGGATGTTTTCTGATCCCGGGATCACTTTCATTCCAAAAAGGTATAATAGGTTTGTTGTTGGTGAGGAAAAACCTCGAGTAGAGGAGGCACACGGCTGTTAGCTGCAACCTACGCTGGAAAAGAGAACTGGCCCGGGCTGCAGGACGAACTTAGATCTTTGGTGCCTCCTCCACATAAATTTACTTGTGCAACCAGACTGGCAACAAGGTCCCACCCTTTTACAGTTAAATCAGTCGAAAACAGGAAAGAAAAAGAAACAAAGAACAAGTTACCGGTGATGTCAAAGAAAGGATAAAAGAAAGTTGGAAATCAAGAAGATAGAAAATGGCAATTGACGTCGCACTTCATTTTTTAGAGATTGTTGCTATCAACGAAGTAATGCGACTTATTTGTGAAGATTGTTGCTATTTTGGGAAGAGTGCGACTTATTTGTGACTCTGTCTGTAGACAAAAACACAGCTAAGAGAAAAAGAACTGTGAGGCACCCGGTCCCGGTGAAGCTGCCAGAGTTTCATCTCCATTGCACTTGAGATGGGAGATTGGTAGTCATACCGATGCCAATGCAACCGACGATTGCGAAGACTCGGCAGTTGTTGTTCTGGCCAGCTTGTACACGATCGGATGACCATATGTGTTACTTCTCATCTCCTTGAGTAAATAACGACTCCGTTGATATAGTGATGTGATCTATTTGTAAAGATCTGGAAAGGCTAGAACTAAAGAATGGAGCTCATCTGAACATTTGTCATTGTCGAGACGATAAAGTAGCTAATAACTGTCGATGTCTGTGGGGAAATAAACTGCAGGGTGAAGCATTGTTGATCTAACCTGACACTTATAAAGATAAAGGTATCACTAATAGGAATCAGGTATTTCCTCGAGTGATGGAATGAGTTATTTTTCAAACATCTTTAGCAATGTATTGTATATATACGTTCTATTTGAGATCTGGAGTGAGCTTGAGACGTAGTATGCGTTCAAAGCACCAGGCCTCATTGTGCATGCTACAGTTTATCGTGACTGGGAAAACTGGTAGTTTGAATCGTAATGATGAAACGATATCAAAATATATGAGATATCTCTTTTATCGCTCATTCAGTAAAATGAATTAGAGCGCTCTAGCTATTGGGCACGTATAATGATATGCGCTAAAATGTCTGCCTACTTCCAGTGAACGCCCATAGCCCAGGGGTAGAGTCGCCGACTGACGCCATTTCGGTCGGTTTCAATCCTGGGTAAAAAAGCAATCGGAGTCTAACCGTACTGATGAGCTGTGAAACAGATCTGTCTGCGGATGACAATATATATATATATATATATATATATATATATATATATATACAGAGAGAGAGAGAGAGAGAGAGAGAGAGAGCGGAGAGGGAAATAGTAATCAAATTTCGAAAAAACTCTTAATGTTTTTCATATAATTATATGTAATATTTAGAATCCATGAGTGTTTGTAGAAGATTATTAAGATTATTTTATTTACATATGAGTTGTCAGAAAAAAAATCGTTTTATTTTAACTGGTTTCGCTTTTAGCTACTCAAAAACTTCGGATATGTTTATTAGATTAACACGTGCTGCCACTTAAATAAAGAATAGAAAAGAAAAAAACAAATAGCGTAACTGGTTTTATCCGTAGCTTATAGTAAGTAAATTATATAATAAAATACCCTCTATTTTGAGGGACATGCTTCTCGTTTATGTCATGAAGTCTGTTATATTTGGTTAATTTAGCTGATAAAGAAATGTTTATTTGTTCATGCACTTTTGTTTGGTGATTTTTTAGGCCATATTTGTAGAATGGGAAGATATTCAAGTTTGGCAAATTTCATATTTGATATATATATATATATATTCAGAAATTATAACATGAATATGTTATATCACTACAAAAGTAGGTACTTTGTTTTGAAACTACTTAATAAGATATGACTTAATAAGAAAGCCCTTGGTAAGACAACACTTGATAAAACTCAAATAGTGTCGAAACAAAATAGCTAATAAAACATCACTTGATCAGACAAAAGTAGCATCGAAATAAATTAGCTACTTTTGTAGTTATATAACATATTCATGTTATAATTTCTGAATACTATTAGCTCTACGTTGTATTGAGCACATTTTTAAGAATTGTGTTTCTTTGGATACGGAATAATATTTCATCTATACCTACCCTATATATATATATATATATATATATATATATATATATGTGTGTGTGTGTGTGTGTGTGTGTGTGTGTGTGTGTGTGTGTGTGTGTGTGTCCAGTTTTATGGGGCGTTTTTTTTTTTGTTTTTTTTTTTGTTTTTGTTACAGGGTGTTACAGTGAGGAAACAGGAAAGAAAAAGAAACAAGGAACAATTTACCGGAGATGTCAAAGAAAGGATGAAAGGTAGTTGGAAATCAAGAAGATAGAAAATGGCAATTGACGTCGCACTTCATTTTTTAGAGATTGTTGCTGTCTATCAGGGAAGTAATAATATAGTAAGGAGTTCCACAAGCGGGAAATGCAAGAGAAGAAGCTGCTGGAGTGGTTGAATTTGAATATTTTTATGTTAACATGGTGGGACTTTGATGCCAGTCTAGTAGCACGGATGAATTCATGTTTTCGGGTCACCAGGAAAAAAACTGCGTAATCGTAATATCTATTATAAACTTATAGTGAAAAAAGTTTTTACTTGATCTTCTGTAAAACAAACGTCAGTCAGTGAAGTGCCATACGTGATATCCGCTTTGAGTGATCATGTCTCGAAAGAGACATGACTGACTGGGCAGAAGATTATCCCGCTGTAGGTTGTCATTGCTTTCTGCTGTAGATTGGTTGCCAGCCAAGGCTATAGAACCCAATCTGTTCTGTTATTTAACCTATAACTGGAGGGAAGAGACGGATTAATACCTTTCTTAAGGATATTTGTGCGTAAGTGAATGCAACGAATTCAACTGGAATTTGAACTCGGCTCCCCGATTTGTCGTTCCGAGCCGATAACCACTGCACCACAACGCACATCCAAAACAAAGGTAGATACTTGTAAATGTAAGAAAAAAATCACAAAATAAAATTAACAATTATCAAAATTATTGCTTGTCTAAGATTCATTTTAGGTCAGATATCGTTGATAAATTCTTTCAAAGAATATTGAATCTTCTTTTTGATTGTATGTTATATTTTCTGTGCATTTTTTTAAATAACCATTTCACCTAAAGAATGACAGGATCGCCACTCGTGCGCAAAGCGTTACATTGAGAGAAAAAGAAAGGTACAGGAAATGTCGAAGAAAAAAATTAAAAATGGATGGGAATCATTAGAAAGAAAATGGCAATTGACGTTGCATTTAACCTTTTGGAGATTGCAGCTATCACTGAAGCAAGCTAACAGTAAAAAATTTTATAAAAGGGAAGTACAAGAAAAGAAACTGTTACAATAGAAGCGGTGGTTACATTTAAATATTTCGACAGTAAAAGGGTGAGACCTCGATGCCAATCTAAAAGTAGGAGTAAATATATGTGGTCGGAGAACCAGGGAAAAAAACCTCGTCAAAGCAGTTGCCATGAAAATAAAGAGAAAAGCCATACCACGTCGTCGAAAAAGTGACTAACATCGAGCATCTAAGTCAAAATCATTTATGTTATAAATCCTCTTTTATATTTTGTCAAGAACCTCAATATGAATAACGATATCAGTCAACAAGATACAGCAACAGTATTCAATGCACAGACGAATGGTAGATTTATAAATATCTATAAATGCTTTCAATCAATTACAATATATCCTCATACATTGCGCGTGTATTTTATCAGTTTCTTTACGAAAAAAAAAACAATAAACAGGAAGTTTCAAGATAAGCGGTAATTTTTTTTTTTTGAAGAGGTTAATAATTATGCATTTTCGGTGATCGGTTGCAAAATACACAGGTTTTTCTTTTCTTGCTGAGGTTTTAAAATTCATTAAAAAACTTCTAAAAATATAGTTGTTATTTAGTAATAATTTGTGTCACTACATGTTCGTCTCTAGACGTGGGCCTAGTTGTACGGACGCCAGGTCTGTTGTAGGTATCACCTTTATCTAGATGCATAACCTAGACGACCTCATTCAATTTTCCACTGATTATCCTTTAATGTCTACCGTTATAGATTTTAACGACAACATTAACGTGAAACAAATTTAAAGCTTCAGCGTTTCTCTATGTGAAACTATAATCGGCGTTTATTGTATTTCGTTGCCCAGCATATAAACGATACCCTTGATAAAATCAGATAAATAACATTAGACTCATGAAATGATTTCAAGAGATTTGAAGACGATAGATAGATAGATAGATAGATAGATAGATAGATAGATAGATAGATAGATAGATAGATAGAAAGGGAATGTAAATTCCCCAAATTTTTAACTCACCTTCAGGAAGCTCTACCGTGAGTGGCCCTTGGGCTTTGGATAAAGTGAACATTAGAAAAAAAGAAAAGAAAGAAGAAAATAAAGAAAATATATTCGATCATTCGTTTAGGTTCAATAATTATGTGCACTAAATTTGAGCTTTTACACCGGTTTTGCTGTCCATTACGAGACAATAAACAAACGTTATCTTTACTATATATATATATACTTATATATGTATATAATGTGTGTACGTCTCTATAAAAATGTTATGTGTGTGCGTCTGCACTTATAAAAGAGAACGTTTATATATGTGTGTGTGTGTGTGTGTGTGTGTGTATTTAGGCAGCTTATCTTTACTTAATATGCTTGATTAAATTAGTTAGACATATTATATATATTTATTCTTATTTTCGTCCAAGATCCTAATCAAGCCATTTAAAATTGCTTCCAAGGAGCTACGTAATCATACTGCTATAATTGTAAAAACAAATGCTGATAAAATAAACATCTTCGTAGTATTAAATGAATCTGGCTAATATTCGTGACTACGGAAGGATTAACACCCCCCCCACACACACACGCACACACACACACACACACACACACACACACACACACACATATATATAACTTTCGTCGCTGTGAATACTCAGAGGTAAATTCTGCATTATCGAAACTCATCTTTCCGCCATCGATTTTTGCTTGTCGTAATTTCATTACGAAAGTATTGGACATGCCGAGAAAGCAAAAAAAAGAAATGCTAGAAAATGGAAAGGAAACGATGATAGAAACTTCATAAAGTCCTACGATACATGTTTTTTTGTTGTTGTTTTTTTTTCTAGTTAAAACCTAAAGAAGCTGCCGGTGTACATGGATGTTTGATTGGTTAATAACACGTAATTTCATGCGATGAAATGTTTGGGAACAAAACTAACAAGTCAAACAAGGGTAATTCTAAATTTACTCTGTTCTTTCTCTAGACTTGGAAGAAGACGCTACCAAAAAATGATTGGCCACTGCTAAGTAAGAGATTCTGCGTTAGTGAGGCATAATCGCATAAATTCAAAGACGAGATGCTGTCTTTAGCAGTTAGCCAGAACCAAACCAAAAAGAAAAATAGTTTAGCTAGATCAACCAAATGCAGCCGACAGTTCTACTCTATCAGATTCTTTTCTCGCACTTCACGCCCGTGTAACTCCCTTCCATATACTTGCTTTCCTGACGGCTACAACTTCCAGGAATTTAAATGCAATGTCAATACCCATCTCTTATTCTCTTGACTCCTGTTCTTTCTACATCACCCTGTGTATCTTGTTCTTTTCCTTTCTCTCTACCTTCACAACTGTCTTCACACCCGTGTTCCTATCCTTCTCTTGCCCTTTCTCTGCCACCCCCTGTAACTGGCTCGTCTTTATCTTTACTCTCCTCCCACCTAAACCTTTACTCTTATGTAGCTTCCAGCGCATCAGTGTTGATACCGCCTAGCTTGGGTTGAAACGATTAAAAAATATTCTTTCTTTGCAGACGTATCAATGATTTCTTTTTTTCTTTTTTTTTTTTTGTGGTGTATCAACGCTTTGAAGGTTATTTAAAGCAAAAAAATATATTTATGTTATGATAATCTTTTGATGGTAACAATGATTTATCGATACACGTCTTACTAAATAACCCATAGATGGGCGAAAAGAGGTGAATTTATACTTTTTCCAAATGTATTTGTGCGTAAATGAATTTAAGGAATCAACCTGAAATTGGAACTCGGCTCTCCAGCTTTCAATTCCGAGGCGTTATCCATTACACATTCACAAAATTGAAACTTACATCACCGAATATTCTTAAATGGTCATCCATCTAGATATTGACCAGGATCTACGTTCTTTAACTTCGGTGATCGTACGAGTACCGCTGTTTGACCGGGATGTGTATGTAAAGCGGTCAAATCGAGTAATAAAAATATGTTGGTTTGTTCAGAAAGTTCATGTTCATTTATATTCGTTCATGTTCCAACACGTTAGGACACGTCAAATTAATCGATAGATATAAGATACTTACGTTAACGATTACAGCGCAATTCAAACTATCTCTTGAGAAAGAAAATTAATTATTTAATTCGTGTCAACTTTGCATCCCTATGAAAATATAAGACTATATGTTGCATTTTAGACAGTTGATGCTTTGTTATTACCGTAGTGGCAATGTGACACTTTCCCGTAGACGATCGCGGACGCCGAATTACGATGATAACCTAATGATGACCCGAACCCCGGAACCTGAGCGGGTTGATGCTATCGAAACGGTACCAATTATGACGTCGCACTTAGGTCGCCTCGTCACAGTAGCTGGTCTTCAAAACGTCTATTACAACGGTGAACATTTCTGCCTACGCTGTCTCCTTTGATCTCAGAAAAGTCACGTTGAAAATGCGATGACCGTCTCCCTACCACCTCAAACCAGACCGGACACACGCGTACACTTGTGTTGAAAAAAATAAATACGGCACCGAAAAAAGAAAATGAATAAGTTCGAAGACGCCTAGATGAGTTACGAAAAAAAGTCTTTATATATAAAAAAAAAATTAATTATAAAAGCAGAATGTACAATCGCCGAATTTCAAAGTTTGCAACGGAGAGAAGGATTCGTTTAAGTAATTAGAGCTTTCGATTTTCCAAATGAAAAAAAAGTCTTTTCTTAGTAGTGCAAAGTTTAGTTGAGAATAATCAGAGTTTTCAAATCTTATCAACTGTCCTTGTAATCCAGTACACAGGAAATTCTCAAGGTCGCATTTCTACCTAGAGTCACATTTCTATTCTCATCTTGAAAATGACTTAAAATTAATACCAAGCATCTGAAAAAGGGGTTAGAGGACCGAAACTGTGTCGCTTCAAATCACTTCTTCATCTGTATGAAATTTTTGTAAAACTTACTACCATATAGGAGATTATATCTTAAATATGGTGACTATATTTATGAAATATTAAATACATATTAAAGGATTATTTATATATTTTAATTTTATTTTTGTCACGGCATATGACACTAATAACAAAAATTATAAACTTGTAAAATTCAAACCTATATATTACGTATAAAGTAAACAAATCTTATAGTATTAGGAAATCCGTGAATGTAACTGTCTGAATACGAATAAAGATTATTTTTAGTGAATATGCAAAAACAAAAAAAGGCTTAAGACAAGGATGTTTTTACCGCCTAGATTTCTTTCCCGCCAATATATATATATATTTTTTTTAATCATTTCACCCCGAGCAAGGCGGAAACGCCACTGATGTGCAGGGGGCTACATAAATGTAAAAAGATTAATTAGAAAAGAGTGAGGAGTACAAACTTGTTAGAAAGGAACAATAGAAAGCTGAGAAAGCAGGTGCGATGACAGATACATAGGTGGAGAGAAAGGGAAGGTTATACA
Organism: Ascarosepion bandense; assembly: GCA_037127315.1. NCBI lineage: Eukaryota > Metazoa > Mollusca > Cephalopoda > Sepiida > Sepiidae > Ascarosepion > Ascarosepion bandense. Next base: position 1,555,942 of record JBBBDQ010002149.1, read on the forward strand.
GGGGTGGGGAGAGAGCTAGAGTCCAGTGGTTAGTAGATGAGTCTTGACTTTGCATTTAAATTTCTGGAGGTTGTAGCCGTCAGGAAAGCAAGAATACGGGAGCGAGTTCCACAGGCGGGAAGTGCGAGAGAAGAAGCTGCAGGAGTAGAATTGTCGTCTGCATTTGGCTAACCTGACTGTGAATGGGTGGGACCCAGATGCCAGTCTGGTTGCACGAGTAAACACCTGTTGAGGAGGCATCAGTGACTTAAGTTCGTCTGAGCAGAAGCGATGAAAGTATTTATATAAAGGGAGGCCACCTTTCGACGATGTGGAAGTGGCTGCAGTAGAGCCGCCAGATCAGTACCTATCACATTACAGACTCTCCTTTGGAGCCTGTCAAGAACACTGAGAAGAACGGCAGGGGCACCTGACCATAAATGGCAGCAGTACTCCATGCACGGACGGATGGTTGACTTGTATATATGCAGGATGGATTCAGGTGGAAAAAACATTCTGGATCGATATAGTGACCCAACCTTCTTAGCAGTAGATTTTGCTATGGATTCAATATAGTGGTTCCATTTGAGGTCTGAGGACAGGGTAAGTCCGAGGAGGCGTAGTGTATTACTCTCCGGGAGAATCGCTTGGTCCATGCTTATGGGAGGCAGGAGAGGTTGCCTGTAATGGTTGACAGGCAACAGCTTGGTCTTAGATGAATTGAAGTTGACAAGCCACTTCTTGCCCCAGTTCACCACAGAGTGTAGATCCCGTTCAAGGTCAGCAGCGAGATTATGTCTGTCCGCCACGACAGGTTTATATACAAGAATATGATCCTGAGGTAACTGGAAAACCTACCAGAATGTCTATGAGGTGATCAACGGCATGATAACATTATAATGTGCTTTCTTACAGCTGAGCAGCCGCTAGAAAGGCTCTTTTTTCCAACCAAGCAAACATAAAAAAAACAGTAACTGTAACAAAATAAAAATTCTCGGAATTTTGTCACACTGTATTACCAGGTACTAGAAGAGTCTACCTTATAAATAACCGTATATATAAAAGTAAAAGTTCACTTGATGGAGTTTGTAAAATCGAAGAAGTTATCAACAAAGCAGAAGTTTAAAGACAGAGCAAAAATATACATAGGATGTATTGAATGCAAAATTATATACAGGATGTACCAAAGGCAATTTTTAAAAAATGATGGTATAATCCCAAATGAACATTCAATCTAAAAAGCCTTAAAAATTGTACCGAACCAGCCAACTACGCGTGGAAATTAAAAGAAAAAATGGCAAAATGTAACCTGAAAAAGAAATCGGTGTCTGCTTATCGCACATTTGACCAAACATAGAAGAAATCGTAAAAATCCACCAGACACGGATTTAACATACTGCACAAATAGCTGAATAAAAACAATGAAATAAATTAAGTTCATATTTGTCTATATTTCTGAGATGATTACATTGTTCGGTCAATTGCCCTCAATAGTATGAATAATGTAAATAGTGTAAATTAAGTTCATATTTGTCTGTGTGTAGTTTTTTAATCAACGGTTTTTTTTTTCACAACAATTAAATGTATTCCCTTTCAAAATGTTGCTAAGTATGTGATATTTTTATCGGTTCTTAGGTGTGCTGTTGCTTAAAGACGTTGCGAAGGACTGATGTAGAGAGAAAGATAAGGTAGTTGTTCTGAAAAGCCGAAATTCCGCTGTTAGTTAATGCTATAATTAAAAACTTTAAAATATACAAAGTGCAAGTTGGTTCAGTTTTAATCAGCTTAAATCTAATAAATACTCTTGTTTATAAATAGAAAGTCTATTAATTTTTATTGCGTGTCTGTTGATATACGAGATATAGCGACTATTATATTTTTTTAAAATTTGATTTCTGTTTTAGTCTATTTTCCTATGTTGAAATGAATGTACCTCTTGTTAATTAACTACATCTGCCGCAAGATAAGCTTTTATGTACATATTGAAATTAGTATTCCCAAAAGTACGATGATATTTTCAATGCTGCTTAAATTTTGTCTGAAACTTGTTCAGTTCAAATTTTAAATACAGACTTTTTAATTATACTGGGTGAGACAGAGCGGACTGAATTTTTTTTTAAATAGCTGCTGTTATGTGATATCTGCCCTTCTTTATGGCAACAAATGTAGGACAGTCTCTTCAAGGATGAAGAAGACTCTCGAAGTAACGGAATTGTGGTTTTACAGAAAGATACTGAGGATGCCATGGACCGAAGATGTGACCGACGTCAGGGTTTTGGAGAGGATGCAGACAAAAAGGAAACTCATATTTAGCATAAAAAAGAGACAACTGAGGTTTCTGAAACATGTAATGAGAAAGGAAGGATTGAAGAATTTAATGCCAAGGAGACGGATGGAGATAAAGAGAGGCTTGGGGAAAACAGAGGTAGACATACTTGATGAGCTTGAGCAAGTGGATGGTGGAACAGGGTTTGGGAGAGACATCAAGAGGAGAACAGGGACAAGTAGAAATTGAAGGCCATAATCACCTACGTCCTGCAAGGACACGGTACATAAAGAAGAAGAATACTCAACCTCTGATGGGAGGAACATATATCCGACAGGTACTATTCGGTCCGGGGTATCTTAGATTTTTTCTTATAAGTTGAAGCCATGGCGCTGTGGAAGACAGTGTATTCGTTGACACTCTTTTGCCTCCACCGGTCCCCTAATTTGTCCATGTGGGATTATTTCTTGTCGAGAAACCTCATACCACGTGTGTATGCGCATAAGCCCCGTACATTGGACGAGTTGAAGGAGGCTATTCGTGTGGAAGTCACCCATATCGAAACATGCAATGCTAGAAAATGTGGAGGCCAACTCCCAGGAACGCCTTTAGAAATGCATCAGTGAAAATGGAGAGTTACTGTTTAAAGCACTTGATTTTGTCTAATGCTAATTCAATATAAACACATTGATCTTGAAAAATTAACTTTGAAGATAAAATTGATGATTTTGTGGAATTTTCAACAACGTTCGCCCTCTCTGCCTCACACTGAAGAGTTCACATACTTCTTAAAATTATTCTAACGTGTTACAACCTCATTTTCTATCAGAATTTTTTCTTTCTTTAAGAAAATTGTTTGGCGCCATAAGTTTTCTGAACATTTTTATAATCACTCTTTCACACACACACAACACACAAACACACACACACAACACACATACCCCTACACACACACACATTATATATATATATATATATATATATATATATTCAAAACATAAATTGTTAAATATAACAGACAATGAATGTATATTAGGTTTGATCATAAACCTTTCTAAACATCATATTTTGACTTTAATTTAAGGTAAAAATCAAGACAAAATTTGTCACACAATTCACCTCATAGTCTCTTATAATTCTACAACCACACAACTAAATCTTCTACAGAAAACCAATGTAGTCTATCAATTTTCATGCCCGTTCAGAGATTGTCTCTCTGGTACTAATAATAAACCAACTACATATATTAGTTTTACTACAACCACGCTCTTCCGTAGACTTACCTGCCACATTTCTAATCATAGTCTAATTAAACAACACTTCTTACAAAAACATAGCTATGTATGTAATATTAGACATATTTTAGTCGATAACACAATAATACTCACACAAACACACAATAAAAAACTTCAGATACTGGAGGATCATTTATAAGCCGTTCTAAACATTGTATTCTGGCTTTAATTTCAGGTGACAAAAATTGACCAACATTTGGATATTTTTATTATGCTGGTTCTGAAATTTCGGATCACAGGAATCACCTTCAGAGAGGTTACAAGGACGTTAACATAAAGACATCCACAATCAAAGATGATATTATCTTGTGTTGACATTAAATATTGCTATCTGATGATAACAGTTACCGAATATCAGACGCATGTCGTAAATTTGTAATGCGGTTCTCTCTGAAGATGGCTTATGTGAACCGATAGCTTAGAACCAGCATAATAAAAAATATCCAAATGTTGGACAATTTCTGTCTCTATTTTCACCTGAAATTAATGCCAAAATAAGATGTTTAGAACGGCTCATGATTAAACATAATAGACATTCATTGTGAAAATGTTATCTTTCAGGATGATAATGCACCTACTCATACGGCTAAATTTGTAGTTAAATGGCATGAGGAACATTCTAGTAAAATAAAACATCTTATCTGGTTATCACAGTCTCTAAATTCCAACATTATTGAACATATATGGTTCAATTTAGAAAAACAAGTGAAGAGTCGATATCCTCCACTATCATCATTGAAAGAATTGGTGATTGCTAGTCTAGAAATAATTTAAACTTTGTACTTGTCGATTCCATAAAGAATTCAAGCTGTAATTTTTGCTAATGGTTGCCCTAACTCATACTGAAATAAATTTGCTTGAAATTTCGGGGTGTTTCCATTATTTTATCTGCCCATGTATAAGAAAGATTGTCGCCAAATGCTTCTTATAATATGTAGATATAATACGCCAGTGGAAAAAATTCGAGATATAAAAAAATTATTACATTGATAACAAACTAATATTTATTGTATATTATTAGATCTTTTGATTAAATTGAAGCACGATAGAAAGCTTTTACAAATCAAAATTTTCGGACATGCCTGTGTTATTTCTCGATGAGACAAAAAATAAACAATGAAAAATGAAGTGAGATTTTTTCCAGCTAATATGTTTGTCTGTTGGCTCATTTTGTTTTTGTTTTTTTGTTTTTTGTTTGTTTGTTTGTTTTCTTTTTTTTTCAATTTCCAAAATAACTTCGGGCAATCTCCGATTAAACAAACGTTCAGGTTTATTCAAACAATACAATTTACACTGAAAGTCTTCTACAATACTAATCGTGGCAAATCACTTGCACAAAACAATCAGATCTCTTCTTGAAAAAAACATTCTTTACTCCGAGTTTCACTGGAAAAGTTTGTCACACGACTTCTCGACGATTTTCAGCTCATGCAGAGCACTTTCAATAATAATTTGGACCTAATCTCTTTGCGCTATTTAATATATATATATATATATATATTAATAGAAAATAATCCGTGAATAAAGGAACTTTCCTTGATAAATATACCAATATTAAAAATTGTAAAATAAAAAACCACAAAAAAGAGCTCAACGTGTTTAATTTCAGACCAAATATTTATTAAACATTAAATTTTGCATCACCTTACATGGTGAATACTCTATTTCAGCAGACACACTTGTAGTTGTCTGTTTTCTCACGCAATACAGTATGCCATTTACAAGTTCCTTGCGAACTGAATTGTAAATTGATGACATGTTTATGAAACTGCTAGGACAGGCCTCGTCTTCTGCATCAAGGGTTGTGGGTAGTTTAACTTTGATAAGTGCCTCGGAGAGAGATTTCTCAGACGGTTTGCACGGAAGGAACGATAAATCTAAAGTCAAACTGAAACGACGTTTGTTTGTAGCCTTTTGAGCTGGGCTTTGAAGGTTGCTGGCATTGAAATAGAAAATGGAAAAGAGACCGAATAGGGATCTGTTAGTGTTATTATAACCCCTGGGACTTCCAGTTGTACTCTGCTGATTATTTTCGTTTCTACTACTGCTGAATCAAGCAAAATAATGAAGCTACCACATGACACAATAGCCAACAAGTGATTTTTTATAAATGATAGGAGAGTAGATACCATGCCTTTTTGGTATCTGCGGATGACTGTTTCAGCTTTCAACATGTCACTGCATACGGAGTGATTGGCGAAGAGATTTTTCTTAAAAGATTTGTTGCAAGATTTTGATTTTGGAGGTTTTATTTCATGTTAAATTTTCATTGTTGGTTGTAATTAGGAATAAATCTGAGAGATATCGTTTTAGACTTCGGAGACGTCATTATCTGAGTTAATTAAGTTACCTGAGAAAATGGTTAGCAGAACAATATATTTTTTTACAAATTATTAACTTTTTTTTACGACTAATTTATATTGATGTTTTGATCTGAAAGAGATATTATAATGAAGATTGGAACACTAGCCGCCCGGAGTAGAGGACCTTATATCTTTTTCAATAGGATGCTCGTTGACAAGATTATAACTGAGATAAAATTTTATATATTTTTTAATCATTTCACCCTAAGCAAAGGCGATAAAGCCACTAGGACGAAAAATGTTACTGAATGATAAAGAATATGAAAAAATTAGTATTAAGGATATAGGACGATAAAAGTACACGAATTATCATAGAATTTATCGTTACATCTAGACATTGGAAAAAATGGTGAGACCTGACTGCAAATCTAGCGCTGTACTTAAATTCTTAAAATCTAGGTTAGTCAGTTAAGTGTCATACGTGAAACACGCTTGGGCGATCATGTCTCAAAAGAGACATGACTGACTGGGCAGAAGATTATCCAGCAGGTAGGTTGCCATTGCTTTCTGCGCTAGACTGGTTGCCAACCAAGGCTATAGAACCCAATCTGTCCTATTATTTAACTGGAGGGAAGAGATAGATTAATACCTTTCCCAAGGGCATTTGTGCGTAAATGAATGCAAGGAATTCACCTAGAATTCGAACTCCCCCGAGTTGTAGTTCGGAGCTGATATCCACTTTACACCACAAGGCACATCTAGGTACCATAGCAGAAAATTAATCAAAACTACTACTAAAATAGTATTTATAGAAAAGTCACAGCGAAGCTACGTTAAGGCGGTGAGAAAGTGACTAAAACTGAGATGCCAGGTGATTACCAATAATAACCTTCTTTCGATATACAGAAGAATTTCTAAATATATAACAGTAACACCCGACCAGATGCGGTAAGAATATTCAAAGGAATGACGAATGGTCGACTTATAAATATATAAGTTTGTTTCGTGAAAAACAGTCAAGCACGACATAATTATATATATACGACACACACACACACACACACACACACACACATATATATATATATATATATATATATATATATAAATTAGAGAAAATTTTCAAAATTCAAAGGTGTCGGATGTACATTTCGACATAGGATCTCTACTAGAGATTCTACGTCACGTCAGCGACATTGTTTTTTTTGTTTTTTTTTTCAAAATGGCGAAGGCCCTGGGCTAGAGTGGGGAGAGGTTTTTGGTTAACAACGGTCATAAAGTAGAATAGGACAGAGCTGGTAGTTGCAGGGTTAGAGGGTGTTGAAACGGTATATTTAGGAAGGGGAGGAATAGGAGTTCATATTTTATAAAGATAGACAACTAAATGAGTTAAATTACTTTTTTGAAACGGTATATTTAGGAAGGGGAGGAATAGGAGTTCATATTTTATAAAGATAGACAACTAAATGAGTTGAATTACTTTTTTAAGGTTAAGCTTTTGGGCTGTTTGAAGAGGTGTATTTAGGCGAGAAGGAATGGGTTTCAATATAAGATTTTTAAAATTTTTATTTGTTTATTTGATTAAACCTTTTAGGTAGAAGCGAGCTAAATGCCAATTACAGGAAGTTATCAGTTTAAAAATTATTAGGGAAAAAATTATTAGAGAAGAAATATTATAGAAAAAATATTAGAAAAAAAAATATATATATACATATATGTGTTAACCAAGGAAAAAGGGTTTAGTAAAAGACTCCATATTTTCTAAAGATAGGCAAATAAAGGAGCTTGGGATAGGAAGGTAGGGGGGGTTAAAATACTTTTTATGGTTAACGTTAGGGTAAAATTAAGATTAAAACTTAAATTGAATCCTTTTAATTTATATTCTAACATCTAGTCAACGGGGATTTAAATTCTAAATTTAAGTATTCGAAAAAGAAAAAAAAAAGCGATCGCCCAAAGAGAGAAATCTATAAATCCTTCGGGCTGCCAGGATCAAAGCTCAGCACACTGCCAGACTAGTACTGCGCTAACTAGTACTGGGCAGAGCTCAGTTAAACCATTCAAACTGCAGCAATCACAGGTGATATCAGAGGAATGCATGATGGTATCAAGGCAGCAATGGGACCAGTGAAGAACAAGACAGCTCCCCTCAAGTCTACCATTGGGTTAGTCATCACAGACAAAAGACAGTAGATGGAGAGAGGGATAGGAAACTATTTCAGACTCTCCACCTAACAGAATGTTGTAATGATGCAGTCATTACAATATTCTGTTAGGTGAATGTCATTGAGTGCCTACCTGTCGTGGAAGAGCTCAACACTGAGTCGACGGTAGAGGAAGCCATCAACAGCTTGACCACAGAAGAAACACCAGGCAGTGATAAAATTCTCCTCGATATTATCAAGCCTTGCAAGTCTATCCTATTGCTTCCTTTGCCTGAAGTCTTCTGGCAGTGCTGGAAAGAAATGGTTGTACCACAGGACATGAGGAACGCTATTATCATCATCCTTTACAAGAACGAAGCGACTGCAACAGTTACAGAGGCATCCTACCCTGCTTCGTCGGCAAAGTCTTTGCTCTGGTCATCTTGTCCCGTCCGCAGAAACATTACAAACCTAATTACCCAGAATCGCAGTGCGGGTTCCAAGCTGAACGATCAACAATAGACATAATCTTCTTGCTCAGTCAGCACCAGAAAAAGTGCAGGGACAGCAGACGCCCAAGTTCAGTGACTTGCAAAATCTACACCCACTTTGAAAATGTATATATTTTGTATATTTTAACAAGTAACAACACATTTTTTCAATTCCAGTGATTGTTAAATAATAAATAGATCTATCATAATTTCCTTTTATATAAAAGTTACATTTTAAAAATTTCATAATGATACTTAAAATCATATAACTTTAAAAAATGTCTGAAAGATCATTTTCCTCAGGACTGCAGCGACTTTGGGCTGACAATTAGCTTGAAAAAGACTAATGTCCTTCATCAAGATACTGCAACATCACCGGTTATCGCCATCAGTAAGTATGAGCTGGATTCCTACCTTGGTTCCATTATCACTGACAACTTCTCCGGGGATATAGAGCTCGAAAAGAGAATTGGGAAGGCAGTCACAAAGAGGTTTTTGGACCAACTCCAAGCTAACAGTAAAAAAATGGCAGTTTATAACGCCTGAGTCATCAGTACACTGCTATACGCAGCGAGACATGGACCACTTACGTCAGGCAAGAGAGGTGTCTGAACATCTTCCACGTGAAATATGTCCATCGGATATTGAGAATATCAAGGTAAGACAAGGTGCCCAACACTAAGCTTCTGTCTCGCGCAGATCTCCTTAAACAGCACAGACTTCGCTGGCAACTCCATGTTCACCGCATGCCATACGGCAGCATACCAAAAGACCTCCTGTATGGAGAGCTGGCCTCTGCATAAAGGCCTACTGGACGGCCACAGCAGCTGTATCGTGACATCGTTGAATGTGACATGAAAAAATAGGTAGGCATCAATACAGAGTCATGGAAAAGCGTAGCACTCAACCGGTCCAAGTGTAAAGGATCCCTGGGGTAACAACTCAAATCTGGGAAGGATCAACTGACACAAATCTCCATAGAGAAAGGAATTCGCAGAAAGCAAAGTGAAGGGTCCGACAGACCAGAAACAGAACATAAATGCAACCTCTGCAACAGAGACTGTCACTCCCGCATCGGTGTTTACAATCACAGAGGCCGATGCTCCCGCCAAACAGGCAACTAGGGGACCACCCATGGTCAACCCTGACCGACGGAGGCCTAATATATATATATATATATATATATATATATATATATATATATATATATATATATATACTACCGGCCATAATTATTAGGCAACCCCAGTTTTGTTAAAGAATTTTTATGTATTTCATACTATTTTTAGTATTTATTTCCAAATGAAAATAAAATTGTTTTTTGTTATTATTACTTTGCAAAATGTTACAAGGCAAGGAAGCAAAAATGAACTCATCCGAATCAACCTAAATTTTCTTCATTCTCATATGTATAAATGTCTTGACCAATAAATTTCAATTCTTCTCGGGGATGACGATAACATTTGAAATAGTTTTAATAATAGCCCGAGTCGGTTAATTATTAAATCGATGAAAATGATATTTGTGATGCGCAATTAAACATGTCATCTGGCGATGATAGCGATAAGAGATTAACTTCTTATTTGACTTTGATGGCCACACCCACTTCTTAAATGCCATGTCTACTTTCTTGACAAGTTCGATAAATTCTTCTGAAAAAAAAAACAGAAAATAATCGGTTATTGCAAGTGGAATATCTACTTTGATTGGTTGACATCAAAGATCGTGGTTGACACTAACCAATCCAATCTGTCACTTTTACTCAGTTTCATGAGTTTGAAATCTTGCTTTTTGATGTAACTCACGAAAATAGAAATTTTGTGTCTTGAATACTTCAAATAGAATTATATTTTAAGTATATTTGCGTGCGTGTCAGAATATTTGGCATTCAATATAAGTTCGTATTTGAATTTCAACATGAGCTGGTTTAAAATGAATAAAATATCCTATCGGAAGAGAAAACAATGAATTTTATTAAAAAAGTAATTAATATTAAAGATAGGCAATGAAAATGGAATCAAGTAATATATTTGGAAAAGATATTATCCCTTTTTCTCAGGTTCAGGTATCCGGGTTACAAAGAGATGAGAAAAAAGAAGGTCGTCTTAGATTTCGTATAGAACAAATACATGTTACTTACCAGTACATATTAAAAACATTAAGTCCACAATGGTACATACCACGTCAGAAACCATACACGATTGAGAATCTGTAACATATTCCAATAGACACAAACCAAATAAAACGGAGCAGATAACCTAAATGAAAATGTTCGAAAATGCCGAAAAATTCATATTTTGCAATCTTTAAAAATTGGCCTTTCAGTTTTTACTTTTTTTCTTATATCTCAATGTAAGTTACTCAACAGTAGGTGAATTAATGTATAGTTACCGTCATTTTAGATGGCATATGGATATCAATATTTTGCCGTCATTTAAAGCACGGGCTCACTCGTAATAAGCGTACAATATATTCTGTTTTGTTCCTTAAATGTTATTTTTAGCAGGTGCCAAACTTTGAGTAGACGCTCCCTTTATTTATCTTCGTCTAATGGCCGAAATATTTGAGAAAATTCATTCAATAAAAATGTTTTGTCAGGCATGATTCGAAGCTTCGTCCCCCTTGGCAGGGAAAACCATCATTATATCCGTCGTGCTCTAGATCGTCTTGGTTTAGAAGTGCGTCAATGATCAAGTATGGGAGAATATTGTCTTATAAATCCAAATATTTGTCACACATTCAAATGTGTTCAGTTTCATATTCACAAATAAACAAAGCCATTTATGGTGAAGCGATAGATTTTCTTTATTAATCCGACATATTTTAGTATTTACCTGTTAGTTATTTTTAGTTGATACACATATTTTTGTAGACGTTCTGTTTATTTATTAAAATGTATAATTTGTTTTCGTCTACTAGCGTGGATATTCTAGAAATTCCATAAAGAAAAATATGGTCTCTCACGCAGGATTTGAACCTGAGTCTCCATATGAAAAAAACACATCGTTAGATCCCTTTTCATTTAGACCAATGTTTCTACTAAGTGTATCGATGATCATGCAAAGCTTCATTAATTACCTTATAAGCGCGAATATTTCCAAGACTCTCGAAGTATTCATATCTGCTCCGTTTCGTCTGCTAGCAAAAGTAAAACAATTTATGGTGAAGTGATACATATTTCTTTACTTAGACGTTATTTTTAGTGAATACCCATATTTTAGTAAATGATCCGTCCATATTTTATTTGTTTTCGTGTACGATCGGAATATTCGAGATATCTTACTTAGAAAAAATATGCTTACTGGTAGTATTTGAATCTGTGTCTCCTTTGTCAGGAAAAAACATTATTAGATCCGACTTGCTTTTAACTCAAAACTTTCCTTTGTCATCGGCTTACTTCCGGTAGACGAAAATATATAAATATACAGTTTAATAAATGATGCGTCTATTCAAACATGGATATCCACTACAAATAACGTTTAAGCAATAAAATCTGCTTGTATAAGAAATTAAAATGCATCACGTCTTTATACATATTTGTAAGGTTTATATATCTGGAAAACACGTTGTTGTATAATTTTTATTTATCACTAAAAAGTATTTAATACAGAATTCACTTCTCTATCAAAAACGAATTATATAATATATTTCTGTAACCCGACAGAAATATGACTGGCATCAAAAGCAGGGTCGACAAAAGTATGATCAACATCAAAGGCAGAAAATACAAATAGGACAGATAATAGTATAATTACATTAAGAGCAGACAGCTTCAAAGGCAATATTTAGCGAAGATGATTGACAGGTTTTCCTGGCCATACATGACACAATTAAGTAAAAAACGAAAAGGCAAAAATGCGAGAAAATTTAAGCTGATATAAGTTCGAGGTTTTTGGTGCCAGAGAAGAACATCGGGAGAATGCAAAGATAACAAAAAGAAGAGAGAATAAAAGAAAACAACTCCCGCTAGTCAACAACTCCCATAAACAACCTCGTATGTGCGTGATTTTCTCTGACTACCATTCCACACAACTGTCACCGACGAAGAATAAAAATATAAGTTTATATTTATATATATATACGTCTTCTAGATATCCTTGTCATCGGACAAGACAATTGTTGTTTCCAGCAGCATCAGCATATGCAGTATATATAACGTTTATTTTTATAAAAGTCAAAAATATGTTTCGGCTTTAAATAACCCAGAAAGTGTTGATAAGTCGTAAAAACAATTCGTTTTTATGGTTAAAATAGTAGAACGGACTACGCTATCTCGATATTGGAAAGCATACTGTCTTGAAGGACAACTCTGAATTCAAAACAGTAGAAACGACATTTCTTAAAAAAACCTACTCCTTTTCAGAAGAACCTTTGTGGCGATGCAGAATTTATAGTTATTAGAGACAAATAATTTTGGAACGATGTGATGGCCTTCATTCACAAGAGATATTGTTCTTTCTTCTTTAAATATCGTTGAATTTGTTGGACGCTTGAATAGGCAGGGCTTTATTTTTTCCTTTTACGCTTTTCTTGAGATTATCTTTGAAAGCTGAAATGGGTTTTCAAGAGAAAGGACTTGCTGGGACATCTGTGTATTTTGTTTTTTGTATATATACATTTTTCTCTAGATCTAAGGTTACATCGAAGATATCTACTTTTTTCATATTTGTTTTAATTGTTAATTATAAATTAAGATTTTTAAATTCTTTATGTATCATCTTTCTAATTTTATCTATTTTAAAATTTGTGATAATACTTATTATCATAAGTCCATCGTGACTATATAATTCAATGTCTTTAGTATCTACTTCCTTATAAACTGTGAGATTATATAGTATTAATAATCCTTACCAGCACACCTCTTCATTTAATAATAACAAATACAAAAATAGAACATCCGTATCGAAATATCATTGGTATCTAAAGGAAACAGAAAAACACCCACAATAAAGTTGAAAATTCTAAAAGCTAAAATATGTAAGTCCTTATATGAACCATGTTCCTTATGTTTATACCAAAATATATTTATTATCAAATTACTTAAAAATAAAAATCTATTAAATAAACGCAATGAGATAAATGCCATTTGGAGACATTGCAGAATGTTCACATTAGAAAATGGGTAAAATCTACATGAAATAATATGCAGATAACCAACAAGTGCTTAAGAAAACTAATTACTGCCGAACTATCAAAATAAAGTAAATTGAAACATAAAAATATTTATATAATATTTTCTTTTTATAAAAAAGCTTTACAACAAATAAATAGTTAAATAAAAATGATAAGAAAGTGAAAAGAACAACCATGATACTAAATGGGCATATCACATCAAAGACAATAAAACTAAAGGAAGAAGAGAAGTAAAAAGGGAAAATGATAAGATTAGGTTAAAGACAAGTTCAAACCTTGACCGTTAAGGAGGAAAAAAAGAAGGGATAAGGGTAGGATAACGGATAAAAAAAAAAGGAAAAAAAGAGAACAAATGGTTAGTATGTATTCTTTGGGGCCAAATCCCAAAATGAATTTTCGCTCTGATTAGTTAAAAGAAACACACATGAAAATTTTATATCTTCCTACATATAGACACAGCAAACGAAAGGTTTTTGTTATTTAAATGTAAATCATCTGCACAACCAACATCAAACCTTGCCTGATGATGAGAATCTATCTCGAAACATAAATTTCCGTGTCGAAATGTACAATTAATTCATAACTATATATTTATATTAAACTCTATAATATTTATTATATCGAGCACTGTTCATAATAAAATAAATGCCGGAGCACTCAAAATAGCAAAACCTTGAGTACTCTTCATCTGGATTTTATATATATATATATATATATATATATATATATATACGTATTTGTGGGGGGGGGGGCAACAACCCTTCTTTATCGGCAGATAAATACGTCATATAAGGAAGATTTAATTAATCTTTTATTTACTTTTTCTAGCATCTTCCCAAATTTTATTTACCCTTGTTAGATTTTTTAATTAGTTGTTTCATGCAATCAGCAAATTATTTTCCTGAGTACTTATGGTTGTTACTTCATTCATTTTCAAGGATTGCGTTTTGTGTAGCTCCGGAATGAACCAAACAGTTATGCAAAATACAAAAGGAAATGTAACCACATTCGAATGTACTTAGAAAAAAAAGAAAATACAAATGGACGTACAAAAATTTACCGATTACATACAAAACTAATTCGGAATTTTAAAAAGTTTACTAAGAAAATGATATACAAACACGTTGATAATTTACAGACAAACATGTTTGAAACAGTTTATTGCTGCCAAAATATTCCTTATATATATATATATATATATATATATATATATATATATATATATATATATATAAAATTTAAAAGCAGAAATGTATAAAATGAATTGTCAAAACTGTTCCTAGCAATACATTGGTGAAGCAGGCAGAAGTTAAAACATAAAGCTTTGAACATAAAAGGAACCTTAAACATAACAATTTATCAAATCCACTTGTCAAAAACGCAAAAAATTCAACACCAGTTTTGATATAAAACTGTCACACACAACAGAAGAGAAAGCAATTCACTCAGACCAATCTCATCTTTCCTGAAAGAATTACTAATTTCCCAATGCAACATGCACGACCACAAATGTGGAAAAATTAAAAGAAAACGACTAAAACCATTACTTCTTGATGTATAACACATACGTACATGCCATACCATAATCACAATTTAAACACTACTCATGAATATATACATACGTGTGTGTCTGTATCTGTATGCATGTGTTTCTTAAATAATTCTCCTTTACGTTTTAGCACTTTAATTAGACATTCATGAATTTTTCAAACTTAAAAGCATTGATAACCCAATGACATCCTTGCTTTTTTGTATGAACACGTACAAGAAAGTAAATCCTATATTGCTTTGATAAAGACATTCAGAGTACGAAACGAATATTTTTGGCAATTGTATTTTATTATTTTGTTTCTTTTACAAATAAACACTATCTGAAAACAATTTCCACACACGCACACATAGATAGATAGATAGATAGATAGATAGATAGATAGATAGATATGGATATCAATAAATATACATATGGATATACACGCAAGCATATACAGATATATAAGTATATTCTACTGTTAATAAAACAGTGCTCGATTTAATACAGCAGAGCTATAAATGATATTATTAATAAATTGATGATTGCATAGTGCATGAAACTCCGAGTCGTGGTACAGACGTAGTAATATGCATATCTGTTAATATATATATATATATAACTTTTTATATTTTCATATTTTACTTTATATATATATATTTTTTTCATATATATATATATATATATATATATATATATATATATATAATGAAAATATGAAAAGTTCATTACATTTAACTTTAAATTGTGAATTGCAACTCTTACACAACCTTGATTTACACGTTATTTGCTTTAAAAATCATGTGGGAGTGTTGGTTTGGTATCAGCATTAAAAGCAATTCACCATTCTTACTAATTCCCCCTCAATTTTAGGGTGTTACTGTGGCAATAGCGATGATGCCTGTATTAATAATGATAGCATTGTTCGTTACTGTTTTGGCTTTAAGGTTGAAATCAAACTGTAATGGTGATTTCCTGATCTCACGAGTTTCTTTAAAACACACATCGAGAAACCTGAATATAACAGCTGACGGCACGTTTTGATTCTATTGAAAATAATGAAAGGAATTCATTTCAATTAGATTCATTCTTCAACGTCTTTCTTGTTTTTCCAATGCACTCTTCTGTTTATTTATACAAAATTCAATTATAATAACTACGAGGAGCCGAGGGGGCGACTGGCCTACACTGTAACCAAATAAATCGCTTAATATTTAACATCGCTGCTTGTTTTTGTCTTGAAGACTGAGTTATGATTTTATCTATCTGTGTTCGCCGGAGAATAACTTGGGTTTCTTTCATTGTGGAAAAATAGATAAAAACAGGGAGATCTTTTTTTATGAATAAAAAAGAAACTTTTGCATTTTCTCTAGTTGCAAATATAATTTTAAATTATTTGCAACATAAAATCTTACATAGGAATAAGTCTCAAGCGATTTCGTATCATATCGTAGATGTTGATAAAAAAGATAATAAAATAAGTGAGTAATTTGTGATTTTTACAACATTTTAACCGCTTCACCTACTAGACAACTTTGTGTGTCAATTGTCTTTTAGAGTATTGAACTTTGTCCCACAGGAGTATGGGATTCGTACCTTATTCAGAAACAAAGTTATAACAGGACGAAAAGAGCAATTAGTAAAGAGATAGATAGATAGATAGATAGATAGATAGATAGATAGATAGATAGATAGATAATAAACAGGCATGCTTAGATAGATAGATAGATAGATAGATAGATAGATAGATAGATAGATAGATAGATAGATAAACAGGCATGCTTAGATAGATAGATAGATAGATAGATAGATAGATAGATAGATAGATAGATATGTAAAAGGAAGGCTGAAAACAAGCGTGCCAAAAAAGATATAGACAACAAAACATGCTCAATACAAACTTCGAAATTGAATATGGAGAGCGAATATATTTAGGAAAGGTTAAATACCAACCTCACAAACCCTAAAAGTAGAAGGATATATATATACTACTGGCCATAATTAGTAGGCCACCCCAGTTTTTTTTTAAAGAAATGATGTATTTCCTACTATTTTTAGTATTTATTGCCAAATGAAAATAAAATAGTTCTTTTGTTATTATTGCTTTGCAAAATTTTACAAGGCAAGGAAGGAAAGATGAACTCGTCCGAATCACTCTAAATTTTTTTCATTCTTTCATTGATGAAACTGCAATGTAGGTAATTATTAAATATTTATAAATTCATTTGATGTACATGTTATTGTGAAGTATTAACAAAAGAACCATTCTGTTTTCATTTACAATTATTCACTTAGCAATAAATACTAAAATAGTATGAAATACATAATTCTTTCTTACACTGGGGTTGCCTAATAATTATAGCTGGTTATATATATATATATATATATATAGTCATGAATTGTGATAATGTTTAGCACCAAGAATGTAGGGTTTTTTTCGTAGATTTATGATGTTTTCATTAATAGGGGCTGGGTTTTTGGGGAATGGTTTAACTGAGAAGTGTTCCGTTTAACAATGGCAGTATAGTTATATCATAATTACGCAGATATTATTTTATACGGCCGCGCAAATGGTAATAGACGCGAAGCGGCCTGGCTGAGTCAGACTGCATTTCCAGATCGAAAGCTGACGTGTCATCTAAGCTTTGCTGCTATTTATCGTCGCATTGCTGAAAGAGGAGTCGTGGCACCACAAACTACGGATAAAGGAAGACCAATAACCGCTCGTACTTCCGAGCACGAAGAACACATTCAACAGGCTGCAGGATATAATCCATATATTAACACACGTTACGTGGCCCTAGCATATCGTACAAAAATGTACTCTTTCTCAGTAGACATTCGAACAGAAAGAATTTGTTTATTTACAATAAATGTACGAAAAAGAAAAGAAAAGAAGGTTATACATGTATTGTGGATGTTCATCGCCAATTTGTTGTGGCAAATCTTAACGCAAATCTTCGTCCAAATTATTGTCGATCTTCGTCGCCACTTTGTTGTGGCGGAACTTCGCCGCAAAGTTGTAGTGATCGGTTTGCGCCGGAACTAAGACACGGAACCCAGAAGGTAGGTTCAAAACAGTGTATTAGTATAGTAAGAACAATATGTACAAAGGAAGTGTTAGTAATAAGTAAATAGAAATAAGTAAGTCCGAACGGTACAATTACGCTGCTTATTGAGTTGGCGGTTAAGTACCGCAGTCAAGGACAGCTAGTGCACAGTTAAAGCCAACTACTAGTCAGGCAATAAGCCGCGTAACTTCTTATCACATTTTTCACTGAAATAATCTAGGGAAACTATATGGAATCAGTTGCTACGTGTACTGACAGAAAAATGGGTTCACTGTGTCACACCAGAAAATCTTTCTCGTTATAATTCATTTTGCACACTTATAAATCTGCCATTTGTCCGTACATTAAAGATTGCTGATATATCTGGTCTGGTCTGCTATATGTGTCGAGATTCTGACAAAATTAAAAAAAAATATGTAATGTAGTCAATCATGACCTGGAATCTCTACCTCTGTCACTTTTTACAGACGTAACGCGGCTGCCCTCTGTCTTTTCTACTAATATTTTTATGGCATTTTTTTTTTGTAAGCAATTTTCATTAATGTGTCGACTGCATGAAATGAAGCATGCTGTAGAGGTCTTATACCTTCACTTATTTATATTAATGATTCTTCATAAAATAAATAACAACGCCAATTGGTAATCAACAATAAACATGTATTGATAAAAATACAATAGTGAAAACAGAACATGCAATTAAACCGCGTACAAAATGTGGACGAAAAAGAAAAAGTTATCTCCCATTGACTGTAGTTTTGGTCGAAAGTCAACTGTTTGAATAAAGTTCACTAGTGAGATAAATGTTCTTTGAACAATTGTTTGAAATAAAGTTTGTTTGAAAAAATGATTAACACAGAGATACAATTGCTTTGAAGTGTTGTATGGAAATAAGTTTTGATTCAACAATGCTTATATGATGTGTTTAGCAAAATGTCAAAAGTGAAAGAGTGTAAGTTTATATTACGAAATATTATGTCTGTGTTTGCGTTTAAGTGTTTGAGCAAGATTGTGTATCAAACTAACGTGGATTCGGACGACAACCAAAATCTTAATAACAAGCTGTGAAAAGTAGCTGTATTTAAAAGAAAAATGTAGACTCCCAGAAGAACCGCAGGAAACTCAATCTTGCATTAAAAATATCTAATTGGTTAAAAATTAACCAGTTGCAACACGCGTATTAAACAGACAAGGTAGGTTTGTTAAGAGCCGAATGTTTACTAAGACAACTACGATTGTTAAATTGTTCTATAATAAAGTAACAGTGATTTATTAGCCAATCGCATTCGAACAAAATGACATGTAGAGAAGCATGTATGTATGTGGATGTGGAATATAGCGACTGCTAGAATGCTACGAGATTGGCAACTAGTTATTATCATTTTACTGTTGAATTAACTAAATGCAGCCGTCACTACCATTCTAATTGTTAATTCTCTCAAGCTTACCTACTGAGGAACTCCATTCCGATTTCCTACTATTTTTAAAAATTTAACTGCAACGTCAATCGTCATATTTTTACAACAGATTTCTATTACTGTTGGCCATTTCTCAATTCTACTCAAATCCAGCTGCACTCCTTGAAACCCCCTGCGTCCTTATGGCATTGTCAGCTTTTTTGGAATGAAATGATTAAAAAACTTACACTAGGTTGTGAAATTTTACATGTAAATGAGGTTGGCTTCTCTATATAAACCCCGTGAAAAACCATGAAGTAACCAGCCTGTTACTCCGATGATCAAATTATGGCATATATGTATTTTTGTAACAACGTTATATAGCTTTAATTTTAATATTGTTTGATTATTTTTATAGTATGGTGAATCCGGACAAACCTTTTAACTGGTCAATTCTTTCATATCAAATCATGAAATGAAAGTAATCCTGGACGGCCACTTTTCCAGTTTCTTTCGTGCTAATGCTGGTTTTCCCCCAGAACTCAATCTTGGTCCTACTTTGTAATTTTATTTATGACCTTCCTGATGACATCAGGTTTCAACTTAGTATATACACAACGATTTACTCCTGCCTCGATAGTGAGTCTGATCAGTTTGATAAGGTCAAAACAGTAGCTCATATCCAAAACGCCCATTAGTCTGTTATTGGAACAAAGGATGCTTGTTAATTTCAGCCCTCTAAAACTAAACTGATCTTTATTAATCATCTGAGAGATCACTCTCTATCTTCTATCAGCATGACTGATGCTGATCTTCAAGAAAGTGACATATTGCACCTTCTAAGCTTAACGTTCTCGGATGACATATAGTGAAAAGACTATATTGAATCCATTATTGGTCAGCTGCTAAGAAATTTGGTTCACTGTGTCGTGCCTGAGCATTTTTCTCCAGAATCTCTCATGCACATTTATATATCTACTATTTGTCCATGCTGAAGATATTGCTGCCACATATGGTCCAGCGCTACCTAGAGCTTCTTGTTACGAGGAAGGATTAGCAAGGCTATTATCCCGGATCTGAACTGTCGGGTTTAATCACTTTCCCACCGTCGCAAAGTTGTCTCCTTATGCCTTTTCTATAAATACTTTCATGGTAATTCAGGTGATCTCTTCGCTATGGCACCTAGAAATAATTAATTTCAACGCAGTATATCGGCTTGCAACGAGAAATCGGGGAACCGAGTTCGAATTCCAGTTGAATTCCTTGCATTCATTTATGCGCAAATACCATTGGGAAAGGTACTAATCCGTCTCTTCCCTCCAGTTATGGGTTAAATAACAGGACAGATTAGAATCTACAGCTTTGGTTGGCAACCAGTCTACCGCAGAAAGTAATGGCAACCTACTGCGGGATAATCCTCTGCCTAGTCAGGCATGCCTCTTTCGAGACATGATCGACCAAATGTGTATCACGTATGCCACTTAACTGACTAGATTGGCAATGAGGTCTTATTACTTCTCGCCTGTAGAATTACTTCCGGTTCCACGCTTTTCAGCCATTATCAATCTCCATCTTAAACTTTTTTTTTTATTTTTGCTCCTTAACAATGTTTCTGTTTCTAGCTTTTCACACTCAGTCATTCCTTGCGCCTTAGTCGCTTTACTACCTTGCCTGGTGTGAACTTGATTAAAAATTTATTCTATAGGTAAATAGATAGATATAAATATCTACATAGATAGAACTGCTATTGAGAAATTTAGCAATGGCTGTTTCGCTGCGCTTAAACCGATTGTAACAACGTTTCTAAAATATCCATAGCGCAAGCATTACTTCCATCAACATCACTGTTAGTTCCAGCAGTAGTAATAATAATGTTATGCTTTTAGTATCAACCAAAAATTTGTTGCACGCCAAAATTAAATTGCAAATATTTAAGAGAATATTCGGAAAGTTGCATGATAAAAGCTTTATGCTGGCATCTGTTTACTCTGACGCTTAAAGTGGCCTTCTTCTTCTTCTTCTTCATCTTCATCTTCTTCCGTTTCTTTTTCTTCTTTTTCTTCAATTTTTTCTTTTTCTTCTTTACTTTTTCTTCATTTACTTTTTTCTTCTTTTTCTTCTTTTTTCTCCTTTTTCTTCTTTTTTCTTCTTTTTCTTCTCCTTCTTTTTCTTTTTTTTTCTTCTGTTTTTGTGCTGTGTTCCTTTAGGATGCAGGCGATTAAGGACTTCTACTTGCCCCTATCCTTTGTCGCTCTTAACATTTTTCTTCTTGGTATCTCTCTCAAGCCCCACTCTGCAATCCATTTGCTCAATCCCGTCAAATATGTCTCGCGCTGATTTCCCTTGTCTCACTTTCTCTCTATCCGTCCTGTGAGTATTAAATTCTCCAAACATGTTTTTCTCATTACATATCCCAGACACCTCAGCTGTTTCTTCTTTATGTTAAGTATAAATGTTCTTCTCGTTTGCATCCTATCCAACAACTTTTTGTTGCTCACGTACTCGCTCCCTACCTTCCTCAGCATACTTCTTTAGAACCAAAAGTTCGTTGCTTCGAGCCTCTCCTTCATCTTTGAAGAGATCGTCCAACATTCGTTGATATACAGAAGGACAGATATCACATAGCAGTCTTTTTTTTTTGTTGTTGTTGTTAATGAGATACTTAGTTTAACTTTTAAAATGCGACCTTGTCCATGTCTAAGCATGGTGGATATCTTTATGTTAACGTTCTTGTAACCTTTCTGAAGATGGAACATGTAAGCTGAAAGCTTAGAACCAGCACAATAAAAAATATCCAAATATAGGACAATTTTGTCTTTATTTTCACCTAAAATTAAAACCAAAATACAATGTTTAGAACGGCTCAAGATTAAACATAGCAGACATTCATTGTCTGTCATATTTCACAATATACACACACACACACACACACACATATGCATATATATATATATATATATATATATATTTGTCATCCACTTACAAACCTGTTTCGTTATATCACAGCTCATCCTCTTGCCTTCGGCCGGGATCGAAACTCGACCGATTTGGTGTCATCTGGATTCGCTAACCCCTAAGTCATGGGCACATGTAATGGGAGAAAAGAAAATTTTGTGTTATATATATATATGCGCCGTATACACACGCATATATCGCCAAAGTGTTCACTGTTTTTTTCAAGATTTCCTTTCTAGAGTGTTCAATCGTAATGAGAGCATTATATATATATATACCCTGATTGAGCACTCTGGAAGAATGGTAGACTTTGAAAAACAGTAGCTACCCTGGCATGTACGCATCGCTCATTCAGAAATTAATTAGAGCACTCTGGCTATTGAGCGGGTATAATGATAATATATATGCTAAAAAGTCTACCTTCTTCTACCGAGCGCCCATAGCCCAGAGGTAGAATCGCCGACTGACGCCACTTCGGTCGGGTTTCAATCCTTGGTTAAAAGCAATCGGAGTCTAAACGTACTGATGAGCTGTGATACATCGAAACAGATCTGTCTGCGGATGAGTATATATATATATATATATATATATATATAATTTATGGCAGTAAATGTTGGACAATATATATTAAAAGTATTAATCACATACACTTTTGAAGCAACATTATTTAACCACGAGTGAACATTTTCACAATTCATTTTCACATAACACACGGGCAAAACTTTATTCGAATTAATAGCCTGTTTGTCATTATGATTAATTTATATCTCATTCAGACTGACAACGAGAACGAACCACGAACTGTTGAAGCTAATTCGTAGATATTTTTAAATTCCACTACATTCTACACACCTAATAATAATAATAATGATAATAATAATAATTTTAATAGTAGTAGTAGTAGATGTCTCCGATAAAACAACGTTGATATGTATGTATGTATGTATGTATGTATGTATGTATGTATGTATGAATAGAATTAGTAAAGAACATGTAGTAAAAGTGTTTTTAATCTAACATGTTTCACTTTAACAAGCTTCCTCAGGGTTTTTTCTTATGAATGATTTAAACATTTATTCTAAGAATTTTTTTAAAAATCCACAGAGACAGTATGTTGAATGAGGTTTGATTTCATTGGTCAGATACGTGTCACGTGTAATATAACAATGAATGGATATTCTAAATGAATATTGAAGCGAAATAATGTATACAAGCAAAAGACGATTTTCTTTTTAAAAATAAAATGTGAGAATCATGTATGAATGTGTGTGTATGAGAGAACCATATATGAATGTGTGTGTTTATGAGTAGAAAAGTTAGTATGTGTGTGAATGATAAGACGAAATACATTTCCGTTTAAAATTCTAGCGAAATAATGTGTACAAGTTTTCAGCGAACTTTTTATAAATAAATATATTATTAACTTATTAACGTTTAGAATCTTTCAATGAAATAATATTATTAAAATACTAAATATCTATGTTTTAAAATTATTACAATATCATAATTAAGTAATATGTCTTCTTTTTTTTTTTCATGTGTCCCTTCAAGACGTAGGCGATCATGGACTTCCACTTGGCCCTGTCTATTGTCGCTCTCAATATTTTCCCTCTTGGTATCTCTCCCAAACCCCGCTTCGTCATCTATTTGCTTAAGCCTATCAAATATGTCTCACGCAACATTTCACTATCTCTCTTTCCTTCTATCCAATCTGTGAATATTAGATACTCTAGGCCCTCCTTCCTCATTACGTGTCCTAGAGACCTCATGTGCCTCTTCCTGGTGTTAAGTGTAAGTGTTCTTCTCGTTTGCATCCTCTTCAACATCTTTTCGTTGCTCACGTGCTCTGTCCCTACTCTCCTCAGTATCCTTCTGTAGAACCAAAATTCCGTTGCTTCGAGCCGCTCCTTCATCTTCTCCAACACCTCATCATTGTTCACGAGCTCAGTCTATGGTATCCTCAGCATCTTTCTGTAGAACCAGATTTATGCTGCGTCGAGCCTCTCTCTCGTCCTTGAGGAGATCGTCCAACGTTTACTGCCATACAAGAGAACAGATATCATATAGCAGTCCAGCACTCTTTTCTTTGTTTCCAATGAAATTTTTCTGTCTCATAGTAATTTGGTTAGTTTTTCAAATGCGTCCTTAGCCATGCCAATGCATCTTCAGATTTCAATGTCGCACTTTCCACCACTGTCAGAATGCTTCCCAGGTACTTAAATTTCTTTACTTGTTTTATTTTAGTTTTTCCTCACTGTAGTTGGCATTTTGCAGTCTCATTTTGGCTGATGACCATACATTCTGTTTTATTGAAGTTTATACTCAGTCATTTCTTCTTGCTTTCTCTTGCTACTTTTTGTTGGGAGACCTGCATTTTCTTTTCCGTGTCTTCTATCAGCACCATGCCATTCTTACATTGTTAAGACTGTGGCCGCTAATGAGGAATCCTGGTAAAGATTTTATTTTTCTCCGAATTGTTTGCTGTATAAGTTGAATAGATCTGCAAATAAAACATATCCTTGTTTCTATTTTTGTATAATTGCTGAATTCATTTCTTATTTGTACGCAAGTGGTTTGCAGTGGTTTGCAGCCAATATAGGTTCTTGATTATTCTAATGTCTTTTCCGAAAATGCTGAGGTTGCCGACAATAATCAAGTCTTTGTGGCACACTGTCAGATGCCTTTGTGTAGTCTAGAAAAGACAGATAAAGGTCCTTCTTCATTTGTGTTGCTCTTTCAGATAGCATTCTAAGCATAAATATTGCATTCCTTGTTCCGGTATCTTTAACGAAGCTACACTGTTTTTGTTGTATATCTAGGTCTATTCTGTTGCGCGCTTTGTTCATCACAATCCGGATGATGGGGTTCATTCAGCTGATTGTTCTATAGCGTTCACATTCCTTTCCACCGGGCTTCTTAGGTAGTGCTATGATAAAGGGTTTTCTTAGATCATCCGGTATATTGCCACTGTTGTAAATTTCGTTTATTATTTCTGTGATACTGTCTACGCCAAAAGCATCTAAAGATGTCAGCATCTCTATTACAATAACGTCGTGTCCTGCTGTTTTGTTTCTGCTCTGTTTTCTGTATATAGATATATTAAAACATACATATAAAATTATAATAGCAGTATATAAGTACCATATTATATCATTAAATATTATTAAAAGTATATAAAGTAACATATTAAATATTATAATTATAATATATAATAATTATAAAATATATTATTATAAAATAATAAATATATTATTATAATTATTATTAAACGTATATAAAGTACCATCATTAAATATTGTAATTAAGCAATATAAATAACATACAATAATATATATGTGAGAGAAAATATAATAAGATATAATAATAGAAAATAATAACAATAATGATAATTATTATAGAATATAATATGTATGTATGTATGTATGTGAGGAAATGTAGAATTTTCTGGGTTGTGCGTTGTAATGCAGTGGATATTGGATCGAAACGAGAAATCGGGGAGCCGAGTTCCAATTCCAGCTGAATTCATTGCATTCACTTACGCGCAAATACCGTCTCTTCCCTCCAGTTACGGGTTAAATAACAGGACAGATTGTGTTCTATAGCCTTGGTTGATAACCAGTTTACCGCAAAAACTAATGTCAACCTACTGCGGGATAATTTTCTGCCCAGTCAGTCATGTCTCTCGAGAGATATGATCGCCCAAGCGTGTATCACGTATGGCACTAAACTGAATGAGTGTCCAGGCACCCGGTGAATCTACTGAGTGTGTTGAACTCGTTATCCTTCGTTAAGGCATCGAGCATGAAGTAAGAAAAACTAGGATATCACACCTTAAGAAAAATGTCCATAAAAGCCTTGATGTCAAATACCCGGGAAATCTGGGTTAACGTGTAGTGAATTCGGTCATGTCTGCTATATAGAACAGGCCTAAAAACATAAAAAAAGATGATACGCAGACAAATCTTTTTTACACTATCTACTTATATATCTCATATATATATAATTCCTCTAACATCTGTTAGCCCGTCTGTCCTTGTAAAATAGCTATATATTTACCTATCGAAACCAAATTTTGATGATAAGTGCTAGGAAGTACAAGGTACAGTTGCTTTTAGTACAATAAATATTTTTTTAAATTAAATGTTTTATTATTTTTTATTATTAACATACAAAATTATTATTTATTATTAACATACAAAATATTCCCACTATTTTCAAAACAATTTAATGATTAAAATAACAAACATTTAATAAAAAGCCAGTATGTTTTTTTGCATATATTTTTTTAAGTTTTTATACACATCAATCGTGTTTCTATTTTTCCCTGCCTTTACGAAACCTATAAACTAATTACAAGTTCAGACACTTAGAATTTGCTCCAGAAAGAAATATTTATATGTGGCTGGTTGTATGTTGTATGTTGCATGCTCAAGAATTAAAATCTTAAGATTTTTTTTCTCCGCGGCTGAAATGGAAAAAAAATCTTAAAAATATTGTTCAACATGAAGTCCTATAGATTTAAATTTAAAACAGTTTTTTCTAATTGTATTTCTTAAACAAATCAACTTATTTAAATTTCATCGTTCTGTTTGCAAAATTAAACGAAGCGTAGATCACGACAAAAATGTTAGTGATAAACTCAATAACAATAAATTATGTGAGGATTTCAACACGCGTGATCCTGTTACAAAATATCTACTATATGATATTCCTACTTGTAGAAAGTGCTATAAAAAACATGTGTTCCATTTATTATGTTAAAACAAGATTTGAAAGTTTACCAAAATATGAATATAATACGTACTACTAAAGACGCCCAGTTGCAACATCTGTAAGACCTAAGCAGCACTAAAGATATGCTGCAAGTACTGATGGATAGATCATACAATTACATTAGCCGAAATTGAGTCACAGTCGTTATTATAAGTTTGTGTATCGATAATATTAAGGATGTGGTACAGTGGATATCGGCTCGGAACGAGAAACTGGGGAGCCGAGTTCGAATTCCAGTTGAATCCATTTTATTCACTAACGTGCAAATACTCTTGGGAAAGGTACTAATCCGCCTCTTCCTTCCAGTTATGGGTTAAATAGCAGGACAGATTGGGTTCTATAGCCTTGGTCGGCAACAAGTCTACCGCAGAAAGCAATGGCAACCTACTGCGGAATTATCTTCTGCTGAGTCAGTAATGTCTCTTTCGAGACATCATCGCCCAAGCGTTTACCACGTATGGCACTTAACTGACTGATCTGTAATATTACCTATGTATCAAGACTAATATATAAATTTAACGGAGAAAATTTCCTCTCTTTCTGTCTCTCATTCTTTTTTAATCTTAAATTGTTATCTTTCCCTTTCTCTTTCTTTATTTGTACATCGATTTATTTACATCCCTACATACGCATTTGTTGGTGAAGTTGTGATAAAAAGGGAATAATATCGCATTAGAAAAATCGGTCGGTGGTCGGCATGGAGCCCTGCTTATATGATATGAGAAAATCATATCTTTGCGCACATATTGATAATGTATTTCTTATTTACCAAGCACTGCCCACGAGTTGTGAATTTCGGGAAACAAGACTTGCACTTATTGAGTTATGTCAGAGAGCGGACATTTTATTGAAACTGACTACCCGCAAAACAGGCAGTGAAATGGCTCAGGTAATTGAGAGACAAAGAAAATGTCATTCAGAGCGGAAAATATTTGAAGGAAATATTTCAACGCATGCGCACATTTTTTTTTGAATAGAAAATATCTAATCATTTTCTGCATTATTTTTCATACATTGTCGTTTCTGAGAACATTTCTAAGACAGTTCATTCAGCCTATTAATCTTGGGTTTCATACACTGAAAGCTCTATATGATTCAATGTGACATTCTCTGGTCTTACAGGGAATTACGTTTAAAACAAAATTTTAAAAAATGTTTTCTCACGTTGCATTTTATATTTTATCCAAGAAATATGTTTATATTATTTTACAAAAAGATACCAGTGTAATTCAATTCATTTATTTTCTAAAAAATTTACAATTCTCTTTATAGTCACAGAGCTGTTAATAATTTAATAAATATTAATTAATTATTCTTTTTAGTTGAGTGGATCCTGTGACTTGACCCAAAGAGTTGTGGGTTCAATACCTGACGATATAAGTGTCGAACAAAAAACTTAGAGAGTTAAATTAAATAGAGGTAACTAAGACACCCGGAAGTGGCATGACCCATGGAACAAAAACAGTCTACCCCAAAGATTGAAATAAAGGGTTCGGTTCAAAACTAACCTGAAGAAGGTCGGAGTGTACAACTGCCGAAACGTCGTGATATGACAATAAAGATTAGGACAGCATTTTTAACAATGTAAATAATTATTGTTTTAATATTTTTGATCTTTTGAAACCATTCAATGTTTCTTTGTGTAACTGAATGGTAAAGTGGAAACCTTCTCTATAACGCGTTCTGTATTTTGAAGGGAATTAATTAAGATAAAATTATATTCTTAAAACATCAGTTATAATTATTCATTGAAGGGAACAGTGATTATGTAGGAACGCTAGGTTTTTTTTATTTGTTTTTGTTTTGTTTTCGTTTTGCTTTTTAATTTTCAACTCAAATATATCTGACGTCGAAGTTTCTAGACGCACAAAACATCCGATCTCCCAATGGTCTTGTGTTTCCAATAAAATCGAATCAACCGGTAAAAATTCTACTATAACATAATCTATTTAGACAAAATCGTTTCATATTTGTTTTTCTTTTCAAAATTTTTTGACCCTTGCGCACTTTGGTTTTCTCTTATTGCATTAGTATTTTGGGCTGTTCTTTACAATCAATTTCACACCAGACTGCAAGAGAAAATTGGTACTGATTTGGCTTGGGTCTTTTCTCGGTAGACGAATAGCGAAGTACGCGATCTCACAGATTTTGCAAGTATTTTAATAAACCTAACTTTTATGAAACTGCACTCTTTCGTTATTCTTTGAATGTTTCGATTGCTATTATTTTTTTCTTTTCATTGTAAGAAAAAATAAATAAACGCGATTTACCTGTTATTATGCTCAATAATTTAAAGTTCGGTCGTTGCAAAGCATTATGTCAGTTCTATACGTGATACACGATGTGGACGATAATGTCTCGAAAGTGACATGACTGACTAGGCAGAAGATTATCCCGCAGTAGGTTGCCATTGCTTTCTGCGGTAGACCGGTTGCCAGCCAAGGCTATAGAACCCCAATCTGTCCTATTATTGAACCCATAACTGGAGAGAGGAGACGAATTAATACCTTTCTCAAGGATATTTGTGCGTAGGTGAATGCAAAGAATTCAACTTGAATTCGAACTCGGCTCCCCGATTTCTCGTTCCTAGTTGATATCCACTGTACCACAACGCACATCCGGCATTATGTACTTGATGGATAAAGTCAACTTCAGAATGGACGCTGTGTCGTTGATTTTTAATAGTTGCTTCTGAACGATGAGTTTAATCGTGCTCACAATGCTTGGTAAAAATGTAGGTAAATCCAAAAAGATGTCAAGGAGTTGTTCACAGAACTGGAGGTAACACATACAAGAATAAGAAAACATTTTATAGCAAAGTGTGAAATGAAAAAATGTGAATCCCAATGGGATACTATAATTTGAAAACTGAATACAGCCTGATAAGCACGGTTGAATAATTCTTGTAATTCGTTTCTTTCTTTTATTAAACCAGCTGCTAGTGCTATAGCCGATTGAAACTTAGAAAATCTTTTCAGGAAAAAACTTTTTAAGAAAATAAGCTTCTCGAGTACATTGTTATCGCAATCTCAAGTAAATCCAAAAAAGTTTCTAAAATGTAATCGATCCTTACTTAGCAGCCCGCTTTCATTCACGTTCCCACCGACGTGATGTGGCTCTCCTCTGCCTTTTCTACAAGCATTTTCATGACCACTGCTCTGACGAGCTTCTTTCTCTGGTGCCCTGAACACATCTATTTACGCGTACTACGAGATTGGCATCAAGATTCCTCCCTTTTACCGTCGAAATAACTAAATGTAACAATCTATTCTACTCTAATAGTTTCTTTTCTCGCACTTTCGTTTGTGGAACTCTCTTTTCTTTGCTAGCTTCCCTGATAGCTACAGTCTCTAAATGTCAATTACCATATTCTATCTCCTTCATTTACGTCCTTGTCTTATCCTTTCTTCGACATCCCCTATACTTTTTTCTCTCACTGTAACCCCATGCCACAAGTTGTGGTTCTTCTTTGTTTGCGGTGAAATGATTTAAAAAAAAATATGGGGTTTTCTTCCAAGCCCTTTGTTGAAATTAGTTTGAAACATTAGCATTATGATTATGTCCTTATTTTCGTCAAGTCCCTTAGCTTAAGCGTTGATGAAAGGTATTTCTCTGTGCAAGATATGTCACTCGCTTCCAGTCGATAAATCTCTCGTGCAGTATTTCAAAAACCAAGTCTCACACTCAGATGTTCCAAATCTAGATCTCACTTTCAGTATTCTCAAAACCAAATCTCACACTCAGTATTTCCAAAACCAAATTTTGACCCTGCCAAAATAACCCTGGTCGTTTGGTGAGAATGTTATGAAGTAATCCATTAAAGCCCTTTGCAACCTCGTCAGACTATCATGGCAGTGTCTTATTGTTGTAATTTCAAAGCGATGCATCAAATGTTGTAAATATTTAATTAACAATGTTAAATAAGACGGCACCTATCTTGCTACAGGTTAATGGACGACTTAAACCTAAAAAAAAAAAACAAGAAACACCCGGCAAGTATGCATCAACGTAATGCTCCACCTTCTATATTGGTTGCCCCTACCCGTTACTGATTAGCTCTTTTGTCGGTTTTATATGCCATTATCTGTACACCAATGAGAACCTGGTCGAAAATGCCTTCCGACAGTTTGTCAGTTTCCTATTAGCCTAGGATAGCCTGGTAATGGAATAAGCTTACATCCAGTTTGTTGGAAACATTGTGTCCATGAAAAGGTACTTATTTTGAGGTAGCAAAGATCTGACGTTTTAAGTTTGCTTGTTCAAGAGCAATATTCTATTTACTTGACTTTTCTTGGCACGATCAGGCATAAAGTAGTTGTTATTTTCAAAATGATTAGAAAGGTAGGATTGGTTGATATTGAAAAATATCAATTCTTGTGTTATTTAATGTCGAATTCAATCTGTTTTTAACTCTAATTTTTTTTTATCTGAAAAGATAAAAAAATATTAGGTAGAGTTATGTATGAATAATTGTTTTTATTTATAGATTTTTGCAAGGATTTGTTGCCGCTTATGGGGCATTTGTTTGATACCTCTTCCGTAACATTCCGCAAATATTCATGTGAAAAAGTTTTCGAATTACTATTGAATTTGGTTTTCTGATCTAAGCGTTTTACAAAGATCGATAAAGGTAATAAATGATTCAGGAATGCAGTTGTTCATAGCAAAACTTATCCAAGTGCTGACTGTAGAAGCGACCACCTCCCATTCATATGCAAACTAAGGATAAAAATTCAGAGACTAAAGAAGACTAGTACACTTACCAGACTGCGATTCAACAGAATTATGAACGACTTCAACTTGCAGAAAAAATATACAGACAGTGTGAAAAACATATACGAAGAACAAATTGGAGAACGGAAACTCGAAATAGTACATACTAAAGGAAGCATTAGTGACATCAGCAAACAACATTGTCCCAAAGAAAAACAGACGTAGAAGAAAAAATGAGAGCATAGCTGATAAGATTGGCGACATGATGCAATGGAGACCGAAACCAATGCGAAGATATGGAACGAAATACAACAAAACTACACAAGGAAATAAGGTGCTAATACAGACAGGCTAAATAGGAATGCTTCAACAACAAATGTGCAAAGATAAAATGCCTGAACACAACTAATAAAGGAGACATGCATGAAAAAAATAAGTAAACTAAATAATCAAAAGACATGCTACTTAACAGGATGTATAAAATATAAGGATGGAACGCTCATATTATAGAAAGAGGAAATATTTTAGCGTTGGGGAAAATTCCACGGCAAGAGAGGGCAACCGGCAATAAAAAATGATACCGACGGACCCGAAATATTAAAATCCGAAGTGGAAGCTATATTATCTAAACTGAATAGAAACAAATCAGCTGGACCGGACGCTGACAGCCTTAGACGATTTTGGCGTAGAGAAAATTACAGAAATAATAAATGAAATCTACAACAGTGGTGATATACCGAAAGCAGATCAATTTTCACAGCACCACCTAAGAAGCCTAGCTCAAATGAACTCCACCGTACAATCAGCTTAATGAGTCACAAAACTCATCATCCGAATCCTGATGAATAGAACAGACAGCAGAATCAGGCCATAGATATGACAAGAACCCTGCGGTTTTCTCACGGACACTGGAACAAGGAACGTGATATTTATGCTTAGAATGTTATTACAAAAGAAAATATAAATACAGAAAGATCTGTACCTGTGTTTCATAGACTACATAAAGGCTTTCGGCAAAGTACGTCGCAAAGGCTTGATAGATATGGTCAACAACCTAGACATATTCGGGAAAGACTTTAGAATAATCAAGAATCTCTAGTCACAGCAAACCGTCTGCATATGGACAGAAAATGAGATCTGCAGATATACAAATATAAAAGAGGTGTAAAACAAGCATGTGTCTTCTTACCAGACATATGTAACTTATATAGCGAGACAATTCTGAGAGCCCTAGAAATCAAACCAGGATTCGTCATTGATAGCCACAATCTGAACAATGTAAGATACGCAGATTATACAGTGCTGATAGCAGACACGGAAAGGCAAATACAAGACCTCCAACAGAAGGTACCTGAGAAAAGCGGAAAGAAAGGATTGCATATTAAACACAATAAAATTGAATGCAGGGTCATCAGTAAAAAGAGAAGCCTAAAATTCTAACTACAGACTGGGGAGACGAAAATCAAGCAGGTACAGAAATTTAAATATCTGAAGACTGTTCTGACAGAAAACGGAAAGTGCGACACTGAGATCCGAAGTTGAATTGGCAGGGTTAAGAATGAATTCTGGGAAGGTGAGTAAAGTAATAAGAAACAGAGAAATTTTGCTAGAAGCAAATAAGAGTGTACTATATTATTATATGATGTCTATTCTTCAATATGGCAGGGAACGCTGGACAATCTCGTCAGCTATGAAGGAGAGACTTGAAGTAACGTAAATGTGTTTCTATAGAAGGATACTGAGGATACCACGGACAGAACATGTGAGCAAACATGAGGTTTTGGAGAAGATAGAAACGAAAAAGAGACTAATACTTAACATCAGGAAAAGACAGCTGAAGTTCTTGAGACATGTTATAAGGAAGGAGAGATTAGAGAATTTGACACTCACATGTCAGAAAGAGGGAAAGAGAGACAGGAAAAAGCAACGCATAACATTTATGATTGGCTTGAGCAAATGAATGGCAGAGCGGGATTTTGGAGGGATAACAAGAAAACGTGTTAAGAGCTACAAGAAGAAAAGAGATGTGGAAGGCCATGATTACCCACATTTTGAAAGAAAAAGAAGAAGAAGAAGAAGAAGAAGAAGAAGAAAAAGAAGAAGAATGTACTATAACAAAGAGCTCATCCGAACAATTACAATGAAAGTATTTATAGAAAAAACATTGGAAAGCTGGGTTACAGCAATGGGACCAATAATGTATCTGAGATTCTAGGTCAGGAGCAATAACATTGCAGATTCTTCTTTGCTTTTTTTTAAATCTCTAAATACAACGTAAAATCACCAGACCAGATCTGGCAGCAATATTCAAAGCATGGACAAACGTAAAACGTAAGATAAGTAAGATTCTGGCGCGGTACAGTGAACAAACTTTCTTAGTAGCAAGCGTAGCAAATGATCGAATATAATATTTCCACTTCATATTAGTGGCAAAAATTAACCGAGACGGTGCAATGAGTCACTCACCTGGAGATTAGCATCAGCCATGCTGACTGAAGACAAAACATTTCTCTCAGAAGATTAAAATATTGATATCAACTAGTCATTTCTTGTCCAAGTTAACAACAAAATGTAAACCTTTTTTTCACATCAGCTGTTAATTTGACCTTATATAACCTATCAGATTTTAACACGAGA
The DNA here is from genome assembly GCA_037127315.1 of Ascarosepion bandense. Taxonomy (NCBI): domain Eukaryota; kingdom Metazoa; phylum Mollusca; class Cephalopoda; order Sepiida; family Sepiidae; genus Ascarosepion; species Ascarosepion bandense. The sequence goes on from JBBBDQ010002149.1 coordinate 1,590,624, forward strand.
ACAGACAGTTGTGTTAACACATAGATGATATTTGATGAGTAGAATTTAAATAGAAAATACATTTAAATGTAATGAGTAGATTTTAAACAGAAAAACAGATTAAAATTTAACGTGCATAAGTTTGATGAAAACATACATTTAAATTTAATAAGTGTAATTTAAATGGAAAATCAATTTATCAAATTTAAGAATTACCTTTAACAGGTGAAAGGGGCATCTTTAAAAATTGGTTTGCAGTGTATAGGTTTTAGTGAAGACTATCCTTAGAGAGAGATTAAGTAGTTCTTCAGAAGCACTTTACCAAGTAACGGAAACCATATCATGTGAGGACTTTCCAGCAACAGCAACATTTAAAATAGATAGCATATGTAACCCGAAGAGAAAATGAGGACATAATCAAGATGCTTATGTTCCACACTTATCTGAACAAAAAGCTAAGAAGGAAACCCCATAATTACTTGAGAGAGTGATAACAGTTCCTGTAGTTGAAAAGTTTATTTTCCTAAAAAATGTTATTTTTTCTTGAAACGATTTCCTTAGTTTTTACCAGCAAAATCATTAGCTCCTCCGTCAATGAATGCCGGTTGTTTCCACCTCAATGAAACTGCTAACTTTACCATTACTATTCCATAATTCTTACTTTAACTCTCGCTAAATAATGTTACAGTAAATGTTCTTTTTAATCGTACCAGTTGTCAAAGCAAGATAGAGAAACAACCAGACTGTACTTATGTTCGATTACTAAGTGTTCTGAACTTCTAAAGAACCTTTTAAAAAAGAATGTATTTATTTTGACGAAAATACCATTCGATGTTTTTATGAGTAAAAATGGAGATTATTCATTTGGAATTCTTTTTTGGTTGACATTTTAAGATGTAGAACTGTATTTTGTCTCGATTTTTTAGATATGTCGAAAGGTTTTAGCTTTAGATTTTTGTATATATTTCTGAGATGAGGTAGTATGTACGCTATTTACATCATTCAGATTATTGTCCTCATCTACGTTGCCATCTGTACGACGTTTCGGTCGTTGTACGCTTCGGTCTTCTTCATGTGTTAGCAATTTCTACTCGAACCCTTTATTGCGATCACTGGGGTATATGATTCTCATTTCTTGTGCAAAGCTTTCTTTTGCTAGTCATGAGTTATCTCCCTCTAACCCGACTCTCTAATTTACTTGTTTAACACTGCTGTAGCCTGGTAGTGAACTCACAACTTTTGGGGTCAAGTCACTGAAACTAACCAACGTCTATATCCACTTGTGATTTCAATACTAGGCTACATCAGTGGTGAAAAAGTAAATTAGAGAGTCAGGTTAGAGGGAGATAACTCATGCCTACCAAAAGATTATTTGCACAAGGAATGAGAAAGATATACCCTGGTGATGTTAATAAATGTTTTGGTTCAAAATTTCTAGCACTTGAGCAAGGCCTAAGCGTACAACAGCCGTAATATAGTACAAATGGCAACCAAGATGAAGACTTTAAATTTTTGTTTGTTTTCTTTTTTCTTTTTATATTTGTTTGTTTTTTGGGGGGTGGGGAGGAGTTGTTTTATTTTTGTTTTTTGTTTTATTTTTTCAATGGGATTTTGGGAGAATGTGACTGCTTCAAGCTCTGTTTACTCCTTTACCGATGATTTTTTAGAATGGTTTAATTAAGAATCACGAACTGAGAAATAGGAAAAGTTCGCCAAAAACAATGAAAATAGTACTAAACTGCTATGTTATATCTGTCCTCCAGAATGACAGTGAATGCTAGACGATCTCTGCAAAGATAAAGATGGAGACTTGAAGCAAGAGAAATGTGGTTCTACATAAATATGCTTAGAATATCGTGAACGAACATGTGAGCAATTAGTTTTGAAGGGAATGGAAACAAAAAGGCAGTTAATTCATCATGAAGTGACGGTTAAGGTTTTCAGGACACATAATGAGGAAGAAGGGCTTGGAAAATCTGATACTCACAGGAGAGATAGAGGGTAACAAATACAGAGAAAAACAACATATAATTTTGAGTAAACGGATGATGGACGAGGGCTTAGGAAAAATAACAAAAAGATTGACGATATCATTTTCATAGAAACATCGTGCTCTTTTGTTAAAAGAAGCTTGTGAGGTAGTTTTCGACTGAATGTACATATCCAATATTTTTCACGTTTAAATAGTTCTGTAGGGCCTGGACCAAATTAAACTGCGAAAACTCTAAGTCAGGAGAATACGATGTGAGCTGGAGGGATCCCATTTGAGCTCATTCAGCTTCTTTTTCGCAATATGCCGTCATGCGCAGTCTTGGTCGAAAATGGCGTATTTTCGATTTGCTAAATCGGTTGTTTTTCTTGAATAGCCGCATTGACATTGATGGGTTGCTCGTAATAATCAGTTATTGTTTAAACAGCTGGAAGAAGCTCAAAGAGAATTATTCCACCGGGAACAGCTTCATTGACGGTCAGCCCAATTTAAGCACGGGTTCAAATTCACGAAAATAAATAGTTTATGATGACGTTAGACCAAAGCGGAGCAAGAAAGAATCTAACGTCTAACGTCATCATAAACTATTTATTTTCATCACCTGTGGCCATTAAGATCCCTCCCTAAAAATATGTTTTGAAAGCTTCCACCTCCGCTTGAAAACGTATCAATGCCATCAGATCAACTAAGATTAGATGAGAGATCTAGTTTAGATCCTAATAAAAATCAGTTCTGAAGTAAATAAAGCCACTACTTACATCTTCTCTCCCTACAGTGGTTCAAGAAATAATAACAATGATACAATTCAATCAAATAATTACATAAGAGTAAAGCAACAACCCAAGCAGTCCGGATATAGATAAAAGAGTCCCAAAGTTATTCCATATGTTTTATATACTCTCTCACCATTATTGAACTTTAACTTCGCTTGTTTACGTAACTTCGAAGTGAAAACTATCGACCTGGTATTTGCACTTTCGTCGAAATTTCAAAAAATCTTTTTATGGCTCAAAAATGGCTAATCCTGAGATGATCTTCAAATAAAACCGCTTTAACCTCTCAGACATAAAAACAGCCTTATACTTTATGTAATTAGTCCATCGCCTTATATTGAGGCCATTAAATCTGTTCAAATATCTGGTTAGAATCATTTTCCTCATAAATTTCTAGCTTTGTTTATTTATGTTGTTGATAAAATTTAAATATACACCTGTTATATAAGCCCTGCCACAATGCTACTAAGTCATGATTATATATTTATATATAAATCGACAGGGTGTCTGACGATTCAATGACGATTGCGTTTAGCAGGAAACAGTGTCCAATTTTGCATTTACATACGCTCTATTCCTGATATTAAATATCTTTACCCATAAATATAGCATACCTTAAAACTTTATTTTTCTCACAAATATAAATGAAAAATACACTGACATCTTATTTAAACAGATATATTTTACCAAAATTACACAAAAATATCTTGAAATACTAAAGAGTAAATTTATTCAATGAAATCGCCATTGGCTTCAACCACAGATTCCAGAGAATTCCAGAATCCCCTGCACCTCTTCTGAACGGTCTTCTTTTTTAAGTTGGTGAATGCTGCCATAATCCCTGTCTTGAGTTCATCTTTGGCGTTACAAGAGCTTTGTTGGTCTTGCCGAAGTGTTATTGCTCAACTAGGTCCCACAAATTATAATCAAGTATGTTGTAGTTTGGGGAGTTAGAATTGCAAGTTGTAAGGGGTGATGTGGTTGCAGAATTCTCGGACAGCCATGATTGGATACCCATGCTAGTGTGGCATGGTGCAGAGCCTTTTTGCCAGATACAGGGTCTTCCAGTAGACACCCTCTTCAACAAGGACAGCCCTACCTACTCAAGGCAATTGATCTAGGCTTCCATGTTGAGTGGGGTCCTCACCAACAAAGCAAAGAGCTATTTTCTTATCAGAAAAATCAGAGTTTTCCGAACTGTCGTACGTTTGTATCGCAATCAACCATCAGGATCATCTAAGAGTTTTCGAATCCACTGCAATGTCCTCAGCTTGACACTCAAACATTTTGAAATGTTTGTATTGGATCTTTCGTCACCAATGTCAGGCAGTATAGCTTGCCGTTTCCAAATTTCTGGCGCAGCGAATTGTGTCATGATGTGCTTTTTGCCCACAGACCGTTCCCATCTAATTCTACTATATATATATAATTAATTTAAATAAGATCATTTTATTATTAAAATAGATACAAAGGCATCACGCTTTAAAAAAAAAGAAGAATTTAGACGCCTTTCGGCCGGCACTTCGTCAGAATAGGAATAGAAGGAAAAATTAAAACGGAGAAGTTGCTAAGAAAATCTTTTAACAACGACTGAGGTTAAGAAAAAAATATATATTAATTATGTTGGGTGGTAGTCTCCCTGAAAAGCTCTGATTAAACATCAATTCTTTCTGCCTACACAGGACAGAACGTTGTAAATTAACGGTAATAGACTCCAAGATGTCCAAATGGAGTGTTGTCCTTGCCCTAAGCATGACGGAGAAGAAATCGGGAGAATAATTCGTCCTGCATTCTACAGAATTTAATAGGTGTTTACCCTTCACTGACTCATGAGTCTGCGACTGTCGGATGTAATTGGCTCATGTCTGCAGACACTACCAGACACGTGCTGAGCGATCCTCACCTCTGATCGTTGGATGGTCTTGTCCACATAGTCGGTCTCACAACGACACTTATATTGATGCACAATTAAAATTTGTTGATTGAGAGGCAAGACATCTTTACGTGGGTGGAGGGGGGTAGTTTTTGTACTGAAATTACTCCTAACAGTAACAGCACTGAAACACCACTTGATGGAATTGATAATTCTGTCGGTAAATATTTGACTCTCGGGACCTATATATATATATATATATGTGTGTGTGTGTGTGTGTGTGTGTGTGTGTGTGTGTGTGTGTGTGTGTTCATTTATGTTTATGTATTTAGGGACCATTCATAACAAATGCTACAAGTACTATTCTACTTTAATCCAAACCAGATTAAAAGATTAGGACAGATTAACTGGATTGCCTGGATATGTAAAATTCTTTGTTTTTCAAAAACTATTACGATTATTTGAATATTTGGAAATTACAAAAAATCTTGTTTATTTTAATTTGTTCATATTTTTTCTATCAACTTGAAATTTAAGTTTCAGATGCAAAGATCCTTAAAATCGTAAACGTGATTGACTGTTTCTTGAAAGAAACTATACAATGAGGCAGCCTCGTTTTGATTCGAACACAAACGCGAGAATACGTACTTCATTTTGTTTGTTTTTTTGTTTTGTTTTTGTTTTTTTGTTTTTTCGGATCCTATTGTCGTCAGTTTATTAAAGTTTAAGCAATTTTCTCCTCTTTTATAAAAAATATATGCCTCTACAAATAAATCTGGTGTAAACTGTAAGAAAAACAAAAATAACTGTGTGTAAAAATAAAATCTAAAATAAAATGTAAGCAAAACAATAATCGTATGAAATTTGAGCAGAATATACGCAAGATGCGTATTTAAATAACATTGTAATATTAAATAAAAAGGAAAATTAAAGAAGAAGAAATCGACTCGACTTGTTAATGTTTTGCCAGGAGGTAATAGAAGGTTATTCTTTGAAACTCAATGTTTTGTATGGGATTCTATTCAATATTTAATGATATTTCTTCTGTATTTTTTTCTATTTCCCTTCCACGGCTTACGCCCACTCTTTCATTTATTTTCATTTTCTGTTAGCAGTTACCTCCCATTTTTGAACATTATTCATTTTTTATCAAGTTCGCTGATAAGTTTCTTTTAGTTAACCTTAGTTCATCATCTTTCGTATGTTTTAGTTTTTCGTTTCCGAAATGATTCTCATTTCTTTTGTGTATCATTTTCCTATGACAGCCATCTGGATTTCATCTCTTTTTTTATTTTTATGAAGTTAATTTACAGTCCCTTTATTTCATCTTTTTCTCGCTGTTTCTAGAGGAGGTGGAGAGGAGAGGGAGGAGGGGAAGGATTATGATAATGTTTTTTTCGCTTTTTGATTCTTAGTGTATACTAATTTTTTTCCGGGTCCCAACCAGCATCATAGCATCATGAAATTTTATATTGAGCATTTTTTGAAAAAATATAAAAGCGAAAAATCACACTATTTCACATAGATAAGCACTTCGGAAGGTTTCGGCTATACTTGCGGGTACATTTCTTTAATATTACTTGAAATGTCGGGCTACCACAAACCTTTTCATCATCATCATCATCATCATTATCATTATCGCCGCCGTCGTCGTCGTTGTTGTTTTTTTTTTTTGTTTTTTTTTTTGTAGTAGTCCTGGGACACGCAATGAGGAAGGAAAGCCTGGAGAACCTGATACTGACTGGCCAGATAGAAGACAAGAGAGACAGAGGAAGGCAGCGGATAACATAGTTGCAGGACCTGATCAGGTGGATGACGGAACGGGGATTGCCAGGAGTAACAGGAGCAAGCCATTAGTATCATATTTGATACAGTATGAAAACAAGCCTTGAAAGAAATTTTTTTCCTGAAAAATTTTTTAAGAGAAATATTTTATAAATTTCAAATGAAAGCAGTACTGACTGCTCAGTCAATGAATACCAAATGTTTCCTTATAGGGAAATACCAAATGTTTCCTTATAGGGAAATACTGTATCAAATATGATACGAATGGCCCTAGAGGGTTAATATATGATACCCAACGCCTTGGCTGCTTTATCCTTCAAACTAAAAAACAAAATGCTCGAAATACAACTACTATTCTCCCCCACTCATCTTCATCGTAAACAGAGAAGCACATTGAGTCAGCTGTGCATCTCTGTTGGGTGTGGTCATACGCGACTGGTCATGGTCAGACTATTGACAAGCAAATATGTGCGACTGAACGGGATATTTACTGTAGCCTTTCTTAATTCACCGAGACATGTTAAAATTGCAAGTCAGTTAACACTAGAAATTAAGAATTCCATGCCTGGTCTAGCACCAGTGAATTTATTGTTATTATTTTTATAATTACACACTTGTGCATTCTCTTCCGACTGCATTTTCCTGGACTGATAAATCCAGTTTGTTTCTTCGTCTTGATGACACAGATGACAATTAAAACGCTGACACCAACAATACCCACGATCTCTCTGTAAGGCTTACCACTGCGTCCGTACAGCGGTACTATTTTCTTATACTTACGTGGAATAACGTCCATCGCAGACAATGGCGTAGGTAAATTACTCGACAGATGAGACAATAGTGTCTGGGCATAATATGGCGTTATCCGTGATTGCAATATTTTTCAAGACCCATCAAATTTCCTCATACAGCCCAAAAATAGTTTCATATTGATTCACACCACTGCAATTGACCTAATCTCAGGAAAAAGTATAAATCGATTACACCCTACGACTCTCGTGGATCTAAAACTGACCGTATGGAGAAAGGAAGGAAACTAAAGCGGTTGTTACAATTAATTTGCACAAGGGTGTATTATTGTATTATTGAGCTATGGTCTATGTAAACAATATGCTGTTAACACTTTTCAAAAGAAAAACAATCTATGCTAATTAATTAAAACGTATGCAGTTTTTCAAAACAGGTCCTAACAAACATATAATTCTGCATAACTTATTTCGTATAGTCGGTACCACCACTAGTTTTCTAAAACTAACACAGAAAATCGCATTGTAAATAATTTAAATGCCTTAGAGCCAGGGAATGTATTATTATTATGTCATTTTTCATCATATTTAGATTTCTGCATTGGTCTCACTACCAACCAAGTCTGCGGGGAGACCTAAGGCAGGTAGTGGCGTGTTGTTATGACTCCATTTCATGTTTTTCTATCCTCCCTATCATCCCCAGCATTACATAGATAACGTTTTCCTTAGTGTGTGGGCTGTACTTAATAATACAATTTTTTGTATATCTCTTAAGCTGGGGTTTCCAGGGATTCTTTCAATGTGTTGTTTTGTTCCATTTTTTATCATTCCAAGTGCACCTACTATCACTGGCACAACTCTTGTTTTCAATTTCCACATTTTTTCTATTTCAATTTCCAGGTCTTTATATTTTGACAGTTTTTCAAATTCCTTGATTGCTATGTTACAATCCGCTGGACAAGCCATATCAATTAATAGACAAGTTTTCTCCTTCTGGTTTTTGACAATAATGTCTGGCCTGTTTGCTTCAATTTTTCTGTCTGTGTAGATGGTGTAATCCCATAGAATGGTTACATCTTCTATTTCTGTAACCGGTGCTGGATGATGTTCATACCAGTGTTTGTTTACAGCTTTTCCATAATGTTTGCACATTGCCCAATGTAAATATTGCCCAACTCTATCGTGGCGATTTTTATATTCGTTTGGGGCAAGCACAGAAGAGCCTGAGATTAGGTGGTCTATTGTTTCTTGGTGTTTATCACAAAACCTGCATTTTGGATCCATATTATTATGCATAATATTTGCCTGAAAGTTTCTCGTGAAAAGACTTTGGTCTTGTGCTGCAAGTATAAATCCTTCAGTTTCAGACTTTAATCCAGATGCACGTAACCATCGATGAGTATTAACTTTGTCAACATTGGATTTATTGGCACGTACTGGATATTGGCCATGCAGAGGTTTGTCTTGCCAGCGCTGTTTCATCTTTTCAAGAGCTTTATCTTTGGCTTTCATTTTCATATTTTTTGCCGCAATAGTTGGTTCTTGGCTACTGTTTTGCTTTTCTACAGAATCTACTAACTGTAATTCTTGTTTGTATTTACTGCCTTCTTTTATTATTGAATATTTTTTCTTTCTTTCTTCATGTTGCCTTACTAATTGTATCATCCAATCCTTTGTTGTTTCTATGTATGTTAGTAAGCCAATAGTTGTTGTCTTGTATGACAATTCCAGCTGAATAAGACCCCTTCCACCTTCTTTACGGGGTATGTATAGACGGTCTACATCAGCCTTTGGGTGATGCATCCTATGCTTAGAAAGAAGCTTTCTTGTTTTAACATCCATTCGCCTGATGTCGTTTAGAGTCCAGTTTAAGATGTTGAAGCTATATTGGACAACTAGGATTGCAAGGCTATTAATGGCCATAACTCTATTCTGTGAATTTAATTCAGTTTTTAATATCATTCGTAGCCTTCTATAGTACTCTTTACGCACTATTTCTTTCATTTTTTTATGGTGAATGTTTTCGCTCTCATTTACACCTAGGTATTTATAAGCTTCTTCTGGTTTCAATTCTTTTATTGTTACAGCAGGGTCTAGGCTAATTGAGGATGTTTCTTGTATTGATCCACGTAAAACTGTAGCTTTAGCACATTTATTCAAATTAAATTTCATTCCAATGTCTTCGCTGAAGCATTTTACAGTTTGCAGAAGACCTTCCAGCTCATTATCATTCTTAGCATATAACTTTAAGTCATCCATGTAAAATAGATGGCTTATTTTCTTTTGGCCTATTTTATAACCACATTCTGTCTTATTAAGTTGACTGGTTAGTGCTATTAATGATATGCAGAATAGTAAGGGAGATAAAGAATCACCTTGAAATATACCTCTTTTGATGTTTATTTCATCAGACTTATCGGTTCCATATTATTATTATTATTATTATTATTATTATTATTATTATTATTATGTCATTTTTCATCATATTTCGATTTCTGCTTTGGTCTCACTACCAACCAAGTCTGCCGGGAGACATAAGGCAGGTAGTGGCGTGTTGTTATGGCTCCATTTCATGTTTTTCTATCTTCCCTATCATCCCCAGCATTACATAGATAAAGTTTTCCTTAGTGTGTGGGCTGTACTTAATAAGACAATTTTTTGTATATCTCTTAAGCTGAGGTTTCCAGGGATTCTTTCAATGTGTTGTTTTGTTCCATTTTTTATCATTCCAAGTGCACCTACTATCACTGGCACAACTCTTGTTTTCAATTTCCACATTTTTTCTATTTCAATTTCCAGGTCTTTATATTTTGACAGTTTTTCAAATTCCTTGATTGCTATGTTACAATCAGCTGGACAAGCCATATCAATTAATAGACAAGTTTTCTCCTTCTGGTTTTTAACAATAATGTCTGGCCTGTTTGCTTCAATTTTTCTGTCTGTGTAGATGGTGTAATCCCATAGAATGGTTACATCTTCTATTTCTGTAACCGGTGCTGGGTGATGTTCATACCAGTGTTTGTTTACAGCTTTCCATAATGTTTTCACATTGCCCAATGTAAATATTGCCCAACTCTATCGTGGGGATTTTTATATTCGTTTGGGGCAAGCACAGAAGAGCCTGAGATTAGGTGGTCTATTGTTTCTTGGTGTTTATCACAAAACCTGCATTTTGGATCCATATTATTATGCATAATATTTGCATGAAAGTTTCTCGTGAAAAGACTTTGGTCTTGTGCTGCAAGTATTAATCCTTCAGTTTCAGACTTTAATCCAGATGCACGTAACCATCGATGAGTATTAACTTTGTTAACATTGGATTTATTGGCACGTACTGGATATTGGCCATGCAGAGGTTTGTCTTGCCAGCGCTGTTTCATCTTTTCAAGAGCTTTATCTTTGGCTTTCATTTTCATATTTTTTGCCGCAATAGTTGGTTCTTGGCTTCTGTTTTGCTTTTCTACAGAATCTACTAACTGCAAATCTTGTTTGTATTTACTGCCTTCTTTTATTATTGAGTATTTTTTCTTTCTTTCATCATGTTGCCTTACTAATTGTATCATCCAATCCTTTGTTGTTTCTATGTATGTTAGTAAGCCAATAGTTGTTGTCTTGTATGACAATTCCAGCTGAATAAGACCCCTTCCACCTTCTTTACGGGGTATGTATAGACGGTCTACATCAGCCTTTGGATGATGCATCTTATGCTTAGAAAGAAGCTTTCTTGTTTTAGCATCCATTCACCTGATGTCGTTTAGAGTCCAGTTTAAGATGTTGAAGCTATATTGGACAACTAGGATTGCAAGGCTATTAATGGCCATAACTCTGTTCTGTGAATTTAATTCAGTTTTTAATATCATTCGTAGCCTTCTATAGTACTCTTTACGCACTATTTCTTTCATTTTTTTATGGTGAATGTTTTCGCTCTCATTTACACCTAGGTATTTATAAGCTTCTTCTGGTTTCAATTCTTTTATCGTTACAGCAGGGTCTAGGCTAATTGAGGATGTTTTTTGTATTGATCCACGTAAAACTGTAGCTTTAGCACATTTATTCAAATTAAATTTCATTCCAATGTCTTCGCTGAAGCATTTTACAGTTTGCAGAAGACCTTCCAGCTCATTATCATTCTTAGCATATAACTTTAAGTCATCCATGTAAAATAGATGGCTTATTTTCTTTTGGCCTATTTTATAACCACATTCTGTCTTATTAAGTTGACTGGTTAGTGCTATTAATGATATGCAGAATAGTAAGGGAGATTAGGAGTCACCTTGAAATATACCTCTTTTGATGTTTATTTCATCAGACTTATAGGTTCCATTTATATGATTGAGGTAAAGGGTTGTTTTCCATATAGACATGCACTGTTTGATGAAATTGATGATGACGGGCGATATCTTGTATATATTTAAAGTCTTTAAAATCCAGTCATGTGGCACACTATCGAATGCCTTTCGGTAGTCTATCCAGGCAGTACTAAGATTTTTCTTTGTACTGTAGCAGTTTTCCAGGATCATTTTGTTAATTAGCAATTGGTCTTTACAACCATAACAGCCACGTTTGCACCCTTTTTGTTCAAGCGGTATCATGTCATTTCTTTCTAAGAATAAATATGTCTGTTTTGTTAAAATAGATGTTAGTAATTTATATGTTGTCGGAAGACATGTAATTGGTCTGTAGTTTTTCGGGTTGTTTGTGTCACCATTCTTGGGTATAAGAAATGTAATTCCTTTGGTCATCCATGCAGGAATTTTAGTGGGATCGTCAACCATTTCTTGAAGTTCTTTGGCTATTTCTTTATGTGCTGCATTTAAATAATATAGCCAAAAGTTAGGAATTTTGTCTATACCTGGGAATTTCCAATTGTGTGCTTTTTTTAGTGCAAATTTAACATCGTCTTCTGTAATTCCAGACCATGTCTGTTCGGGTTTATTTTTCATTCGTTCTATCTCCTGCGTAATCCAATGTACTTCCTTGCTAAGTTCTTTAGGGCAAGCCCATATCTTTTCCCAGAACTGTGTGACTTCTTCCATTCTGGGGGGTACTGTCACTTCAATTCTTTTTTTACCTATTTCCCTGTAAAATCTCTTTGTATCAGTCTGAAAGATCTTATTATTATTATTATTATTATTATTATTATTATTATTTAATCTTTTTGTGTACACTCATTTCTTTCCGGGTCCCAAACAGAGACATAAAGACAGAAATTGCTTCATGACTTTTTTCCCTGATCATTTTTGTTAACATAATTTTGATTTCTTGAAGGCATTAGCTACCAGGAAGCTTTTCAATGAGTTTATCAGTACTTTTTCCAATACATTTGAGGACTGTAACTACAAATAGTATATTTAATGGCCTCATGTGCCACATTTTATAAATTTCTACTTCAAGGTCCTTGTATTTTGATAGGTTTTGAAGATCTTCAAAGATATATTACAATCTGCAGAGTCAACCATGTCTGTAAGAAAGGACATTCTGTTTTGTGGTTTTAGATCCTGATGTCTGGGCGACTATTTTTCATTCTTCTGCCTGTGTGCATTGTAAAGTCCCATAAAATTGTTACATGTCTTATCTCTGTATCCGGATCTATTTGATATTCCTACCAGTTTCTTGCGGTCTCCTCCCATAAAAATCGCACTGTTTTCAATACAGATATTGGTTTACTCTGGCATGACGAGTTTATATTCAGTTAGTGATAATCTCCCGCAACCTGATATATTTACCACAGAATCTGTATTTTGGGTTAACACAATTTTACGTGTGTGTACTTGGTAATTTCTAGTTAGCAAGCATTGGTACAATGCAGCAAGAATTAAACCTTCGAATTCAGCTTTTAATCCTGCACTACGTAACTACTGATAGGTACGGGATTTTTGTCTATATTTCTGAGATGAGATAGTATTTAAAGTATTTACATTATTCGGACTGTTGTCCTCATCTTTGTTGCCATTTTGTACGACGTTTCGGCCCTTGTACACCCGGCCTTCTTCAGGTGCCAAGAATTTCGAAACGAACACTTTATTACAATCACTGGCGTATATGATCTCCATTACTTGCGTAGTAGTGCCTCTTTTGGTAGTCATGAGTTATTTTCCTCTAACCCTGTAAGCTACTTTGTTCACCATTGCTGTAGCCTGGTAATGAACTCACAAATCTTAGGGTCAAGTCCTACTACTAGGAATTCAAAATTCCTAGCACCTAAAGAAGGCTGAAGCGTACAACGGCCGAAAAGTCATACAAATGGCAACAAAGATGCGGACAATAGTTCGAATAATATAAATACAGTACAGGGTTTGCCTTCATCAGTTTGTTTGATAAGGGCAGAAAATTGACCATGAAGAAACTTATCTTGCTATCGTTTCTGCATTTGGTACACTGTATTTGCTTTTGTTTTTTTAGATTCTTTATTATTTTTTATTATTATTGTTTTATTATTTATTATTTTATTATTATTTTCGGTTCTTTAATATACTTTACCATTATTATTTTCTTATCAATATTATCATCATATCTTGATTTCTGCTATGATCACAGTAACTATCTAATCTGCTGGAAGACATAAGACAGGTATTGGTGTGTTGTTATGGCTATATATCATGAGTTATTTTTTAAAATTCCCATAATCTCTCTAGAGTTACACGGACAAAGTTTTTCTTAGTGTGTGGGCTATATTTAATTTTTGTATTTTTCATAAGTCAGGATTTCCAGGGATGTTTTTAACGTTTTGTGTTCCTTTTTTTATTATTTTAAGCGCAACTAGTATGACTGAAAATTCATTTCTTGAAGTTTTTTGGCTAGTACGTTTTGTGTGCTGTATTTAGATAGTAGAACCAAGAGTTAGGAATTTTATCTATTCCTGGAGATTTCTGGTTGTATGCTTTTGTCAGTGCACATTCAATATCCTCTTCTGTGATTAACTACCATGTTTGTTCTGGTTTATTTTTTTATAATCCAAGCTGCTTCTTTGTTATATTCTTTAGGGCAACACGATTTTTTGCCAGAACTGTATAACCTCTTCCATTGTTGTAGGTGTTGTCAGTTCAATCTTCTTGCGTTTGTCTATCTCTCTGTAAAATCTCTTAGCATCGATTTGAAAGATCTTTTTCTGTCTGTAGAATTTTTATCTTTTTTCATAGCTTCTTCTTTAGTTGTATTGTTTACTTAATGTTTTTCGGTAGCTGATAAGACTTCATTTTCATTCCTAATTTTGTATTTTTGTTTGACACTTCAGTCTTTTCTGGTCCTTAAATTTATTTCTTGTTGCCATTTCATCGAGTACTGAAAATTTACTTCGAAGCTGTTCAATTTCTTTCTCGGTTTTTCTTTTCCAAGGTGGCTGTTCATGTATGTGAGATGGCATTTTTTACTTTAATGTTTATTTTTTAATTACTGCTATTCCTTATGAAATTATGCTTTGTGAGTTGTAATTTTGAGAGTTGTTATGTTCTTCCACTTCAATATTTTATCTCTAACTTATATAATTCAGAATTTCTTTCTTGGCTTCTTGTCTACTATTGTTGTTTTACGTGAAATAATTCAAGTTTAATATTTGTTGAAATCAGGAATCCTTAGAGGATTTAAATTATCAATTTGTTTGTTGTTTTTCGAAAAAAATGCCCCAAATCTGCCCCGAGTCGTAAAATAAAACATGCAATAAAAATATAACATTATCTAATTAGAAAATCTATTAATTGTTTTTATAAATAATATATATTAAGGACACTATGGTCTTAAGAAAAAGCTTTGAGGAATAATGAATTTTTACAAATATTGTTTTCATCTTTTTCACATTTCAATTTAAAAAATATTAACTTTTAAACCTTTTAAAATTCTGTAATAATTTCAGCCTTCTAGATGATATTCTTATTACGTGAAAACCATCTTTACAAATATTAAAACGTAGCTTCATATAAACGATCGAACATCAATATTTAGATAACGGTTTAGTATTACTTGGGGGGATTAAGATTATAGTGATCGGGGAAGCATCCTCGCTGGATTAAATTCAAAACAGCAGCTGGTCTTGGATTTTCGAGTAGAACTTTACTTTTATCAATAGAATGAGGGAATAATGATAGTTTTTCCCTGTGTAAATGGTACGGCAAGGTTTATGGTTGTGTTTTTTTTTTTACTTGTAGAACCAACAATGCAGAACATTTGCTATGGAAACGGCAATAGGGAAGCGAGCGGCTTGTGTTTATGGATAATGGGCTGTAAGTTTGGCATTAATTCATCACCTACAAGACCGGGTAAACGATTTTAAATGCAGATTCAGTCCGCATATGGCAGCAATACTTCATTTGTTGGTCTTATTATAATTATGGAAGGACAAAATAATGCAGCAGGAGGGAGGTACTTTCTGAAGCAGTATAAGAAACCGGATAAACATTTTTTAAGGATCAATAGCAATGATTCGTATATACAAATTACCATTGAGCATCAGTTCCCGTAAGCTTTCATGTACGAGTGGTGGAGTGAATAATGACAACGTATTGTTAATCGAAGAGCTGAACTCGAATACTAGTTGGGTTTATTAAATTCAGTTACGTGCAAATACACTTGGAAAAGTTATGAATCTACTTCTTTCGCCGACTGAGTTAATTGGTAAGACTTGTGTCAGTAAAAGCATTATTATCTCTCACAAAAAAAATCCTAAAATCTAAAAATATTGTTAGTCGATATTTTTGAGAATCAGGAAATTTTTGACAATGAAGTGTATTTACGCTTGCTGATTTGAGTGAAATGTATATTGTTTGAAAATATCTGCCACGTGACATTTTTGAAACAAAACATTCTCGTGTTTGGATTTTTATTTTGTCTAGCGAGGTCAAAAGTTGTGTACCCACATTCGGGTTTGTACCGGAAGATAGCTGTCAATAGCACGGAAGTGACGTAAAGTCGACAGAAAATCTTTAATAGTAATTTGATTTTGAAGAGTCTGAACACAACCGTTGAAAAGCACGGTTGAGTAAAATCGAGGTCTCCCAGATGTGGAGGCGTGCTGACAACTCTGTCCAAACCTTCTAACCCATAGCATTTCACCGAAGATGTCTTTGTATGAAAAAGAAAAATAATTTTTTGTTATATTTTATTTTACATATGGATATGGTCCTATTGTTTTCGAGAAGTTGGGTTGAGTGGTCTCCGTCAAAGCTTTTGTTTTGAAAAGTTTAATCGTTAATTAATAATGAATTTGTTGCGGATTTTAAAGTTTAATAGTCGCCTTAGAAATTTTGAGGTGTATCGTTGATGTATTGGGGCAAGAGGTTTCGTTGCAGACACTCTGTCCTAATTTCTGGGCCAAATTGGAATCAAAAGGCGTAATAGGGCCAAAAGTATAAAACACTTAATAGAAATAACTGAAAATGTGGATATGAAAAAAAGAAATATTTCGTGGAGTGTTTCAGGAAACATGACGGCATGACATGACTGAGTGTGAATGCGTAATGAGCGTCATGTTGCATTCTCAGGACGCGTGATTTGCCGTTTTTCGAAATTTCTCGTAAATTTTATTTCGCCGTAGGCATTTGAACTAGTATGACTACAACACACTCGTATATATATATATATATATATATATAAAAGACAAAATGTTCGTGTATGTGTATCTGTCTGTATGTTCTTTATACAAATCCACAATTCTTATGCGATTCTCACCAAACTTCACACAAATATTCTTTAGCCTTCCGGTCAGGTCATGGACTACTTATTGTTTCCGATTTCCCCACGATATCTTTATATATGAAAGTCAAGTTGTTTGTGTCTGTCTGTCTGTCTGTCTGTCTGTCTGTATGTCCTTTATACAAATCCACTATTTTTATCCGATTCTCATCTATCTTCACACAAATATTCTTTAGGGTTTTGGGCAGGTCATGGGCTACTTATTTTTTCCGATTTCATCCCGATCCTGTATATATATATATATATATAACGCAAGATACATATATATAAAACGCAAGATTTTTGTGTGTGTTTGTCTGTCTGTCTGTCCTTTATACAAATTCACAATTTTTATCCGATTCTCGCCAAACTTCAAACGAATGTTCTTTAGGGTTTCGGGCAGGTCATGGGATACTTATTTTTTCCGATTTCCTCAGGATATCTATATATATAAAAAGCAAGGTGTTTGTGTGTGTTTGTCTGTCTGTCTGTCTGTATATTCTTTATACACATCCACAATTTTTATCCTTTTCTCACCAAACTTCACACAAATATTCTTTAGACTTCCGGGGAGGTTCTGGGCTACTTAAATTTTCCGATTTCCCACCGATATTTCTATATATAAAATGCAAGATGTTTATGTGTGTCTGTCTGTCTGTTGTCTGTCTGTCTATCTGTATGTATGTCCTTCATACGAATCCACAATTTTTATCCGATTCTCACCAGATTTCACACATACATTCTTTAGGATTCTTTTCAGGTCATCGGCTACTTATTTTTTCCAATTTTCCCACGATATATATATATATATATATATATATATATATATGATAGGCAAGTTGTGTGTGTGTGTGTGTGTGCCCTTTATACAAATCAACAATTTTTGTCCAATTCCTACCAAATTTCACACAAATATTCATTAGGCTTCCGGTCAGGTCATGGGTTACTTATTGTTTCCGATTTACTCTCATATCTATATATATAAAAGGCAAGATGTTTTCAGTGTGTGTCTGTCTGTATGTCCTTTATACAAATCCACAATTTTTATTCGATTCTCATCAAACTTTGCACAGATATTTTTTAGTCTTCCGATCAGATCATAGGCTACTTATTCTTTTTTTCGATTTCCCCCTATATTTATATATATAAAAGGCAAGATATTTGTGTGCATGTGTCTGTGTGTGTGTATGTCTGTCAGTCTGTATGTCTGTCTGTCTGTCTGTCTGTCCTTTATACGAATCCACAATTTTCATCCGATTCTCAACAAACTTTGCACAAATATTTTTTCGGCTTCCGCTCATGTCATGGGTTACTTATTTTTCCCATTTTTACTCGATATCGGAAATCGATACCCCGATATCCGATCAGTTCTGATCAAGATCAGGATTTCGGCCCTTTTATCGTGGTTCTTATTGCGGTATTTGCTCTAACTTGGTAAAATTATAGTTTTTAGTTTCAAACATTAGTAGGTCTTCTCATACGACTCATTTTCTCTGATATCGGAAATCGATACTCCCGATATTCGATATTCTATTAAATCCGATCAAAAACCGATATTCAGCCATTAATTTTTCTTATTTTCTTCAATTTTACTCCCTATGGGTATGATAAGTTTTCAAGGACTTACTTAGGTTAGTTTATCCTTGGATGACTTATTTGACTCCGATATTAAATACCACTTTAACTTTTAAGGTTTCGATGTCAAGGTTTGTCACGCATTAATTTTCCAGATTGTAATTCGCACATACGGTGCTGCGTGAAACAGTGTTAAAACATTAACTAGCCTCACGAGTTCGAATCGAATGCCCGATTGGCCACGTCAGTTGAATTATGCTTGACTAAACTGATCTATTCAAATTACAGCCGTCTGATTGGGCATGGCCTTCATATTCACTTTTAACATTTTATGGAACCCTAATCCTGCACTTTTGGGAGGATATCTCGCTGCATGTGTCTCAAATTCTTGTGTACAACTTGCAAGGTTGCTTATACGCACATTTTGCTCTTCTGATTTTACTGTTATTTCTTCTAAACAACCCTGAATATCCGTTTAGGTGAAACCTTGGTAGGTTTGTTGGCTCACTAGGTTAATTTGCTTATATATATATATATATATATATATATTAGGGTTACCAAAAAAGAACGGGAACCTTTTAACAATCCAGTAAAATCAAGAGTTATAGAAGAAAAATATTTTATTTAAAGTAATTGAAACCTTAAAACATGCTATTTAAGAAACAATGATTTTCATTTTTTTAAAATTACGTCTTGTAGATGAACGTCCTCCTATACGAATGCATACTTGAAATCTGCTGTTAAGATTCCTCATTGACCGCTGCAACATCTCAGCTGGGATACTGTGAATTTCATCCTGAAGAAAGGAAAAGAAATCGACGATACTGAAGCAATAGTGAACGATGAACAAAATAAACATTACGATTCGAAATGCATTTCCTACAATTTAGAGACTTACGTTCTCTGTTTTTTAGGATTAAATAATTCTTCTATGTAAATTTCAGATCAGAATTATTCTCATATCGAGACGAAATTGTGATTTTAATTCCAGAAATTCGATCATGTGACCAAGCGTCACATTTCCTTTTGAGATGGTTTCTTTTTAGATTGGAAACAAAGTATTTATTCACTTCCGAAGGTTTTCAGAAACACTGCCATGTGGAGCTGCCCCCCAATAGGGTGTTTCTTCGATCACTGCAATCTTAATCCCCTCAAGTCTCGGGTCAACAGTTTCTTCTCCCTATATCCGCATAAACCGCCAATCGCTGTAACTTTACCTCGAGTATCTCTCAGGCCTTGTACAGAGCAAACCTCACTTTAAAAAAACAAATCAAGGTGTGTAGCTTTGGAGGATTTCTCTGAACGTGTCTTTACCTTCTCAGTTGGGCGTTTATATATCTTTCGGCTTTTTGGTAATCCCAAAATATTCACACCTGTTTACATATTTGGTTTAGATACTGACATACTATAAGGCGTATTTCTGTAGATGATTGTTATGAGGTTATCATTCAAATCAGATCTTCAGGTAAAACTGGACCTTTTCATGCTCTGTGCTTACACTGAGTGTAAAATCTATTTTAGTAAAATCTTTAAGTGCGCCTAATACATATTGGGGTCATGAAGTTGGATGACATCGAACTATGATCTGGAGAGGAATAAAATATATCTCCTTACTGATGACACGCTACAAATGAAAGAATAACTCTGGTTTTCAACCCAGATATATTGAGGGAATAGGTCAAGTGCTCAGTTGTTCAGCGATCCCATAACCACCCGTCATGTCACTGATGATCATGGCGATGATGTTGAAGTAAAGATGGGCAGAAAGCCTAAATTTGAAGAGATAGATGACACTAATTTCTCATCAGAAATTAATCCATATTCTTCTATTTGATCAATATATTGTGTTATCGACACAAACATCTGGTGGGCTTCTATTTACGAGTTCTGTTACAGAAATAATTCAATTTCATTCATTAGATATAGGAATACGAACCGGCGTAACATTGATGAATAAGCGGATACGATCTCGGACTGAACATCAAATAGATTTAAATTCTTATTGCAAATTACTTCTGACAATTTGCACGATTTGCAAGCCGATGCGAACAAAGATGCCTTAGAAATCTTATAATATTGCTGCCATAAATGTAATTCATAAACATACATTCATCTTCAGACGAAAGAGTTCAATTTGCGAGAAAAATCTATTGTTAAGGAATAGTCCTAGTGGCTAAGGACGTTAAGGCGTCGCGCTGGTTGTTGCTAGGGCGTTGATCTGATAACAAGAACGTTAAGGCGTCGATCTAGTGGATAAGGATGTTAAAGTGCCGAGCTTGTCTTTTTGGGCGCTAGGGTGTCGCGCTGGGGACTAATGACGTTAGGGCACCACGCTAGTGGCGAGGGTCGCTCAGGCGTCTTCTTGGTGGTTATGGATGTTAGGGTGTTAACCTGTTGGCTAAGGATGTTGCAACATCACGCTAGTGACTAAGCATGCTAGGGCGTCGTGTTAGTAGATAGGAACATTTGTGCGTCGTCCTGGTGCTGAAGGATGTCAGGGCGTCAACGTGGTGGCATTGCTGGCGAAATATTAAGTTATCTGCTTATTAAATGTTGTTAATGCTCTTAGTTTAAACTTCACAAAAATAATCGATGTATTTAAAATTGTATTGGGTTTTTCACACTCGGTCGTTAAATCTCCCGTCACCTTTTGCTGGCTGTAAAAAATATTTTTCACTAACTTGCGAAATTTGAGCCGAGTTCGAATTCCAGTTGAATTCATCGCATTCACTTACGCGCAAATACCCTTGGGAAAGGTATTAATCCGTCTCTTCCTTCCAGTTATGGGTTAAATAACAAGACAGATTGGGTTCTATATCTTCGGCTGGCAACCAGTCTACCACAGAAAGCAATGGCAACCTACTGCAGGATAATCTTCTGCCCAGTCAGTCATGTCTCTTTCGAGACATGATTGCCCAAGCGTGTTTCACGTATGGCACTTAACTGACTGACTTCAAAATTGTTTTCGGCGATTTTTATCCAGTTCTAATCTATTAGTCATCTAGTTCTTTTTATTGTTTTTAGAATAGTATTTGCATTTAGTGTGCGTGTCTTAGGTTTTTCATATTGTTTTGTTGAGGAAAAACTTGTATTTATACACAAATATTTCTTCCTGCATCATGAGTGTGTCATAATCTGCATTTTGATAGAATTTACCTCCACTGCATTCATGTAAGTAAAAAAACAAAACACGCACGCATATAAACTTTCTAACCAGCTCATCATTTGACTTATCTATTTATACACGATATTTTGGCCATCAGAAAAAGAAACAGATCTCGATATGTGAAGTCACAAGTTTTTTCACCTGAAGAGAGCCAACTTTAAATTCGAAACACTTTTAGCAATATAAATACCATTATAGACACTTAATATATCATACAAAAAGCAAGTAATATTAATAATAATAACAACAATAAATCTACACTTTAAACAAAACGTTCACGGCTTCACACACTTTTTCTTATATATATATATATATATATATATATATATATATCATATATGATATATATATATATATATATATCATAATATATATATATATATATATATATATATATATATATATATATATATGCACGTATGGGTCCGTATGCTAGTAAGTATATCAATATGTTAGTGACCTACTAAATAGAAAATATATTTTGCAAGACACAGACAAAGAATTATTTTTTATCAAAATTATAATTTGTGTCAATGTCATTGCAAAATATCAATCACATAGATTTAGTTTTCAATTTCCAATCAACTTTTAGATAATAACTATCAGCGTATATATATATATATATATATATATATATTGAATCACCTTCATATATGCATTGTTCGAAAGGTTTTCGTTGAGATAATTCCAGCAGTCAGTATTGTGTCTGCATATGTAAACAGACGGATGCTCACGCATATACACTGATCTACATACATATGAATGTATTGTATATATCTCATTATGTGTGTGTATGTGTGTGTGTGAAAATTGAGTGACAAATGATTTGATAAGGCCGTTCCGCCTTCTGCATTTGTTCCCATTTCAATCGAAATGTCCGTTGTTTTCCCAAAATGTCTTTATTAATGGCATTTATTCCTGCGTTTACGAATGAGTGAACACATCCTGGTAACTCTAAACCAAATCCTATTTAGTTTCATTTACTAACTGTCTGGTCAGCATCGAAACGTGTCGTGTCTTGCCTTTAATTAAATCACACCAATCTATTACGGGATTATAACGTTAAACATTTTCTTTCTTTACAATTGGTGTCATCCCCACGAAGATTTTCTCCATAGAAAAAGAGTCCCAAAATAAAGCAGCAGACGTAGCAATTGATTCAGTATTATTTTTTTCTACTTCCTGCCAACGGAAAACTTCAGCCCAAGTGATGAACTACTCTCTTAAAGGTTTGCATCTACCATTCGGATGGACATCTGATGAGGAAGAAAGCAATGAAAACGTTCAAATTTACAAGGCATACTTTGCCCCCGTAAACATCTGTTTTGAGGTCATTTGAATTAGTAATTGTTTTCGAAAATTCCATATTTTATGGGAAAGTAGACAATAAGGACCCTTCACAGATTTATCTTTTATTACGAATTTTATCCTATAGCATTTTAAATATGATTATATTATTATTATTCCCAATTACATAAATGAAAGTGAAACACACTTTCAATTATGCAATTGTAAATTTTACACTTCCAATTGTATTATTGGACGTTGGAAATTTAGAGAATTATTAAAGTGAGTTTTACATTTATCACTTTCAGTTGTTTTATTGTGACTTTAACACTTGAATTATTGTGATTTTTACACTTATGATTATAGCACTGAAAGTTTTACACTTATAATTATTGGTAATTTCACACTTACAATTGTATTTTTTATAACCATATCACCCCAAGCAATGCAGAACTGCCACTAAGGGTTACGGAGAGAAAAAGAAAAAAAGCAAGAACAATGGGGGATTGATGGAATTTAGGTAGGTAGATGGGATTTAGGAAAGTAAAATGTGGAAAATGTACGTTTTACACTAATAATTATATCATTACAAGATTTACTCTTACAGTTATATTATAACAAGTTTTACACGTACTACTGTATTATTGTGATTTTTGTACTCATAATTATATTACTGCGAGTTATACACTTTTAATTGCTGCTACTTTTATACGATAGTATTTTTTATCATAATATGTAAGCATTTGAAGGAAAACCAGCCTAAAAATAAAAATAATAAGAACATACCTTCAAACCTTTTTCATTCTTTCGTGTCTGTGCAGTCTGAGGCAGTCTTGAAGATGTTTTCCTTAACATAAGTGGCACACAGGTTCGATCCCAGTTAAAAGGAACGTATTTCTTTATTAAGAATGTCTATGATTCGGACTGGGAAATGTCCACTAAACTAGTTTTTTTTATGTCAATAATAGAAAAAAAACAAGTCGTCGGAATCTTTGCTTTTTAGGGTTTTCGGAGTATAGTTTATTTATTTATTTAAGTATTTTTCACGCGGCACCTATTTACCATAAAGCTGATCGTATCCAAAATTTCTGGATCTCAGTCTGCGACTTGTCTAAAATTATATATATATATATATATATATATATATATATATATATATATATATATAAACAAAATGGAGGTCATGTTATACCTTATGTACCTTTCGACCAACACTTTTTCAAAGGTATACGTTGGCATATTAGAAAACAATCAGACACAATCAATATAACGATTAAGGAATGAAAGTTGGAACGCGATTAAAAGAGAAAAATCTTAATTACAAACAATTAAATTCAAAGGAAGGAAAAATAGCAAGTTCCACAAGAGTATAAAAAGAAAAAAAGACACTCACAGTCTCTCAAACAAGCGAAAGAAGCGGATAAAATGCTTCTTCTGTCTACACAGGCTAGGCTGGTGAATTTTTATAAATAAAGCCTCGGAGTCGGACATGGCACGCCAGGCGGGCACTGTGTAAAATTGTAAACCACGTGTCGTTATAATCGGAGGCGCAATCATGACTGTCAAGCAGATGGTATCCAATTGCCGAACTGTGGACTGCTTGAGTAGTTCTTATAGATTGGTATATCTTATGTATACCGCATCAAACCGGCAATTAAACTTGTAAAAAAACTATTTTTTTTTTCGAAAATAAGACAAAGTTAATAAAAAGGACGGAAACACATACCTTGTTTGAAACACTTCCGCAACTTAACAGCATTGTAACATGATAAAATATACGATGAAATTCTGTCGGATAATAATTGACATTTCCTGCCAAGCCAAGGTAACCTTAAGTAAATAGGGCAAGGGATTGGTCCAAACACCACTTGTTCCTTAAAACAATTGATTTTCTGTCTATTACACGTCTAATAATGTTGATGGGATATCCATGACTTTCAAAAAATATTCTGAACAGTATCAACTTCTCCATCTAGCAGTTCAGAGAAACAAATCATCAAAGCTCGATGAATCAGGGTCCAATTAGACCAATCTTACGTGACTTGGGAACAAACGAATTCCAACTCGTATATAAGCCGGCAAATGTAGGTTTGCGTAAAACACTGGTAACGAGAACCCCGTCCTTACGTTTCACAAGGACATCCAAAAATAGTACTTCCCTATCATTCTCAACCTTCATTGTAAATTTAAGGGAAGGATGGAGAGAATTAAGTTGCGCCAGGAAATTAGTAGCATCACTGGTGGAATCAAAGATTGAAAAAGTATCATCCACATATCTCCTATAAATACAAGGCATAAATAGTCCATCGCAATAACCCAGGAAAATATTGGCTAAAATAGGACCCAAAGGGCCTTCCATTCCAACACCATCATTCTGGACATCAACACATCGAAGCTAAACTCCACTCCCTCTCTAGCCAAACGCATACACTGCAAAAATAGATCTTCACGTATATTGGCCGGGCCTAAATTACCCCTATAGAGCAGATCAGCACAAATGCAAATAGTCTCATGCAAAGGGACGTTCGTGAACAAACTAACAATGTCGAAAGACACCATATGTTTATCCTCCGCCACAATTTCTAAACTTCTAATGAAACTAGAAAAAAAGGAAGGAGTCTGAAATATTTTAACTCAACAACACATCCCAAACAGGCTGGAGCAATTCAGCCAAACATGTGGCTAATTCATGTTGCACGGAACCCACCATAGACAAAATAGATCTAAGTAGGACTCCGTCTTTATGTACTTTGGAAAGTCCATACATTCGTGGACGTTGGGAACCTACAGGTATAACCCTGTTATAGACGTCCCTCAAAATAAGGTTACGTTTATATGCAGAGAGCAACCACCTCTATGTTCTGTGTCCAACCCTGCTGGTTTTATCACGCATACAAGCATGGTCGATTATCTTAAACTTTGTAGGATCACTCAAAATACTATTTTTTTTATCATATCACCCCAAGCAAGGCGGTAACGCCACTGATGCGCAGGGGGCTACGTAAGGGTAAAAAGAATGGAAAAGAGAAAGCCGGAAAACCACATCCTAAACAGGAAACAAAGGATGAGCCTCTTCACCTGTTCAATAGATGTGGGTGGAGTGTGAACCGGGCGATAGTTTAGTCTATCTACTCCAATTGAAAAAAAATAAAAAATAAAAAAAAATAAAAAAGGAAAAGAGTGAAAAGATTGGAAAAGAGAAAACCGGAAACCGCATCCTAAACAGGAAACAAGGGATGAGCCTCTTCACCTGTTCAATAGATGTGGGTGGAGTGTGCGTTGAAGTAATCTTCTTTATTTTTGATAATAACGCCAGAACCTTTGTCAGGCTTGGTGATATATACGTCGTCCCTCGACTAATGCTTTGATAGTCCGATAATTAATATTTTGCCAGGCAAAGAAATCTCGCTCAGTACTTAGCGAAGAAAATTCATTGGACAATTCAAGTAGTATGGCCTTAGTTGTAGAACACTTCTCAGATGAATTAGGAACATGTTGAATTACTTGGGAGTACAACATCTCAAACTCTGTAAAAATGTGCTCCTCACTGATTTTAGAAGGTGGAATGCAAAATTCCAAACCACGAGAAAGAACTGACAGTTCAATCCCAGTCAGTGATATCGGAAAAATTAAAAATGTGTTTGTTCGAATTCCCATCAACAGCTTTAACCTTCTAAAAATGAGACTATTTAAATACTTCTTATCATTCTCTCCCACTGATTTTTCCAAACATAATTTGATACTAACCAAGTAACTAGTGAGACGAAAGAAGTAAAAAAAAAACATTTTACCTCGTATAACATTTAAAATACAACGAAACGAGCGTAAAAATGCAGAAGAAAAATCAAACAATTTGTCCGACTCCTGTTTAATAAAGGCTTTCTCAATAGAGAAGGAACTAATGCTGATTTCCAATAACCTCCAACTTATAAACAAAGGAACAATATTGCACGACAAACACGACCTAAGAAAAGATCTTCTTAATCTCAAGGAATTAACCTTGTGCCAAACCGAATGAACTGATTGATTTGTAAAATGACATCTCTTGGGTATCTTCAACGAAGGTAGTGCTATAAACGTAGGATAATATATATATATATATATATATATATATATATATATATATATATATATCCGAGTGAGTATAGAATGAAGAGAGAAAAAAGGACAAAAATTTTCCATCCAAAACATTAATTTAAAACAGTGCTCGATATATGATGTATAGAGCTGTCAATATTTATTATAAATTATGTTTTAGAACATGTACATAATTTCTTCTATATATGTCCTCTTCTCTACAATCATATGGCTGTTTCAGTGTTTGGACTCAAACACTTCATCGGAAGAAATAAAGGTTTGGAATCATTCTCTGTTTATATTTGGTTCGTTGTTGTCGTGGGGGTTGGTTGGGGTGATTAGTCGTAATAACAACCAACTCCTACGACAAATAACTTATTTATAATAATTTATTTCTCCTGATGATGTGTTTGAGTCCAAACAGTGAAACAGCCATATGATTGTAGAGAAGAAGACATATATAGAAGAAATTATGTACATGTTCTAAAACACAATTTATAATATATATATATATATATATATATATATATATATATATATATACATATATATATATATATATTAGACTTTGAAAAACAGTAGCTACACTGGCATGTACCCAACGCTCATTCAGTAATGGATTAGAGCACTTTGGCTATTGGGCGGGTATAATGACAATGTACACGCTAAAACGTCTGCCTTCTTCTACCAAACGCCCATAGCCCAAAGGTAGAATCGCCGACTGACACCAATTCGGTCGGTCTTCAATCCTGGGTTAAAAGCAATCGGAGTCTAACCGTACTGATCAGTTGTCATACAGCAAAACAGATCTGTCTGCAGATGACTATATATATATATATATATATATATATATATATATATATATATATATATCCTACGTCTAAAGCACTACTCAGAGTTTTATACACTATGCATTCATCAGGTGCATATTATGAACTGACCGTTTCTAGATTTTTATTTTTATTTTTGGTTTTCTCGTTGTTCCTGGTCGTTATAAATGATAAATTTGTAATGCCATTTTTTAGTTTATTAAATTCATAATTTAATTTGATTTAGAACGAAACTTAAACATAAAATAGGATAGTAAAATCATAAAAGTTAATATTTAAAGATAAAATTTTGTTAGGGCCACAGATTGACATATACTTCAAGGGGGACCACTTGTTTATTATTCTGGGGGGCAAAAGTCAGTAATAAATAAATAAATAAATAAAAGAACAATAATAGAATAAAATAATGAAATAAGGTAAACAATAGATAAATAAATAAATAAAAATGCAAAGAAAAAATGAAATTAAAAATTATAAAAGGTAAATTTATATGCGTATGTGTCCGCGTGCGTGTGTCTGTGTGTATGCGTGTGTCTTTGTGTGTGTGTGTGTGTGTGTGTGTGTGTGTGTGTGTGTGTGTGTGTGTGTTACATTAGTGCATTTATGCAAGACTACGGCTTACTCATCAATATTCGGCTGCATTAATTATCTCCTTGCATTTCAGAATTCTTTAATTGCTTTCTGTTCGATGTCCCTACTTAGAAACGAATGAGTTTAACAATTGCTTGCCGATGCAAATTGGCTGTTAAGCTACAGATGGCCTCTAATTACTTTGACGATTAAACCCGATGAAATAAACAATCAACAACCGACTCTTGAACGAAGTCTGTACAATTCCTTTGGGGCTGCTAGCTGAGGGCAAAATGCAGTGTGATCTTCGGCTAAGCCTTGTGATCATGACATCAATCTCAAGTAGTCACCATATCCCTGGTGGCTCTTAGCAAACCTTCTCCTGTTACACCATGCAACCCTCGTTCCATCATCCAAGTGATTCGGTCCTTCAAATATGTTATCCGTTGCTTTCACCTATCTCTTTTTCCCTCTATCTGGCCTGGTAGTATCAAGTTTTCCAAGCCCTCCTTCCTCATTGCATATTCCAGAAACTTCAGCTGTCTCTTCCTGATGCTCAGTATTAATTTCCTTTTTGTTTCTATCATTTCTAAGACCTCATCATTGCTCACATGCTCGATCCATGATATTCGCAGCATCCTTCTGTAGAACCGCATATCTGAAAATTCTTTATACTGTGTGTATGAGTGTGGATTATTGTATTGTTGACTAAAATCTTGGATATTGGAGGACATCTACATTAAATCCAATCAACCCACACTTAATAAAATCACGTTCGAATCTGGTCATAACACATTACATTGCATTTAAATATATGGTCCTGTTATCATTTCAAGCTCTCACGCGGTATTACGTTATAGAACCGCATTACAAATTTACGAACTGCGTTTGCTATTTTTAGTAACTGTTATCGTAGCTTAGCAAAGTTTTACGTCAACACAAGATAAAATTTGTCTTTCTTCTTCTCTATCTGTCCCGTGAGCATCAGGTTCTCTAAGTGTCCCTTCCTCATTACATGTCCCGAAATTTCAGCTGTCTTTTTCTCATGTTAAGCATCAGTTTTCTTTTCGTGTCCATCAGCTCCAAAGCCTGGTAGTTGCTCGTGTGTTCCGTCAATTCATCCTTCTGTGGAACCACATTTCGGTTGTTTAAAGTCTTTTCTTCATCTTTGATGAGATTATCCAGCATTCGCTGCCATATTAAAGGACAGACATCACATAACAATCCAGTATTCTCTTCTATGGTACCAGAGAGATTTTCCTGTCTCTTAATACTGTACTCAGCTTCTGGAATGCACCCTTGCCATGCCAATATGTCTTCAGATCTCCGTATCACACTTTCCGCCGTCTGTTAAAACACTTCCTACGTATTTATAGCATACCTCTAAACTATATTTTCATCATATACCTTTCTATATACATGTGTATCTGTACATGCATAGATAGATAGATAGATAGATAGATAGATAGATAGATAGATAGATAGATAAGGAAAGAAATAAATCTTTAGATAGCCTGTCTAACGAAATAAAAAGAAAGAAAATTTTCTCCCTCTGACTATGGGTTAAATAACATGACACGCTGGCTTCTACAGACTTGGGTAGCAACTAGTCTACCACAGAAAGTAATTGCACTCTACTGCGAAAAAATCTTTTGCCCAGACAGTCATGTCTCTTTTGAGATATGACTGCCCAAGCGTATATCATGTATGTCACTTTACTCCCATGAACAAAGGAAAGATTAAAGAATATAAATATCAGTCAGTCACTATTTACATTATTCGGACTATTGCTCTCATCTTTGGGTTCGGTTCGAAATTCCTAGTACTTGGAGAGGGCCGAAGCGTACAACGGCTGAAACGTTGTAAACATGACAGCGAAGATGAGGACAATAGTCCGAATGATGTATTTACATATACTACCTCATCTCAGAAGTATAGACAAATCAGTTAGTCAGTTGAGTGCTAAATAATCAATTTTACCAAATACAGCTCCAGGCTCGAATAGTCAACCGGGGGAAACTAATCAACTATAAAAAAAAGCTACGTACCTTTTATTACAAAAATAATATAATCATGCCGAGTAGAAAAGTATTTGAAAAGTTAAAGTGTACATAGGTAGGGTTAGATTAAACGTATTGAAAAGCATTGGCTTGGAAGCGTTTGTAAGTATAATGAGTTTTGGCAAAAACATAACACTAAACACACGCACACACGCCACGATAGATAGATAGATAGATAGATAGATAGATAGATAGATAGATAGATAGATAGATAGATAGATAGATAGATCAATCAATCAATCAGCCGGTTAAGCGGTCATGGTTTCGACCTTTTCGGTATCGTCAGGTGTTTTTGTTTTTTTTTGCCTGTCGAAACAGAAAATATCAAAACCATGTTAATGTAACAGGATGATCTTCTATAGCTAAATATCTAAATCTTCTACATATTAAGTATTCATTTTCCTTCAAACATGTATTGATCACGTTCTAATACAACTGTTTACTGGTCTAATTTAAATCTGCCGTTGGTCTATCAAGCCCTTTAAATTTGAAAACATTCATGAATGTTAATCAGGTGGTTGAATGGTCAGTCTAAACATAAAGAGGTCACAAAATGCCATAATTCAAAGTTTGATAAATTGAGCAAGTAATATTCAGTATTTTTTAGTGGCTGAACTATCTGAAATAGATTCATTTATTTTTAATTTTAAGCAGTGGATGTATTTCTGAGTTATTCCTACAAATAAGGACGTTCCACTGCTGGATAGAACATTTTTCCCGAGTGCGCAAAAATAAAAATCGGGTGTCTATTTGAAATATAGGTTTCCACTCAAAACCCAAAGTAATAAAAAATATTATATATATATATATATATATATATATATATATATATATATATATATAATGTTTTGTCATAAAGTGCTCAGTATCAAGATAACGATCTATTTACGGTCTCGCCCGTCGATTGTGCACTCCGGTGAAAGAGTAGAATTTAAAAACAGTCGCTACTCACCGCTATTTACCCATCGTTCTTCAGCAATGAATTAAACACTCTTGGCTACTGACGTATATTCACATCGTGTATATAACACGCTAGAATCTGTCTCCTTCACCGCCCGTCGATTGCTTAGGTATGGAATCTCCGACTGATGTCAAATCGGTTGAGTTTAAATCAGGGCAGGAAGAATCGGATGTCTGACCGTACTGATGAGCTATGGTACATCAAAACTAGACATATCCATACACAAGAAGTAAAAAAAAAAGAAAAGATACGGGTGATTAAGAAAGAAAAATTTTATTTAAAATTTGTCGTCCAGACATAAAAAGAAGGCAAAGACAGGGATTCATGAATCCCTGTCTCTACCCATTTTTTATTTCTGTGTAAGGATATGTTTTAGACTCCTTCCCGCATGTGAATTTTTGTAATATATTAGAATTAATAAATTTTTGTTTTGGAAGGTTGTTGATGAAGAGAGAATTTTATCGCTGAAAGAGTTATTCAACGAAATGTACTTTTCGGAGTTTATTGATATAATGTATATAATATTTGGCTCTGTAAAATACATACTACTATTTACATTGAGCCCTCCACCTAGGTCATTTTTGTTGGGGATCACCCCTTTATTGCACAATAACTAAACTCGTCTAAGGTGTACATATAATCCTGCCTAAAGAGAACGGCAGTGAGTGTTAGAGAGAGTGTGTAGCAGGAGGTGAGTAGTTGGACGCCGCTTAGTTGGTCAGTAAGAATATAGACTCATTACCCGGACTTGCTTCTTCTCTACAAAATCGTATATATTGATTCCTACTAATAGTATTCTTAGTATTCCTGAATTTACTAACCCGTTTTAGTTTCAATCAACCAGGCTGTATATATTTTTGTTCAATATAACTGACATTTTATCTTACCATATCTGTTTTTGTTATTACTTTTTTTGTGTGGTTTCTAACAAGAATCCACAACAATTTTTAATATGGATAAAATTAATATTAATAGGATCTGGTCTTTGAGATTTTACCTACATACACTTCCTTTATGGGATTTAATATATATGTGTGTATCCATGTATACAGTGTATGATGGATAATTTGTAATCTAAGTTACGCAGAAATTAAAAATAACACTGAAAACTCACTTTAAAATTACACAAATATATCAGGAAATCGCTAAATAGTAAATTTATTCAATAAATTATTTCACTATTGTCTTCAACCGCAGACTTCATAGGACTTCCTAATCACATGCAACTCTTCTGGACGGTCTTCTTTAAGTTAACGAATGCTGCCATTACGTTTACCATCTGTTCACCTTTCGTGTTCTAAGAACTGCATCCCGCATATCAAGGGGGTTGCAGTGGAGTTTGGTGGTCAGATGTAAGAGCTGATGTTGTCACGGAAATTGTCTGACAGCCATGACTGAGTTCACCTTATCGTGTAGCATAGTGCAGAATCATGTTGCTAGACATAGGGTCTTTCTACAGACGCCCTCTTGTTCCAGGTCAGCAATACCTCTTCAAAACACTTGATGTATGACTCCGTGTTGAGTCTGAGGCACTGAAAGAAGATGAATGAGACATAACTAGTGATCACTCGAAATACCTTCGTAATCATCATTAGACTTATACAGATTTTTAGAATCGTCTGCACTGACTTTAGTTTACACATAAAACATTCTGAAATGTTCGTATTGAAGCTTCTGGTGCCAATGAAAAGCAGTACAGTACGCCGTTTCTAAATTTCTGGCTGAGTTAACTACGTCATTGTGTACTTTTTCTTTTTTTTTTTTTTTTTTTGCACAGACGGTACCCAACTGACTCTACTACTCTACTATACAGTGCCGTAGACAAATTTAAAAAGAAAAAAAAATTGCTGAAAATTACAAATATAAAATGACGTGAAGAACTTACCTATCGCACCCTGTATGTATGTATGTATGCATGTATGTATGTATGTATGTGTGTGTGTTTTTTGTGTGTGTGTGAGAGAGAGAGAGAGAGAGAGAGAAGGAGAGAGAGATAGATTACTAGATGCAAACAAAGATAGGTATGCCACGGATATATAATATAGCCCAACCGATTTGAAAAATAATTTTACACTCGACCTTCTTCACGTTTATGTCTGTCTGAGAAACCTTTATGTTAATTGGAACTGAACACTTTATTTATACTACAGCGTTAGACTGTTTTCCATCTGCTGTGATTTCTATTTTTGGTCTTTTTAGTACTGCTCAGTACTATTGCTCACCCTGTTTCCACCGAATCTAAATCTGTAGATTGTCCGGCCCAGGAGTTAAACTTACATTTTTCATACTAAAAATACACAAACCAACGCTTTCATTCCCGAGGTTAATGTCCGCTGGATGAACCCTGATGCTAGATGTTTGGCCTTTAAACCTGACATTCTTATTTCATACCTTCAAAACACGAAATATTTTTCAGTATTCCTAGAATTAAACATTGACTTCGTACGAATAACGAACGTTTCATCAAGAAAGGAAAAGGTGCACTCATTCGTCATGTCTTCAGAAAAAAGTTAAAATTTCTAAAGAACATAATGGGAAAAGAGGGTTTTTGATACTCAAAACATCTTAATAAGACAGAGGAAGACAACAACGCATACCTATCAAGTCTGATCTGTGCGATAAGGTTAAATTGGCAGCTGATTAAAATAAATCACCTCTAATCTGTTAGAGCCAGGAACAGTCTCTTAATTTTATTCTCCTCAAAAGCAAACTTCTCTCCTTCATCTGAAAGAGCTCATTCTGATTTTCATCAGTATGGCTGATGCTGCCCTCCAAGAAAATCACTCGTTGCAACTTTTTCGGCTAGCATTTCTGCTGACATGAAGTAAAAAGATTATATTGAATCTGTTGCTATGTCTGCTGCTAAGAAAGTTAGTTTTGTATTTTGCTAGATATGTCTCTAGCCTTCTATCATTCGCCTATCTTTTGAATATTGCTGCTACATATTGTTCGGTATATATTGTTCGGTACATAGAAATCCAAAGAAGAATATTTCATATGATTGGTCCTAACTGGCCCTCTTGGCTTTCCAACAGCCCTAATGTAGTTTCCCTTGCCTTTTCTAGAAATATTTTTCTGTTGAACTTTGCAATATGCTATCTAGTGTTTATGAATTGAAAAGATCTCACCAATTTACAGTTTAAATTGATATATGCGACGGTAATTTCTGTGCAAACAGTTTCTTCTATCGCATCTCAAATGTGGTACAATGATCCGGCTCCATCATTTCAGCCAACTTTGATCTCCTATAATTTAAATGCAATGTCAATCGTAATCTACTGTTTTCTTAAATACTCTTATTTTACCGTTCTTGTTCCTTAGAAATGTTTCTCTTTTATTTTAGTAACCCTCTTGTGTCTTAGAGTTTTTACTGCCTTGCTTGGGGTGAAAAATCTTTTAAAAAATGATGGCAGTTCTTGGTTTCGTGGAGAAAACAAAATTCAGTGGAATTACTATAACATGAATGCCAAGCAGGCACGTTTAAACATTGGTAATAAAATCAATAATGTCCTTAAGTAAATTAAAATCAATCTTGCTTATCAGCCTATGATACGTAAACTGTTTGAAAATCGCAATCTAAACGTGTCTAAAACTCGCTCAAAATTTATAGTATTTTCAAGAAGCAGTCTTCCGGATAAAAAAGAAAGGAAACTCGTGAGAATCATTCTTTATACTAGAATAGGTCACTCGGTCATTTATGTGCCATACGTGATACACGCTTGGGCGATCATGTTTCGAAAGAGATATGATTGACTGGACAGAAGATTATCCCGCACTAAGTTGCCATTGCTTTCTGTGGTAGACTGGTTACCGGCTAAGGCTATAGAACTCAATCTGTCCTATTATTGAACCTATAACTGGAGGGAAGAGACGGATTAATACGTTTCCCAAGGGTATTTGTGCGTAAGTGAATGCAATGAATTCAACTGGAATTCGAACTCGGCTCCCCGATTTCTCGTTCCGAACCGATATCCACTGCACCACAACGCACATCCCTAGAATAGGTACCTCCACTAAATCGCAAAAAACACTGCAGACTTACTTTTAAACTGCATTATTAAAAATGAAAAAGTTTTCTTGAAACTATTATTTTAGCTTAATTGAAACATAAACGGATACGTTTACTTTTTCCAGTAAGCAAAATACTCTAGTTTATTTCAAACAGAAATTATATTGATTGCAATATAAAAGTATGAGATTTTTTTCAGTTTTTAAATTTTGGCGCCATTTTTTAGCGATAGAAACATTTGTAAACAAAAGTTAATTCTCGGTTTTAAAAATTTTGCAAAAATAAAGTGTACATTTTTAATATATTATTCTTGGAAAATTAACAAATTTTATGTTAAATTGATCTGATTTTCACAAGTTTTGCTTATTTATAGCGTGAACTTTTGAATAAAACTTCTTCTTAATCACAGATTTGAACTTTTTGACCTGTTGACAGGTTCCTGATTAGAGATAAAAGTTTATGGCGTTTATAAGTGACAAAATTGTACAAATTTTTCAGGCAAGGGAAGAAATTCTGACATTTTAATTTGCACATAGAAATTACCATACAAAAAACTTTAAATACACAAAAAGAATTAATTATTTTAAAAATGTGAAGGCCAAACAATTTTTATTATACTTGTCAATTTTTGATAGGCAATATAATTATCAATTCGTAACTAAAAAATCTAAACGCAATACATCATTGATGATTTTTAAAATATTTTTTGAAATTTTATGACTGTTTATGATAAAAAAATGAAAACATCTTTTTTAAATTTCATTAGTAATCAAAAAAAAATAATGTCCTTAATTTTTATTATTTATTCAAGCAATTAAAATCTTATAAAATTAAATAATATCTGAGTTCTATTGCATTTTTCATTTTACTCTTCGGGGCAGATTTTCGGATATAGAAGCCAAATTTTAAAAAAATAGATGATTTATATTTCCTAATGAATTCTGCGTTTAACTAATAAAATTATAGACTGCAAAAAATTAAAATTTATTAAAATTTCATGGATTTATTGTTGTAGGGGGTAACAGAGGTAAAAGATAATATTATTACCGTGATTTTTAGAAAATAATAATTTCAGAAATAATTTCATTCATTTGCAAAAAAGTACTGAAAGTTTGATTTAAAACCGACCATCATTTGATTTTTGCGACAATTTCCAAATTAATGTTTCTCACCGAAAAAAAGGGTTATGTCATCATTACGTTTTCTATTGTAAACAGTCGTAACTCTTTAGTTACCAGCTAACTCAAACCAAAATAACATTTTCTGACAAAATTTCCAACATTTTAGAAAGGATTAAAAAATTTTTAAAAATAATTCAAAATTAATTTAATCTTTCCTCTTAATAATAATATAAACATTTTGATGGAAAAAGTACGTTTTTATTAAGTTTGCGGCCTTTTTTATTCATACAATGCTGCTTTTTAGTGATTTAATGGAGGTACCTATACTAGAATCAGATAAATCTATGGTTATTTTTGCTGCTATGAAATCTACGTAATAAACTCACACAGAACTTTCAATTATTGCTCTGATGTTCCCTCGGGAATGCCCCATGCCTTGAACATCTATTGGAACTTAAGCTCATCCCAGACATCAAGTGAAACATATACATAGGATAAAGATACTGGGAAAGTGGACTAGTCTCTGCACCGCTCCAGTAAGTACCGGTATTCTTCTGCTATTCTCTAGCTTTACAAGAACCAAGTTAGATTGAAAATGGTGTACTCCTGCAATATATATGCTGGAAAAAAAACTCTCCGCATTTTTGTAGGTAACGAATTATCTTCCACCCTACAGCCCCTTTTTCACGGATGATATGTCGCAAGTATCTAGCTGTCCTATCGCTATTTCCATGGAAAGTGTTCAGTTGAGGTACACTCATTAGTTCCACTAGTCTTGAAACCGTCAAGCAACCGCCATGCCACGCACATTGTAACAAACCACCCGCATTACATTCATATTTCATTGGTGATATGTAAATTCCACTCGAGCAGTTTCTTCCTATGAAAAACGGCTTTTTTGTGGAGCCGACTACCAACAGGACACTTCCTCGCTCGTTAAAATTTTGACCTATTAAATTGTTATCTTCCTTCCATATCCATATAATCTGTGGCTTTTAATCTGTAATCCTCTACGTCATGTGACATTCGGGTCTTGTACAGGATGAATATCATTGTAAAAAGTGCACCAAATCTTTATATCGATTCGTATCCATTCTTCTTTGAACATTGTAGACTTATGGCACAGAATCACAAACAAAAACAACTGCAGGAAATAACAGAAATCTCATCACTTGTTGGCTACCAATGGCACCAGCGCTTAAAATAGATAGAACATGAAACTCGATGAGAAAATAATGACAATAATCAAACCGATAACATCCCATACTGCTTATATAAAAGGCTAGGAAGGAAAACCTCATCAATAGTGGAAAGAACAATAACAGCTGCTGGACTTGAGAAACCTGTTTTTCTGAAAAGTTGTTTTAAGTGAAAGATTTTATAAATTTCAACCGAAAGTAGTGCTGGCGGCTCGATTAATGAGTATCAAATGTTTCTTTTTAGGGCAATGTTTTACTGATCCACATTTTTGGAATTAAAATTTGCTCACGTCTCACCAAATTTTGTGTGATTTTAAGTACTTTTCAAAATTAAAAATAAAGCAGAGAGCGTGCTAAGGATAGATAACAGCAGATACAAAGTTAGAAAATTATCATTGAAAACCCCTCAAATTTGCAGACCCTATTTACTATATACTTAATACGTGATATACTGCAAATATATCACCGCGATAAAATCGGTCAATAGTTATTTACATAAATTTATACTGGGACTCATGCATGCAATTACAAGTAATTTATGATAATATTTTGAAATTTCGAGATTTTGCACTGTTTTTGGCATATTAATTTTTTTAAACTGTTTCTAAATCTTTG
Organism: Ascarosepion bandense; assembly: GCA_037127315.1. Lineage (NCBI taxonomy): Eukaryota > Metazoa > Mollusca > Cephalopoda > Sepiida > Sepiidae > Ascarosepion > Ascarosepion bandense. Next base: position 1,628,903 of record JBBBDQ010002149.1, read on the forward strand.
TCTTTAGCAATTCCGCCTCATCTACTACTCACTTCCGCCAGATCTACGAGGCGTAGGGAAAAAGCTAATATTACGATTGCCATTAGTATATAGGCAGAGACGTTTACCTGCTACGACTACGATATTTTGAACTCTTTTCAGGACGAATTATTTCACTCAACGACCGACCGATGAGAACTCCACGTTGTGTTTCCATTCTTGTTCGTGTTGGTATTCGTCAAAAACAGGCAAAGGCACGTCACAAACTCACAAGGAAATATTGAGAAATGAGAACTCCTATTCACTTTTCAATATATCTAGGTTTTCAATTCAGGACTTTTCAAATATAAATTTGCTTTGTGTGGCAAGATAGGTGACAAATAAAACAACTTCTGCCACGGTATACTAATAGATCATCTTTTCCCTTCGACCCACCCTTCTATCAATTCTATACCCATCCGCACACCCCGACACTCTAGCAACAATTAGAATTAGTGGTATCGGGACTGGGATACGCGTTGTGGTGCAGTGGATATCGGCCCAGAACAAGAAATCGGAGAGCCGAGTTTGAATTCCAGTTGAATTCATTGCATTCACTTACGTACAAATATTCTTGGGAAAGGTATTAATCTGTCTCTTCCCTCCAATTATGGGTTAAATAACAGAACAGATTGGGTTCTATAGGCTTTTCTGGCAATGACAACCTACTGCGGGATAATCTTCTGCCAATCACTCATGTCTCTTTTGAGACATGATCGCCCAACCGTGTATCACTTATGGCACTTAACTGACTGACTGGTATCAAAATTAACCAAAGAACAGTTGCCCTGAGTGGACGATCCAGAACTCCTCTCTGTTCAACTGTAAACATTGATATAGACTGGTAGCTAAAAATCATCAATATCCGGCTGTTGTCTGTTGACCTCAGTCTTTTCATTTCTTTATTCTTTGCAACTTCTGTTCCTCACACAATTATCGCTGGTCATAAAACACGAAGGACTTGACAATGGTATACAATCTCACATATTCCTTTACTATGTGAGTGTTCCAATCATTGAAGTACGAGCAGTTAAACAAAGCCAGGCATCTACGCTAAGTGAAAAAGGTTGCAAAATATACAGAAGGATAATTAGGTTTTAAGTACAGTGCTTGTATATGTGTTTGTACGTTTGTGTGTATTAAACAAATAAGTAATACCTCATCTCAGCTTAACATGTCATTTTCATGATCAAAGTCTCACCCTTGCTTATACTAAGGTAATATATATATATTCTGAAACACGGGTAAACAAAACGTGTATCATGTATAATATTCTCGCAAAAGACTTAAAATTCTCAATATCAATACAGAAACATACATTAAGCTGATCATTTATGTCTTTTCGTACATGATGTTAAAATGAAGAGACAAAAAAGGATTTAAAAATGAAAAACGAATATCATCAGAAATTTACATGATCTTGATAATGGCCAGAATTATAGTCAAAAGCTATAGATCTTAAATGTTTATCTTGTTGGTTATCATCTATTTGACTGCTTTAGCAATATGAAAAGTCAGAGCTCCGAGTTAATTCACTTACGCACAAGTAATTATCGAAAAGATCTTGATCTATCTCGTCTTTCTATAGCTCTAGGTTGAATAGCAGGATAGATTGGGTTTTATAGCCTTGGTTGGCAACAGGTCTACACCAGAAAGAAATGGCAATCTACTGAGGGAAAAGCTTCTGGGGAAAAAATATGCTGATTCATCATCTTCTTTTATGTCCCGTACGATCACCTATATTAAACAACGTAAATCCTGGCCAGTGCTAGATGAGTTACAGAATGGGAATACCAGGTGTTTTAGCCGTGGGTGTACAGCTGGTGCAATAGATAATAGTTCGGATTTGCTAACCGGAAAGCCGTGTTTCAATTCAAGCAGTGTTCGTTATATTCACCTTAGGTGCAAATACCCTTGGGATAGGCATGAATCCACCCCACTCTTTCCAGTTATATACACTTGGGCGATCATGTCTCTTTTGATGTATGACTGACTGAGCATAAGGTTTTCCTGCAGTAGGTTGCTATTTCTTTCTGCGGTTTCCAACCAAGCCTATAGAACCTAATCAGCCTTGGTATTCAGCCCACAGCTGGAGGGGGAAGTGACGGATTAATACCTTTCCCAAAAGAATTTGCGCATAAGTGAAAGCAATGAATTCAACTGGGTTAATTAGTAAACCATTATTATCCCCGAATATATTCTTACAATCAAAAAATACTTCATGACTTAAAGCAATATGCTAATGGTTGGTAAACCGTTAAAAATGAACTAATCATTCAAAGAAATACTGAACAATATGGTGATCTATTAAAGGTTACATAAAAATTAAAGGAAACAATTATGCCTCTAGCAGAACACAGTATCAAGCATGATGACAACGTCACCAGCAAGTTAGTACTCTGGCAACCGAGCGAGAAATAATCAAGAAGAGGAAGAAAACTCATAATCAAGGACTCACTGATAAAGTACACAGATATGAAGTTTTTTTCTTAGCTATATTCCTCAAACAAGCCACAGATTCTAATGTAGAAACCGTGATACACACAAATCACTGTAAAGATAATGCTGTATGTTTAGAAGTGCTGGAAAGGTGTGATCTGAGTCAGTTACAAGACAACAATAAAACGAGTTCAGAACACATTGAACAGAATTATTTTACAGAAAACAAGAACAGTATACAAGAAGCCAAGGAAATAATCAAGAATCATATAAGTCAAATACAAAATATTGCAATGAAGGAACGAGAACAGCTCCTAAAATTACAACCAACAAAGCATAACCTCGAAACTATTAAGCTCTACAATGCAGCACTCAAATTAATTTTAGATGAAGAAGCCACTCATATAAATCTCAATGAAGCAATATATGCATCAGCAATAGCAGCAACAAAAAAGTGAACATCAAATTAAATACAAGGTAGTCTCGCAGACATGAAGATCCACCTTGGAAAATAAAAATAAAAATAAAAAAAGAAATCGAACATCTTAGAAGTGAACTATCAGTACTCGATGAACTAACAAGAGGAATAAATGTAAGAACTAGAAAAGTCAGAAGAGTCGAAAGAAAATACAACATTAGAAATGAAAATGAAGTCCTATCAACTAAGGAAAAAATAAATCAAACATTACAACTGAAGGCTCAAAGAATAAAACGCTATGAGAAAAGATCAATATTCTACAGACAAAACAAGATTTTTCAAACCGATGCAAAGAAATTTTACAGGGAAATAGGTAAAAAAAAATTGAAGTGACAGACTTCCCCCAACAAGTGGATGAAGTTATATAGTTCTGGGAAAAAAATGGGCTTGCCCTAAAAAACATAACAAAGAAGTAGATTGGATTGCACAAGAGATAAAACGAATAAAAAATAAAACAGAACAGACATGGGCTGGAATCACAGAAGAGGATGTTAAATATGCACTGAAAAAGCACACAAGTGGAAATTTCCAGGTAGAGATAAAATTCCTAACTTTTCGCTATATTATTTAAATACAGCACATAAAAAAACTAGCCAAAGAACTTCAAGAAATGGTTAACGATCCCACTAAAATTCCTGCATGGATGACCAAAGGAATTACATTTTTCTACCCAAGAACAGTGACACAAACAACCAGAAAAACTACAGACCAATTACATGCCATCCGACAACATACAAACTATTAACATCTATTTTAATAAAACAGACATATTTCTTCTTGGAAATAAATGACATATTACCGTTTAAACAAAAAGGGTGCAAACGTGGCTGTTACAGATGTTATTACCAATTGCTTATGAACAGAATGATCCTGGAAAATGGCTACAATGCAAAGAAAAATGTTAGAATTGTCTGGATAAATTATCGTCAGGCATTCGATAGTGTACCACATTACTGGGTCTTAAAGATCTTAAATATATACAAGATATCACCCGTCATCATCGATTTCATCAAACAATGCATGTCGATATGGAAAACAACCATTTACATCAATCATATAAATGGAACCTATAGGTCTGGTGAAATAAACATCAAAACCGGTATATTTCAAGGTGACTCTGTCTCCCTTACTATTCTGCATATTATTAATAGCACTAACAAGACAAAATATGGTTATAAAATAGCCTAAAAGAAAATAAGCCATCTATTTTACATGGATGACTTAAAGTTGTAACCTTAGAATGATAACGAGCTAGAAGGTCTTCTGCAAACTGCAAAGTGCTTCAGCAAAGAGATTGGAATGAAACTCAATTTGAATAAATGTGCTAAAGCTACAGTTTTCCGTGGATCGCTACAACAAATATCCTCAATCAGATTAGAGCCTGCTGTAACAATAAAAGAATTTGAACCAGAAGAAGCTTATAAATACCTCGGTGTAAATGAGAGTGAAGAAATTCACCATAAAAAATGAAAGGAATAGTGCGTAAAGAGTGCTATAGAAGGCTACGACTGATATTAAAAACTGGAGTGAATTCTCAGAACAGAATTATGGCCATTAATAGCCTTGCAATCACAGTTGTCCAATATAGTTTCAACATCTTAAACTGGACTCTAAACGACATTAGGCGAATGGATTCTAAAACAAGGAAGCTTCTTTCTAAGCATAAGATGCATCATGCAAAGGCTGATGTAGACTGTCTATACATACCCCGTAAAGAAGGTGGAAGAGGTCTTATTTAGATAGAATTGTCATACAAAAGAGCAACTATTGGCTTACTAACATACATAGAAACAAAAAAGAACTGGATGATACAATTAGTCAAGCAACATGAAAACAGAAAGAAAAAATATTCAATCATAAAACAAGGCAGTAAATACAAACGAGATTTACATTTATTAAATTCTGTAGAAAAGCAAAACAGAAGCCAAGAACCAACTATTGCGGCAAAAATATGAAAATGAAAGCCAAAGGTAAAGCTCTTGAACAGATCCAAAATGCAGGTTCTGTGATGAACACCAACAAACAATAGACCATCTAATCTCAGGATGTTCTGTACTTGCCCCAAATGAATATAAAAATCGTCACGATAGAGTGGGGCAATATTTACATCGGACAATGTGCAAACACTATGGAAAATATGTAAACAGAAACTGGTATGAATATCACCCAGCACCAGTTACAGAAATAGATGTCACCATTCTATGGGATTACACCATCTACATACACAGAAAAAACTGAAGCAAATAGGCCGGACATTTTTGTTAAAAAGCAGAAAGAAAAAACTTGCCTATTAATTGATATGGCTTGTCCAGCGGATTGGAACATAGCCAACAAGGAATTCGAAAAACTGTCAAAATATAAAGACCTGGAAAATGAAATAGAAAAAATGTGGAAATTGAAAACTAGAATCGTGCCAGCGATAGTAGGTGCACTTGGAATGATAAAAAATGGAACAAAACAACACATTGAAAAAATCCCTGAAAACCCCAGTTTAAGAGATATACAAAAAATTGTCTTGTTAAGTACAGCCCACACACTATGGAGAACTTTGTCTATGTAACGCTAGGGATGATAGGAGAGATAGAAAAAACATGAAATGGAGCCATAACGACACACCACGACCTGCCTTAGGTCTTCCCGCAGACTTGGTAGGTAGTGCAATCATAGCAAAAATCAAAATATGATGAAAAATGACGATATAATAATAATAATAATAATAATAATAATAATAATAATAATAATAATAAATATATTTTCTCTTATTCAATGTAATGTTTATAAGTCTTGGTGATGAATCAGCATTATGCTAAAATTGTGGAACTTTGTGACGCCTACCGACCAAATATAATTTGAGTAAATCTAATATAACCAACTGTGGGGAGAAACAGATTTTAAAGTTAGGCAGAAAAAGCACATCAAAATGGCGCCAGAATATGTACAAAAAGTTAACTTCATTAAACGTTTGTTTTATTTTGTATTAAAGATCAAACAACGGGGAAGATACAGTTTTAGCAGAAGTGTATCGTTGTTATTTAGTGTTTAAAGTCTAATAAATAACACATAATTTTAAAGGAAATAGATAAGTCTAAGAAGTTATTTAAGAGCAAACCCCAATAAAAATACAATTTTAAATTAAATGTATAAATGTCAGGAATTTTTTAACCACTTACAGGCACCAGGTTCTTTTATTGACTGCTGCCTTGATATCTATGGAAAGGACATTAAAATAATCCAGAACCCATAATGGTAGCAAACCGCATGCATATGGATAAAAAAATGAATATACAAAAGCAGAAATGAATGTAAGACAAGATCATGCCTTCGTACAGGGAAACTGAATTAGAAATACTACCAGAATTCATTATTGCCGATCATAATATGAACAACGAAAGATATGCATATAACACAGAGTTGATAGCATGCGCAGAAAGGAAACTACAAGAACTTTTACAGCAGCTAGTGAAGGAAAGAGAAAAGAAAAGAATAAGCATCGGATGCAAGAAGAGCGAATGCATGGTTGTTTACCAAAAGCAAGTGTCCAACATGAAAACTAGAAATTGCTGAAATCAAACAAGTACAACAATTTAAGCATGCGGGAATTTTTTTTTAATCATTTCACCCCAAGCAAGGAATTCCACTGCCACTATTGCGCATGGGGCTACATAGGCGAAGGTAGAGAGGAGGAGTGGTTAGATGTAGGAAATGTCAGAAGGAAGGTGATAGACGGGTAAGGATACCGAAGATGAGGGTTGGGCAGATGGGAAGAGTGTTTGAAAGAATGGGAGCGAGTTAGTGTGTTAGGAGGTGTCTATTGACCTTACATTTAAACTCCTGGATATTGTAGCCGTCGGGGAAGCAATCATGTGGAAGGGAATTCCACAGTCGAGAAGTGCGAGAAAAGAAACTATTGGAGTAGAAGTTGCGGTTGCATTTTATCGGTTTCGCTGTAAAAGGGTGGGACCTAGTTGCTAATCTAGTTTCTCGTGCAAATTCGTATCTAGGGGGCAGCAGTGATCTAAATTCATCGGAGCAGAAGCCGTGAAAGTATTTATAGAAGAGTCACAGGGAAGCCACGTCGCGCCGGTGAGAGAGAGATTGAAGGCGGTCTGCCAAGTCGGTATCGATCACATTACAGACCCTCCGCTGTACCTTGTCTAGAAGTCCGAGGAGAATAGCAGAGGCACCCGACCAGATATGGCAGCAGTATTCAATGCATGGGCGGATGGTAGATTTATATATGTGCAGGATAGATTCAGCCGGAAAAAAACTTCCGGGCCCTGCACAAAGAACCGATTTTCATAGCAGCGGATTTAGCAATGGATTTGATATAGTCATTCCATTTGAGGTCCGCTGTAAGTGTGAGACCAAGGAGGCGTAGTGTTTTACTCTCTGGGAGGCAAGCCTGGTCCATAAAAGCGACATTGATTTTCGAAGGTGTATTGGTATAGCGAATGATGCCTTTCAAAAGATAAGCGACGTATTAAAAAACAGGAAAATATTGTTAGAAAGAATAGAAAGAATACTGAACTATTACGTAGTATTAGTTCTACTATATGGCAGTGAATGATTGACAATCTCCTCACTGATAAATAAGGAATATGAACCAACAGAAATGTAGTTTTGCGGAAAGATACTGAAAATATCATGGGCCGAACATGTTAGCAACAACGAATTTTTAAAGAAACTAGGTGGGAAAAAATGGAAGAGACAGATGTAACGTCTATGGCCCGTAATGAAGAAACAGGGCTTGGAAAATTTCATACAGACATGAAAGATTAAAAGAAAAGACAGAGGAAAACATCTCCTTAAATTTTCGTTTTAGGTGCTGACAGCTTTTCCCCCTTCAAATTTATCCAAAATAGCATTATTTCTGTGCAAATGTATATGCTGAGCTGAACTCAAATCAACAATTAGTTATTGAAGAAACTTACCTTTTTTGCTTTGAAAGTCCATAAAAAGACGTACTATATCTCGCACTTTTTCTCTCCCATAACTCTCACGAAGTCATGTAATTAACTGCAGAATGACGTTCTACGTAGGCAGCAATTTTGGTCGAAATTTGTCCTTTACTGAAACTTCCGGCGAGGTACTTCCTGTTTTGAGAGTAATAAGCGTAGAAATACAATAGCGCATTACTTTAATTCCCGGAAGTACATCACCGGAAGTATCAGTAAATGAAGAAAAATCGGCAAAAAATCTGCCAAAATTCGATCACATGCGCAGTCCGTCATTCTGCAGTTAATTACGACTTCGTGAGAGTTACGGGAGAGAAAAAGTGCAAGATATAGTTTGTTTTTTATGGCCATTTAGATAAAAAAAAGATAAATTTCTTCAATAACTAACACTTGATTTGAGTTCAGCATATACATTTGCACAGAGATAATGCTATTTTGGATAAATTTGAAGGGGAAAAGCGACAGGATTTAAAACGAAAATTTACCAACATTTCATAACCTACTTAGTGAGATTGAATAAACGGATGGCAGAACAAGGTTTAGAAGTAATAACAAAGAGACAAAATTTATTGAGAGCTACAAAGGACAGCAAATTGTGGAGAGCAATGATCGTCTGGGTCCTGAAGGAATAGGGTACCTAGAAGAATAGAAGTCGTATTGTTGGAAAGAGTACGTAGATGTAGATACATTTCACATCCCAGCAAGAACAGCTCTACTAATAAAACTCGATTGGGTTTGAAATAGAAATAATATATTCATTTTTCTTTTAGGTCAAGTCTAGAAGGTTTCGGCACAATCTTTTGTACATATCTATCACATAATTTACATAATTAAAGTGTACCTACATACATTACAAAATGAAAGCTTACATACTTGTTTTTATCATTTCATCCCAAGCAAGGCAGAACTGCCACTGGTGTACAGGGGGTTACATAGGAGCTAAGTGATAAGAAAGAGGAACAAGTTACAGAGGAGTCTGAGAATGAGTAAGAAAAGTATTAGAATACAGGTGTGAAGAGGGCTGCATGAGAATAGAGTAGAAAATAAGAACATCATACAAGCGTTGTCAAGGAAAGGATGTGAGTCAAGAAGATAAGGGATGGCAATTGCCTTTGCATATAAATTCTTGGAGATTATAGCTGTCAGGGAAGCAAGTATACGGAAGGGAATTCCACAGACGGGAATTGCGAGAAAAGAAGCGGTTAGAGTAGAAGTTGCGGTGACACTTGACAGTTTTCACTGTAAAAGTCGTTAGTGTAGTAGCTCGAGTAAATTCATGCAGTCGGGATATCAGGGAGCTAAGTTCATCAGAGCAGAAACCGTGAAAGTATTTGTAGAAGAGACGAGGGAAGCCATATTTATAAATACTTTATATAATTGAAGGTTACGTACTTATTTATACACACATTACATAATGAAAGCTTACCTACTAATTTATACACACATTACATAATGAAAGCTTACCTACTTATTTATACACACATTACATAATGAAAGCTTACCTACTAATTTATACACACATTACATAATGAAAGCTTACCTACTAATTTATACACAAATTACATAATTAAAGCTTACCAATTTATACACACATTACATAATCAAAGCTTACCTGCTAATTTATACACACATTATATAATGAAAGCTTACCGACTTATTTATACACACATTACATAATGAAAGCTTTCCTACTAATTTATACACACATTATATAATGAAAGCTTACCTAATTGTTTATACATTACTCTTTTCTTTCAGACCGAGTCGAGAACGTTTCCGCTCAACCTTGATAGACATGCTACTAATGACTTGTCTATCACATACCTGGCATAATGAATGCTTACCTATTTTTTATACATGTATTACATAATGATAGACGCAGTTGGAATTAAAACGTGAATGACGTGTTTTTCAAAGTTTTCTGAAATTGAAAATGTAACGTTTTTTACCTATATGAAATTTTATTTTCAATACCGTAATCATGAATATTTCTTCGTATTATTATTTTTTTAATTTATTTGTTTCTCCTTTAAATGATCCTGATTCATTAACCAACTAGTTTTTTTTTTGTTATTCATATATCTTTTAGTTATGTTTCAAAATAATTGCTTTTTAAACTCCGATATTTTTTCTTAGAAAAAATAACCAATACGACAGGAAAAAAACAAAACGATACAATTTCTACAACATTCTTTATTAGAAAGATTTTTTAAATTGTTGATAACGCTATTTTCAACGAGTTAAATGGATAAATAAAACTGAATGTACAGACGGGCAAACAAATGATTGAATAACTGAATACAGTTTATATATATATATATATATATATATATATATATATATATATATATATATAGTTTATCGAGCCATTGCAAATTTACGAACTGCGTTTGTTATTTTTGGTAACTATTGCCGTTGACTGAAGATGGTTCATGTGAGCCGAAACCTTAGAACCAAATTAATAAAAAATTATCCAAACGTTGGAGAATTTTTGTCTTTATTTTCAACTGAAATTAAAGCCAAAATACGACGTTTAGAACGGCTCCTGATTCAACATAATAGACATTCATTGTCTCTTATATTTAACAGTATATGTTTAGAAAATATATATATATATATTAGAAAAGGAAATAGGGTTGTTCCAACGAGAGAACTTGATATAGAATAAAAAGTGTGAGAAGCCGTGAACGTTTGATTTAAAGTGTATATTTATTGTAGTTTAAAGATATACGTATTATATTTTAAGTCTCCATGGTATTTGTGACGCTACACAAATAAATAAACACTTTAAACTAAATGTTCACGACTTCCCAAACTTTTTTATTCCATATATATATATATATATAGCCTTTGAAATATCACTCGCCCGATTGACTCAGTCGATTAAAAAATAAATTGGGCGATTAAAGTTTATTGCTTTACTCAACTGCGCTCGATTAAATTTCTCGCAATGAAACGTGTCCCTTCTAATATAGAAAAAGTAATTCTGATTCCTTTTACAACCCAAAAGTATGCCATTGAAGATCCGCAAGTTACTTAGAATGACCTTCAATAACATTATTGAAAATGTCTTTGCGCCTAAATTTAAAAACGCTCACAGATCTTTAGAAACTCTTTGGAAAAATATTACCTTTGACTCAGCATCTATATTTCCTCCCCGTTTACGAAAAGTGAAAACAGACATTTGAAAGAAAGAAAAAACTACGCATATTTCTTTCAACCACGCACCGAAAAACAAATTATACAAGTAAGTATTTTTTTTTATATATAAAATCGTTGAGAATATCAGATTTGTTATTTTTTGTCATCTATGAGATGGAGGTTGTAGTCAAAAAGTAAAAAAGAAACTACGAATTTAGGTACCTCCCACTAAATTTCTCAAAACAAAAACAACATATCATCATGTTAAAAGGGGTCAAACGTAATAAAAACAAAGTTTTATCATGCTTATACTATTATTAAGAGGAAAGATCAAATTGTGTTATTATTATTTTTTAAATCATTTAAATACTTTCTCATACGTTCGAAATTTTAATTAAAATTACAATTTTGTTTTCCGTCAGCGATTCACGCTATGTTTACGTACGGCAACTATTAAGAAAATGGAGTTGGTTGAGTAAAAGATTTTGGGGCAAGTAAATTTTCCCTCGCTCTCGACCACCGGTCGAGTGTTCTTTTCTTTTTAAATCTCAAAGGCTATATATATATATATATATATATATATATATATATATATATATATTGTCATCCGCAGACAGCTCCGTTTCACCGCACCACAGCTCACCAGCACGGCCAGACTCCGACCGCTCTCCAACCCAGGATTGAAACCCGACCAAATTGGCGTCAGTCGGCGATTCTACCTCTGGGCTATGGGCGTTCGGTGGAAGAAGGCAGACATTTTAGCGCATATATTATCATTATACGCGCCCAATAGCTAGAGTACTCTAATTCATTTTACTGAATGAGCGACGCGTACACGCCAGAGTAGCTACTGTTTTTCAAAGTCCACCATTCTTCCAGAGTGGTCAATCAGGGTATGAGAGCATAAATATTGTCATCTGCAGACTGCTCCGTTTCACCGCACCACAGCTCACCAGCACGGCCAGACTCCGACCGCTCCCCAACCCCGGATTGAAACCCGACCGAATTGGCGTCAGTCGGCGATTCTACCTCTATTGTGTATTTGGGCAATAATGTCTCTTTTATAAGGTTTCATTAAAAATGACATGATATTATCACAAAGATTTTATATAATTTTTATCTAATAAAGAATATAAAAACTTCGTGATAATACCTTGTCTGACATTTTTAATGAAGCCTGGACATATATATGATGTAATGCAAATAAATAAGTTATTTGTTCATTATAAATAGCAGCAGTATTTTTAAAAATATACTTCGATAAACAGTATCACCGCTTTCCTTAAATTAATGAATAAAGTAAATGCTTAATTTTTACAAATTTTTTAACTTAATCTTAATATATTAAAAAAAGCTAAAATATTATCATTATTATGATTATTAGATTTCACAACAATGATAAACTTTATCAAACGAATGTTAGCTTTTATCTTTTTCGTTAATTCTTTTTTGACAATTACTTTCGTTTCAAGGACTAGTGATGATATCTACAACACTTTTCCTATTTTTTTACCAGCGTCTTTCTCTTTGAATTTAAAACGCGTCTATTATTATTATTATTATTATTATTATTATTATTATTATTTTCTTTGGGTAGAGGGGGATCTGGGTAGAGGTTTTACCTTTCAGGTTCGGCAAGGTGCATCCTACGTGGTTGAGTAGACGGCATAACTCTAAATCTCTCACATGTTGTCTCTAAACGCCATGCCCCGGTAAACCCTTTTTAGCTAGTGGACTAAACCCTGTGAGTGGGTGGTGTGTTCACAAGTGTGTGCACCACTGCGCGTATGAATCTTATCAACGCAGGTTATTGGCCATAGCGGAAGGATTCCATGAAGAACTTCAAACGCAACGTGAAACCCAACCATTAAATTATGGCCCCTAATGACTTGTGGGTAACTCCGAGGGCAGAAAAGCTATGGAAGTAAATCCAGAAACTATATCCGGAGTGGAGCCGCTAGCGTGGTTGGATGTCACAATGACATTTTTCCGGTAGCTTCTGTAGTCAAGCTGGTGCCAAATGTACTGTTTTGCTCTCATTTAGATCATATCAGTAAGACCGAAAGAGGAATTCTGACGTCTGAGCTGCCCTAAATCTCTATACATATTGCTCAGGGCTGCTAATGTCAGTGTTCTTGTTCATTAATGTGTGGGGTGGTCGCCATCCTCGAAAATAAAGCCATGTATTAAGAATATCTGAAAAAAATAGTATCACGTTACTTTAAATGTCTGCGTTACATGTAAATATTCAACCAAAATTCTCCTGGTCTAGAGAACATGCGACTTGATTCAGGAAACCCATAACGCAAGATTTTTGACTGCAAACGGAAAACCGAGAGAAGAATATAATAATAAAAATAATAATAATAATAATAATAATAATATCGATGGTTACGTGCATCTGGATTAAAGTCTGAAACTGAAGGATTTATACTTGCAGCACAAGACCAAAGTCTTTTCACGAGAAACTTTCAGGCAAATATTATGCATAATAATATGGATCCAAAATGCAGGTTTTGTGATAAACACCAAGAAACAATAGACCACCTAATCTCAGGCTGTTCTGTGCTTGCCCCAAACGAATATAAAAATCGCCACGATAGAGTTGGGCAATATTTACATTGGGCAATGTGCAAACATTATGGAAAAGCTGTAAACAAACACTGGTATGAACATCATCCAGCACCGGTTACAGAAATAGAAGATGTAACCATTCTATGGGATTACACCATCTACACAGACAGAAAAATTGAAGCAAACAGGCCAGACATTATTGTTAAAAACCAGAAGGAGAAAACTTGTCTATTAATTGATATGGCTTGTCCAGCGGATTGTAACATAGCAATCAAGGAATTTGAAAAACTGTCAAAATATAAAGACCTGGAAATTGAAATAGAAAAAATGTGGAAATTGAAAACAAGAGTTGTGCCAGTGATAGTAGGTGCACTTGGAATGATAAAAAATGGAACAAAACAACACATTGAAAGAATCCCTGGAAAACCCCAGCTTAAGAGATATACAAAAAATTGTATTATTAAGTACAGCCCACACACTAAGGAAAACGTTATCTATGTAATGCTGGGGATGATAGGGAGGATAGAAAAACATGAAATGGAGTCATAACAACACGCCACTACCTGCCTTAGGTCTCCCCGCAGACTTGGTTGGTAGTGAGACCAATGCAGAAATCGAAATATGATGAAAAATGACATAATAATAATAATAATAATTTTGGATCCAAAATGCAGGTTCTGTGATGAACACCAACAAACAATAGACCATCTAATCTCAGGATGTTCTGTACTTGCCCCAAATGAATATAAAAATCGTCACGATAGAGTGGGGCAATATTTACTCTGGACAATGTGCAAACATTATGGAAAATCTGTAAATAAACACTGTTATGAACATCACCCAGCACCGGTTACAGAAATAGAAGCTGTCACCATACTATAGCATGACACCATCTACATACACAGAAAATTGAAACAAATAGGCCGGACATTATTGTTAAAAACAGAAAGAAAAAACTTGCCTATTAATTAATATGGCATGTCCAGCGGATGTCCAGCAACCAAGGAATTCGAAAAACTGGCAAAATATAAAGACTTGGAAAATGAAAGAGAAAAAATGTAGAAATTGAAAACACCAATCATGCGAGCGATATTAGGTGCACTTGGAATAATAAAAAAGGAACAAAACAACACATTGAAAAATACGTGAAAACCCCAGCTTAAGAGATATACAAAAAATTGTTTTGTTAAGTACAGTCCACACACTAAGGAGAATTTGTCTATGTAACGCTAGGGATGATAGGGGAGATAGAAAAAACATGAAATAGAGCCATAACGACACACCACGACCTGCCTTAGGTCTTCCCGCAGACTTGGTTTGGTAGTGCAATCATAGCAGAAATCGAAATATGATGAAAAATGACGACATAATAATAATAATAATAATAATAATAATAATAATAATAATATACTGAATATCAAACATAAAATCTATGGTTGTCTCTGTGGTGCAACACAGCTTTAACATCCTTAACTGGACCATAGCTGATGCAAAGCAAATGGTCGTCAGAACGAGAAACCTTCTCACATGTTTCATCCTAAGGATGATTTTGATCGTCATTATGTGTCGAGTTTCGAAGCAACCAAAGGATTAGTTCAACTAGAACTGCCTTACAAAATCACAACAATCGGTTGTTACAGATTCATGGAAACTACAGAAGACTCTATAATTATCTTCGTCAAATAACATGAAAGAAATAAACTTTATTCAGGAATAAAAAAAGCCAACAAATTTAAAAGGGAATTTCAAGTGGGTGAAGAAGTGCAAATAAACCATATACACTTATTGAAGTAGAAAGAAACTAAAAAACAAAGAAAGTAAATGAAATGTACCAAATGTAGAAACGATACCAAAATAAACTTCTTCACGGTGAAAACTTTGCCCGTACCAAACGAGGTGATGTAGACAAACACTATACCCATCAGTGGTTATGTAGTGCAGAGTTAAAAACTGAAACCAAAGGTTTTATTCTTGCTGCACATAAATAATGCTTGCTAACTAGAAGTTGACATGGCAGTTTCCGGTAGACTTTAAAGTATATTTGAAGCTCTCTAAAAAATAAATTATTGAAATACAATGATTTTGAAGTGGAAATCTAAAATATATGACACATGAAGACATTAATAATGTGAGACATGAAGACGTCAATAATATATATATTGAATCTTGAAGCAAAAACGGATTAATCTAAGTGCGCTGAAGAGCTGTGATACAACGAAACAGCCTTTTCTACAGACGATAATATATATATATATTTATAATTATATATAATTATACATATATATTAATGCAGGTTTCATTGAATAATATAGACAAGTTTTGTCTATTAATTTTGTGTAGGATCCGTTCATACCGTCTGATATACTTGATGGTGATGTCGTTGAAAGACAACAAAAAATCAGTATTTGTTGAATTTTTTATCGGGTCTAATTCAACAAATACTGTGATTTTTTGTTGTCTTTCAACGACATCAACATCAAGTATATCAGACGGTATGAACGGATCCTACACAAAATTAATAGACAAAACTTGTCTATATTATTCAATGAAACCTGCATTAATGAAAAAATGCTGCCAATATACACACACACAATATATATATATATATATATATATATATATATATATATATATATATATATATATATTAAACAATTATTGGTCAGACTCAAATTAGACCAATAAAAAGTTGTATTAAAAGTGTTCAATACACATTTAAAGAAAAACAATGTAAGATAAACATTCAATATGCAGAACTTTTAAATATCAAAATTAATAATATCAAACGATTACGCTACTGTGGTTTAAATCTTTCGGTGTCGTTAAGCGTTACAGACTGATTACCGAACACTACATATTTTTGAATGCACAACAGAAAGTTTAATATATATGGAGTAATGAAAATACAAATAAGAAATTGCAGTCATCGAGAAAGGTTGAAGAATTTATTGGTCGAATCAATAAAGATGATGAGAATAGTCAACAACACTACTGAGCCACTTGGTGAAAATGCACAACTTGTTTGACAGGCAAGCTAAGAATGCGGCGGTAACGAGTTGCAAAGGTAATTACTTTTCTTCGATCGGCAAATCTCAAATTATTCCATACATTTATAGCCCAGGGCAGATAGACATCGACATTTTATGTCACTTGCGAACAGTGAGAGGTTGTTGAAAATGGACATCGCATTACCCGCTTTGCGAGTTGAATTTGACATTTTGTCTTTTGCTTGTCGTGATTTTCCATTTATTATGAATTAGCGAGATAGAAGCTTGCAGACAAAGTAACACATAATAGAAATATACGAAGCCAAAATACACCCATCATGTCTGATTCTGATAGTTGTATGTCAGGCAGGTGTATGACAACCAAATGTGTTCGATGTGGCGATAGGTTTTGATAAAACTAGTGCATAATATTAGAATTGGAACCCCGTTAGAAATACTTCCAGGTCGAGTGACACGGTTCGTCTAGAGCCACTCCAACTGAGTCACTTTGACTGACTAAACTTTAAAAAATAAAAGATAATACCGTCTTGGCAGCCAAGACATTTCCCTGACTAGTGACGTCATCATAATTGTATGAACCTGCGCAGTCCTATCAACTCTTTATGATTACCTCAATATCGAGCACTTTTATCAGTAAAACTACTAAAAAAGCAAACATCTTGGCTCTAGACATTATCATAACTCAACACTATATAAAGATATATATATATACATATATATATATATATATGTGTGTGTGTGTGTGTGTGTGTGTGTGTGTGTGAGAGAGAGAGAGAGAGAGAGAAAAGCTAAAAATGCAATGGGAGTCTTCAAGAATATTCATTTACAGTAACTTTGCGGGTTCACTGTTTGTGATTTTAAGAAAAATTGCATTGAGATAAAGAAACATGTGACTATGCGGATACATGTCTCGCAAATGTATGCAAAAAAAAGTGACACAAATTGTGATTTGCTTAACAGGAGATATGTTTGGTTGATTGCGATCACATGTTCATGGTAAGTTTTTAACAAAAAAATTGATAATCATATAGAGGTTTGTTGTCAAAAATTGTAAATCCCAGGTTCAGTAAGCGTGGCTAATGACAACAAAGCGTCAATCTCAAATTCAGCAACCCATATATATATTAGCACACACACACACACACACACACACACACACACACACACACATATATATATATATATATATATATATATACGGGGTGGACAAATTAATGAAAAAGCTTTGCAATTTTAAGCAAATATGGAGTGATCTTTGGCAGTAATTAAAACTTGAATTACAGCCAGTGGGATCGACCACTTCATACAAAGTGGGAATCGTTTCCAGAGGAATTTTTATCTATTCTTCAGCTAAAAGAGTTACTAATTCTTTAATTGTGATTATAGAGATATCCACTTCTTACTTATTTTTCTAAACGGAACCATAAATGTTGAATGATGTTGAGATCTGGGGACTGTGGTGGCCAGGTAAGATGTTCTGCTTTACTAGAATGTTCCTCGTACTATTCTGCTACAAATTTAGCAGTATGAATTGGTGCATTATCATTCTTAAAGATGGCATTTCCCTCCAGAAACAGTACCTGAACCATAGGATGAAGTTGATCATTTAAAATTCTTAAATTCTTCTGACTGTTGATTTTAATAAATTCATGTAAATAATATCTGTAAAAACACAACCATTTGGCCAAAAATAAAGTAGATATTAAAAATATTATGTCGATTTGCATTTTCTTGTTCATGTTTAATAATTTCAAAATTAAATGAATAACATTTATTCATCATTCAATAATTATGATTTAAACATCACTAAAATATAATTTCAAGATCACCTTGAAAAGTCCACAACATAAATGTGGACAGTTTAAAAATCTGTTGTGAACTGTTCTGATGATACACAAATTGTGTAATATATCAGATTTTATTATGCAAGTCAATGTTTTCACAATAAGATTGGTATTAATCAAGCAATATTGATAATATCTTTCAGATACAGGAGGGGGACAAAATAATAAGACCACCTTGAAATTTCAAGCAAATTTATTTCAATATGAGATAGGACAACTTTTGGCAGTAATGAATTCAGTTTGAATTCAGTGTGGGATTGACTTGGACAAAGATTTGAATTGTTTCCAGAGGAATTTCTATCCATTCTTCAGCTAAAACAGTCTCCAATTCCTTTAATGATGATGGTGAAGGATATCAAATCCTTACTTGTTTTTCTAAAATTAATCATAAATGTTCAACAATCTGGGAACTGTTGTGGCCACGTAAGATGTTCTACTAGAATGTTCCTCGTGCCATCCAGCTACAACTTTAGCAGTATGAATGGGTTTATTATATATATATATATATATATATATATATATATATATATATATATATATCGTCTTTAACGGTTTTGTTTTTAACTTAGCAATAGATTCCTCGTATTTATTTTGTAATTTATGTGCTGGGTCCCTTTCAGACGTGGCCCATCACGGATCTGAACATATCCTTTGTAACTATAAGCAAACTCTGTGTCTTTACAATCACTCATTGTTACTGCTCTGTTGTCCTATCTTTTGTGAATGTTAGATTTTCTATGCCCTTTATTCCGCATAATGTGTCACAGAATATTAGTCTCCTTCTGATTTGTTGTATAACCCTTCTAGTTCCAAATTTTCTGATGAATCTTGACGGGTTGGACATCGTTCGTACCGGTACAAGTACCATGAGAAGCTTCCAACACAACTTGCTTTTTTTCTGTGCTGACATAGGCCTCATTTTATTTGGACGCAGATTAAAGGACAAGTCTTTCTTATTTCAAATTTGTTGACCTCTTCTAAATATGCTAGCTACAGAACCCAACTCCATAAGAATGATTGCCCACGAAAAGCACGAAATAATTCCGTCAGGAATATTCATTAGTTAACATTGTGAGTGCTTTCCGTCTAATCAGTATCTTAACACCACGTTACGGAATGAAAATTTTACCCTTTCGCAGGTTCTATATATAATAGAGGATTAAAATATTATTTCCGTAATTATTCGTCAAACATCAAGGACTGTGAATGAGGAAGATATTTTCCGCGTGATAAAATTCAGTGATGTACCTCTGATTCAAAAGAGAAATTATGGGTTACTGGTGGAAGGTTGTGGCTCCCAAATGTTATAACCACAACATATGTCTCTGGGGTCAGAAGCCAAAACTTAAAAGCGAATGCATAAATTTCGGAACGATACTCAAACTAATCGGCTCATTCTGCTCCATGAATGTTTAATCAAAAGAAAAATTCGTATATTAAAGGTGCGAGAAATGAATGAATACAAATGCAGTTGAATGTTCTATTTAAATAATCTCGAATATTTTGCCTGGACATAAAATCGATATATGAACCATCAGTAGTTGAACAGAAGCGTGAATTGGCCTGAAAGCGTCCAGTGGAGATTGGCAGCTGGCCACAGTTGAAAAACAATTCGTCTTTTCTGCATTTACAAGCTATGGCTCGCCACCAACTAAAAACCCCGTGTTTTTTCTCATATGAACGTAATAAGGGAGATACATTTAATAGTCGCAATTTACTATCATTTAACCTTACCGCAGGAAACTATATTAATGGCAGAATATCATAAATATTTATTCTACGAAAAATAATTTTATTTCATTATATTGGACGTAATAATGTGATGAATGTATGATAATTCGTAATTTGCTGTCAGGAAGACGTATTTAATCTATCTCCATAATACTCGATATAATTTTACTTCTGCCTATTCTAGAGTTATTCTAACGTTATTAGCATTTGAATTACAGCTGGGTTCGTTACATTCACTGTACAATAGATTCCTGCTCAAACACTCTTGGAAAATATATAACTCCATTTCTTCCAGCTATGAGTAAATGGTACGAACAATATCTGAAAAAATTAGCATTATTCTAAAAACATGTGACAATCACCCGCAAGCCATAGAATTATAACTAAGATGAAAATGGTTGATAAGCCGTAAAAACAAACCACCCAACATAAGTTATGGCAATACATAATTCGATGCTCTTATCCCTTCCTCTATGGACGTAATTATATGTCTAATGAAATTTCATTACCTGCTGTGGGTATATACCGGTTGCACTGGTAACTTGGAAAATGTTATTAAGAGTCAAAATGTTAAACTCTTCGAGATGGAAAGAGGTATAAGGGAAGAAAATAAAGAATGTAACTGCAGAAATAAAAACAATTGTTTATTTATATGGAGAATGCTGTACATTAGGGATCATTTACGTTTCGGAGGTCAGTGATAATAATAGTTTTAAGAAAATATATATTGGATGGATTGAGAGCCCTTTCAAAAAGAGATTTTACAATCATGCTTAGTCTTTTAGGTTGAAGAACCATACAAGTGACACCAAGCTGACACTATTATGTCTGAAAATACAGAGAGAGGTATGACAGAAATCCTCGTGCAAAGTAAAACACCATAAGAAGATAAAATTGGAAGAGAAGTTGGCCATTGCTACATATAGGTGTCTTACTAAATGAGAGGACTGAAATTATGTCAGGGTGCAGATATTTAAGAAAATATTTTTAGGTTCCTATGAACCGAGATAAGTGAAATAAAATAATTTTCTCCTCTCTCATCCCAATATTTTAATTCGATTTTGAATTTTGTATTGAGCACTTTTTGTTGTCTATACCTTTTAGGCGCGGATGTTTTCAGTCTTCCGTTTACATTTCTATACGTATATATAGTCATCCACATACACCAAGGCATCAATGTGGCTAGATATCCGATTGATTCTAGCCAGGATCGAAACTCAACCTATTTGGCATCAATCAGCACACTGGGGACAACAGCAATAAATCGGTTGCTCTTCGCTGTCGACTACAGCCACTTCCCCATCGTCGAAATGTGGCCTTCCTTTGTCTGTTCTATAAATACTTTCATAGCTTCTGCTCGAACGAACTTAAGTCACTGGTGCCTCCTCAACAGGTGTTTACTCGTGCAACCAGACTGGTAACTGGGTCTCACTCATCCACAGTTAGGTTAGCCAAATGCAGACGACAATTCTACTCCTGCAGCTTCTTCTCTCGCACTTCCCGCTTGTGGAACTCACTCCCATATTCTTGCTTTCCTGACGGCTACAACCTCCAAGAATTTAAATGCAATGTCAATACTCATCTATTAACCACTTGACTCTAGTTCTTTCCCCACCCCGTATATCCTTTCCTTTCTCTCCACCTTTGAAACTGTCATCACACCTGCATTCTCATCCTTCTATTGCTCCTTTCTAACTGGCTCGTCTACCTCTTCACTCTCTTCTAACTAATCTTTTTACACTTATGTAGCCCCCTGCACATCAGTGGCATTACCGTATTGCTTGGGGTGATACGATTAAAAAAAAAACTCCAATCTTCTGACCAGAGGCTTTGCTGCTGGATGTAGTTTATCGTCATACCTAGGATGTTTCTGCAAAACACTAGCCTCAAGCTTCTTCATCTGTGATGACAAAGTGTAATATAATAATTTAGCGTGCAATAAAGACATGGATAAAGTAATTAAAAGGTAAAAAACGTCATTATTCTTGGATGTATATATTCATTTCACAGCTGTTTTTATAAGAACCCAACTGTTCAGCATAGATTTCAGCCTTCAGATTTTCTATCATTTCAAAGAAGAGGAACTTACATCAAACGTATTGTTTACTCGGTATCACCTTATTCAAGGCAATGAAGTCATTTAGACACAATGCGTTACAGGCTGTGGAAGAATTAGAAGCAGAGTCATAAAAAATGAGCTGCAAGAGGGAATCAGGGGGACAGTTGAAAGCGATTAACACTGGATTTAAATTTTTAAGGCTTAATGTTGACTGGAAATCATGGAGTCAAAAGAAAATTTCACAAGCTGGAGTGCAAGAAAATAAAACTGTTAGCATAGAATTTAGGTCACTATATATATATAGTCATAAATTTTAATTAAGCTTTGTGCAAAAACTGCTGATTTTTTTCTCCTTCTCAGTAGTTTACTGGTAGAAAAATACTTTAGGCAAGCAGATTTTTTATCATAAAGTGCTCAATATAAAGATAGAGATTGAACGTTAATAGAATTAAGGGAAAGATGTTTGTCACTTAGCTGAGCAGTTTTAATTAGGAAAAAGGTAAATTCAGTATAAAGCAATTAAGCAGACGTACACTTAAGCACGGTCAAAAAGGTCAGTACAATATGGTAAAAAGAGGTCAACTCAATATATAGCAATTAAGTTGGCATACACTTAAACTAAAAAAGAGATCAACACACTAAAAAAGCAATTAACCATCTGTAAATTCTACACCGCTTAATAATTAACATTCATCACGCAAAAAGAATCACTCACACACAAATATATTAAGTGACATCAAACTTCAAATAAATACAATTATGAAAAAAAAATGGGATACAGCAACAGAAAAAAAACTTCTGAAGAGTGAAAATATCACAATAATGCTTTCACGAAACTTCGGTGTAGGCAAGACTAATATAATACTGCTCAGCTAAGTGAGAAACGTTACCATATTAATTCTATATATATATATATGTGTGTGTGTGTGTGTGTGTGTGTGTGTGTGTGTGTGTGTGTTTTAACCTGTAGACACTTTTTCAGTATATAGCAACAGCCTCATCAGGCTAGGTGTTGCTTTTATGATTTCTTTAAGCAATAGTTTTTCCATAACGTAGATTTGTTAGCCCTAATGGCAACCGATTTTCCTTTCAGAATTGTCCACTCTGTCCTTTAATCCATAGCCGAGGAAAGAAAAAAATGTATTTATACCAACAGTATTTTTCCACGGTATTTATGCTCGGCTGGAGCTTGAAGTCGCCACCCCGATCTCATTTTTTTCGCTTATAAATGCAACCCAGCTGCATGTTCAAGGAAAGACCACTTATTTTCCCCCCAGCTGTGTTACTTACGAGTACAATTTAAAATAAATCCAGTGTCTTCACTTGAAGCTTTCCCCTTTAAAATTTCATATCTACTTACTCTTAATATCTAGCATCAGTTTGGTGACGCTGGTAGAATATGAAACGTCATCTGAAACCGTCCGGTTTGTTTTGGAGTCTGGTTGCATGTCTTGGGAAATCAATTAATTTGAGCTAACAGAGAGTTATGTTCAATATTGTCTATTGGACAAGGATTTGCAATAAATCTTTCTGAAGGCAACAGAATCTTTAATGCTTATGAGGTCTCCAGTGACTTTAATGACCAAGATAACACCGCCACAATTAGTGTCTGTTATTTATTTGGAGATTCAGGAAACATTAGACGGCAGCTTTGATTTACAACACGCTGTAGGCAGCTTCCTAATTACAAAACTAATTCAAGGCTTTCACTTGGAAGGGAAACGAATTTTTAGTGTAATACATTGAATATATAAGGCGCTCACTAATAGGTACCCAATGCCAGACTAGTTTGTGCTGATAAATTTTCTGATAAGAGGGCTTTCGAATAAAATCTTGCAGATCATTCTCAATGTACTGATTATGTTTTTATTTTTCTGCCTTATGCTAGAGGAGTTTATACTGGATAAATATTTATTAGCCTCAGACTGCAGAGCAATAGTAAAAAGTATATATCCTAAACCTTTGCTGGTTTCTTCTTTATATACCGTGTCCCATCAGGAAGTTGGTGATTATGGCTCTCCACAACTTCCTATCCCTTGTAGCTCTTGATAAATTCTGTATTTCTGTTATTTCTCCTGAACCCTGTTCCTTTATCTATTTACTCAACCTCACTAAGTAAATTATGTTGTTTTTTTTCTGTTTTTTATCTTCAGTCTGTTCTTTCAGTATCTGTTACGTCGGGTAACAACATAATAGTATAAAAGTAGGTGTATTGACAGGAAAGAGAAGTATTTACAAGAGGTGAGGATTAGTAAAATACAGAACAAGTTAATTAGTATACAGTATTATCGTAGAGTCGTGATAGGTTGACTAGTAGAACACTTCCGGTGCAATACCGGAAATACCTGACAGACTCGCTCACTCGATTTCCTTACACGACTTCCTTCCTCGAGGTATAATCACTAATATTTTATATAGTGATTCGAATAGTCCATTTCCGTGGAAAGGTGGAGAGCGCCCCAACAATATCATATTCTCCAAGCCCTCTTTTCTCATTATGTGCCCCAGAAACTTCAACTATTGTTTCCTTATGTTTAGTATAAGTTTTCTTTTTTTTGTTTTTTATTTCCCCAGAACTTCGTCGTTGCTCACATGTTTGGTCTGTGCAGTATCCTTAGCATCCTTCTGTAGAATCACATTTTTGTTGCTTCAAGAAAATTCTGCCTCTTTAAAGAGATACCCCAGCACTCACTGACATACAAGAGGGAAGATGACGCGTATCAGTTTAATATGCTTTTCTTTGTTTATAGCAAAGTTTTATCTATTTCTCAGCACTCTGCTTAGCTTGTCTATCTTGATACGCCTTCGGATCTCAGTGTCGCTTTTTCCGTCCTCTCTTAAAACATTTTCCATATATTTAAATTCCCGTACTTGTTTGATGTTGGTATTTCTAATTTGCAATTCACAGTTTAGGTTTATCCTTTTGATAGAAGCATGCATTCTGTTTTCTTGCAGTAAATGTTTAGTCCTTTCTTCTTGCTTTTCTTCACTACCTTTTGTAGGAGTTTTTGTGGCTTTCTTTCAGTGTTTAGCGGATTTAAGATTTCCTCTTTTGATATTCTGATACAAAATCTACTGATCTTCATAATCATCAATTATAAATAGATTGTATCTATTATACTCTAAATTTAACTCATTACAAGGTCCGAGAGTGACTCAAGGTAGATTATTAGAATTAAAATGATAATGATGAATTAAATATGTAGTATAAATGAAGGAGGAGGTGAACAGAAATTGATGATTATGAAGATAAAAAGATAACGGTTGATCTTTGACCTGAAGATTTGAGGATTATAGTGCTCAAGAAAGTAGCTATGCAAGAGTCTGTTCCACAAAGTGATAGTTCTTCAGGGAGAAATACTGCGTGGCACTATGTTAAATAAAGAAGAAATGGGGATGATTTGACTCCATGGAATTCCAGTTGAAATTAACGAATGGAACTTAACTGAAAATTTGCCAGGACAATCGCGATAGAGTATACAATAGGCTTGCAAAGTAGAGAATAAATCTGACACAAGAATTCTTCTTACACGATTTTTATCTTCATTAATACCAGAAAGTGAAGACAAAGGAAATAGAAATACTCCTTATTAGTCTAAACAGACATTTGTAAAGATTAACAATGACAGAAGGAGTCCGTTACTTTCTGTAGCGATAGTTTTAATTGACTTTATTTTCAAACACTTTTTGCAATGGATTGCATATATCAGTTCCTCTTAAGATCTTAGCTCTCCGGTACCCCCTCTGCATAAATTTAGTCGAGCTACTAAACTAGCGGCTAGTTCCCATCCTTTTACAGTGAAACCAATCAAATGTAACCGTCGCTTCTACTATAACAGCTTCTTTGCTTGCACTTCCCGCCTGTAGAATTCCCTTCTGTATACTTGCTTTCCTGACAGCTACAATCTTTAAGAATTTAAATGCAAAGTCAATTGCTGTCTTTTATCTCCTTGACTTACATCCTTTCTATGACAACCTTTGTATCATGTTTTTCTTCCTTTCCACTCTATTCTCCCGCAACCCTCTTCATATCTGTATTCTTATCTTTCTCTTACTCATTCTATGACTCACCTGTAACTTGTTCCTCTTTCTCATCACTCACCTCTTATGTAAACCCCTGCGCAAACAGTGGAAGTTCTGCCTTGCTTGGGGTGAAATAATTATAAAAAATAAATAAAATAAGCGGAGGTTAAAATGTTTCACAGGTCATGCTTAATTAAGCTGATCAGTTCTAAACTAAATCTCTGTTTATTAGATCCCTGTGCCAGACTAATCGAAGTTTAGAAAATATTTGAGCACCTTAGGCAGAGGGTAAGTAATAAATTTTCTTGAAGCTCAAGATGCGTGTTGTAATGTCAGAGAGTGTCAAAATATTGTGGACTTGTACACAGACTAAAGTAACTGTGGTAAACATGAAGAAGTGTTTACCGTAGAGTGTTGTTTTGAAAGATCTCAAAAGACATGACTATTGGATCATATCAGAGCTTCAAAGTTCATTCATGTAGAATAGTGTCACTTGAATGAAAGTAAATATATCCAACAGTTTTGTTTCTTGTCTCTTCTAAATTAATTTAAGATGCATTTTCACTTTTCCCTGCCTCTGTCTTGTTACTGTCCCCAGCTGTGCTTCGTTGACACAAAGACACAGATAATACACGACAGAGGATAATTAAACCAGCCACTTCAAACGTAGTGTTGTTCTTCTTCATGTTCTTCTTTCTTTGTGTCGTCCTTTCAAAGGGTGTATGATCATCTGGACTAAGGTTTCTTCTGACCGTTTTTGCAAATCGCAGTTCTGCCATCCACTTACACAAGCTCATAAGGTAGGATATTCTCTGTTTTCTTTTGTTTCTCTTGCCTTCAATACGTCCTATAAGTTTCAGATTCACCAAGCTCTTTTCCTCATTATATATATATATATATATATATATATATATATATATATATATAAGAAATTTAAACCTTCTCATTCTGATTTTAAATATCTAATTTTCTCAAGTGTCTTTCTTGTTTATATTTTCCTTAAAAAACCTTTGTTAATCTCGAGTTCAATCTTTGATTTCTCAGTATCTCTCAGTAGAACTACATTTCTGCTCCTCCAAGTCTCCTCTTCATCTGTGAGGATATTGTCCGGTACCCGCTGGTATATAATATAACAGATATTATATAAGAGGTAATCACTCTTTTCTTTTTTTCTATCTAATTTTCTCAATTGGTGACTGATGATCTGAAATTGCAACCTAATAACATTGGTCAACACGATTTTTAGTACCAAGAAACAAAACACGTTTTTAGCTCATTTGATGTTGCTGATTCCGAAAATAGCTACATTGTTTTGGCTGTACTAAAATTGCCCAATTTTGGAAAAAAGATCAATTTAAGATCTTGGCTGATCGCAACATTTAGGTAATAAAGATCGGAGAAACCCATAAATTTTTAGTTAGGCGTAGCAATTTATGTCAGACACCTAAAATAAACTATTTTTATGAGAAGAAAGCTGTTTTGAGTTTAAAATTTTAAAACAGAAGTTCCAAATTTTTCCAATTTATCGCTGAAATGCAAGTTAACTGATAAATATCAATAATACATTTTATCAGTAATACGTAAACATGAGTGTTAAGGCTCCTTTTTTACATCAATTTCCGGATAATTGCGACATGTGATAAATGAGCAAGGAGAACGATTCCATCGGGATATCAAAACAATAGATGTGCTCTACCGGGATCTTGAGATAAAGGAATGATGGCTGACTAATGCTGAAGTATCAAAAGGGGCTTAAATAACATTGAACATGACAATCAAGAAAGATAAAAAAATTACCACAGTTTTTATGTTCACAAAGGTTTCATTTATGCTGTAATTTTATTAAAGGATTTGATGAAAATACTTGTTGGTCTTGGTATATTCAATCGTATTATTTTTAAAGATTTAGGGTCGGATTGTTATTGAAAAAAATAGTATTTCTCAATAAGCAGACCAATATTTGTTTGTTTTAAATACGACTTGAGAGGTTTCTACGATTTGTTTTAATCATATCACCCCAAGCAAGGCATTCCACTTCCACTATAGCGAGGGGGTTACATATAGCGATTGGATATAGGAAATGTCAGAAGGAGGGTGACAGACGAGTAAGGAGGTACATAGGAAGAGTATTTGAGAGAATGGGTGAGAGTTAGTGTGTTAGGAAGTGTCTATTGACATTACATTTAATCTCCTGGGGGTTGTAGCCGTCGGGGAAGCAAGTATGCGGAAGGGAATTCCACAGGCGGGAGGTGCGAGTAAAAGAAGCTGTTGGAGTAGAAATTGCGGTTACATTTCATCGGTTTCACTTTAAAAGGGTGGGACCGAGTTACTAATCTAGTATCTCGTGCAAATTCATAAATAGGGGGTACCAGTGATCTAAGTTCATCAGAGCAGAAGTCGTGAAAGTATTAATAGAAGAGGCACAGGGAAGCCACGTCACGCCGGTGAGATAGTGACTGTAGGCGGTCAGCCAAGTCGGTATCGATCACGTTACAGATTCTCCGTTTTATTTTGTCAAGGACCCGGGGAGAATAGCAGGGGCACCCGACCAGATGTGGCAGCAGTATTCAATACACGGGCGGATGGTAGATTTATATATGTGCAGGATGGATTCAGGCGGAAAGAACTTCCGGGCCTTGCACAGAGAGCCGACTTTCATAGCAGCGGATTTAGCAATGGATTCGACGTAGTCATTCCACTTGAGGTCCGCTGAGATTGTCAGGCCAAGCAGGCGTAGTGTTTTACTCTCTGGGAGGCAAGCCTGTTCCATGCTAATGGGAGGGAAGTCCAGTTGTCTATGGTGGTTAATTGATAGCAGCTTCGTTTTGGAAGAATTGAAATTTACGAGCCATTTATACCCCAATCCACCACGGAGGTCCTTTTCAAGCTCGGCAGCGAGGTTCGCTTTGTCGCCCACACCAGATTTTTGATCAAGGCGAGAGTAAACTGTGGTGTCATCAACGTACATCCCTACTTGGGATGTTATGGCATCGGGGAGATTATTGGTGTAAATCAGAAAGAGAGTACTTTGAGCAATATTGTCATCGGCCAATCTCATATGAATAGAAACAAATGAAAATATGTTTTTTTTTCTCCAAAAATGAGGAAATTCTGTAAACCAAAAATAGTGGGTAACAGAGAAGACATAAGGTGATTTTCAAATTTAGCGCCCTCAAATTAACTAAAAAGATGTTTGGTGTCCCGACACCATTTAAGGGGTTTTTTTTTTGGTTTTTTTTTTTTGACCGGTGTGATCGGCGGTTAATATGATTAGCATTTTCCACTGAATTAAGTGTATAACAAACAAGAATGTTATGATGTATCCTAAATTTAACACAGCACCTAATAAGTCCCGGGTCTAACTAATAAAGCAACAACTTTTAGGCAAAAGTCGATTTTATTAATTAACATAGTCCCTTCTAAGGTGATACACTGATTCCAACTCTTCTCTAAAAGTTCGATGCCTTTTTCTAGAAGGATTTGTCTTTAGCCTGAAAATACGCTTCAGTTTCAGATATCACTTCTTCATTGAACCCAACTCTCATTCCCTACAGCATTATTTTGAGGTCTGAAAACAGCCAGTAGTCGCTGGAGTGGGTAAAATTTAAAGAATAGGGCGGATGCGGAAACAATTCGACGTGCAATTCATGAAGTTTTACCATCGTTACGATTGACTTGTGACACGGCGCGTTGTCTTCGTAAAAAATCACTTTTTCTTCTTCATATGTGGTTGTTTTTTGGTGAGTGCTCCTTTCAAACGCACTAATAAGGCTATATAATATTCGTTATTGATGGTTCTTCTATTCACAAGGTAATTGATGAACAAAATACCTTGCTCATCCCAAAATACGGAGGCCAAAACTTTACCTGCTGATGTTTGCGTCTTTGATCGCTTTGGACGGCTTTCACCTGCTGCTATTCACTCAGCTGACTGCCGATTTGACTACAAACTAAAGTGGTGGAACCATATTTTATTCCTTGTCATTTTACGCAAAAACTCTTTCTTGATGAGTTGAAATAGTTGCAAACAACGCCCTGAATCAACAACGCGTTTTTGTTTTTGATCGACTGTGGGCATACGCTGCACTAACTTTGTACACAGCTTTCGCTTTGACAAATTTTCATAAAAAATGATGAATACAATGCTTTCTGATATGTTCAATTTCCCATTTATCTCACGCAACTTTAATTTACGATAGACCAAAACGATTTTGTGGATTATTTTTATGATTTCTTGGACAACCGCCGATTTGGGGCGACCT
The DNA here is from genome assembly GCA_037127315.1 of Ascarosepion bandense. NCBI lineage: Eukaryota > Metazoa > Mollusca > Cephalopoda > Sepiida > Sepiidae > Ascarosepion > Ascarosepion bandense. The sequence continues at coordinate 1,659,435 of JBBBDQ010002149.1, forward strand.
GAGCGTTCATCATCGTTTATATGTGTAATACTGCGTTTAAAGCCAGCAGACCACCTCTTAACTGTTGTTTCCGATGGAGCAGAGTTCGAATAATACTTATCAAGACAATGCTTTGCTTGAACAGTATTTTCCCATCAGAAAGCAATGCTTTATCAAGACACGAAATTCAGATCTTTCCATTCTTTTAAAAATTTGCAACAGTAGCTTCACTTAAATAACTGTAATTTGTAAACTAATAATCCGTTTGGGCCTAAATTTTGTCACGTGCCATTTGAAGGTTAGTAGTTCATAAAAGTCATATGGAGTTTTTATTAGTAATATCATCCATATGTTATGCCCAGGACTTATAGAGTGATACCGTGCCACCTAAAAGCATGTTTAGTGTACAGAATTAATGATATACCTACGTAAACATAGTAAGTAGAGTGATCATCTTTGTTGTTGTTATTATAGCAAATTTCCGGCCATTATGCACTGCAGCCCTTCTTCAACGGTTTTTATTCCCGGAAAACTTTCAGGGAACTTTTTTCTCGTTCCGCATTTTATGCCTAGGAATATCTCGTTTTATACTTTGAGTATTAGTTTGTAGTAATTAGTCCAACAGATAAACTCACAATGGTCTGAAAAGCACATTGTTAGAATAAAAAATAAGGACATTGTAAATCATGCGACATAATATTTTTGCCTTTAAGATTTGAAGGTAACATTACTTATTAGGCTTTTAGTGTCCCTAATGTTTATGAATGGATTGAATCATAACTAAATAAAATGTGTATAGTGAATAACGAAAGATTATTTTTTTCGAAATGAAGCATAATATAAAGAAACAAACCTAAGCGAAATGCTCGAAAAATGTTCAAAAAAATAAAGTACTCTTAAAATGATATGTAAAATTAAATGGTAGGAAACGTTAAGCAAACTCCCCACTGATGGAGAAGATACTCGAAACGGCAGAGATGTAGTTATAAAGACGGATGCTAAGAATATCACGTACAGAATATGTAAGCTGATACTTACAATAAGAAAGTGACAAACAAAATTCTTGGTGTTATAAGAAAAGAAAATTTGAGAGTCAAAAGATAGATAAAACACAAAAAAGTAGAAACAGCGAGCAATATTCTCGTCCAGTAAATGGGTGGTAGAATAAGGACAAATAATAACGCAACAAAACAACTAGAAGTTGTCATGAGCTATGATCGCCCACATTCTGAAAGAGCCACACCGCGTAAAAGAAGAAGTTTATAGTCATGTATCAGGCCAAGTTAAGTTTCGTTGAAATCTGGAGATGCCTGTCATATAAATATATTCAGGAAGTTTGTTTTGCATTTTTTGAAATGTGTATTAATGTAAGAAGTGGGCCCATGCCATCAAAAACGATGGCAAAATATTTGTATCAATATACCGTCTAAAATGGCGACAACGTATTTACTGATAATAATAATAACATATCTCAATTTTAAAAATATATCCAATAGGAGTTGATAGTTTCAAATACCATCCTAATCAAACTGGAACCAGGTCTTTTAAACAAGAATCGAGATTTATGCTTTCTTTCGCGTTTAGGATAGGATATCTGGTTCCTTCTAAAGTCTCTTTCACTGCCAGTATCCTCTTACGTCCAATTGACATTGTCGCCTTGCTTGGAGTGAATTGATTAAATATATATACTAGGGACAGAATATACGCTCGTACTAGTACTCAGAACTCCACAAATAATATCCCTCAAACAGTCTAAACATGAAATGAAACTAATAACATAAAAACAAACCCCTCATGAAAATGATTAACGAAGTGGGCGAAATGGCATGGAAAAATTGACAGTATGGAGAGCTTTTGTACTCGCTCATTCAAATCAAACGAAAACTTTAGGAACGGCGGAAAAAATAAATAAAAGTTAATAAAATTTTCGTTTTTGTCGTTATGATTAATGAAAAATATGGTTGCTGCCTAAATATAAATTAATCATATATATATATATATATATATATATATATATATATATATATATATATATATAATAATAATAATAATATTTATTAATAAATTATAACATTGATATGTTACAATATCACTACAAAAGTAGCTATTTTGTTTCGACACTTTTTGTGTCTTATCAAGTGATGTGGTTTTATTATTAGCTCTACTTTGTATTGAGCACTTTTTTAAAAATAGTGTTTCTTTGGATGGGGAATATTATTCCACCCATACTTGTATATATATATATATATATATATATATATATATATATATATATATTGTTATTTTGTTATTACAATGGTTTATATAAGCATAATATCACTGCACAAAAATTTTCATGTTTCAGAACAATACTGTTCTCTTCAGGTGATATGTTAAATTGAATATTGAAAATTATTTATTTTTAAGCTCTACTCTGTATAGGGCACACTTTATAAAAGTAAATGCTTGAACAGTGGATTTTATTCTACGTGTTTTTCCACTTTCTTGTAATTATATATATATATATATATATATATATATATATAACAAAATGAAAGAACAGATAGATTAAAATCTACCTTTCGTTGTATTTACTTTTATAAAAAAGTGCTCACTACAAAGTAGATCTTAATATAGTTACTATATATATATATATATATGTGTGTGTGTGTGTGTGTGTGTGTGTGTGTGTGTGTGTGTGTGTGTGTGTGTGTGTGTATTCCATTTGTAAACGAGTTATTACGCTACCTCGTTTTCTACCATGAGTGGTGTATTCAAGCGATTTTTAATAACAGATTTTACCGTTTTTCGTTTTTAAAAACGCTCTTATAACGGTGTAAATTGGATATCCAAGTGTGGAAATTAAAATCAAAATATGGAAAAGACCCAGACATAGCGTGGAGCATTGTAAAAACAGCCAAGCCTGACAACAGTAGCAAAATTTGTAGACTGTGCCAAGAAGAAAAGTTAAAAATTATGCTATTCCCAAACAAAACCGAGCTCTTAAACGAAAGAACGGAAATTATGACTAAATGCATCCACACTAAGAAATACCTCTTAGGTTCATATAACCATGGATAAAAACGTCATAATTCGTTTTAATTTAAAAATTGCGTGTTCAAAAATTTCCTTCCGCGTGTGCGTTCAATTACAACACAAGAGCGTTCTTAAAAAGAAAAACTGTAAACGGTAAAATCAGTTATGCAAAATTGCCTGAAGACACCAATCATGATAGAAACCTAGGTAGCGTAATAACTCGTTTAAAAATGGAAAATATTCGAAAGTTCTACAATATAATTGTATTGAACACTTTTTAATACAAATTTGCACTGGTCTAACCATATTATGACCCAAAACTAAGTATTAAACAATCAATCAATATATATATATATATGTATATATATCTATGTGTGTGTGTGTGTGTGTGTGTGTGTGTGTGTGTGTGTGTGTGTGTGCACCTCGGCGTGTTGTAATGGTGTAATAGAATCATTATAAATGAGTAGTGAGTTTGATCCTCACTGAGTATCCCGTACATTCTACGTCTAAGCTACGCTTAGAAAATCACCTTCCTCCAAGTTTGAGGGTTATGCGCAGGGCTAACAATCCTGCCCCACAAAAAAAAACAGTTTGTTACGGAAACAGCAAAAACGCTGCCCTACACACCATTAGGTGTAAGGAAAAGTTTATTATATCTATATATATATATATATATATATATATATATAAATTAATAAGAAAAAGAACTAATGGAACAGTTTGTAGCATTTACTTTTTAAAAGTGCTTGATACGTAATAGACCAATATTTATAGTAATATTTTTATTATTGATATTTATAATAAAAATATTTTATGTGAAACATGCAGTGAAAAATGTTTTTCTTATAAATACCAATATATATATATATATATATATATATATATATATATATGCATGTAAAAATGAACGAACTGTGTTAGTGATATATTTTTTTAGATTTATTGAAATAATGACAAAAACTTAAACTGCAATTATTATATTAAATGAGGTCCTAGGCATGACGTTAAACTGCATCTGGCGGCAAAGCCTCTGATTGGGAGGTTGTGAGGTGCATGGAACCATCTCTTAATTGCTGTTGTTCTCAGGTCCACCCTGACCCGGCGTATTAGCATCTGTTAGGGTCCCAGCTATGGGAAAATAGTTAACCCCTAAACTAGGTTCAAAACTATGAAAGTATAACATTACCAGCAATACATTTTTGAAGAAAAAATTACCATAACACATGTTTGAAAGAAAATAAATTATTCTCAGCAAAACATTTTTGAATGCAAACTAGAAGGCATTTTCAGTGTTCGAAAATAAATAAGAATAAAAACAAAAAAAATGTTCATTAAAATCTGACTGAATCAACCTTTTCACTATAACCGAACATTAAAAAATACCTTAAAACCCCACCTTTTTGGCATTAAATAACCTACAGAGGTTGATATGCTGTTAAACAAAACTCAAAGTAATCATTATATTAAATGACATAAGGTTTGAATATAAATTAAATATTATTACTAATATTTTCATCATGATTATTATTTTTATTTTGATATAATATACCAACAATGCCGGGTAGACCTGCTAGTTGATATCAAAGGCAAGGGGGTCTAATCGATAGCATCACGGGGTAGGTTGCGATAAAACAAAGTATATTAATAAATCAGTTTTATTACTCAAGCGTAGCAACAGTATTGTATAAAGTTCTATTTAAGAGCTTATCTTTTAGACACAAACTATTACTTGTTGTTAACAATAATTGGAGAAATTTGCCGATAAAATGTAATCGCTAATTTACAAAAAAAAGTGGGGGTTGTTGGTTTTTGCCATTTATCATATACCTTCTCTTTTTATATCACGAGAGAGATATCAAATTTAAAAAAAAATTCTGTCATTTATTTGGCCTTGCTGATCAGGGGCGTGATCCTGTCCGTTTCCACTGATGGAATCAATTCTCTTATTATATAAGTGGCCTCTACTTCCAGTACTAAAACTTTTAAACGTCATATTGATTTTGTTATACAATTTCTCTTATTTACACAACAGTTCTGTCTGTAGCGTTCATAAAAGCCAGAGGAAACCAATGGTAAACTATTGAAAAGCTCGCGTTTTCTCAATTCAGATGTGCGAATAATCGGTCAACTGCCCTCAGCTAGTCATTCACAGTTCATTATAGGTAACAAGACATTGTGAAACTTCACGACAACTTTTCTATGATGACATAATATAGTTGAAGTTTTATTCACGGACCTTTTAATCGCACTCTCACTCTCTCTTTCTCTTTCTCTCTCTCTCTCTCTCTCTCTCTCTCTCTCTCTCCCTCTCACTCTAACTTTATTTTTCTCTATTTTTCTGCTTCTTTTCCTCTCCTTTTTAAGTGTTTCTCTTTTCTCTTTAGTTTTCTTTTCCTCTTTCTCACTTACCTTCTCTTCAAATTAAACTCTATTTCTCTCTGTTGCATTTTCTCTCATTCTGCTACTCATTCTCTTTCTTCCTCTCTCGTTCCTTCCTATTAAACTTCATGTTTTTAGTTCTCATTCCCTCTCGTTTCTTATGTTTCATTATCTTATTCCCTTTTTCTTGCCTATTCTCTCTTTCTTTCTCTCTCTCTCATTTCTTCTTCTCTCTTTCACTTCTCTCCCACTTCTCTTTAAATTTTCTCTTTTTACTCCCTTTTACTCTCTTTTTACTCCCTTTCGGTTTCTATGGCTTTCTCTTTTCTTCCTCTCTCTATTTCTCTCTCTCTCTCTCTTGCTCACTCGCTTTCTCTACATTTATACCTTCTTTTCTTCTACTTCCTTTTTTACCCCTCTCTTACATTGTGTCTCTTTCTTTATCTCTTTTTTAATCCCTCTTTTACTTTGGAATCTTTTACTTATTCCTCTTTTATTTCTCTCTCTCTCTCTCCCCTCTCTAACTCTCTGAACTCTCTCTGTCTCTCTTTTGTTCACCCTTTATTACTATTTCTTTTTTGCGCTAACTTGTTTAATATCTCTTACTCTCTTTTAATCTATTTCTCTCTCTGTTTTATTCTCTTTCACTCTCACTCTCTTTTCTCGTTTATTATGTCTCTTTTTCCCCTTCTTTTACTATTTCATTTTTGCATTAACTCGTTTAATTTTTCTCTCTCTTATTCAATCTATTTTTCTCTTTGTTTTTAGATTTCTTTTTGCTCTCAATCTCTTTCTTACACTTATCTTTTCTCTTTTGCGTAAAGTAAATATTTCTATTTTCTTTTTCTCTCTTCCCCAAAACATAATTCATTGAGTTTATTCGGAATTTAAAGACAAAGAGAAATACAGTCTCTTGTCTGGAATTAAACAATAGCCAACAGTTTTAAATCAGGAAGTTCTCTCAGTAAATCATTGTATTTGCTGGAAATCAATTTACAGATTGATGAAAAATCCTGAATAAACAGAGGCAACGAAACAAAGCCATTTGCGAATAAAAACTTGATCGAGTTGCCAGAAAAAAAAGACAAAGGAGGCTTTACCCAAACAGATTCGTATTAACTTAATGGAGCAGATATCATGTTGCTAGCATTTTGGTCAGACACACGTTGTTTTCACCGTGTTTGACTCAATAGACGACCATTCTTTTTCATGAGAGAAGAAATTATAAGATATACAGTAGGAATTAACGATACTACCTTTGCCCCAAGATAGTTGACACATATAGTCTATGAAATATACATGCAAGTTTGTTAACTACAGTGGAACAGAGTTAACATTATAATAATAAAAGATGCGTGAAAACAGAGAAATGTACTTAAATCGACCAGGAAATTCTTGAAAGACATAGCAGTCATTTAGTCATATTTGGGGTATGGTTTGGCAGGAAAATCCTCTTATAAATAGATAGATAAATAGATATCATACTATGGATATATAAGATATACATATATATATATATATATATATATATATATATATATATATATATATATATATATATAACATTTATTCAAAAATTATAACATGAATATGTTATAATATCACTACAAAAGCAGCTATTTTGTTTCGACACTTCTTGTGTCTTATAAAGTGATGAGGGCTATTTCAAGTTTAAGGGTTTTAAAAGGTTAAAAACAAGCCAAACCCCTTTAATCAGGGAGGCATTATTTTATGTACAATGTGAACCAATCAAAATAAAGCAACTTCTAATTTGGAGAATATGTGAGCAGACTCAAAAATACTTATTGGGGGCATTAGTGTTAATATTTGATTAAAATGAGATCAGCATTATTAATTGACTATTAGATCTACTTTACTGTTATTGAACATTTTTTAAAGAATTTCTATTTTTTAAAGAAAGTTATTCATATATTAAACGAGGAAGAGAAAGAACGCACACATAAATAAACTTACAAATAACCACACATGGAAAAATAGACAAGTAGATGCACATACACTGGCAAACAGACACATATAAATATACGCACGCATACATGCATGCACAAATTCAAAAATTTTGTTTTTTTCGACTTATCAATTTGTCTGTTAAATTTAAAAGATCTGTTTAGACTCAGACTGAATTGCCACATATTGGATATAGTCAGGTCGAATTCGTAACATGACTAGCCTTGAATGAGGTCATAGCAGACACAATCATATTTCAGTGCATGGACATATAAACATAATCAGATATATATTTACGCAAATACACACGCTAAAAATAAAGACGTACACGACCCAAAACCCCACAGATTATAAAAATATGTAACCATATAGATGAAAATACACAGAACCTCTGACATCAAACTCGGTAGATACACTATACACTAATCAAATGCGTATGCATGTACAAAACGTCACACATATACATATATATGCTAAGCCCCATATTCTTCACATACAGTTATGCCTATGTGAGCCTCAGTAGTCGAGCACGCGCGCGTGTGTGTGTGTGTGTGTCTGCGTACGTCAATGGGTTTACAAGTGTTACTTTATATCTGCGTTAGTATTAAAGGCGTCACAACGACAAATATTTCTCCCTATTTTCATCCCACTTCCACAAAAATACATTAATATCCGCATCTCTATATATATCCAGTATTTTAAGAAAAAATTAAATCAGTTTGTCTGACGATCGCAAAAGCGTGAAATCTAGGACCACAAACTTACACCCATCTAACTAAATATCTATCTATCCATCTATATATGCATACACATACATACATACATACATACATACATACATACATACATACATACATACATACATATTATAACCAGCTTAATAAAACATTATCCAAATGTTGGAGAATGTTTGTCTTTATTTTCATCTGAAATTAAAGTCAAAATACGATGTTTAGAACGACTCATGATCAAACACAACAGACATTCATTGTCTCTTATATTTAACAGTATATGTTTAGAAAATTATCTGCTGCCTCGATACACTAAATACATACACACATATATATAAACACACACATAAACACATATATACACATACATACATATATATGCACACATACATATACATATATATATACACAAACATACATATATATATAGACATGCATACATAGACATCTGAACATACATACAAACAATAATGAATATATACACATATACACACACACATATATACACATACACACACACACATACACACACACACACACACACACATATATATATATATATATATATATATATATATATACCCACCCATACAAGAGCACTTAAACTTACAGGTAAAACATACACACATACAAGTAAATGCATACATATAAACACATATAAGGAAATATCACTATGCATACTAGTACAAAAGAACAGATGTACACTTAAATACACTAATACTTAGACATTATTTTGCCTATTCAATAATAACACATTCAAGTTAACCTATAGCTGCAAGGATAATCTAGAAGAAATAATTCAAAACCATAAAAACAAAGTCCTCAACAAGTATTATGATACAAAAAACACGCTAAATTACAAGGCTCAAATAGATCGCACCAAGGACAAAGGAACTAATACCAATTCAATTTAAAATTCACTGAAATTTCCTGAAAGATGATGGGTTATTAAGTAATAAATAAGGATATTTATTTTTCGTTTATTATCTGCATTTCAATGGCTTGGTCGTATAACATGACCCCTGGCTGCGTCCAGCCAAGTTTCACGACCTTTCGCCGATTCCGCCATGTTGTTGATCTCGGATTAGCCAACGCAGGACCACTTATTAACACTTGACGAGGCTGGTCCAAACATGCGAGAGTTTGGTATATGATGAAATCCATATTTGAGACCGCAACGACACGGTGTAGATTTCTATATATTTATATATGTCGAATAATTACATGAATACAAGCAGGTCAAAATAAATAATAAATATGAAATATCAGTTGGCTATTTTATTAGCATGATAATATTTGTGTTGTATTATTTCTCCGGGACGAACGGTTATTCAACTTTCAGTTGGTTGAATTTGCAATATCCCTCTCTCTCTCTCTCTCTCTCTCTCTCTCTCCGTCATTTTCTTATTTGTAGCAGCGGGCCAGTTTTTAAGCCTACCGTTTTTCAAATCTTTTTCCAACCTGTTATCTCAAGACCCTAGAGCCGGTTGACTAATCTCGTCTTGTATTCAGATTTTGTTAAACAGGAACCAAAACCTGGGCGGGAAAGAGGTGTATAAGGTTTCCATTACCCTCACTGTATAACTCTTACCAGCTCGAAATGAAAACAATTACATTTAATCATTTTGACTTCCAATAGAAGTGGGGAAACACACTCCCTCTTGTTGTCTGCCTGCCCTTATCAACTGTCCTGGTAATCAATTAGAAAGAAAATTGTCAAGGCCGCATTTTGACCTATGGTCACATATCGTCGAAACCCACTGACATAAATTTTGATTAGAATTAGGTAAATAACTTTAATAAATTCGCTTACTTTTGCACTCAGTGAATCCTTGTATCTGTATTTTCCATTTGTGAACACTTCTGCTACTTTTCCCGGCAAAAATAATTGTATTCTCTAATTTTAGAGAAATCTCTTCCCATCTTGAAAATTCCTTAAATTAATACCCGCCATCTGAAAATAGGGTTACAACATATTCTCGACTCCGTTAAGGACTAGGGGCATTCTACACAGACCTATTTTCTATAACTCTAACTAGATTTTGATGCAATACCTCTATCCAGACCTTAATGATGTAAGGTTACCTAGACCGTGGTGCTATAATTCTACCCAGACCCTGATGCTATGTCTATCCAGACCTTGATGTTATAAGTCTACCAAATGTTGATGCCATAAGTCTACCCAAACCTTGATGCTATAAGTCTACCAAATGTTGATGCTATACGTCTACCCAAACAATGATGTTATAAGTCTACCAAATCTTGATGCGATGTCTACCCAGACCTTGATGCTATAAGTCTATTCAATCTTGATGCTATTAGTCCGCTCAAACCTTGATGCTATAAGTCTACCCAAACCTTCAGGCTGTAAGTCTACCAAATTTTGATGCTATAACTCTACCCGAACTTTGATTCTATACGTTTACCCAGACCTTAATGCTATGTTTACCTAGACTTTGTTACTATAAGTCTACCTAGACGTTGTTGCTATGCCTAACCAGATCTTGATGCTATGTCTACCCTGGCCTTGACGCTATATTTCTTGCACATCAACTTCTCATTGTAGTAAAGCGTAGATTTCAAAAATAGGCAACAAGGGAAACTACTAGTAAAAAAAATAATTATTTCTTCAATTTATCTGATTCTTTTGTTGGGCAGGAATCTGAATCAATCTTTAAGGTTTGAACAGTTATAACCATTCGGAAACTGCTGATGTATGGAATTTTTGTTTTAAATATTACTTCTATTTTTAATCATTCCCCCAAAAGCAAAACAGGAATGTACGTAGAGAGAGTGAAAAAGATAGAAAAGGTCGAGCAAAGAAGGATTGAAGAGAGGACAAAGGAAGAATGGGATTCAAGCAAACAGAAGATGACAATTGACGCTGTACTTGAATTTTTGAAGATTTTAGTTACTAGGAAAGCAAGTAAACGGAAGAAAGTGGGAAGTGCGAGAAAAGAAACTGAATGAGCAGAAATTGTTGTTGTATTTAACTATTTCAACAGTATGAAATGGGACCTAGATGCCAATCTAGTAGCTCTTGTCAGTGGAGATGCCATGAAAATATATGTAGAAAGGAGAAAAGATAGCCAAATTACGTTGGTGAGAGAGTGACTAAATCGGAGCTACCATATCAAGATCAGTTACATATCCTTCTTTGGATTTTGTCAAGGGCCTGAAAATAAATGGCAGAAGCACCAGACCAGATATGGCAGCGATATTTAATACACAGACAAATTGTTATTTGTTATTGCTCTGGAGTAGTTCTCGCACTGAAGGTTGTAATTGTGCTATGTTGGATGCTAATTGATTTAACGTACCATAATGTTAGGAATTTGGTAATCTTCTACTGAAAGCTGACTCCTTAGTATTCGGCTAACTGCTGACTAATATCAACTGCCTAATCGTTCTACTGACCGCAAATAGAAGTCTAAAGAACTCCTATGAACTTCCCAAGAACTTCCTGTTAACCCTTATTAATATAGTAGGGAGAGTCCATTATCTGAGGAATAGTGTTTTTCCCCATAACAGTTACAATATTCAAGATAGGCTCTGACGAGAAAATTCTGTCTGGCATGATACAGTGACATCTCTTTTTGCAGTAGATTTGGCTATTGTTTATCATTTACATTATTCAAACTGTTGTCCTCGTAGTTATTGTCATATTTACGACGTTTCGGCCATTTCATGCTCCGGCATTCTTCAGTTCAACTTCTGGCCAGATCAAAGGTGAACAAAAATTTAAAGTGTTGCGTTTTTAAGGAGAATTAACTGAAACTGAGATATCCAGAATGGGCATGCTACGTGTAACTAAAACTAAATAATGGTTTCGGTTTGAATTTTCACCGCATATCACCTGAAGATGGCCGGAGCATACAACGACTGAAACGTTGTGAATATGACAATGAATGGGAGGACAACAGTCCGAATAATGCAAATAGTCATCAAAACCTCATCTCTTAACTATTACTGTTAAAATCTAGCGCGACTCAATTCATATAAATATATATATATATAAGCATTTTATTGGTTGATTTTTTTCAATTGTCTTATATCAGGCTGTTTTAATTATAAAGGACTACGTATCAGGTAATAGTTATCAGCGCGGAAAATAGAACCAACTAATCATCTTTAAAAACTGATCATGTGTGCAGCACTTACTGTTGTGTTAATTCCCTTCAGAATGGTATGAACATATTTTTCTATATCTATGGATTAAATAACAAACTATATTTTACTTTGGTTAATAAATAATGAATTTAAGACCGTTGGGAAGGCAAGAAGAAACTGCTTCATCTCCCCTCCAATAATGAATGTTAATTTCCGAAAATAAAAGAAAGGGAAACTGTGGAGAGCCATAATTATCTATATCCTGAAGGAACACAGGATTACAAAAAGTGAATGATTACGATTACATCAGTGATTTAACAAATGTAATCACATCTGAACCTATGTTTGCCTGTCTGATGACACGGTTTTATTTTTTGCAGGGTCTAATATTTACGATATACAAAGCAATATGCCATACTGAGGAAGTCTTTTATATTAAAAAGCTATCAGCTTCAAAGCAAAGTCTCATCATTGACTATCGATTATTTAGTATAAGCAGCATCTGTAAAAAAAAGATATGAAATTTAACTATCAGTCTCCTGACAATAATTAAGCATTTTGCCTGGAGAAAAGATTTTAAATTACAATAATATAAAAAAATGCCATAACTACCGACAAAACGTCAATTCAGTTGGTATGAAGAAACTATTTTTATTAGGTCATCAATACAAAAAAGTAGCGTTAACTGTTTAATTATTAAATCTTATGTCTGAATACTTACGTTGAACAATGTTTGTTATATACATTACAAAGAACTGTTTATTATATATTATGTCAATCAGTAAACAGGGTAAAAGATAGATAGATAGATAGATAGATAGATAGATAGATAGATAGATAGATAGATAGATAGATAGATAGATAATAACGATATATATTTTTATATATCAAGAACAATACTGGAAAAATGCATGACAATGTGAAAAAAGTTCATTTGTAACGCGTTTTGTAAATGAGTGTAATGAAGTCCTGAAGAACGAAACGTGCAACAAGTATTTTTTTTTCCAATTTGTCATATATTTTCTACAATAGATAGATAGATAGATAGATAGATAGATAGATAGATAGATAGATAGATAGATACTCCTTTCAGAACATACCCATCGACTAACCGATACCCTAGCCCTTAAATTTGGGATTCTTCAGTACCCAGAGTGTGAACCTGTGATTTTCACAGCAAATATGCGAGGCAGGCCTTCGTTACAGTGTTTGAAAGAGAACGAGTAATCTGTGGTGATCAACATTTGAACAAGCACGCTAGTGTCAAAAACCTTTTTCACAACAGCTTCTCTATTCGTGTTAGCACAAGCATCGACGGCATCAGAACAGTTTTATCTACCCCATTTCACTCACAAGATTTGAATCAACCTAAGGTTATGATTTTCAAAACAATTTTTAGAATCGCATCCGTAAACTTCAAATTTTATCCATTCGATTTCAATTTATTATTGAAAGACGATTTCTAGTGCGATTCGAACATGCATACATATGTAGAACCCCGTTAAAGTATTGTAGAAAAATGCGATGAATTGTAGCGACAAACCCAGTTATGTACTATTGCGTTGTTACAAAAATAATGGCTCATTTCTGAAACATAATTTTATTCTAAAAAATTAGAAATGTTTAAATTAGTCAAAATACGAAATTATTTATTCCTCGTTGATAAAAGGTTATTGGCTGTTGAGCAACAAAATATTTGAAAGCTGATTCCACCGCTGGTTTGATCCTAAAAGTTTTACCATTTAAAAATATGTTTAAATGCTTAAAAATGATAATCAGTGGGTGAAATATTAGAATATGGAGGATGTGGTAAGCTCTCGTATCCCAAGTCAGTGAGTTTTTTCAACGTCATTCTTGCAACATCTGGCCGTACATTATCGTGTAGCAGAATTGGACCACGTCAATTCACCATCAGGTCTCAGTTTTTGCACGCGTGCATGCATTTCAGTAAGTTGATTGCAGTAAATCATTGCATTAATGCTCTAATTGGCTTCCAAAAAGCTGCAGTAGATAACGCTAATTGCAGATCACCAGACAGTCACCATAATCTTTTGCTGATGCAACTTTGGCTTTGGGAAATGTTTGAGGCACCCATTTCTATCAAGTCATTAACCTTATCATTTATGGTTATCATAAAGGATATATTTTTCATCTCAAGTGACTATTCGGTCAAGAAAGGGATTATTAGTGTTACGCAGAAAGGGCATCGAGCATACTTCAAAACGCCTAATATTTTTTTATATTTTAATTGAAATCACAAGGAACCCATTTATCCAGCTTTTCACCTTGCGAATATTCTGCAAATGGCGTGAGACTGTTGCAGTGCTGACACCAAGTGTCTAAAACATTTCTCTGAAATTTTGACATGGGTTTTTTTAAACAATTGTCTGTAATTGTTAATTATCAAGACTTCATGACCGTCGTCTATTTTCTTTATCTTCCAGGCTCTCATCAACAGTACGCAATTTCTGGTATCATATTAGTACTGTCCAATCACTTGTGGACCCTATGCTCTGTTGGTATTGGCAGAAGTTTGGGAGGCCCAAGTTTGAACTCATGCAAGCAAAGTAAACGAATATCATGTTTTGTCATGCTAAAAATTAAGGGCTAATATGCTTCAAGAATATCTCTATCTGAAAACAAGTTAAAAACTATTAAATAGCGCACATTAATTATTATGTAGACAAACATTCACCTAATATATACGTTGAATACTATGTTAAAATGGCTTTCCAAAATACAATACTTCGAGCGGCCATTATTTTTCTAACAACCTAATAACACTGGCTCACAGAATATTTGACACATTTCTATTCATTTTATAGGTTCTAATTTTAATTTGTATCTTCGCATGTATTAACTAATCAGTGACGTTATATGAAAAGCGTGGTAGTCTTTGAATTTCTAGACAATTACTCTATTTTTTACTATGGAAATTTTAAGAATCACTTCAGAAAATGATCAACAATAGTTTCTCTTCTTAAAATGGATATTTAGAAATTGAGAAAATATTTATTAACTAATAAACTTTAGAGATTAATAAATCTACATTTTCTGGAGGCAATGACACCTGAAATAAAAAGAAGCCATGACACCTGGAATAAAAACAATCTGTTCTCATGAACTAAATAAAGGGTTCGCTTTGAAATCCTAACGTATATAACCTGAAGAAGGCCAAAGCATTCAGTGGCCGAAATGTCGTGAATATGTCAACAGAGATGAGGAAAGATGTAAATAGTGTAAATAGTTACAATACCTTATCTCAGAAATCTCAACAGAAGGAGAATCTATTGTGCCCACCTAAAGTCTACCATTCGCCTGTGCACTAAATATTTCTGCCTCATCTAGACTTATGCTTATGTTATGCATCTAGATTTTTGAATAACATCCAAAGAAGAACCTGCAATGTTCTCAGTCCTGATTTGGCATCTTGACTTCAGTCCTTTTCTCACCACTGTAACATGGCTTCCCAGTTCCTTTTCTGTAAATATTTTCATGCTAATTGTTCTGATAAGACTTTCATTTTGGTACATCGACATAACAACTTTAAGCGTAAAGTTTATACGAAATTAACAGATTTCACTATTTCATTGTTGAAATTGCTCAAAGTAAGCGTAAATTCTATTGTAATAGTTTCTTTTCTGACACTTCTCACCTATGGAACTCTCTTCTTACTTTCTTTTCAAATACAAGCATAAACAATATAAATACATCAGTCGTTATCTTCTGTATTTTTTAATTGTCTTCTTTTATTATTCATTCTGTTGATTTTTTTTTTTTTTTTTTTTTTGCTCTCACAAACCCACTTCTGTTTCAGTGGCTTCATTATCTTGCTTGGCGTGAAATGATCTGGAAAGAAAACCTAGAGAATAAAGTAGATAAATTGATAGATAGTATTATAAACTCATACAAAAATGAAGTGATTATGCATAGATCAACACTTCTGCTTAGCGTCTATGCATTCTGCTGCCTATGAAAATATTGCTTTCTAGGCCCGTTCCAAGCATCATTGTATTGGCTGTACGGTCTACCGAACTGAGTATTTGCAAATTAAGTTTGCGTTACTCTTCATGTGACAGAATGCGAGCGTAATAAAGATTTCGATTACTTGCTTATCTGTCGGTTTAGTATCCAAATCAGGATGTAACTCGTTATATTTATACATGTTTACTTTCGCCTGATAGCGGTTATGGATGGGGAAAAGAAGCATAAAAAATAGCGTTCTTCATTGTTATAGATGATTCACTTAGAAAAATACTGTTTCAAAAATATAAGAAGACGTATTGTTAGAGTGATATGATTTTTTACGACTTATCAACCCTTTGTGGGTTATTTAAAGCCGAAACATAGTTTGGATTGTCAGAATAATTCTTTATTTTTTGCTAGTGGAGAAAAAATCTGTTTCTTATTGAAAGCAACAATAATTTTTCTAGATATACGTTCTACTATTTAACCCATAGCTGAATGAGATTTATTTATATCTTTTCCAAGTGTATTTTGCACCTAAGTGAATGTAACGAAACCGACGCGAATTCGAAATGCGCTTTTAGATTTCTCTTTCCGGATCGCTACCTCTTATACCATGTGCACATCCGGATTCGGTGAGAGAGAAAATGTGTTATTGGGTGTGCGTGTTTGTGTGTGTGTGTATGAGAGAGAGAGAGAGAGAGAGAGGGGGGAGAGAGAAATAGTTGAAATGTATTTATGAATGAAAAATGCCTGCTTGAAACGATTGTAATCTTCTTATGGTCGATCATTTTCGACTTTTATTACGATATCTTATATTCCCTTCATCGAAACGATGCTACCAACGCTGACAGGATTCCAAACCACTAACCTCTGAATTAGAAGACCGACGCGCATTTTGTTACGTTAGATACACAAATCTGGTGCTGTGACCCAAGGGTTACAGAGTTTGCTTTCCAGCCATGAGAACCTAGTTCAAATCTCATTAGTTGATTTCTTGATAACAATGTCCTGTGCAGATGACAACAGCGTTGGAAAGTTTCTCAAAACCACATCACGTTTCAACCACACCGAAGCCCACTGATTAAAACTGGGTAGATGAAACTGTTCGTAAATTGTCGATAGCTGTACCAGCAAGGAATTACATGGCCTCACTTGATGGCTAGATAGAACCCTTTTTGGCCTAGGCTTGCTGTCCTGATAAAACTACTCATCCACAAGCAGCTCGGCTACTCGACGTAAAATATAACTCAAAACGAAATAGTGTGACATGAAATTGGCTTAGTGATGCTAGCGAAAAATGATATAATTAAAGCTGAAATACGTATCTTCAAGATCACATATTTCTGAAATTGTAAAGAATGCTAATCAAAGAATTCTTAGCCTTTACTTGTCGTGTCAGCTCAGGAAGTCGACCATCATAGCTCTCCACAACTTCATGTCCTTTGTAGCTCTTAATAAACTTGTCTTCCTGTTATATCTCCTGAGCACTGTTACGATATCCATTTGCTCAAGATTATTAAGTATGTTATGCGTTGTTTTTCACTGTCTCTTTTGCCTTCATTTCGTCCTGTGTGTATCCTATTTTCCTAGACCACCTTCCTCATTATGTCCCCCAGAAAGCTCAACTGCATCTTCCTAATATCAAGCATTAGTTTCTTTTTTGTTTTCATTTTCTCTAAAAATTTTAAGAATAGGTAGATTTAAACTTTGCTTTACGAAATTTATTCCAAAAAAGAAAAAAATCAACCTTTAAACTGCATTTATTCAACTACTCAAATAAGAAACTGCTATCCGGATCCCAAACCACAAAAAATATCAAACTACTGCAATCTACACAAGATAGGGGCCTCAGACTAACTACAGGCGAATTCTCGACGTCAGTCAATTTTTCACCGACGTGACGTGGCTTCTGTATGCCTTTTCTAAAAATATTTTCACGACAACTGCTCTATTTGTCAATACTTCTAAGATGAGATAGTTTTTACACTACGTACATTGTTTGGACTATTGTTCTTATCTTTATTGCCATGTTTACAACGTTTCGGCCGTTGTACGCTCCGGCCTTCTACCGAACTCTTTTTTTACGATCACTGGGATATATCATTTTCATTTCATGTGCAATGCCCCTTCTAGTAGCCATGGCTCAATTTATAAGGTTAATACTTTGTTTTTGTTTCAATTTTTGTGTGGAACTTAACTGTTTAAGTTATTTGTTCACCACTGCTGTAGCCTGGTACTGAACTCACAACGTTTTGGACGAAGTCACCGAAACTAACCAATGTCTATATCCACTAGGCCATGTGTTCTTCAGCATGTGAATTTCTGGTACTTCTAAACTTAATGTCTCAACCTCGGTCTGTCTACTCTATGTGAATGGATTATCAGAAAAAATACAAAGAATCTGTGATCCATATAGCATCAGGACGACCTTTAAAAGTCGTTCTACACTTTGCAGGTACCTCTCCCGAGTAAGACTTTCTCAATAGAGAAGAACAAAACTAAGGATTGTGTGTATGCCATTCCATGTAGCTGTGGAAAGCAATATAAATAGGTAGAGACTTATTTCCTAATCTTTTCTTTGAAGTAGTCAGCAACTTCAACAAATTGATCATGTCTATATTTTACCGTCGAGTAGTTATATGCTATAAATTTAAGCTGCTGAATATAATTAAATGATGTGGCTTCTGTAAGATGATACAGTTCTTTGTAATACTGTAGCGAGTGTTCTCGAGGTTCCAAGAAGGTCATCCTGGCCCAGGACCACAGGCAAAGCTATTTTAATAAGTGATCTGAAAAAAGGGCTATATACAACTGACAGTTTGTATATTTCTGAACGGGCCTGGCTCCATGTTTGAAATTTACATGAATGTCTCAAGCTGAAGATACTATTTAAGAACATGACTTGATTTGTTACGTTAATGCTTTGTTTTTGTTTCCACTTTTGTGTTTTTAAAACTTCACATAATATCTCAAACAGACAAGACTATTTAAATACATGACCAGATGTGTTTGTTAATGCTTTGATTTTTTAAAACTTTGTATTTTTTAAAACAACTCATAATGTCTAAAGATGACAAGACTATTTGATAACATGACTGGATTTCTTAGGTTAATATTTTAGCTCTGTAGTAACTTTTTTATTTTCCTGATTTTGCAAACTGACAAGACTATTTAACATGACTTGAATTCTTATATTATTTTTGTAAAGACCTTTGTGCTTTTTAAAACCTCCCCTATTTCTTAATCTATTAATACTATGTAAGAACATCACTCGATTTCTTAGGTTAAAGTTTTTGGTTTTGTAGAAACTTTTGTGTTTTTTAAACTTCCTAATGTCTTTGGCTAAGAAGATTATTTAAAAACATGACTCCATTTCGTGGGTTAATGCTTTGTTTTTATAACAAGTATTGTGTTTGGAAAATCTTCCCTAATGCCTCAAACTTACAAGGCTATTTAAGAACATGGCTCAATTTCTTAGGTTAATGTTTTGTATTTGCTTAAAAATTTGTTTTTAAAACCTCCCATAATGTCTCAAGCTGACAACACTATTCAAAAATTGACACGAGTTTTAAGGTTAATATTTTGGTTTTGTAGCAACTTTTTTGTGTTTTTTAAACCTCCCATAATGTATCAAGCTGACAAGACTACTTAAGAACATAATCGATTACTTAAGTTAATGTTTTAATTTTGTAGCAACTTTTGTGCTTTTCTAAAACTTCTCCTCGAATTCATATTTGTTTTAGTTTTGTAGTGACTTTTGTGCCTTTTAAAACTTCCCCTTATGTCTGAATCTGCCTATACTATGAGGTCTTGGGCATGACGGTAAACTGCATCCAACAGTAAGGTCTCTGATTGGGTGGTTGTGAAGAGCATAGAACCACCTCTTAACTGCTGTTGTTCCCAGGTCCACTCTAACCCGGAGTAGTAGTACCTGTTAGGGTTCCAGCTATGAGCAAATGCTAACCCCTAAACTGGGGTCAAATACTATGAAAGTATAAAAATACACTTTTTATAGAAATATATACATAAAAAGACTTTTATAGAAATATATACATTTTTAAAGGAAAAATATTACCAACAATGCATTTTTGAAAAAGAATATTACCATAACACATTTTTAATACAAAACTAGAATAAAAACAAAACAAATTTCATTAAAATCTGAGTAAATCAACCTTCTCACTATAACCGAACGTTAAAAAATACCTTAAAACCCCACCTTTTTGGCATTGAATAACCCACAGAGGTTGATATGCCGTTAAACAAAACTCAAACTCAAAACTATACTATGGAAAAACGTAACTCGATTTCTTAGGTTATTGCTTTGTATTTGGAGTAAATTTTGTTTTTAAACTTCCCCAAATGTCTCCATCTAACAAGACTCTTTAAAAACATAATTCAATTAGTTAAATTAAAGTTTTTGATTTTGTACAAACTTTAGTGTTCTTTAAAAAATCACCATATCCCAATCTAACAAGACTATATAAGAACATGATTCGGTTTCTCATGTTAATGCTTTGGATTTGGAGTAGATTTTGTGTTTTTTAAAACCTCTCTATGTATCAATCTGACTAGATTATTTAAAAACATGACTCGATTTCGTAGGTTTATGCTTTCTTTTTGTAGCAACTTTTGTGTTTTTTAAATCTCACATAATGCCTCAAGCTTACAAGACTATTTAAAAACATCACTCGATTTCTTACGTTAATATTTTATCTTTGTTTCAACTTTTGTGTTTTTAAATCCTCCTCTAGTAGGCAGCCTTATCTATGTCTAATTTCTTTATATTGTATAATAAATACTTGTTATATGTGTATCTTTAACGTTTTGAAATATATATGCGTATCACTGTTTCGCTTCCTGGATGAAAAAGTAACACAGACGGTATTGTTTTAATACAGGGATAGTAAACTTTCTCAAATCCAGATTTTTTCAGCTATACCACTTTAAGACATAACTTCTGATATAATTAAACAACTTTCAAAAATAGATACCAATAGACATAGATAGATAGATAGATAGATAGATAGATAGATAGATAGATATGAACAGACAAACATAGACAGATAGATAGATAGATAGATAGATAGATAGATAGATAGATAGATAGATAGATAGATAGATAGAGCAAGTTATTCGAATTTGAAACAACAGAGACAAGTTCTTCATCTTCTTTTGTTTTGTTGAAATCATCAAACGTTACTTCAACTATTTCACATCATTAGTTCTATGGAAAGCCAAAAGCATCAAAACGTAGAGACACTCCTGATTGCTTCTTAGCAATATATATTTGGGGTGAACTGGGTAGATTGTCAGTGCGTTGTGCATAAGTTGGTGTCCAGCCGATACTTTCTCGTCCAAAGTATGAATAATAATTGGACTGCCAAAGTAGACTGTCCACTTCATTAGACTAAACTTTTGCCTCGTAAAATAACTAGACGACGACGATTAATGATTGTGTAGATAACATCAACAACGTCTAATTACAACTCACTTTTCTCAGATCCCGTTTTATATCCTGCTGTTCGCAAATCGAGGTGTGGTTCATAAAAGACTTGGCTAAGTTTTAATGGCTTGCTTCTCTTGGATAAAGTCTGCGTAAGTCCAGCAAAGTGAAATCAGTGGTTTTGTGGGTTGTTTCAAATGTCATGAAGTTTAACTTTTAATCGGTTTGTCTAGATGGCGACGCTTTAACGTAATATATATATATATATATAAATTATATTTTAGAACATGTACAAATATATATATATATATATATATGCGTGTGTGTGTGTGTGTGTGTGTGTGTGTTATGTTATAGTGTTGCTATCTCTCTATGTATCTCTATCTCTCTCTATATATATATTTATTATAAAGCTCTATTTCTATATTGAGCACTGTTTTATATTATGTTTTGAACGTTGTTAATACGTTCTTCGTTCTTTATTCACTTGAATATATATATATATATATTTATTTGTTATAAATTATATTTTAGAACATGTACAAATATATGTATATATATATATATATATATATATAAAGAACGAAGAACGTATTAACAACGTTCAAAACATAATATAAAACAGTGCTCAATATAGAAATAGAGCTTTATAATAAATATATATATAGAGAGAGATAGAGATACATAGAGAGATAGCAACACTATAACATAACACACACACATACACACACACACACACACACACACACACACACATATATATATATATATATATATTGTGTGTATTTTGGCAGCATTTTTTCATTAATACAGGTTTCATTGAATAATATAGACAAGTTCTGCCTATTTACTTTGTGTAATATCCGTTCGTATGATCTGATTAGCTTGATAGTGTTGTCATGGAAAGACGACAAGAAATCGCAATAATTGTTGATTTTTTTATCAAGTCTGAGCTTTCGGCTTACATAAGCCATTATCAAAGGATGAACATTTAATGTTCAGTGAACATAGAACATTTAAATTATTATTAACAGAATGGAGTTATACAGAGAAAATTAGACAGGTCCATTTTTTGTGTCGCACATGGCTGTAGGCCGAGAAGGAATGGTGGTAGTGGGTTTTTTGTTCAATTGAGTGTATAGTGGCATGAGGGATCGGTTTGGGAACTGCTGCTATGTAGGGGGTAAGTATAATAACTATGACCTCTCCCGTCGATTATAGGCATTGAAGTATGTTACTAGAGGTGTCAAAATTTATTTTATTTAGGCTAAGTTTAAACTGTTTGATGTAAATAGCTTCTAGAATTTTATGTTTTCGTTTATTATTTTCTTGTCTAAGTATATGCGTATTTTCAACAAGTGTTTTCCTACGAAGTGTGTGTTGATAGCCGTGGTGTTTTAAATGTCGGAATATGTTAGAAGTGCAATGTAAGTCTCCGCGAAAGCGAGTTAGTAGTATGTCCAACCGCAAACTTATCACTCTCTTATATCGTAGCCAAATGCATACCAATTTATTATTATGAAATATGTTTCCAAGGTCCGGCAGAATTTCCAAAATATGCTTTTCTTTCTTTATCGTATTTCTTAGGGAAAATAGTAGCTTGCTATGTGATTTTTTCAGATATACATATACCTCCAACTGGGCAGTTATCGTTAATTCTACAATTACTGAGGGAATTTATCTTTATTTGGTGATTATTATAAAAATTGTCAAGTATTTCATTATTATGGAAATTAATGATGATGTGGATTCTGCTATTACAGGAATAATTAATATTTGATATTATTTTTATTAAAGATCTCACTTAGTGAGTGGCTAAAATTAAAATCTTTATCGAACAATTTCAGAAAATATTCAGCGATATTAATGTTAGATAATTGGAAGAAACTGGGGTTAAACCATAAAATTTTTCTTTTCCTGTTTTTAGACTTATTAACAGCAGATTCATTGGGGAGTTATAGAGTAATTTCTGTTTAAACCCACTTTTCTGGGGTCATTTTTATACGGGATTTCATTATGACTATTTTGCTATTGGAGGATAATTTATTTCTTCCTAGTATTAACTGTAGCTGTAATTAGTTTAATCTCTTGGTGAGGATGATTAGAACTAACATTAATATACATCTTATATATATATATATATATATATATATATATATATATATATATATCAGCATGCAGTGTGGGTATAGAAAAATCCAAAGTAGTATCCTGTACATACAGCAGTAGGATTACTCTCTAAGAGAGCTCTAAATATATATGTATATAAATACATATAGAGCAAATATTAAAAAAATTAAGGCTGACGCGTTATTTCATGGTAAATCGGAAATAGGCCTATACTTCTGATTTACCATGAAATAACGTGTCTACCTTAATTTTTCTTATATATATACACAAATTCAAACTTCGATGAGAATTCTATGTTAAAAGTTAACAGAGAATTGTAATGAAAATAAATCGGACAAATTTATTTATTTATTTATTGTTATAATCGTCTCACCCCAAGCAAGGCCGTACTGCTACGGGTGCGGAAGGGGTTACATAATAGGAGAGCAGGTCACAGTAAGTGTCGGAGAATTGGTGTGAAGAGAGCTGCGTGAGAGGAAAGGGTAAGTGAGAAGAATAATAGGAGTCAAGGAGATAAGAGATGATAGTTGATGTTGCATTTAAACTCTTGGAGATTGTGGCTATCAGGGAAGCAAGAATACGGAAGGGAGTTCCACAGTTGGCAAGTTGTGGTTACACTTGATTGTTTTCACAGTAAATGGGTGGGACCTTCTTGCTAGTCTACTAGCTCGAGTAAATTCGTGCAGAAGGCAAACCAAAGAGATAATCTTGTCAGAGTAGAATCCATGAAAATATTTGTAGAACAGACAGAGGAAAGCTACATCTCGTCAGTGTGAGAGAAACGAGTCGAGCCGCTTGGTCAGGATCGACTACATTGCAGATTCTCTTTTAGATTTTGTCGATAACCCCAAGATGAATAGCAGGGGCGCTTGACCAGATATGACAGCAGTATTCAATGCACAGTCGGATGATAGCTTTGTATATGTGCATGATGGATTCAGAAGTGAAAAACTTCCTGGCTCGACACAGAAACCCGACCTTCCTAGCAGTAGATTTAGCTATTAATTTAACGTAGTCGTTCCACTTAATGTCAACTGGTAGAATGAGGCTGAGAAGGCGCAGCGAATTGCTTTCGGAGTGACTAGTGCTATCCATGCTGATGGCGGGTAGGAAAGATTGTCTATGGGGATGAAGGATAGTAACTTCGTTTTGGAAGCATTACAGTTTACGAGCCATTTCTTACCTCAGTCCACCGCCGACCGAAGAAGGAAAACATTTTTTTGTTGAGAAAAAGAGAGAAAGCGTGAAGTTTACAATGTTAAAATTTAAACGCTGATGTCATGGTTACAATAGTTAGTTTACAAAAACAAAAAACAGACAATAAGATTACCTTGAATTAAAATTTTATTTGGGTCTGGTGAGCTGAATCTTTCTAATATTCACCAAATAAATTATCACCGATGACTTTTTAAAGTTATCCGACGTATTTTCACACACACACACACACACACACACACACACACACACACACATATATATATATATATATATAACAATTACATCATCAAAGACATTTACCATAAACCCACAGACACCCAACAATAGCTCCATTTCTAGAGTTACCACCCTAAAAGTTGTCTGAATTCCAATCCCTACTCCCTAGCACAACGAATTTGCACAATAGTAGCTAATGAAACCCTTCGAAAAATACGCCTAGAGGAACTTAGAAAAACACTACAAATAAGAGGATACCCCACTCCACTAATAAACAAGGGTTTCCAACTAGCAGTAGAAACACCATTAGAATAAAAACAAACAAAAAACAAAAAAAAACATGGTAAAGAAAAAACATTCTGGTATACGTTTCCGCACAAAAACAACCTAGAATTGTATGTATGTATGTATGCCGCATTCACCCTAGTCGGGTTGAGCGGGCTTCCTCCCTGACGGAGCAAGTCTCATTGGGATTTGTTTAAGGGCAGGGTCCCAAGTCCTACCCTGAACCTAGAATTATTTATAACGATCAAAAGACACGCAGAATGAATAAACAAAAATGATAAAATAAAGAAAATCTTAAAGACAATTAAATAATTAAAAGCAAACGCCAACCCAAAAATTTGAAAAACATACTAACCTCATCAAGATTCAAGCATCACACAACACAGTGGATTACAACATGCGACAAAAATGATGTGGAGTATGCAGCATAATATAACGAAACCACTTCAAGTTTGAAAACACATCTCATTCGAGATAAAAAAAAAATCTAAAAACGTAATTTTTACTCTAAAATGCGATGAATGCGCAAAAATATACGTAAGGGTAACGCGAGGCCTGAATAAAAAAGTAGCCCTGCACAGAAGAAACATTAAACTAACCAATAACAGGAAATTGAGCGTCTCCCAACATGAATGCATGGGAGGTAAATTCAGTGTAAAGCTTATCTACCAAAACGCAAATTATGACACGCTCATGATGCTGGAAGTAATATTTATAAAAAATACAAGTCTTCCCTCAACAGAACAACATCAAAATCTTAATACACACACACATACACAATGAATTCAAACGCGATAAAAAAAAAACACTAAATTCAAATAGTATCCCAAAAACTATAAAATAACTAGATGACCCATTAGAGTAGAATTGAATCAAAATCGCTGAAAACAATTTTGAAGTATAAAGACGAAATTAAATTTCGCAAGTCAGTGTAAAAAACGTTTATAGCCAAGCAAAGGTAACGGGAGAAATTTAACGTACGAATGTGAAAAAAAAAACGCACGCGTATGAACTTTCTGACGTTCTCACGACTTATCTATTTATACACGATACCTTGGCTATCAGAAGAATAAACGGATCTCTATATGTGCAGTCACAAGTTTATTCGCCTGAAGAGAGTCAACGTTAGACTCGAAACACGTGTAGCAATACAAATACCATTATGGATACTTAATATATCATACAAAAAGCAAGTAATATTAATAATAATAACAACAATAAATCTACACATCACGGCTTCTCGTAATTTATATATATATATATATATATATATATATATATATAGACTAAGACTTGATACCACAGAACATAAATACGTTGCAAAAATTAATTGACGTTGCAAAAGCATAACTAATCACAGAGACATAATTAATGAGGAGAGCAAATTTTGAACATATTTAAAATAATATATTAGTAAAAACATTTTTGAATAAGAGAAATAAAGGCCTCAAAAGAGTATAAAAGGGATAAAGTTCCTACTCATAGGCCACCAAATAGACAAAGAGAACAAATAGTATTTTATTCTGTTTGCACAGGCCCTGTTTGTGTCACTTGATACATATAGCTTCAAGTACACACAGATGGTTTGCAGAGCGTTTTCTGTGCAAGTGCTGACCTGTGGATGAGTCATGCGCAAACTGAATCGTCTTCAAAGCGTTACTCGGGTTGTTGGCTCTTATGTTGGCAAAAGTATGTTGACTGATTCGGGGCTTTGATCTGGACTAATCAAAGATCAATTTATTTTGCCTACGTTGCCTTCTAAAAGTGTGTTAGCCTGAAAGGATACCTAAACGTTAAAAAATTGTTTTCTTACCTGTTTACATCTCCAAATATATGTCTTAATATCTCTCTCAATATTTCTCTCTCAATATCTCTCCCAATCTCTCTAACTCTTCCCCTTTCTCTCTCTCTCCATATATATATATATATATATATATATATATATATATATATATATATATATTACAAATAAAATGCTTGTCACTTAGCCGGTTGATGTTAATTTTATTATCCCAATTTCAGGGTTTCGTAGACAACCTCTTTTGGAATTTCTTCATCTGCTCGTCAAATGGTGTCAGCGATTGACTGCTTATACTTCTAGATTTTTCTTGTTTGTATGGTCTTTTTTGTGCAAGTTTTTTCGTAGTGTACATGTGTGCATTTGTCCATTCTGCGCATATGTGTAATCATATATATATGTTACGATATATTACTATTGCCAAAGGAAAATAAACACTGCTAAGTTGAAGTAAAACTTTTCGGCCTGTTGACCCTATTATTCGCGAAAAAGAAAAAAAAATTAGTCCCCAAATAGTAGGGTGAAAATTACGTGAAGAGGAAAATTATTTGGGTTCGTGAGAAAAAAAAATTAAAGGCTAAGAAAAAAAATGATCAATTCACTGTCTAAATAAGCTGCAACATTTCAAGCTGAAAATCTTATCAATCTTATGGAACCTGAAAAAAAATCAAAAACTCTCAGAATATTATTTGTGTTACCATAAATAGAAGTATGGTAGAGTAATGAATAGTGACTCGGATTGAGGAATCGGAGAGCCGAGTTCGAATTACAGTTGGATTCATTGCATTCACTTATGTGCTCATACCCTTGGAAAAGGTATGAATCAATCTCTTCTCTCTAAATCAACCTGAAGAGGGCTGGCCTCCGTCAGGCTGTGTTGCCCAAAGAAACACCACTTCTACTGCAGCTTCACTACACATTGTGCCCCCAAGACTTTAATTAGTCCCGAAATATCTGGATCTGGATCAGGAACATAATAGTCTACCAGAGTCGGTGCTCAACTAACTCCAGTCAAACATTGGGTGTTGAACTGCACCTGGATATATTTACGGAAGGAGTTAATCTGAGCCGTTTCGCTGGCATATAAATTGTAGAAAGTTTATCTTAATATCGATCCGTTATTGATCTTAAAATATTTAATTTAAAAAAGAAGAATTGCAATCAATGCTAGCGAATTAATTTTGTACTATTGATCAAATCGGGAAAAATACGGATTTCAAAAATATTCCGTTTTCATAAATTGCAAAACTTTGTATGAAATGATGAAGCATTAATAATTCCTTCATAACCTGTTATAATGCCACAATATCCTTAAGTCATCGTAGGGATTTTTAAAATTATAATTGAATGGGTCATTAAATACTCTTTATATAAAAAAACTATATTAGAATAACTATACAAAATAAAACAACTACAGTAATTGAAAATTTTGCGAAATGCCTTGAAGAACTAAAAATAAAATAAAAAAATAAATGAATAGGGTCGCGAAATGCTCTTGGGCAAATCCCACGATTTTATTAAAAAATATCCATCCTCAGAAATTGATCGTATTGCGAAATGACTTTCGGGGAAAAAAGAATTTAAAAAGTAGACCGCCTGCCTGAATTACACAGGTTGCCAAATACTCTTAATAAAGACTAAAATCTCATAACGGAAGACGTTCATTAATTGCTTGTGTCGTGAAAGTCTACTGAGAAATAATCAGATTAGAATTAGCAAAAAATAAAAATGGGTGCCCTATCAATTGATTCATTTTTATCATTTAAACCCCAATAAAGACCCCAGCTATGGGTTAAGTAGTAGACTTGTATATGGACACAGTGCTATATTTCAAAACTACCAGATAAAGCAATATTCATTAGCAAACAAAAAATGAATAATTCTCCCAATCCAAAATTTTCCAACTTCAAATAACACGGAAAAGGTTGGTAAATATTTTTTAAAGCCCAAGCAAGATGATAAGTCCGCGAAGATGCAAGCGGTTATTCACAGGGCTGGTAACTTCATTAACTGTGTGGAAATATAAGACACTTAAAATATTAGAATTCCATCGCACACATGAAGACAGAGGTAGTATTTAAACTTCGTGGAAATATAAGACACTTGAAATATCAGGATTACAGGGCACAAACGACAAAGAACGTAGTATTTAAATTTTTAAAGATCGGAGTTGACAGGTATGAATGAAACCAACAAATTGACCAAAGATGAAATTCAAAAAAAAGAATCATTATTATTTTTAAAAAATACGCCTAAACAAGACGAAAAAGCCACGAAAATGCAAGGGGTAACAGGTAATTCACAGAGGTAATTCACAGGTAAAGGTAATTTACAGAGCCGGTAACGTGAGAAACTTTGTAAAAATATAAAGCACTTAAAATGCTAGGATTACATAGCGAACATGATTACAGAAATAGTAATTAATGTTCGTAGACCTATAAGAGACATGAAAATCTGCTGCTATGAAAGTGGGCTCCCTGTGCAGGGCCCGGAAATTTTTCCCACCTGAATCTATTCTACACATATACAAATCTACCATCCGCCCGTGTATTGAATATTGCTGCCATATCTGGTCGGGTGCCCCTGCTGCTCTCCTTGGGCTTCTTGACAAAATACAAAGAAGGATCTGTAACGTGATTGATACTGACCTGGCAGACCGGCTGCAGCCGCTCTCTCACCGGCGTGATGTGGCTTCCCTGTGCCTCTTCTACAAGTACTTTCATGGCTTCTGCTCCGATGAGCTTAGATCACTGGTGCCGCCTAAGCAGGAATTTACACGAGATACTAGATTAGCAACTAGGTCCCACCCTTTTACAGTTAAACAAATAAGATGTAACCGTAAATTCTACTCCAACAGCTTCTTTTCTCGCGCTTCCCGCCTGTGGAACTCCCTTCCACAAGTCTGCTTTCCCGACAGTTACAATCTCCAGGTGTTTAAATGTAGGGTCAATAGACACCTCCTATCACACTAACTCCCAACTATTCTCACAACACCAATCTCTCATCTACCCAACCCTCATTCTCGGTATCCTTACCCGCCTATCACCCACCCTCTGTCATTTCCTATATTTAATCAGCCTTTCTCCACTCTACGTAGCCCCCTGCGCAGTAGTGGCAGTGACATGCCTTGCTTGGGGTGAAACGTTTATAAAAAAAAAAAAACAAATACTAGGACTGCATGGCATACATGACGATGGACGTAGTACTTAAACTTTGTGAAAATATTAGACTTGAAATACCAAAATTACATGGCACACATGAAAATGAACATAGTATATAAACTTTTGAATATCGCAGTTAACAGGTATAAATGAAACCGAGATTTTCAACAAAGATGAAAATTTCAAAAATAAAAAAGGGAAAATACTATTATTGTAAAATAAACCAAAACAAGACGATAAAGATGTAAGCGACTATTAAAAGAACAGGTAACTCGAGTATCTTTGTGGAAATATAAGGCACTTAAAATACCAGGATACTATGACACACATGACGACGAACGTAGTATTCAAACTTTGTGGAAATATAAGACACTTAAAATACCTGAATTAAATGGCAGATATGATGAAGAATGTATTTAAACTTTCTGAAAATACACAACACATAAAATACCAGGGATACCATAGGACACATGACGACCGACGTAGAATTCAAAATATGTGGAAATATAAAACACTTAAAATACCAGAATTACATGGCAGACATGACGGCAAACGTAGTATTCAAACATTGTGGAAATATAGGACAATTAAATACCAGGATTCCATGGCACATATGACGATGGACGTAGTATCCAGAATTTGTGGAAATACAATACACTTCAAATACCAGGATTCCATTGCAGACATGATGGATCTGGTTTTAACCTTTGTTGAAATATAAGACAAATAAAATACGTGGCAGACTTGACGGCGGACATAGTATTTAAATTTTGTGCAAATATAAGACACTTAAAACACCATGATTTCGTGGCACACATGACGACAGACCTAGTATTCAAATATTGCAGAAATATAAGACATTTAAATACCTGGTTTCCATGGCAGAAATGACGATGGACGTAGTATTTGAATTTTGTGGAAGTAGAAGACACTTAAAATACCAGGATTACATGGGACAGATGAAAACGGACGTAATTTTTAAGTTTTTGAAGATTGGAGTTCAAAAGGTATGAATGAAACCGAGAGTTTTACCAAAGATGGCAATTTGAAAGTAAAAAAAAGAAAAGAAAACATTATTGTTAAAAAATAGTCTAACCGGAGTGACAAACGGTTATTCAGAGAGCAGGTAACGTGAGTAAATCTGTGGAAATATAAGACATTTATAACCTAGGATACCATGGAACACGTGACGACGGACGTAGTATTTAAAATTTATGGAATAAAAGACACTAAAAATACCAGGATTCTATCGCACACATGACGACGAACGTTGCATTCAATCTTTGTAGAAATATATGACACTTAAAAAACAAGGAATACATTGCACGTATGACAAACGATGTAGTATTCAAAATTCGTGCAGATATAAGTCATTTAAATTATCATAATTCAACTGCATACAAGATGACGTACGTAGTATTTAAATTTCCTGGAAATATAAGACTCTCAAAATACCAGGATTCTATGGCTACATAACGAATAAAATAGTATTCAAAGTTTGTGGAAATATAGGACGCTTAAAATACCTGTATTCCATGGAACATTTGACAAAGGACGTAGTATTCAAATATTGTAGAAATATTAGTCAATTAAAATAACAGGAAAGTTTTAAAAGTTATGTGTTGACTACCTCAGTCACCAGACCTCTCACCAACTGAACTTGACAGGAGAAGCAGCCTAGTAATTTTCCGGATATAGTTAGATGCCTAAAGGATACATGGAGTGAGTTGTCGGAGGAATATTAAAAAAAAATTGTGGCAAGAATGCCCAGAGTATTTGCAGCCACTGTTAAGCCAAAAAGAGTTTATTTTAATGAAACTGAAATATAGGTAATTATTAAATATTTATAAATTCATTTGATGCACATGTTATTGTGCAGTATTAACAAAAGAACCATTTTATTTTCATTTACAATTATTCACTTGGCAATAAATACTAAAAATAGTATGAAACACATAATTTTTAAACACTGGAGTGGTCTAATAATTATGGCCGGTATATGATCATTATTTTCCAACTGAATAGTTCTCACTAGTAATTCGCGTCTAGTTACCGATACCTTGTACCAGACTAAAGCAGTTAAATTCGAATATCGCTCTAAAACATTTGTTAAGTGAATGTCACATACAGCTTAATATGTAATATGTATGAAGTATGCAAGCGAAATAAGTTCGGTTGAAATGAAACAAAAATCGACGAACTTCGGGGAAATAGACAATTGAGGCGAATAAGTAACCCCTGGGGGAACAGTGATTGTGCGACAAAATGTCAATACTTGAAGGATGCTTGTTTGGCGAAAGTCGATCGATCATTGTGATTACTTTGTGTCTATGTGGAATATCAATGCTTTTTGTTTTCTTTTACTTTTCTTCTTTTTTTGTTTTCAGAACAGGCAATAGCAAGCAATTGATTCATTTGCACAGATCAGAAGGCATGCCTTGGTCGGTGCATCGGGAGTGAGTTGTGAACCGGAAACACTAAACAACTTAACAGGTAGATAATCCAAACGGAGCATCGAAACTAACTGGCAAACCCAGTTATGTAGTTGCAAACAAACTCGTACATAAACAAACACATTTGGTTTTATGTAAACGCTCACGTATGAAGTGATTTCCCTAATGGAATAAAAGATAACAGTCCCATTCCTGTCGGGAAGCGATATCTTTCTTATATAATTGTAATGTTAGCCGTTTTCTTTAGGAGGAAACATTTGTCATCCGTTGACCTATCAGTCATTACTATTATAGCTTGAAATTTATATTTATGAAGTCAAAACACTATGAAAATATAGAAATAAACTTTTATAGAAATATATACATAAAGATAAAATTTTTTTTTAAAAAAAAGAAGAATTTTTTGAAGAAAAAACATTACCAACAATACATTTTGAAGAAAAATTATTACCATAACATACTTTTGAAGGAAAAATTATTTTCAGCAAAACATTTTGAATACAAAGCTAGAAGAAATTTGTATGTTTTTTAAAATAAAAAAGAATAAAAACAAAATAATTGAATCAAAATCTGACTAAATCAACCTTCTCACTATACCCGAACACTAAAACAATTACCTTAAAACCGCACCTTTTTGGCATTAAATAACCCACAGAGGTTGAAATGCCGTTAGACATAAACTCAAAACTCAAACTCTATTCGTTTTATTTGTTTCTGGTGTAGAGTGTCCCATGTGAATGATTTCTGTTAGGTTCTACAGTTCTTTGTAATTCTGTAATGCCAGACCACGTTGTTCGATTATGATCCTTACTAAGAATTAAAGACTTCATTTGCCCGAAGACATTTAATTAAAAGATCTGAGACGGTGGTTGTATATAGTTGACAGTTTAAATAGTTTGGCGCCATGTGAGATATTCATATGAAATTCTCGATCTGTTGAGACTATTTAAGAACATAACTCGAGTTTTCATATGACTCAAGGAATCTGAGGTGTCTAGTATTTACTAATTCCACATCCTGAATTTTTATGACGGATTCATGGTAGCTGACACTACAGCTTTCATTCCACTTCCATATGATAGTTTTAGTTTTTGAAAGTTTTGAGTGCTATTTCTTGAAACATTTTGTAGAGGATGTTGATTTTCTGTTTATTATCATTTTTATCCTGATTATGTGAGTATGTATGGCTGGCCACTCGTATCCGAGGATGCCACTCTACGAAGGCGGCTAACTAATCCTCATTACACCCTCAGAGCTCACCTGTAGCTTACAGTGCAACAATGCTGAGCAGATTTTAGTTACAGTTTCTGGGTGAGAGCGCGTAATCCGGCGTGATCAACAATCTTAAAAAGACCAGTATTCCATAAACTCTCGGTTACGGTGACTTGTGACTTCGAGCTAGTACAACCATCCACGGCGCGTCGGCGAGCAATTAGAACGTTCGTTTTCTGGCCATGAAGACCGGGTTCGAATCTAACCATTGTCGATTTGTCAGGATGGAACAATTTCTCTGGAGTAGGCGTACGGCACCTTTGGAATGTGCTTGCAAATCATACCACGGGTTTACTCAAGCATTGTGAGCAAGATTTGGAAGACGGCTCCCTGATTATGAATGCCTAGATCATCGACATGCACCAACCCTATCATCAGTATATTGACCTCGAGAGGGAGATAAGGATATGTATATTCTGTTAGTTAACGTCTTTTGGATGTCCTATGGAATGCTTAAATGATTAGTACACATCTCTGTGTGTAGGATATAGTCTAGGAAAATATCAAATAGACTTGAAATCTTAATTCTTTCTTTTACTTCCAGAAACCTCGATCTAAGTCGGGTGTTATAAATTTCACAGTTTATAAAAATAAAAAAAAATCATTAAAAGCAACTCAACAACGTGTATTCACTAAGAATAATGTTTATAGTAATAAGAAGTATATACATACACTAACGCCCACATACACACGTATACAAACACTTAAATCTGTTAAACTGTAAACTGTAATATAGTCCCACAAGCGATTGATAAGAAATTCTTTCACTATTTGATGTACTATGAACATAAAATACTACTAAACCAAAAACATGAAAAATATCTAGGCGCCTCAGTTTACGTAACTGGCGTTCCATTGTACTGATGGTGATTTCCTAAGCGTACATGTGGCACATGGACGAAACTGCGTGGTATCCAGTAAGGATGGAACTCACTGTGCAGTTGTAATTTATCTAGCAAGACCGATCTATGGAGAAAATAAGACATCTACTGAGATCAGCCTGGAAATTCTAACTCTGGAGCAGAACCTACCCGTTTCACCAGAAAGGAAAGCACACGATTTGTTCTTTCCATCAGTTGCCGACAGTTGTTACACGTGACGGGCCCTAAGATTTGTTATAATAACTTTTAATTAATTTTCTTATGTTTTTGTTTTTTTGTTTTGTTTTTTTTGCAAACTCGAATGGGATCTCAAAAGAATAATCATTTGCCTTGATTTCATTTTCATGTAATAAGAATTTAGTTGTTGTTGTCGGTCTGTGTGTATTCTTTTTTCATTTTTGCTTTCTTTTTTCTTTTTTCATTTTTTTTATCTCAGAAAAGCATTTTAAGATTTTCGAAAATATATTAACAGTTCAGTCAGTTAAGTGCCATACATTATACACGATTGGGCGATCATGTCTCGAAAGAGACACGACTGATTGGGCAGAAAATTTTCCCGCAATAGATTGCCATTAGTTTCTGCGGTAGACTAGTTTCCAATTAAGACTATAGAACCCAATCTGTCCTGCCATTTAACTCATAGCAAGAGGAAGAAACGATGGATTAATACCTTTCCCAAATTGTATTTGCGAGTAAGTGAATGCAACAAATTCAACTGGAATTCGAACTCGGCATTCTGATTTCTTGTTCGGAGCCGATATCCTCTGCACCACAACGCAGAAATATATTAGTAGTTCATCGCCTCAAAAGCTAAATGCAAAATTACGAGATGTAAAAGAAAACATCGACATAAAAAAAATGAATTCCTCTACTGTAC
The DNA here is from genome assembly GCA_037127315.1 of Ascarosepion bandense. NCBI lineage: Eukaryota > Metazoa > Mollusca > Cephalopoda > Sepiida > Sepiidae > Ascarosepion > Ascarosepion bandense. Next base: position 1,695,320 of record JBBBDQ010002149.1, read on the forward strand.
AAAATTAAAACACTCTTCAAACAAAAGGAAGAGAATTTGCAGTAATATGAATTGTACGGTTCATATACTGAATAAAGGTTTGTGTTTCTAAGTTTTAGATAGGACCAGAGGTACTGACCAGCCAAAACATCCAAGTGTCGGAGAGAATCTCAAATATTAATAAATATTGGACTCTGTGAAACTCTCAATCAGTGTAAATATGAAAATAAATATAAATATTGTACACGTTGTTTACTACCTTGCTTTATTCTTGATCTTTGGAAATGGTTTGATAAAGAATTGTACTAAACAGAAATACTACTATTATTAGTATTACTACTACTACTACTACTAAAAATAATAATAATAATAACAAAAATAAATTCTCCGAGACATAGTTTCATGATTATCGTTCTGATACTATCAGATTAATGATGTAAATCTGTAGTTGATTCGTATTTTGGAATGATGGTGGGTAACAGTAAATATAGCAGCAGGTCGCTGGAGATTCTGACTCTAGAGCAGCACCTACCCATTCCACTAAAAAGAAAAGCACGTAAGCCGTTCTTTCTATCAGTTGTCGACTGCTTTTACACTTGAAGGACACTAGAAACTACTCGAATGCAAAACACGAGAAATTCGGTGACTAATTAAAGCTCTCAAAACAATGATGTTCGTGAGTTTCCGCTCCTGGAAACCTGTGGTGACTTGTTATCACGCAGCTGCCAGTTATAGATAGCAAAAGCCTGAAAAAACATGAAAATATGATAATATGCAAAAAAACATAAGAATTTAATCTGTAAAAAATATATGTGACAAATTTGCATACGCGCTGATCCTTCAACAATATCTATGGCGTTTTGTGTAATACATATTGCTATGCCGTAGGTACCTTGATAAGGATCTAATTAATCAATCATATGCATCTAGTTCTATCACTATGTTCTTCTTTGTTTCTTTGTGCTATGTCCCTTCATTACACGGGCATTTATGGATCTACACAATTTCCAATCCTTTGACAAAATCACTAAGTAAACTAGAAAATCCTTCCTAAAGGTTCAGACATTTGACCTCAACAGAGACATATGGAGGGAGCTCGTCAGGTGCTCAGATGAGCAGCATATCTACGACCACGCTTCGTCATGGGAATGATAATGAGTCTTTAATAAAAGCAAATATGAATAATCAAGTTATCATCGAGATTGTCCAAAATGACAGCATTATTAAAATCAGCGAGTGTACTAACTGGAGGAAGCTTGCTTTTTACTTGCTTTTTACCTGCTTTCCTGTGAAATCCACCAGACAATACCGGTATGCAAAATCAAGAAAAAGGAGCAGAAGAATAAAACAAAAATCAGTATTTCCGAATAATTTTAAAACAAGCGACATTGAAAATGATTGTTTCTTTACTATTGTTGCGACATTCACTATCGCTTCTATAACTCGAAACAGATTCCAAAACCAAAACTAGATTATTAGATAGAGCCCTTCATTCATTAGAAAGAATACAAAAGATTCAGCTTCCAACCTCAATACTAGTTGACATATCTCAAGAACTACTTTGGCATTTCGGTTTGAAAAAGAAAAAAGAAAAATGTATAATAAATGCTTTGAGATATCTTGACGTTGCAAAGGAATCAAAAGCCGAAGATGTCGGTAGGGATGAATACAAAATCAAACAAATCGAAGACAGAAGCACCAAACTTTATACAATTAACAACAATTCAAAAAACATTAAATTTCCTTCATTTTTCATAATATTTTTAATTCATAAAAATTTACGACACTTTCATTCAATGATTTCTATTTCTTTTTCCATATTTATTTCATCTTTGAGCAAACTTTTGCATTCTATTCGTTTGATACTAGAGTTCGGTATTGAGTTTCAAAAAGCGCTATCTTCATATAAATTTTGGCGAACATATAAAAAAATAAAATAATTATGGCATTTTTATTAAACCATATATAATTATCACTGATTTTCTTCTTTGTACATAAAATGGATTACGGCTACACAACAGTGGAATTACCGGTCCCCGTACAACCACCAAAGCAAAACAATATCGAACTTGATCAGTATCTAGATGGGGCATCGCCTGAGAATACCAGATGTTGCAAACTTGAATATGAGGAGAGCATAATAGATAATGGCTGTAGATTGTTAATCCGTGAACGGAACCCCAGTTGTATTCATTATATACACTTTCGCACAAATATTCTCTGCAAAGGTATGATTCAACATCATCTCCTCTTAGTTATAGTCTAATTAGACTATTATTATCTAAAAAAAGGAAACATTTTCTGGCTTTAAATAATCTACAGAGCGTTGGTTGATAAACCGTAGAAAACGAATCAATCACCTACTTTATATCCTCTAACGGCTATAATGTGTGTTCTATCATAAAGAAAACATTTACTTTATGATTCGATAACTATTTCATGGGATTATTCGAAAACTGGTTAAATATAAAATCCATCGCTATAAATTCTGGGAAATGGTAGGTTCCTTGTAGAGCACCAGAAAATCTCTGACTCCTCCTTCTTTCTTTAAAATCAGAACCGATAAAACAAATTTTACCACCATATCTGGAATGCTTCTGTCGAATCCTCAATTTTCAGATTTGACAGTGATATGTTCCGGAAAAGATATATATATATATATATATATATATATATATATATATATATATATATATATACTATTCGTAGTAGCTAAGCGGTTTTGGCAAATGTAATTGGGTAGGACAATCTAGCAAGTAGCCGTAATGGACCGGTACTCATCGTCGTCTTATGCAATATGCTTAGGCATAGGTTTATGCAATAGGCGTAGTCAATAGGCGTTCCAATAGGCGTAGTCCCCGCCTTAGTCTGTATTTATGGCTGACACTAGCCAATCATATTATGCGAGAGGGACTAAGGTGTATGTATATTCATTACATCAGACAGTGTTTCAAATCCTTTACGCAGCATTGTGGAAAATAAATTATTTTCCACCCTACCACCACTTTCCTACAGGCGAAATGTTGCAAGCCTCTACTCCTATTAATCTATCGCATCAGTCATAGCAATATTCAGACAAGCTATATTTCTTAGTTCCAACAGTTGAGAAATTCACAGCTCGAACCTACTTCTTCCAAAGAATAGTTATTTTATTGAACAGACACCCGAGAGGGTACTTCCCAAATTATTAGATTATTTGCCATTTAGTATAATATGCATTTCTTACTTTCCTACTTCGCCACGTGTAATTTCTTTATTTCATCTCCAAAGAAATGGATTACCAACAACTAATAATAATAACATTCTATAAACATGTTGGTAGAAATGTTAAGGAAAAACTGAAATCTGACTCAAGGTACATTGGAAATGTATATTCAAAGATGGTCTATAAAAATTTGGTATGGCAGATTATAGATAAGAGAAATGGATCTACAGAATTGTCTGTGGGACAAAATTCAAATAATAATAGAAGCATTGTTGGATGCCGAGAAAAATGAAAGAAAATGCATATATTAGCCTTGCGGATAATTGTATGAATACAATCAATGTGCTTTTTCAGTGCAAAATGGATTTATTTATTATGAAAGGAAAATACAGAACAGCGATTGCATGTATAAAATATTGAATATGCGTGTTTGGCATAATGAGTTGGTTTAGGACTTTGAAATTATGGTTTGCTGTGATTGTTAAAAGCTTCCGTCTTTCAAATCGAATTGGAATCAGAAGAATGGATAGTTTTAATAACATAACAAAAAAGTACCGAAGATAACGAGATCAAAGTCTGAATTATAAGGACTCACTTCACAGGTTAAAACATTAGGATTGTTTGACTGGAATATAACAGCGTTATTTTCAATTTATTTGTTAAAATTTATTTTTAATGGATACTCGTATTTGAGTAGATACTCAAATATTACTCTGTAATTAAACAGTATATTTAATTTATTAAACAGCATATTTAATTAAAGAGCATGGTTAGTGCAAGTACTTTGTGGCTGAGCGGTCAATTGACGGTTTCGCCTAGGAGACGTAGGTTCGAATCATACCGGAGGACGTATATTTCCCCAAGAAGATTTCTCGATTATTCAGTCCGATAGATATAAATAGCTATACTGTTTAATTATTTAAAAAAAACAGAGTATGTACTCAAACACGAATATTCATTAAGATTATGTTTAAACAAATAAATTAAAAATACTTCGGCGTTAATGCATTTCGTAAATAAAGTCTTATTATAAACGTCATATTTAAATGGTACAAGGTTAAGTAGACGCCCATTTGAAATTTAATATCTACCAGCCTTGAGATCAAATGCACAACTAACTAAATAGTGTCTCTCGACTGAAGTCAATTAAGCCGTTTCATTTTGAATTTAAAAAATCTTTCAATGGCGTTCTATAGAAAGATGCTGAGGATTCTATGGACCGAACATGTGAGTAAGGACGAGATTTTGGAGAAAATGAAATCGAAAAAAGAAACATACTTAACCTCAGGAAGAGACAGCTGAAGTTTCTGGGACGCGAAATAAGGAAGGGTGGCTTGGAGAATCTGATATCCAGAGGGTGGACATAGGGAAATACAGGAAAAAACAGCGCGTGATATATTTGATGGGCTTAAGCAAACTGATGGTTAACCATGGTTTGGGAGAAAAACAAAAATAGGTACAAAGGTACAAAGGACAGGAACATGTGAACGGCCATGTTTACCTACGCCCTGAAAAAACACGATGCATAAAATAAGTAAGAATAAGTGCTCGTCAATAATGTAAAGTAATTCCATCAAAGCAAAGCACGATTAACATATACTTATATGTTCACCTTAGGAAAATTGATGACAAAGTGAGAGAAAATGTGTGACGTGTTTAATTATTTAGGATTGTATCTGAATAAAATGATGTTTACACACGGTCTTCAGTAAAAAGAGAAGCCCAAAATGCCAACTACAAGTCGGAGATACTGAAATCCGCCAGGGGCAAAAATTTAAATACCTGGGAAGTGTTCTAATAGTGAAAGGAAAGTACGACACTGAAATCCGAAGGAGTATTGACATGGCCAACAATACCTTTCAAAAGCTGAGTAGAGTATTGGAAGATAAAAAAATTTCGTCGGAAACAAAAAATATTTATGAGATATCTGCTATTTAATATGGCAGTGGATACGGGAAAATCTTATCAAAGATTAATGAAAGACTTGAAGCAACCGAAATGTGGTTCTACAGAAGGATGTTGAGGTACCATGGACCGAATATGTTACCAACGACGAAGTTTTGGAGAGGATGGAAACGAAGAGGATACCTATACTTAATATTAGGAAAAGACATCTGAAGTTTCTGGGACATATATAATGAGAAAGGAGGGCTTGGAGAATCTGATACTCACAGCACAGGTGGAGGGAAATATTAACAAAGGAAAGCAATGTGTGAGATACTTGATGAGATTGAGCAAATTGATGGAAGAGCAGTGTCTGAAAGGAGTAATAAGAGAAAGGGTGTCAAGAACTACAAAGAATATGGAAATGTGGAAAGCCATGATCGCCTATGTTCTGAATGAACACGGTACATAAAAAGAACCTGTTGAGGGTTAATATATAAAAAGGAAATATTGTTTATAATCTTTTCTCATAATCTTTTATATGTGAATATATAGCTTCGACCTTTGACAGTAATTGAGCCTTGTTTTGCTGCAAGTAGTCTACGTAGTTTAATGGCAATTAAAATATAAACAGGGATATCTCTTCAAATTTTGTACCCACTAAATGTGTTGGTTATACTAATTGTTGTGGGTTCCGGGTGAGGAACTACACAAAATAATGAACAACAAAACAGATATTTGAGATAGAAAAATAGGTTTTATTAAAAGTAAAGATACAAACTGGAACGTAAGTTAGTAATCCAGGAATACAATTAGTAAGGAATATATATATATATATATATATATATATATATATATATATATTAAAAAAGGATTAATTCAAAGATGTTGAATGGCCATTTCGATATGAAGATCCCCACGGGGAGCGACACATCACCTCAGCAACAGAAAAAAACCTTTCAGAAACTGGAGAAAAATTAGTCTACTTTTCCTTTTTAAATAGATTGCAAAGAAATTAAAAAATAAATAATAAAATAAAATAAAATAAAAATAAAGGGAAAGAAAAAGAAAAGGAAAAAGAAAAAGAAAAAGATAGAATAAAATCAAATAAATAAGAAAAGAAAAAAATTGACATCGTCTGGGTTCGCAAAAAAAAGGGGAGAATGTAACTAAAAATTAACAGACAGCCGTGTTAAATCGACGTCATTTAAAGCAACACGGAAAAAAGGTGGTAAGAGAGATAAAAGAAGGAAGGGAGGGAAAAAGAAAGAAACTAAAGAAAAAAATTTTTTTAAATATTACAGACGCTGGACAAATTCAAAAACCTAATTTCCCCAAAACGTTGAAGTATTAAAAAAAAGGCCTTTACTTAAAAAGGCATAATTATTAATAAAAGGGAATAAAAAGATATAGGATTTAAAATAAAATTATTTTTAAAAAAATTAGGTCATTTGAAATTAAACTAAATAAAGACAACACTAGGTAATAAAAAAAAAAAAAAAAAAATTACAATTATTATGTATACATACCAATAGAAGTGCACACATACATACATATATATACACACACAATTTAACGAATAAGAATACATATATACATACACATACACACACATACATTCAATTTATTACACACTAATATACATATACATGCGCATACACACATATATATGTGTGTACACACCTATATACAAAAAATTCATATACACATAATATACATGTGTACACATACATGCACACATATACACACACACGCACACACACACACACACACACATATATATATATATATATATATATATATATTCCATATGCACTCACACACATACATATTAATGAATATTATGAAAAGGAGCATTTAAATAGCTAAAAAACTTTTTTCCAAATTACATATAGCCCACATACATAAATACATATATATATATACAAATATGCACATCCACACACAAACATACACATATACATTAAAAAAAAAAATATATATATATATAAGTCTTTGAAGAAAAAATATATATATATATACAAGTCTTTGAAGTGAAACTGTGAAATATATATACAAGTCTTTGAAGTGAAACTGTACTGGAATTAGTATGTCCGTGTAATACTACTCTGGCTGAGTGGAGCTCAAAGCTACTATGACTACTGACGCGGTATTCTCTGTGTAACTTCGGTATCGTTCGGTAATTTACGGCTCAGTCACCGTACTCTAACGGATCTCTACGATGTCTGACGTATCTCACTATGGAAAAGTATATGTATGCTCAAGTCGAGTCTATTAACATAGAAAAAGGGGAGATCCCACAACACGAACAAAACATTGTATTAACTTCTTATTCTATATGCCGTGTCACTTCGGTGATTATCAAACCCTGCTTTGTCATTCATTTGCTTATGTATGCCATACGTTGCTTTTCTCTGTCTCCCTTTCTTTCTATTTTTTTATCGTGCCGCCTAAAGCAACGCATATTATTGCCTACAGTCCGGTAGGGAATGATATGAGGAGTGAGAGGTTGCAGGGGGTGTCAGGAAGGGAGTAAGAGTGGGAAGAGATTACTGATGAGAGTGAGGTGGACGAAGAAAAAGCATGAGAGAGAGGATGTAAGTTAGTGAGGCAAGAGATGACTATTGACTTTATATTTAAATTCTTGGAGATTGTAACTGTCGAGAAAGCAAGTATGCGGAAGAGAATTCCACGGGCGGGAAGTGCGAGAAAAGAAGCTGATGGAGTAGAACTGTGTTTAAAATTTATTGGTTTCACAGTAAAAGTTGCTAATCTTGCGTCTCGAGGAAATTCTTCCTGTGAGTACCAGATTATCCAAGCACTCCCTACTTCATTGCATGTCCTTACAAACTTCAGCTGTCTTTTTCAGATGTTGAGTGTAAATTTCATTTTCATCCTCTCCAAAATCTTGTCGTTAACATGTTCAACCTATGATATCCTCAGCATCCTTCAGTAAAACCACATTTTAGTTGCTTTCTTCAAGTCTTCCCTTCATCCTTTGTGATATTGTTCAGCAGTCGCTGACATACTGAAGAACAGACACCACATATCACTCCAGTACTCTCTTCTTTGTTGCTAGCATAATTTTCCTGTCTCTCAATACTCTACTCAGCTTCTGAAATGCATATTTGGTCATGCCAATTCTCGTTCAGATCTCAGTGTTGCACATTCCGTCCTCTGTTAGAACACTTCCCAGGAGTTTAAATTTCTGTACCTGCTTTATTTCAGCATTCCTAATCTGAAATTGGCATTTTGGGTTTCTCTTTTTCCTGATTACCATGCATTCAATTTTCTTGTAGTTCATATGTAGTTTTTCTTTTCTCTTTCTTCAGCAATCCTCTATAAGTGGTATTGTAGAATCTTTTGTGTTTGCTATCAGCACTGTTTCATCTACGTATCTTATATAGTTCAGATTGTGACCGCTAATAACTACTCCAAAATGCAATAGGATTTGAATATTGTTGTCACATTAGTGCTGGTGCGCATAATATATATATATATATATATATATATATATATATGTGTGTGTGTGTGTGTGTGTGTGTATAAGAATCTGTAGTTCTATTGGTGTTGACCTGGCATCCCGGATTCGTAACATAGCTTCCATGTATCATTTCCATAAATTCTTTCATGGAGTTTTCTCTTTAGGAATTTAAGCATAACCCTAGATTGACGGCAAGATTACATCATTTCACAGTGTAAATGGCTGTATGTAACCGTAAGTTCTTTGCTAAAAGTTTTGTCTATCACACTTTTCGCTTGTAGAACTCTCTTACTCTCAGTCAACTTCGATCGTTAGTAATTTAAATACAATATCATCGTTATCTTCTGTCTTCTTAATTCGCATTTTTTATTGTTCTCCATCTTTAATGGTAGTTTATCTCATATTCTCTAACACTCACTAAGCGCTTGCATTTAGGGGATCTTTGGTCTTCCTTAGAGTTAAATTATTTTTTTAAATATACTTAACTGCACAAAAGCAATCATAATTTAAATATACGCCAGATTTCATAGTTTCAATATTACTGGCTAAAATATATGTCGCTACTCTGTATTGAAGGTACTTACAAAAACCTTTTTAAGAATTAAAGACGTCTTTCTTTTTTATGTACCGTGTACCTTTTGGGCAAGCTAACATTAATGGTAATATTAGTTGATTTCCTATGAGAAAATATTCGTTATTCATTGACAGAATAGCCAGTGTTACTGTCGATTGAAATTAATAAAATCTTCCTACTAAAGTAATTTTCCAAATAATAAGTTTCTTAAGTTTTTCACAATTTTTGCTCTTTCCAGTATTGCTAGGTAAGAGGATTCCTTCCTAACATTTTGCTTGAAGTCGTACAGAACATTAACATTTTCTGTTCAAGTTACATGTGCTCCTCATTTTGGCTGTTGCTCTTGTTGAAAGTCCACTAATAATGTGCTTTCTGTTATTGGATACGCTTCCTTGGGCTTCTTTTAAGAGTATTAGTAATGTAATGAAACCGACTGTAATTCAAACTGAATCTCCCATTCTTCAATCCGATTCGTTTTCAACGGTTTATCTACCTTTGCACGATAGAAAATATTTTAGATGGTAAGGAATTTGTTGAGATACTGTTTTAGTGACACAAGGCATACTAATTAACCCATAGCTAGATGAGAAAATATGGATTCCTACCTTTACCAATTTTTTTAGCCCGCGCGTAAGTAAATATAAAGAAACCAGCTGAAATTTGAATTTTGTTCAGAGATTAATAATTCCGATCCATTGTCGATTACACCACCAGCACATCCAAACGGTCAACAAGGCTCGATGTTGCTTAACTTCTATGATCGTGTAAGAACCGGTAGTTTCAACAAGATATGGCCTTAAACCCACCTCATTTCAGAATTATTTAGTTTGTTTCTATTGACATTTTTCTATCTATTTATACATTAATTTTCTTCTAAAAGGTATCTTTCTCGATTCTTATATGTTTTTAATGTGTTTGTGTCCCATTGACTGCTGTCTATTGCTACAATACTCAGCTACATTTCTGTTGACTGTCTACATCGGGCGGTAAGACCTCTGCTTGTGAGATTGTAGGTTTTCAGTATCATCTTAATTGCTATTTCGAGGTCAATCCTAATTTGTTAGTGCCCCAGCTATGGGTAAACATTAAACCTCTCATTAGAAACAATGCTATGAAAGTTTTCAAATACATTTTATAGTAAAAATACCAGTAATACATTTTTATAAAAAAATGAGCTACAGTACGTATTTAGAGTAAAAATAAAACCAGCACTTATTAATAGTAAAATTACCAACAATATCTATTTATAGTAAATTTGCCAAAAATACATATTAATAGTAGATTTATCAACAATACATTTTTATAATAAAATTACCAACAATCATTATTTAGAATACATTTTATTGTAGATTTACCCTCAGTATTATTTATAGTAAATTTTCCAACAAAACCTATTTATAACAAAATGGCAAATAATAAATTTTGTCTGTAGTTAAAGACATACAACTGCTTTCTAAATATATTTAATTGAAGCAACTATTTAAAAAAACATTTAGATTTTGGTATCAAATATCCCATAGAGGTGTTGATGTGCCGCTAAACAAAAATCAAACAAAAAATATTATGGACCCTATCGATTTTGACCTTCCCAATACGTAGTTAACAACTTGGGTTGTCTTAGCGAGGCTTAGAATATTCCCATAAATATTCATTTCTGCATATATCAGATTTTATGGCTTTTCGTTAAACCTTTGTTGCTTTTATCGCATTATTTTCAGTGTCTTTGCACACTGTATCGGTCGGGTGAGTTTTTGATGTCCAACCTTATCAAGAGGTGAATAGAGAATGGTTGTTAACAAGCTAGTTTACACTGCTATATCGACTGTGTCCGAATCTCCTAAACTGTCCCTTGTAGTGGCCATTTCCCAAGAAATTCTTCACTGCAGTTAGAGAAGTATAATTGAATAATGTAGTATTTTAGGATAACATAGAGGCGTTAATCTTTGGTACTCGTGACCTGACAATATCAAGTCTGAGTTTTTTTAATACTTTCAAGCAGGTGCAAAAAATTATATGCCTGGGCAGTGTTCTAACTGAGATTCAAAGGCATATTTAGATGGTCAAGGATGCATTCCAAAACCTAAGTAGAGTATTGAGAGACAGAAAAATTTCGTTGGAAACAAAGAAACGAGTACTGGACTGTTACATGATATCTGTCCTCGTACATGTTAGTGAATGCTGAACAATGTCACCAAAGATGAAGGAGAGACACGAAGAAACGGAAATGTGGAACTGAACAGAATATGAGAGCAACGACGAAGATTTGTAGATGATAGAAACAAAAAAGAATCTTATACTTGACATCAAGACGAGACATCTGAATCTTCTGGGACATTTTGTGGGAAAGAGGGTGAATCTAATACTCATAGAATGGATAGAGGGAAAGAGAGACAGGGTAAAGCAATGCGTGACATACTTGATGGGCTTGAGCATGAAGATATTTGAGAAGGATACCAAAAGAAAACGTGTTACGAACTACAAGGGATAAGGAGATGTATAGAGTCATGATTGCTTACCTTCTGAAGAGACACGGCACACAAAAGAAAGAAGTGTACATGAAAACTAGATAATCTCAATTTGACATCTGATTTCATCGTTTGCAAGACGTGGCTAAGCATATCTTTAATATATTTAAATAAAAAAGTATAAAACGGTAAGAAATAATACTTTTGATATTAAATAACGTTTTGAAAAAAGAGTAACCTCCAACCTCTCTCTCTCTCTCTCTCTCTCTCTCTCTCTCTCTCTCTCTCTCTCTTTACACACACACAGATAAGCAGAACGTTTCATGCCTCTCACTGCTCTACTGCTACTTCCATGGAAAGTGGTTAGACAAACTAAATTCCTTGGTTCGCCCAGTTCAAAACCTCAAGGCCAGGACCCACCATGCCACAAACATTGCAGAAAATCACCCTCATTAACTCCATATTCCATAGTGTAGTTCCAGTGCGAAATATAGCTTCGCGAAACAGACGGTTAACTTTAGACCTGAAAATGCTAAGATAGGTTTAATCGGCGAAACAGAGGAAGTTTCCCCGATCATCACAATTTGAACCTGTTCAAGTTTAGAGTTAATCATCATATCCCCCTCCTATTCGTATAAACAGTCCCTTACGCTAAACTTGTACATCGAATGACCGACAGACGAACATCACTGTAAAATAATCCTCAGCGGAACTAATCATCTATTGTATCGCTTGTCGCTTTCTTTCACTTAACCTGTCATTTTTCAGTACTATCAAAACCTATCTTAGCATTTTCAGGTCTAAAGTTAACCGTTATCTTCCCCTACTCTCTGCATAAACTACCTCTTGCTGTAAACCTCTACCCCGAGTGGTTCTACGAGGGGCTACATACTGTAAAATATCTCTGAATTAATTTTACAATTAGAAATTATTAGGTTGTTTCAAAGATAATGATCGCTCGAAGTGTTGTATTTTGAAAAGCCATTTTAACATAGAATTCACGGCATATATTAGAAGAATGTTGGTATACATAATAATTAATGTGTGTTCTTTAATCATTTCTAACTTATTTTTAGACAGAAAGATTGTTGAAGCTTAAAAACCCTTATTTATGAACATGACAAAACATGATTTTTGTTTACTTTTCTTCCATAAGTTCAAACCTAGTTAAAAACCAATATCAACAGAGCATGGAGAGATCGGTCCACAAGTGATCGGACGATACGAAGGTGGTTCCAGAAATTCCGTACTAGGATAACCTTGAATATGGAGGAGGTTGATGACGGTCATGCAGTCTTGACATCGAACGATTGCGAGCAGTTCTTGAGCAAAACCCACGTCAAAATGTCAGAGAAATGTCTTTGAAGCTTTGTGTCAGCACTGCAACAACCTCACACCTTTTTAAAGTATTAGCAAAGTGAAAAATCTCGATAAATGATTTCCTCATGATCATAATGAAAATCAAAAGGTGTACTCGATGTTCTTTCAGCGAAATACCAATGATCCCTTTCTTGACCGAATAGTCACTTGTAATCGTTTATGATAACCGTAAATGACTTCATCGTGATGGGTCTCCCAAAAATTTCCCAGAACCAAATTTTTATCAGCAAAACATTATGATGACTGTCTGGTGGTCTGCAATTAGTGGTCTGCAATTGGTGTTATCCAATACAGCTTTCTGGAAGCCAATCAGAGCATTAATGCAAAGCTTTATTGCAATCAACATGCGGAAATGAATGCACACCTGCAAAAATGAGAACTGCATTGATGGATTGACATGATCAGTTCATGCGCATTTATATGTTGCAAGAATGATGTTGCAAAAACCCACAGACTTGAGTTTACCACATACTTCATATTCTCCTGATCTTTCACACACTAATTATTATTTTTAAGCACTTAAATTTCTAAAATGTAAAACTTTTAGGTTCAAACCGGAGATGGAATCAGCTATCAAACATTTTGTTGCATTGCAGCCAATAACTTTTTTATCAAAAAGAAATAAATCATCTCGTCGATCGATGGCAGAGGTGCATATATGCTCGAGGCTCGTATTATGACTGATTTCAATATTTCTATGGTAATATTTCAAGAAAAAAATTATGTTTCTGAAATCGACCATTATTTTTAACAACCTAATAATAATATCACTGACAAAAACAAACTAGATGGTACATATATAAGACTATTGCTAAATAGCAACTGGGAACTATTGATTCCAAATGAAGAACGTATGTAAATTAACGACAAATGACGGCGTTATGAATTAAAATTCTTGCATTTGCATTGAGAAAGTCCCTCAGAAGAAGAAACTCGTCGGCTATGATTTTCCTTTTGTCTTTATTTTGTCTTTAGTCATATATATATATATATATATGTGTGTGTGTGTGTGTGTGTGTGTGTGTGCGTGTGTGTGTGTGTGTGTGTGTGTGTGTAATCTATGTTTAACAGAAAAAATTAAAATTTTGAAATTTCAACATCAGATTGTACTTCTGAATAAACGTAGAGATCATTAGTATGTGTCGTCATAGAAATAAATATAGACTGCAATAATTATCTTATTCTTCCATTTAGTCGCAATATGATTTTTTTTAGTTTGGACAAGCAGTTACCTCTCTCCCTACCTACCACTACTAACCAAATAGTCAAGTCACATACCTCTCACTACCATAGTAGAAATTATTGGTAAGATTCCGCTAGGCTAACTCTATAAAAGCCAATATTCCCCAATCCCTTCTTTTACTAGACTAAGGCATTAGAATCTTTCCTCATTCTTTGTTTACATGGTGTTGACAATGCATGTCTTAAACTGAGATGTTGAAAATAGGTATTCCCCTCTAGATTTTATCTGAAATTATATATATATATATATATATATATATATATATACTGTAAAATTATAATGTTTAGTGCCAAGATTACTGTTTGTTTCAGTAGTTTACTAGTGAAAAGACATTTTAAGCAAGCAGGTTTTTTGTCATAATATGCTCGATGTCAATGTATGATAGAGCGTTAACAGAATCTTATACCACTTAAGAAACAGCAAAACTATAGATAAACAAATATTACAACATTCAATAAGCCAAGCAAGGATATCAAATAACACCAAACTTCTTATAAATACGAAAAGATGCGAAATAGCAACAGAACAAAGCAAATGACCCTGAAGAAATGAAGATATTACAATAATGCTTTCACGAAACTTCGAAATCGGCATGAACTGAGAAGTTTCTCCACATTATATATAATGCTCTACTTTGGTATTGAGCGCTTTAGTGTTAGGGTTTTCGTCTTGGGTTTTTTTTTTCTTTCTTACAAGTGCTTGACTTTTTGTTCATATACTTCGTTTGTTTCTTTTTTTTTTCTTCCCCTTTTTCTCCCTCCGAATTTGTTCTCGGTGGGTTATACAAGACGATTTAAATTATACCTTGATTAATACTAGTTTTACTATTGGTATAATATATATATATATATATATATATATATATATATATATATTGTGTGTATTTTAGCAGCATTTTTTTCATTAATACAGGTTTCATTGAATAATATAGACAAGTTCTGTCTATTTATTTTGTGTAAGATCCGTTCGTGTGATCTGATTAGCTTGATAGTGTTGTCATGGAAGGACGACAAGAAATCGCATTAATTGTTGATTTTTTTTATCAGGTCTGAGCTTTCGGCTTACATAAGCCATTATCAAAGGATGAACATTTAATGTTCAGTGAACATAGAACATTTAAATTATTATTAACAGAGTGGAGTTATACAAAGAAAATTAGACAGGTCCATTTTTTGTGTCGCACATGGCTGTAGGCCGAGAAGAAATGGTGGTAGTTGGGTTTTTTGTTCAATTGAGTGTATAGTGGCATGAGGGATTGGTCTGGGAACTGCTGCTATGTAGTGGGTAAGTATAATAACTATGACCACTCCCATCGATTTCATTTATTATTTTCTTGTCTAAGTATATGCGTATTTTCAACAAGTGTTTTCCTAAGAAGTGTGTGTTGATAGCCGTGGTGTTTTAAATGTCGGAATATGTTAGAATTTTCATTTAAGTGCAATGTAAGTCTCCGCGAAAGCGAGTTAGTAGTATGTCGAATGTAGGTATTATTTAGTTTGTTAGAGATACATTCTCGAAAGGGGCATCTAAATTTATACACTACGTTGTTTTTTTGCAAATCGCTAACGGTTGGGGAGGAGTCGTTGCGGACGATTGAGTTGGATATTGTGGATTTAGCGTAGTATATGATAAAATTAATTCTTTTGTTGGGGTCTGTCGGAGAGATAATAGTGTTTATGAGTTTTATAGTATATTTTCATGTAGTTGGTAGTTGGTGTGCATTTGGCTACGCTATAAGAGAGTGATATGTTTGGGGTTGGTTGGGCTATTACCATGTGTTGTTTTTTTCGTTTGTAATGAAATGTCGTATTTGTTCATCAACTATGTAGTTAGGAAAATTATTGTTGATGAGTGCCTGTTTTATGTTTTTTAGTTCACTGTGGAAGATGTGTTTTGTAGACGAGTTGGTTTTTGCTAGATGTAGTAGATTTTTTATGATTGCTTATTTGTAATAGTGGGGGCATTCGCTAATATAATTAAGTGTGGAGGTATTTTTGTTGGTGGGTTTTTTATATGGTGAGTTCTATGTAATGTTCTATGTTCACTGAACATTAAATGTTCATCCTTTGATAATGGCTTATGTAAGCCGAAAGCTCAGACCTGCTAAAAAAAATCAACAATTATTGCGATTTCTTGTCGTCTTTCCATGACAACACTATCAAGCTAATCAGATCGTACGAACGGATCATACACAAAATAAATAGACAGAACTTGTCTATATTATTCAATGAAACCTGTATTAATACATACATATATATATATATATATATATGAAATTATTTGTTTGAACATTATTTTTAATCGATCCTTTTATTTGAGGGGATATTCGAACAGTATATTTATTTCTACCGGCCTGATTATCTACGATACATTTTGCACGAAAATGTGCGTCATAATACCGTTTGATTAAAAACATAATGTCTACTCAAATACGAGTATCGATTAAAAATAATGTTCAAACAAATAATTTCATATATATATATATATATAAATTTCTTGTGTAGACTTGTACAGCCATAATAGATGCTGAGCCATATTAGCGGGTGAACCATAACTTTTGGGCGTAGATCCATAGTTTCTACAGACTGGCGAATGCCTAACATATGGGAGAGAGAAAGAGGCACCTCAAGGTGGTGTTATGGTTAGCAAGCTTGAATCATTACAATTGACTAGTGAGTTTAATACTCACTGGGTGTCCCATACTTTCGGCCTAGTGCCACACCTAAGCTATGCTTAGAAAATCACCATATGGGGGAGAGAAAGAGAGAGAAGATGTATAATGACAAACTTACTGGGTAGATTTATAGACATATTGAACCAAGGTTTGTAAAATGGGTAGGCTTTGTAGTACATGAAAATTCTTTCGAGATAAATAGGGAAAAGACATGTGTATTTATTATTTCCATTTGCACATATAAAAAGGTCTGTGGGATAAAATAATGAATAAAAGATAAAGGATTGAACGGAAAATAAGCACTGGAATGGATAAATTGAAGTGGTGAAGAAGCAGCAAATATACGAGAGAAAGCAGAAGCAATCTTAATATCATTTACACGGCTTCAGCTCTTTTTATTACTTTCTATACTAGCATCTCTTCATGTCCATCAAGACTGCAAATTAATAAAAGACGCTTTTTATTGAAAGCAATGAATAAAATAAAAATAAAGTTACTAATTGTAGTAACAATATTTAGATTAATAAGATGATGACGTTAATCTAGTTTCCTTATTTGAATTTAAATTTGAAAACAAATGCATGGCTATAGGAATGGAACTCGGGAATTTGAGATGATGGCAGATGTTATTAGCAATTAATGGCGAATTAAGAATTAATAGGAAGAAAGCGTTCAATGAAAGAAAAGAAAAACGCCGTCGGCTACAATTATCGACAGTCTAGACAGTAAAAAATATTCTCCAGAGCACCCTCGTCAATCACATTCCTCAGACTTTATCCCATTTAACCAATTTATAAAAGAGATTATTCCAATCTCACTAATTTTAAATTGCGCGCTACATCTGCTTAATTGTTAGAAGAATTCGGCACCAGTTGGCATTTTAAGCAAAATTGATGAGTTAATGAGGTTTAAATAAATGAGAGAAATGAATTATACGCTCATTCTTCGGAAAACAGTTTTTTCTTTGTCACAATGTTTCTGCTGCCGTAACCGACAACCATATTTATATGCCTGCCGCATTTGATAAGCTTTTGAAAATTTCGAAAAAAACATTTATTTAATCTATAAAAAAAACATTTTTTTTACTCTCATTCGTGTCTAATTCAGTATTTCTTTTATGGAAATCTAGTAACCATCCACTCTTTCTGGGACTGTCGATGTCCATCTCATGTAGAGCCATATCACCGGTGCCCGTATGATCTCCGCAAAGTTTTACTTGGTCAGTACTCAGATGAGTGGCCGCTTTGGAAGAGATGATAATCTAAGCTTGGGTACACGCATGGTTGAATGCATAACGAATTGCAATCGTTAATCGTAGAACCGAGTAAAAATTCCAGTTGGATTCGTTGGATTCGCTTACGCGTAAATACCTTTAGTAAAAGTATGAACCCACTTTTCTTGTCCCGCCTATGGGTTTATTAGTAAGATATATATTACAAAATCATTACTATATCCTCCAGAAAATTTATTTCATTATTATTACTAATACTTCTAAAATATCTTCTTGATTTAAATAACCTGCAAAACGTTTAGCCGCCTCAATGTGATGTGACTGTAAGTAACAGTTGAAATTACTAGCCCATATAATGAAGAAAGAATGCTTCGATAATTCAATTCTCACTCAATATAGTGAAAATAAGAAGGACAGAAAGCAACACTGATTTTATTTAAGTTATTGACACAGCAGGTATTGAGATATATTTCAAAATGACAAACGTTACTTAGAAATAAAAATTCTGTGGAGAGCCACATTCACCCACCTCCTGGATGGTACGGCGCGTAAAAAGAGAAGAATTCGCGTGGACATTTTCTGAAGTTTTACGAAATTGAAA
The DNA here is from genome assembly GCA_037127315.1 of Ascarosepion bandense. NCBI lineage: Eukaryota > Metazoa > Mollusca > Cephalopoda > Sepiida > Sepiidae > Ascarosepion > Ascarosepion bandense. The sequence goes on from JBBBDQ010002149.1 coordinate 1,714,040, forward strand.
TGAATACCACTACTTAGAGATTGTCTTCTAAATCGGTACGTTTGTGGGAAGATCCTGGTATCATTCTTGTAGAGAACCTATTTCTTTGTAGAAATTTAGTATGAAAAGATGATGCTCCTGGATTGTCTTTTCGTCGTGTCTGATCACGTTTTGGGCCGGTAACAGCACTGAAAACGCGGGTGTCTAATCAACAGAAAAATAGCGTAAGTTCAAGATCGGCTGTTGTTCACTGGAATGAAAGCTGGATATGACACACATGAAGAAACACCATTTACGCTATTTACATTGTGCGTACACATGGCGCGGTAGATAAAAGCATTGGTTGAAGTAATCCATTGGCTTGGCCTAAAATGTTGTGAGTTCAGTATTAGGCCTGCAGAAATTAAGAAAATATTTTAAAAATTGACCTACTAAAAAGAAAAATAACTGAAATTAGAACAAATAAACGAAAATAAAGGGATCGGTTCAGAATTCCTGAGTATAGCCCCCTGAAGAAGGCCGGAGAGTTCAACGGTCCAAACTTTGTGAAGATGACAATAAAGACAAAGATACAGTTCCAACAATGTAAACTGTTATCATCGCAGAAATATCAGTTTAGTGCCATACGTGATAGACGTTTGGCCGATCATGCCAAGAAAGAAACATGACTGACTGAGCAGAAGATTTTCCCGCAGTTGGTTACCATTACTTTCTGCGGTAGACTGGTTGTCAAACAAGGCTATAGAACCCAATGTGTTCTGCTATTTAACCCATAGCTGGAGGGAGAAGCTGCTGATTAATACCTTTCCCAAGGTATGTGAATGCAATGAATTTGACAGTTTCTTTCCTCGCACTTCCCGACTGTGGAATTCTCTTCCAAACGATTGCTTCCCCGACGGCTACAATCTCCAGGAGTTTAAATGTAAGGTCAATAGACACCTCCTAACACACTAACCTGCTCCCATTCTATCAAACACTCTTCCCATCTGCCCGACACTCATCCTCGCTATCCTTACTCATCTATCACCTTTCTCCTGACATTCCCTATGTCTATCCACTCCTTCTCTTTACCTTCCCCTATGTAGCCCCATGCGCAATAGTGGCAGTGGAATGCCTTGCTTGGGGTGAGATGATTAAAACAAAAAAAAAAAAAAAAAAAAGGAATTCGATGTCGGCTTTCTGAGTTCTCGTTCTGAACAGATATCCACTGCTCCACAACGTGCATCCGCAAGAAATATAGACAGATGGTAAATAAATACTGACGATCATTTTAGTTTTCTATATATTAAGGCGTCCGTGTCTAGTTTCTTTTTTATTTGTTGACGCTAATAATAACAAAAGTAACAATGTTTATTAGTCAGTCAGTTAAGTGCCATACGTGATACACGCTTTGGGCGATCATGCCTCGACAGAAACATGACTGACCGGGCAGAAGATTATCCCGCAGTAGGTTGCCATTGCTTTCTGCGGTATACTGGTTGCCAGCCAAGGCTATAGAACCCAATCCGTCCTGTTATCTAATCCCTAACTGGAAGGAAGAGGCGGATTAATACCTTTCCCAAGGGTATATGCGCGTAAATGAATGCAAGGAATTCAACTGGAATTCGAACTAGGCACCCCAGTGTCGCGTTCCGAGTCGATATCCACTGCACCACAACGCACATCCTGTTTATTAGTAAGGTGCGTTTTAACTTTACTCCAATATGGATAAATTTTGCCAACCTGATGTAAAATGTTCTGATTATATTGGCGCAATTAGATCTTTGAATGAAAAGAAAAAAATAACATTATTTAATCCGAAAGTTTCACCTGTTGTGTTAATGATTTCTATTTTTATGGGCACCCTTTTGAGAATACTAGATTCTTAAATATTTGATATGCACATGGTATAATGAATAACAGCTCAAAATTGTTGTTCCTGTTATCGATGGGTTTGTTATATATATCTTCCCCCAAGCTAAGGGTTAATTATTAAGACTTGTATTACTAAACCATTATTATCAAAAAACAAATCTGACAATCTTAAAATGTATTCTTGCTTAAATTACCTGTAAAGGGTTGATACCTCGTAAAAAAGGAATCAATCTATCACCAATCTTATCCTGATGTTGTAAATTCAACACTGCAAAACGATCAAGTAAAGAATTTGGAAATGGAATTATTCTGCATAACTGAAACTGAGATATACAGAAAAGTTATGGAACGTGGAACCATACTAGTCTACCACAGTGGACGAAATACAAGTTTTAGCTCAAAATTCCTACGTATATCACCTGAAGAATTCGCAAGCGTACAACGATTGAAACGTCGTGAAGATGACAATAAAGATGAAGACAACAGTCCTAAAATGAAACTTTTTCCACACGTGGCATATTCTCTAAAGAGGTCACCATCAATCTGTCACTTGTTTTCATTCTTAAAACAGAATTTGTCTAGTCAGAAGTTCAAGAGCATCGAAGATGTCGATATTTTGTCTTGAATCAAAAGAAACCTCATTTTAATTCATGATGGAATATTAAAAAAAATTAGCATACAGGTTAGATCAGGTAATTGAAATTTTTACTTTGAATATTTGTCTAAATTTCTGAGATGAGATAGTATTTACACTATTTACATTATTCGGATATTGTCCTCATCTTGATTACTATTTGTACGACGTTTCGGCCGTTGTACGATCCTGTCTTCTTCAGGTGCTAGGAATTTCAAATCGAACCCTTTATTATGATCACTAAGGTATATCATTTTCATTCCTTGCGCAAAAGCTCTTTTGGGTAATAGCAAAATGACCCGACTAAATTATATTATTAATATTCGGGTCTTGGTTCTCACATAAATCTACATCCGACTATAGAGACTTGAATAGGGAACAGAATTTGTGTACATCAAACTATTGTTAACTACAATTACAAAGAGAAATTTTCTTTCACCAGAATTTATAAGAAAAATAAAAAACACAAGCACACAAGTTCATCAAAAATGCTATGTGTTTTTATCATAGTTATTTTAATTTTTTTCACAACCCTACCAACACCTTGCAAAAGAATTCCATGATCATTAGTAGTTTTATTATTCCTATGTTGCAAGCTAAAATAGCTAAATTAAATTTCCGTACGATTAATTATTTACTCATTATTGATTTTCATACTGGATCAATATGCAGAACATTTTATCACAGAAATAACATGACTTGCTTGAATTATATATATGTGTGTGTGTGTATGTGTGTAAGTGTGTGTCTCTGTGTGTGTGTATCCTTAACAATTCCTTTTTAGTTAATATTGAAATGTTATTTAAATACGCATCTAGTGTAAATTCATGCTCAAATTTGATACGATTATTGTTTTGCTTATATTTTACTTTAGATTTATTTTCACACACAAGGCGTAAACATTTATATCTGATTTACTTTTCCAACGGAATACACAGAATAAAAGAGGCTTGAAGTTATGTAAATGAAGAGAAAATTGCTTAAACTGTAATAAAGTGACACAATAGGATTCGAAAAAATTGAAGTACGCATCCTCGCGTTTGTGTTCAAATCAAAATGAGACTGCTTCATTGTATATTGTTTCTCTCAAGAACTGTCAATCTCGTTTTCTTTGTATCTGTAATTTGAATTTCAAAGCTCACACAAGAAAACACATAAACAAATTAAAATAAATAAATTTGTTCATAATTATCTAATATTTAAACCGTCGGAAGAATTTTTAAAAGACAGAGATTTTACATATCGAATCAGTAGTTAATCTGTCATATTCTTTTATACTGATCTAGTTTAAAGCAGAAGGAATTTGTAACATATGTTATAAAAGATCCCTAAATACAAAAACACGCACATACGCACATCTATCTATCTTTAAATCTGCATCCAAAATAATTTTCAATCTTTTTTCTTATCCATTTATATTTGTTTATATGTTTCTTTCAGTTGACATCTTAATCTATTTCCTTCCTGAACTTTCTCTCAAGCTTTATTTTTCAACCTTACAAAAAGGATAATAGAAAACTGATGTATGGTAAATGTTTATGTTTTCATAATTAAATTAATCAATGTAGCAACTGGAAAACTCTATTGTAAATCATATAGGTTTAATGGGGAAAAGTTTGTCACTAAACTGGACAAAATCATGCAGTCCTCACAATTTTGTGAAGAGATGGTTATGATGTTCTTCATTTGAAGTCGAGTGTGGGCATCATAACGGTGCGTTCACGAAGCTTTGAAGTCAGCATGGCTATGCTAAGTGACAAACTTCTTCATATTAATTTTATTTACTTTACAACAAAAACCTGATAACGAAAATATTTTTTATCAGTAAAATTTAGATTGGGCTTAGAAAAAGAGTATGGGAGTAGTAACCATTTTTACATTTTCCTGCCGAAACTCCAATGTAAACTGATAACTATTTCTGTTATTTTGAGGGGAGAAGTTGGCTCAATTGATCAGTTGGGTAGACTTACATTTATCTTCGACAGTATCAACGTTGATGGATCTGCAATTTTATGAGGTTATTATACCAGTTTAACCCTTTGTTGCATATTGGTTACAATTATAAGCTTTCCCTAACCTTTGTTGCATATTGGTTACAATTGTAACCAATATGCAACAAAGGGTTAATATTAATTCTATTCAAATTCTTTAAAATCTGCTTATTGCGTGAATTAATGATATTATCTATATATAGTGTGCAAGAATTACTAATTTCAGTAGTATTTCTATTAAAGATTTTGCATAGAGATTATTAGTATAAAAATGTTTACTTACCAGTTTCAGATAATATTTACCAATGTTAATCTTAGAAAGTATACAGAATGGGGGTTTAAACAATATAACGTTACTATTCTGTATCTGAACCTCGTTTTAGATGAGTCAGATTTAACTACGGGTTTTGAATATAGCAATTTGTCCTTAAAGCTGCTTTTCTGGAGGGCTTTAGTATATAGCTTTTTTTTCATTGAAGATCTTAAGGTTGGAAGACAACCGATTAATTCTCGAATTAACAGTGTTAGGTATTTGTTTTATAATGGTATGAGGAGAGTTGAAAGTAATGTTAATAAAGCTGGGGATAATATTTTTAAGGTAAGGTTGGTAGAAATTGCCATATATATAACGATTTTTATTATAAAAGGGGAGATTCAAAACTAGAGATTACATTGGAGGCTTTTCCACTATCTTCCTCATAAAATCCTATAATTTCACAGGTAATTTCTACCCACCTACCGTCTTCATCGAGTGCAGTTGCAAAAATTTTCCATAGCTGAGTATTGTGTGTCTCACGATGGCTACATATGATATTGGATCCAGAGTTGTCCTACTCCTAGATTAGCTAACAACCATGACTAGTAAATCACACTGCTCTGCAACTCAATACACAGATGAACTCATAACTATCCGAAGTTTTTTTGCTCGAAAGTGAATGCAACGAAATCAATTGAAATTCGAACTCGACCTGCCGGTTTCTTGTTCTGAGCCGGCCAACACTACACTACCTGCTCAGATAATAAAGAAAATCAATCTTTAGAAAGACATTATCACCGTCATCCTGAAGAAATACGAAATTTAATAAAAGGCCATCTTTCAACAGAACTATAGAGAACGAATAACAGTACTTTCATATAACCGTTTCGGGTCTAACGATAAACTACATCCGGCAGCAAAACTTCTGATAAGGAGATTCTGTTCAGGGTAGAAGTACCTCATAATTGGTGTTGTTTCCAGGTCCACCACGACACGGGGTAGTAGCACGTGTTAGGGTCCTTGCTATCGTCAAATAGTTTATCCCCAAACTGTGTCAAAACACATTCAAAATATAAACATTTTGTAATAAAAATACAAGCAATACATTTTCGTTGTAAAACAATTACAGGCAATATATTTTTGTAAAATAAATTACTGATGCTTACAAGAAAATTAAATTTCGGCATTAAATGTCCCATCCTTGTCATCATCCTTCGACCAACAAATGATTGATTGGAAATCCATCGACAATCCCACACCCACACATCGACAATCCCACACCCACAAGCATTGCTGTGCTGTGAGTAGACGTCATGGACTTCTTTCAATGGCTGATACAGATATGTTTCGGCGGTCCTACATAAGGATGTTTTTATGTACATCATCTCAAGGAATATTGCCAACCAAGGCGACAGACTTTTTCCCAGACTTAAGAAGATCAACCGATTTTCCCGCAGGCGGTGGCTAATTTTTACTGCGGCACACTGGTTTCCAAGGAAGGCTATAAAACCCAATCTGTTCCACTACTTACCTATAGCTGGTGGGAGGAGATGGGTGATCCATAAGGAGTTGATATACCGATAAACAAACATTCATATAAGATGTATTTACCAGGATGTGTGTTGTGGTGCAGTGGATCGAGAAATCAGAGAGACGAGTTCGAATTCCAGACGAATTATTGTCTTCAGTCACGTGCATATACCCTTGGAAAAGTTATTAGTCTCTTCTCTCTCCAGATATGTGCTAAATATCAGAATAGATTGGGTTCTATAGAACTGGTTGGCAGCCGGTCTACCGCAGAAATTAATGGCAACCTGACAGTCAGTCATGTCTCTTTCGAGGCATGATCGCCAAAACATGTATCACGTAAGTCACTTAACTGATAACCATGCTTTGGGTTTCATATTTTATAACATATGTTCATATCTTATAACGTATTTCATATCTTATAACATATTTTCTCATTCCTAAAAAGCGAATATTTCGAGGTATTACGAAATATTCCACGAACAAAACATCGATTCAAAAAATGGATCGTACTTTTGTCATACAATGTTGAATGGTAGGGTATGGTCACAGAAATATAGTGGAAAGTAGTTTAATGACTGAATAATGATGCAATGAGTTAATCTGATTTAATGGTTTCACAAAATTAATAGCAATAATTGACATATCTTACTGGGATCAATTGCAAAGAAGAGTTCCAATACTCTTCCTTGTCAAGCTTGTTAGTTATTCTGGTTTTGTTACAAGAATATACTGCACCGCACCCAAACGAGGCGAAATCCGATCACAGCCGTTCGAAGTAACATTATCAGTAGAAACTTAAGATATGTTTGTCGTCTGTCATTCATTGTATCAAATAAAATAAAACTCATAACGTAATGGAAGCGAGATTATCAGCGAGGAAAGCAGACAATTGCTATTGTGGATTGAGTAACATACGCAGTTCCACGCCCGTTATTTATTCGTAGATACACAAAGTGATAATTATAAAATTTCACTTTTCCATATATATGAGCATAGATAGATAGATAGATAGATAGATAGATAGATAGATAGATAGATAGATAATCTTTTTCTAGAGATGGAGGCAGAAACAGATAAATATATACATATGAAAATAAAGATAAAGAATCCATCTTACGTAATGAAAACAAAGACAAATATTTACATATGAAGAGTGATAGATAGATAGATAGATAGATAGATAGATAGATAGATAGATAGATAGATAGAAACTGTCCTAAATTAAAACAAAAGTTTATATGAACAGACTGAAAATAGATAGATGGTTATTTCCTAAATATAATAGATTTACATCTTCCTCCTCTCGCTTTCAAATTTTCATACATTTGTGTAATATAATATTTATTGATTAATTTTTTCCACTTCACTATCGATTCACTTCTAAGTTTTCACTTCTAGCTCAAAATGTATTTGAGGATTGGATGCTAAACGGAAATTTTGTTCCTACGCTTTGAATAAATCTATATATATAAAGTGCATTGTACACGTGTCAGCCCGTTTTAATCTCGGCCAATCATAGAGAATTTGAAGTAACAGTGAATAACTACCGTAGTTTTTGTGATTACGATATAGAAATAACTAACTTCTCTTCACTGTTTACAAATTTGCGAGCTAGTGTGAAAATTTTGGCCTATAAGAAAAAAGACTGCGTCCGTGCTGAGAGAAATACCAAGACAAATATTTGAGAGGATTATTAACAGTTTCCTCACAGGTTATCGCGCTGAGCGTAATAAGAATATAGTGAGAGAGAGGGAGGAGACAGAAAGACCAAGCTATATATCTCGAGTCAGTGTGAAAATATTTATTAACCAATGAAAAGAGCGCGATTTACAGAAAACCATTGAACTTTCAATGATTCATGCCATATGTTTTCCCACCCATATATGAGTTTGCGCTGATAACGTGATCGAGAAGAGGGAGCAGAAAACAGAAAAGAACACAATGTAACAAAAAATAGTCTGGTTCCCCCACCCAGCGACCCACATTCGCACTCGGTCACCTTCCCGCGTGCTGTTTTCACTATCTCTCCTTCTTCCTCTTCACTTAATCGCCGTCAACACGATAGAAAGAGGACAAAAAGACATTACTACTATTTTGTTGATACACACAGCAGAAAAATGGAATTAACTTTTCTATACAATTTCTTCTTCTTCTATGTGCCCTGTCCCTTCAGGACGTAGGCGATCATAGATCTCCACGTCTCCCTATCCCTTGTGGCTCTTAGTATGTTTGCTCCTGTTGCTCCTGGCAACCCCCGTTCCGTCATCCACCTGATCAGACCCTGCAAATATGTTATCCGCTGCCTTCCTCTGTCTCTCCTTCCTTCTATCTGTCCAGTCAGTATCAGGTTCTCCAGGCTCTCCTTCCTCATTGCATGTCCCAGGGACTTCAGTTGTCTCTTCCTGATGCTCAGCATCAATTTCCTTGTTGTTGCCATTCTTTCTAACACTTCGTCGTTGCTTGTATGCTCAGTCCACGATATCTGTAGCATCCTTCTATAGAACCACATTTCGGTCGCTTCCAGTTTTGTCCTCATTTTCGATGATATTGTCCAGCATTCACAGCCGTATTGAAGAACTGAAATCACGTAGCAGTCTAGCACTCTTTTCTTCGTTTCTATTGAGATTTTCCTGTGTGTTAGTATTTTGCTCATCTTCTGGAACTCGTCCTTTGCCATTCCAATTCGCCTTCGGATCTCCGTGTCGCACTTTCCATCCCCTGTTAGAACACTTCCTAGGTACTTAAATTCTTGGACTTGTTTGATTCTGTTATCCCCCACCTGTATTTGGCATTTTGGGTTGTATCTTTTGCTGATGACCATGCATTCAGTTTTCTTAAAGTTTATTTGTAGTCCCTTCTTGTCACTATCCACTGTTACTTTCTGTATGAGATCTGGCAGTTTCCTTTCCGTGTCCGCAATCAGTACTGTATCGTCCGCGTATCTTATGTTGTTCAGGTTCTGGCATCCAATAACAAATCCTGGTGTGTCATCTAGGGTCCTCCATTGTCTAAAACGACACGAACTCTAAATTCTGTAAATTCCTTACTACACTTTCTCCGAGAATATTTTTACCGTTAATAATTTAATACATACAATTTGATGCTTTCTTCTTCTATGTGCCCTGAAGAGACAGGGCACATTGAAGAAGAAAACATCTCCTTATCTCTGGTGACTCTTAGCATGCCTTCTCCTGTTAGACCATGCAACCCCCGTTCTGTCATCATCCACCTAATTAGGTCCTTCAATTATGTTATCCGTTGCTTTCCCCTGTCTCTTTTTCCCTCTATCTGGCCTGTTAGTATCAGATTCTCCAAGTCCTCCTTCATGGTAAAATTCTAATATGTACATTCTGGTGAGTGGATTATATATTCCTGGCGTAAATAAATTTCTGGAGGTTGTAGCCGTCAGGAAAGCAAGAATACGGGAGCGAGTTCCACAGGCGGGAAGTATGTTATCCGCTGCTTTCCACTGTCTCTTTTCCCCTCTATCTGACCTGTTAGTATCAGGTTCTCTAAGCCCTCCTTCCTCATTGCATGTCCCAGGAACTTTAGCTGTCTCTTCCTGATGCTCAGTATTAGTTTCCTTTTTGTTTCCATCATTTCTAGGACTTCATCATTGCTCACATGCTCGATCCATGATATTCACAACATTCTTCTATAGAACCACATTTCAGTTGCTTCAAGTTTTTCCTTCATCTTTGATTATATTGTCCAGCATTCACTACCATATTGAAGAACTGACATTTTCATTTATGTATTTAAACGCGATAGTTTTATCTATCAACCTTCTGATAATCTTAAATTGTAGAGACTTCGGTTGCGTTTAACACAAGGCCAATTTGATAAACATATTCAACGTCTCCATATAGCTGCACGCGATTAGAATATTCAAAAAGTAAATGAACAGAGTGAAAGGTTAAAAAAACATTTCTTTATTAAAGATTTAACTTTAATCTCGATTTTCGTTGCGATTGTAATTGATATAAACTTATTGAACAGTAATTAAGACTTAAGTGGGGCCTGTTACGTCGCTTATTTGTTTTCTTATATTGGCTTTTTTTTTTCTAGCAGGTGTACTCTGAAGTTTTCGCAATGTTACATAATTATGGTTCCCTAATGTCTTTTAAGAGTGACTTTATGTTAAAGAATCATAAAAAAAAATGATGACGATTTTAAAAATCTAAAAATTGCGTGCAAAATAAATGTAAAAACTAGGAACATAGGTTGCGTAAACGAATAAATATTATACTGAATTTATGTGTCGAATAAAGAAAAAATAATTTTATTTAGATAAAATAACCTTTACGTACATAAGACGTTAAAGATAAAAGGCTCATGGCCTAAAAGCCCTCCGCAGCAGCTATCCTAAAGTACGTCCGAAGGTCGGTTAATAGTCAGTTAAGCGCCATCCGTGAAACACGTTTGGGCGATCATGTCTCGAAAGAGACATGACTGACTGGACATAAGATTATCCCGCAGTAGGTTACCATTGCTTTCTGTGGTAGACTGGTTGCAAACCAGTCTACCACAGACTATAGAACCCAATCTGTCCTGTTATTTAACCCATAACTGGAGGGAAGAGACGGTTTAATACATTTCCCAAGGGTATTTGCGCGTAAGTGAATGCAAGGAATTGAACTGGAATTCGAACTTTGCTACCTGATTTGTTGTGCCGAGTCGATATCTACTACAACACAACGCGCATAGGCGATAATGAATAAACCCTAAACCTAACACCAGTTTTTGGATTAGGGCTTCCGAACATATACTTTATTTTTTAAATTTACATCGGTTAATTTCAATTCAGTAAAAATAGGAACTGCTTGCTTGTGCAACCCAGCAACGAAATCCCTCTCGGGCCAACCCACACATATGTGGTTGCTTATTTAGTATAAACACGGTTTGAATATTTCATCAGTTTAAACAGTTTAAAGGAAAAATGAAACACATTATAGCATTACCTGCGGTAATTTATTGTTTATGTAAAAATGAATAACTTTATAGATTCTTTTGCTTACATTAAATACTATATGAAAATATACCGTTAAATCTGTTGCTCGACTTTAGATGTTATATTCACTATCGAATGTCCGTTTTAGATTAATAATAGTGATGAACCGTTTGTTGAGGATTAAGAAGAATATGTTGGAAACTAAATATATGTTGAAGAAAAGAGAAAAATTTACTTTCTTTCCAGCCAGCAGGAAGAAAACGAGAATAACTGAAATAAAAATAGGGAAATTGGAAATTTATTAGGTTAAAAAGGGAAATAGGATGCGTTATGGGAGTGAGGTTGGAATTATATAAGATGATGAAAACGTTATTTTGAGCTAATCAGCATACGTCGAGATGTGACTACCGAAGAGGGCGAAGAGTCGAGAAAATGAAAGCAAGAAAAAAGAAAAGTGCATTTGGCATTGTATTTTTTTTTTTACTTTTTCTTTTCTTTGGAAGCTATGAGACGGCCTTAAATTTGCGACTTTAAAGAAAATCAGTGGGAAAAGTGTTTTATGTATAAAGTGACTGAAAAGTAACTTCGTATATTATGTATGAGTGTCCTGAAGGAGACCTGATTTAACTCTCCAATGTCACTTTTTTTTTTTTTTTTTGGTGGGGAGAATTAGAGAAAAACGTCTACTATACCAAACTAAGACTTTGGAAGATCATAAAAGGAAAAAACATGAGGTTATATCTTCCCTACCACAAGAGTTCCTGGTGAAATCATTTGACGCGATTGCTAGTGCTTATATCGAATTTTCAATAAAACCTCATGCTAAACGATTTCTTCTTATATACTGTCAAAATTATAGCTCTTCAACGAAAGATAAAACAGCGATAATAAATTTGCTGCTTTTTTTACTGAATTTAAGAGCAGTACTGGATTAGCGCTAAGGTCTCATCATTTACACCTGAACTTTATAAATGTAACCGCAAGTTTTATTCTACCAGTTTCTTCGATCGCACGTCTTGCTCTTCCGTCTTCTGGCTTCCTAGTTAAATTTGACCTTCTAAAATTCAAATGCAATGTCAATCGTTATCGTCTGTCTTCTTAAATCTTGTTCTTTTATTGTACTCCTTCCTTAATAGCATTTTTGTTTTCATATTCTGTTACACTCAATAAACACTTGAGTCTTAGTAGCTTTATTAGCTCGCTTTGGGTGAAATTATTGTAAATAAAATTGACGGATTGCTTAATACCAATAGGTTGTAAGATTTTCTGTACTGTACTGGAAGTGTATATATATTTAAAGTTGCAAAATTTCTGTTATTAGTGTAATTGTTGTGGGATCTCCCCCTTTTGTATATGATAATGGACTCGAGTGAGTGTACATCTACTCCTGCCATAGAGAGAACAGAAGTTGCGGTTGCAGTTGGCAGTGAAGAGTAATCGTAGAGATCTGTTACAGTTATCGGAGAGATACCAAAGTTACCCAGAAACAAGACTAGGTCTGAGCTCCACTCAGCTAAAATAATATACACGGATATACTATTTCCAACGAATTCACTTCAATACTTGTATATATTTATTTATTACTAATAGTATTCCTAGATTTACTAACCTACGTTCATGTTTGTATATTACATTCAATATAACTTACTTTTCTAACTCTATATCTGTTTTGTTGTTCATTATTCTGTGCGGTTCCTCACCCCGAATCCACAACAGTAATATACCGTGTTTTGAAAAAAATCATATACGTCAACGTTTTATTTGGCACAAAATATAAACTCTATTCAGATATTTTGGGTTTTTACTGAAACCAGTGGTTTCTTGACCTAAACCTATATTTCTTTTTAATTTTCAATTAAAATGATCGATTAAAATAATTGTTGAAATGGCTAAAGATAAGCAAAAGTTTTATGCTGACAGTTTCTTCTGTTGCTTGAGGAACGTATATCCCTCTTTTTGCATTTCATACAATTTCGATCTTCAATGATTTCTATGCAATGTCATTTTTTTATTCGTGAAGAAAAGAGTTTTCTCAATCATTTCACACCAAGCAAGAGGGGAACGCTACTAGGATACATGGTGATTAAAGAGAGTGAATGTGAGAAAAAGGACTGAGTATGGGGAAGATTGTGAAAAGAACAAAAGATGAACGTGCTTCAAGAAGATAGAAAATGCATTCTACTTTCTTCTTCATTCTTTTTCTTCTTTATTTTCTTTTTTTTTTTAATCGTATCACCCCGAGCAAAGCGGTAATGCCACGAATGTGCAGGGGGCTACATAAGAGTAAAAAGATTAATTAGAAGAGAGTGAAGAGGAAGGCGAACCAGATAGAAAGGAGCAAGAGAAGGATGGGAATACAGGTGTGATGACATTTGCAAAGTGGAGAGAAAGAAAAGGATATACGGGGTGGTGAAAGAACTAGAGTCAAGTGGTTAATAGATGTGTATTGACATTGCATTTAAATTCCTGGGGTTGTAGCCGTCAGGAAAGCAAGAATATGGAAGCGAGTTCCACAGGCGGGAAGTGCAAGAAAAGAAGCTGCAGGAGTAGAATTGACGTCTACATTTGGTTAATCTAACTGTGAATGGGTGGGACCCAGTTGCCAATCTGGTTGCACGAGTAAACACCTGTTGCAGAGGCACCAGTGACTTCTATTACAGTCTCTTCTTAATAGTATTTTTTCCTATTCTAAGATATTCAATACTCCCTCGCGTTTTAGCGGCGTTATCGCCTTGCTTCGAGTGAAAAGATTAAAAAAATAAAATTGGTTCTTGGATTGAGTTAAGGGACATAGATATCAGAATTGATGAAGGCTGAAGAAACCTAAATCAAACGGAACGGATATAGAAATTAAATCGCTAAAACCTACAACAGTAATTGATAAATTACAGAGTTAAATAAAATATAATTTTACGTCTGTCAGATTCAAACTCGTACTCTTTTTAGTCCGTGCAACGACAGCGTCACTGTCGGCATCGGTGATAAACTGCGCCATCACTCATTTTAAGCCTATCTGAAAGGAATTAATTAAAGTTATGGGACCGTCGTGAAAACACTGTTGAGATTAATGGTGTAAGTGGTTTGTTTTGTTCTTTTCGCATTTTTTTAAATAAGCTAAAAGAACGAAAACCAAAAGTAGAAAACAAGAACGATTTCTTCAAAGAATATAAATTAATTCCAAATCTTAGATTATCTGATAACTGGATGTCGCATCGGCATAGACCGGAAAAAATGAGAATTTTATGTTCCTTTCTTTCTCTAGACTTTTTTTTTAATGCCCATGGGAGCATTATGCATTTTTTTAATCAAAAATGGCATTTCGAATTTAAAAGAAAGAAAAACTGCGATGTGTCTTTCACTTAGATCGTACATTTGAGAACACCCTAACTACCCACCACTTCTCCGTTTTATTAATTCCTGCGTCCCATTGTGATTTAAGACAGAAGAAATCATAAAATGGTATAGAAATTATGCCAAAAATACCCCGAAAACCTATAACTATAAAACATCCGACCTAAAGATAAATTATAATAAGTGATAGTAACCACTGATTATTTCATCAGTGGCTGATGCAGGCTAATACTACACGTAAAATGTGTATATATATATATATATATATATATATATATATATATATATATAGTAATCCGCAAATATCTGTTTTGCTGTAGCACAGCTCATCAGTACGGTTAGACAGCCTATTGCTTTTTACCCAGGATTAAAACTCGACCGAAGTGGAGTCAGTCGGCGATTCTACCTCTGAGCTACGGCGGTTCGGTAGAAGGAGGCAGACTTTTTAGCGTATATATTATCATTATACATACCCAATAGCTGAGAGTGTTCATTGCTGAATGAACGATGCGTAGAGGCCAGAGTAGCTACTTTTTCAAAGTCTACCATTCTTCTTGAGTGCCCAATCATGATATGAGAGCATATATATATATATGTATATATATATATATATATATATATATATATATATATATATATATATATATAAGAATAGTTTTTCATCCCTTTAAACATTATTTTTAAGTGGGTACGCGTTCCGTTTATTTATTAAACAGTATATTTATCTATTTTTGTTTACTGGCCCGAATGTTCGAGAAATCTTATTCAAGTCGATTTTTTTAAATAATGTGATAAGCATTGCTAAGACCTACAAAGAACAGGTATGTGGAAAAACATGACTGTATCACTCGCGTCCAGTAGGGACGCGGCATATAAAATATTAAGAAGTGCTGAATTCCACTATTGCTTCATTGGAAGTTTAAAATGATTGAACAGTTGAAATTCGTTGTCCTCGATAATTTATATCATGTGTTAAGTCTCGTCGGTTCTCGATAAATATCACAGAGTTTTTGTCTTCTTTTTTTTTTTTTACTAACGTTCGCCCTATATAATTCCCAAGACCCACTAAATATAGAGGGATATTTTCTAGTCTTTTATAAGCATGAGAAAAGACAAGATCAGTCCATGGCCTTATATAGGAAAAATAACGACTAACCCGAGACTTGAAAAGTTCAAAATTGTACTGATGGGGAAAACATCCTACCGGGAGTATGTCCCAGAAAGTAGCAGTTCTTGGGATGAAGCTCTCCAAGTGGAACTTACTTCTTATTAAAGAAATTCGAAATGAATGGAAATGATTCTTGTGCATACTCACTGTCAAAGATTTTTGATTAGCTGCAAAAATCTGGTAACTGTACGAAATGCTTCAACAATATAACAAAAATAAAGTTTTCCTTGAAAGTATCAAACCAAAAGTTACTCCTATAATTCTTAAAAGTAACAAAAATCTACCCAAAAATATATAAAAGAAACCGAATTAACTCCTTGTCACAAAATTTAATTAAAACCAAATTACATATCGACCCTTATATAATGTTTTATAAAACAATTTGCCTGAAAAATAAACACAAAATAAAAAAAAGTAATATCACGAGTTGGTATGCCGGTAAAATTATGCATCTAAATTTAAATCTTGTATGCACGTGGCATGGAGAGTCCGAGCTGCAAAGGTTTCGACCAGGGGGACCAAGTAATGTAGTTCGTCAAAACACTTGACATGGAAGTAGCTACAGAGTAGCGAGAGGCTTGCAATATTTCGTCTGTTGGAAAGAGGGTTTAAAGTGGAAATTAATTCCTCATCATGGAGATGCTTTTAAACATTATCAAGACAGGCAAGTGAAGTGTAACCTAGATGTAACAGTAAAGCTCCATTTTACACTTGATCTTGCTTTTGTAACGACAGAGTATCGCAGGGAGATTTAGATAAGATACAATGACACAACCATTTCTAAAGCATATTTAGCAATATATTAGAATTAAAATAACAGAAAGATTACTAAGGAGGAAGAACAATAGAACAGCAGTAGATACCGATTAACATTGCATTTTAATTTTTGAAGAATTATGTTGACTGGAAAGCAAAGAGCAGGAAGGGAGTTCAAGAAGAGAAAATATACTGTCAGTATATAACTTACAGTTAAAATTAGGTCAGTTAAGTGCCATACGTGATTCACGCTTTAGGCGTTCATGTCTCTTTCGAGATATGACTGACTGGGCAGAAGGTCATCCCGCAGGAGGCTGCCATTGCTTTCTGCAGTAGACTAGTTGCCAGCCAAGGCTAAAGATTCCAATCTGTCCTATTATTTAACCCATAACTGAAGGGAAGAGACGGATTAATACCTTTCCCAAGAGTATTTGTGCGTAAGTGAAGGAAAAGAATTGAACTGGAATTCGAACTCGGCTCCCCGATTTATCGTTCCGAGTCGATATCCACTGCACCATAACGCACATCCTCTAAAAAAAAAGTCATTATTATGTGCGTTGTGGTGCAGTGGATATCGACTCGGAACGATAAATCGGGGAGCCGAGTTCGAATTCCAGTTGAAGCGAAATACGTTAATGAAAATTAAAATCAAAGGGGTAAGAATAGATCATTGAGGAGTATTATCATTAGTACAAAATGATCTAGAAGAGTAGCCATTCAGGATAACCTACATTTTACAATTTGATAAGAAAAAATGGATCACATCAAAAGTTTGTCCGGAGACACCGTAACTTTTCAACTTGTGAAGATGAATTGTATGCCCTGTCGAAAGCTCTTAATTTCATTTGATATCCGTAGTGCAAGAAGACCAAGTGGGACTCATGTAACAAAACTGTAAATAATCATAGTGATTATCTCTTTGCATATCATGGTGATGTTCATAGTCATTTTGGAAGGTTTAAAATATCTATGTGATTTTGGAAGGTTTAAAATATCTATGTGATTTTATAGAATAAAAAAATTCTATAATGAAAAATAATGATTTTATGGCATCTTAAATGTTTAGTTGCTTAACACCACAAAATAACGTATAATGTATGTTATTGAAAAATAAAGTTTGCTTGTGATACAAAATGCTGTTGTTATTTAACACCACAACGAAATATAGATTCTATGTTATACTAAATTTTGTTATTTAACACTACTATGAAAAATAGTAATTGATGTGAACGCTCTTTTAGTTGTAGAAGACAAGGACGATTGATTTGATTACGTTACTTGTTACTTGGGCGTGTTGATCAGCGGGAAATTTGCAAATTGTTGTGTAATCATTTCTTGAACATTGCATTTTATTATGAAATCAAGAATTAAAAGATGTTTAATTACATTTATAACTATAGTTATAAATTCACAATGTGAATTGATTCAAGTAGAAATATTTACATCCGTAGTTGCAATAGCGGGACGGTTGTTAGCTTATAGCGACCCATGGTGCAAGTATACTAGCCTTCTTACTAGTACCAGTACACTATAGGATTTAAGGTTCCTTTTTTGTAGTTGCTGTATTAGACATCCCCTATTTTGGGAGCTCATTTTTTTATATTTAAAGGTCGACTTATACGCGGAAATATGTAGTATATTTTTCTACTTACTAAATGACGTGATTATTACTAGAATGTTCAGTGAGTTTGTACAATTCAGCCAAAACCCCTGAATGATTTTTTCAATTGTTTTTTAGATACCTGAATGCTTTTCAACTCTGTTATCAAACTGAATTAAAGTTATTTTAAAACAAAACTTTTGAAGATTAAAAAATAAGAGCTGTAAGAGCTACAATTTAGGAACATAGCAATAATTTTGTATTGAATCCTTTTTTGGGGTGTAGTTTTAAGTTACAAAATAAGTGTTTGCGATGATAGCAATAGAAGCCAAAAGAATAATGTTCTGATAAAAACAAGGAAAATCATTACAAAAACTGACCCTTTAGGCGCAAAATATGTAGCCCAACGGATAATATTCATTTGAAAGGATTTCTTTGTCGATATTTCTGAGATGAGGTATTGCAATTATTTACATTATTTACATTGTTCGGACTGATGCTATATTCACGTTGTACGCTCCGACCTTCTTCAGGTAACTAGAATGTCGAACTGAACCCTATATTTTAGCCGTTGTGGTAGATAGTTCTCGTTCCATGAGTCATGGAGACACATAGCCCAGTGGGTAAAAGCATTGTTTATATATAGTGACTTGACTCAAAGAGTTTTGAATTCAGTAACTGACAACAACAGTTTTGAACAAAACCCAGAAAGTTGAGTTAAAGGGAGATAACTAAAAAGCATCCGGAAATATATGAGTCATGGAACGAGAACAATCGTCGAAATAAGTGTTGATATTCTAAAAAAAAAGTGAAAAATCAATCTGCTGTTAATATGACAGTGATTAAAATATTTTATATTCCAGTATATAGATGACATCCAAGGAATTAATAGATTTTATTTTTAATACTTAATTTTTCTGTTTTTGTTTTTTTTTACTATTTAATTTAGACAGTCTAAAGTGCGTCTACGTACCGGCCCTTTCAAAAAACTTAATAAAGGAAATGGAGACCGCATTTTCTTTATTAAGTCTCTTGAATGAGCTGATGTAATCCACACTGTTTTAAATAAAGAAATAAGTAAAACACGTGTGTTCGTAAAAATAACTTTTACAGTACTTGATATATAATTTCCAAGTTCTACTACCGAGGATAAAAATCTAATCTTTATTTCATAAAATATCTGGGGTTTTTTTGTTTTGTTTTGTTTTGTTTTTTTGTTTTTTTTTTTGTTTTTTTTTTGTTTTTTGTTTTTTTGCTTTAACTGTGTTATTGTAAAACTTATATGAGATGTGTTAAATACTGATTAACTGTAGCATAATCTTTCAGAGTTTGATAATACATGAACACTTATTGAGGAACAAATTCACCACCCTTGAGAGTTCCTTTGAAGTTAGCTCGTTAATCAATGCTTCGTGACAGTAACCGGCTAGCTTCAAGCAGATATTGTTAATACTTCAAGTCCTCTTTGAAGTATAGTTCCAAAATCTAAACATGTCAACTGTTGCTGATTTGTTTTCCAAAGTCAATAGTTTGCTTTTTATGGGTTGGAGTCACTTGCTCGACTGGTTTTGCATTCAGTTGTCCTTTTAGGCTGTTTGATAACCAAAGCTAGAGAATCAAGCCATTTTCGCTGTTATTTCTTTTATTTAGAGTATAAGTGATGGATTTATATGTGTCCAATGCAATTCGTGTAAAAGAGAATACAATAGCCTCAGTAGGAATTTGAAATCGGAACGTCAATTCCGCCTTAATAACTGTTATGCTATGCGCACGTTATATAGAAAATCTAATTACATAAAAATTCCAAAAACCATGTTCATCATAAAATTTAATTTTTTTTCAGAACGTATTGAATTAAATTGTTCGAACTTTTGTCTTCATTTTTATTGTCATATTCACGACGTTTGAACGTTGTACGGTCCAACCGTTTTCAGGTTAGAATTTTGAAACGAAACCTTTATTTCGATCACTGGAATGGATTGTTCTCGTTCAATGAGTCATGCCACTTCCAAACGTTTTAGTTATTTCTATTTTAACTCAAATCTCTAAGGTTTTGACGCCTGTGCTGTTGCTTTTATCCACTAAAACATGGGACCTTAAGGACATCAATGTATTATTTTTTTGGAGTTATAAAACTATTTTTTGGAATTATAAGCACACACACACAAACACACACACACACACATATATATATATATATATATATATATATATATATATATATATATATATATATTTCTATAATATTGAAATATAAATATACTCATAAACTTGTATAATTATAGACAAATACTGACTTTCCTGGGAACTATTTTTACATTGACTACCCAAGAAAGATCTTGGTGATTTGTAGGGACAGTCACTCGTTTCGGAGTATATTTTTCTGCTAAGATGGCTAGCTAATCCTTTACAGATGCGTGTTCAGGCGGATTTATATTTGTTTATCATCCACAGAACTAACCTGTTGTTTATACTGAAACTGTATTAGGCTTTCTTCTTATTTCTGGGAGAGAGCGCCTAATCAGCTATGATCACCAATTTGGATAAGGCCAGCATGTTAAAACACTCGAACACAATGACTTGGGATAAAGTACTAGCTTCATCCAAGCCTTTTCATCGACCCAGTTACACTCAATAATTATATCCCATCCCGAGGTATGGTTTTCAGAGATACATTGATTGCCTTCATAAAGCAATATTACCAATAAATGATCCTGATAAATCGACCATCGTGAGATTCAAACGCGTGTATCACGCCTGAAATACTAAAGACCTAATAACACGGATAGGCGCTTAGATTCTCTTCTTTTATAATATATTGATAATTACTTGCAGTACTTTCCAGTTATCTCCCTTGTCTTCAAATAAGTTAAGTAGCTACTGAGTTTTTATTCTAATCAATTAAATCTTCTGACCAATCAAAGTAACAAATGTAAACATTAAAAGTACAATAAAAACAATTTAATTTTCAGTGAAAATTACGCTGTTTATTCACATCTGAATGGCAGTCTGGAAGTTTAGGAATTTGATCAAATAGAACTTCTATAGAAGTTAGCAAATAAAAAGGAATAAAGCCCTAATTATAAACTACAAGACAAAATGCATGGTTATCAGCAAAAGGATAAGTTCAAAATGCAAATCAAACATCGGGTATACTATAATCAAACAAGTAAAAAAAGTATTTATTTTGGAAAGTGTGACACTGAGATCTGAAGACGTAGTGGGATGGCCAAAGAGGCATTACAAAAATTTCGTTAAAGTATGATTTCGTTGGAAACAAAGAAAAAGAGTATATATAGAGAGAGAGAGATATACAGTAAGAAATTTAATAACTGGTAGTTAAAAAAATGAACTGACCTGATGTTACCACACTATTGTCTCTCTCTCCATGACTGTGACAGAAAGGATATATATATATATATATATATATATATATATATATATATATATATATTAACTAAAAGTGAGAAACCGCAAATGTTTTTGGTTATAAAGTTGATTAGAAAAAAGTAACATTATAACCAAAAAGGTTTGCGGTTTCTCTCTTCTATTTATAATATTCACTTTTCGTTCGTTGGAAACACTATAACATCTCCCATTATATATATATATATATATATATATATATATATATATATATAGATAGATAGATAGATAGATAGATAGATAGATAGATAGATAGATAGATAGATATACAACGGTTTTTATTATTGCTATTCTTTGATAAAAACGTTTCTCTCTCTCTCTCTCTCTCTCTCTCTCTCTCTCTCTCTCTCTCTCTGTCTCTCTCTGTTCCAAGAACATTAGGTAGCGGCCGTACGCCTGAAAGTATTTTATACTTTCCTTTCTGATTCATTCCTTACCATCATCGCAGCTTCGTAATATCATATTAACACTTACCTTTTTGCATTCTGCCAGGTGATACATTATAATAATCACTTATGTACTGCTTAGAACGAGCAATGCTTTCAATTTGGTGTGAATGGATTTCATTTGAAGTATGAAAGGTTTTCTTGGTGTCCACTGGAAATAGGAAAGCATGCAAAGTCTGACAGAAGAAAATAAGATGAAGTGAAATAAATACTTGCATTTGATCAAAAAGCTTTCTTCTCACAAGAATTCGTTGCAACAAAATTTCATCCAATGCAAGTGAAAAACAGCGTGTTTCAATTGGTAGGAATTAAATCCAAATGTGTTGCTTAATTAACTTCGCCATTTGATGTCAGTTTGCGATGTGACACTAAATTTCGCTCTAAGTATTCCAAGTTCTCTTGAGCAAAAAGCATGAGCGATAGTCAAATGTAAAATAAATGTAGTAAAAAATTAATGGAAAGAAAAAGGAGAGAAGTTAAGTTAAAGGAAAAGATATAAGCTGACAGAAAATAAGTTGGCATTTGTTTGTGGAGCAGAGGGAAAAGAAAAAGAATCAGATGAAGATATAGAAAAAAGACGTAGAGACAAGAGAGAAGGAAAAATAAACACATATAAAAATCATATGAATAGATACTTCTTTTCTATTTTCGATTCCTAAGTTTTAACTGAATTTTTAGAAATATAACTTTAATTTAATTTTAGCTGAATTGAAAGCTAAATGATTAAATTTACTATGTCCACTAAGCAAAACACTCAGGTACATTTCAAACAGATATTATATACATTGGAATCTAAAATTTTGAGGTTTTCTTTAATTTTCACTTTTTAGGTCATTTTTTGAGCGATCAACATATTTGTAAATAAAAGTTAATTCTCGGTTTTAAAAATATTGCAAAAGTAAAATATACAATTCTCACTCGTTATTTTTTTTAAATTATCAAATTTAAAGTTAGATTAATTAGATTTGAAATAAATATTACTTGTTAGTGTCATAAAATATTAAATAAAAATATTTCTTAACCACAAAGGTCTGACTCGTTGACCTTTCAAGTTGGCGATGACAGCACCTATTAATCAGTCTGAAAGTATGGTAAATAAAAATTGACTTAACGCAGTTTAACATTTCCTTAGGGGAAGAACCCTTCAAATATGTAACCTTTTAATGATAAGTGTCTTATAAGTTTCCATGGTAAAAGGAAATGTGCAGTTTAACATACAAAAAATAGAATTTATTTTTCAAATTTTAATTCTAAATGATTTGTATTAAACTTATGAATTTTCGATTTGTAAATAAAGTCTATTTAATAAATAAATAAATAAATAACTTCAGACAGTAACTGGAAGAAGCTTAAAAAGGTTTTGAAACAATTTTTTTAAACTTCAATATTCATCGAATTTTTTTTTCTTTTTCAGAATATGATATCCTAAAATTATATTATTTATAAAACCAACTAAAACTTTATCTACATTAAAAATAGCGTAGTTTTAATGCATTTTGATTTTACTATTCGGAGCAGATTTTCGGGAAAATGGTCCCGTAATTAAAAAACGTTATATGATTTACATTCTCCAATGAGTCCTGAATTTAACTAATAAACAAAAACTGGTATTGATAATGTATTTCTGGAAGTTTTATGCAGCTATTTGCAGTGGGGAGTAACAGATGTAAAAAAATATTTTTACCAAGATTTTATAAAAATTGCATGAATAATTTCATTCAATTGTGTATAAGTACTGAAAGTTTCATTAAAATTAAACAGTTGATTTTTGCAAGAATTTTCAAATTAATGTGTCTTTCAACGCTAATATTACGTTCTGCTTAATAGTCACATTATGTAAACATAGCGTGAATCGCTGACGGAAAACAAAAAGAAAGGAATTTTAATTGAAATTTTGAACGTGTGAGAAAGGATTAAAAGATTTTGAAAAATAATGACAACAAAATTTGATTTTTCTCGTTAATAATAGCATAAACATTTTGATGGTAAAACATTGTTTTTAATTAAGTTTAAACCCTTTTAACATCATTCTATGCTGTTTTCGGCAATTGAGTAGAGGTATCTACATATAAAGAAAAACAAAGAATAGTACGAAAGAGAAAAGAGAGATTAACGTTAAAAAACCAGAAAGTTTCAAAAGACAAAGAAAATCCGTTGGACAGTGAACGGGTGAGAAAAATTCTTGTTGTCCATTACTGAGATAAAATGTGCCACGTATACTCATAAGCCAATTACGTATGAAGGGTACAAGATTATACCTTACCACATCTACCCATGTACGAGTCGATCACGTATAAAGAATACGAGATTATGACATACCACATATACTCATGTATAAGTCGACCTAGAATGAAAGATACAGGATAACAACATAGCAATGTACTCATGTGATCTAGAATGGAGGATACAAGATTATTAGATACATTTATTCATGTATTAGTCGATCTAGAATAAAGAATACAAGATTATAGCATATCACTTATACTCATGTTAAACACCTACAAGTGAACACTGAAAAGAATATTTGGTGTCAGGTAATAATTCCATAGAAAATGAAATATTTCCAGGTCAAAAAATAAAGACTGAAACTGCTAAAAATACGCTTTAGAGGTTATTGGGATGCTTTTTTTTTTGTAAGATAAGTTACTTGAACCTAAAATAAAAATGTTTAAGTGGGTTACATTATGCCCTTAGATATTTTGGCCTATTTTGAGCAAAAAAGGCTTCATCTGTAAGAAAAACCTGATGTGTTGAAGAAAAACGGACTTGATTTTCAGAATCAGCGTTAAAAATAGCCCAGAAAAATGTGCCCATTGCTCAACAAAATTTGGGGTAAAAAAAAATGTCGATTGATGTTATCAAACTAATTCACAACTTCCATCAATCAAGTTTCCTTTAATGGTTTAATTGATCTCTTAAACAATCCAGTGTCAGTGTTGATATGCAATAGTGCCCTTAAGAAAATCAGAGAGTCCCTGGTGTTTCTCATCTTCTATAATAAGTCCATTGAGGAGAGCCCAACAACTGAAGAATCTAGAGAATACAACTGTGTGTGTGTGTGTGTGTGTGTGTGTGTGTGTGTGTGTGTGTGTGTGTGTGTGTGTGTGTGTGTGTGTGTGTAATAATGGATGTGAACATATTTTAGTGCAATATCTGTTTAGGAGACAAACGATTAAGCTCTCCACAGATTCCATTTATATGTTAATTATCATGACTACTTGAGAAACTTATGGAAGTGGTTTCCTGTTGCTTTGCTCACGGTTTTTGTGCACATTGTCCTTATTGTTGCCTGCTTCATACTGAAAATTTGAGAGTCTCGCATAACCTGCTCTTTAATCCTAGTTCCGGAATTCAACCTACGCGTTTGATGAGAAAGGTATATGCTAATTATACGTTAATGAACTAAGAAGTATCCTCCTTTGTAAGATAAACAAAATACCATTTATTGTAACTGTATTTTATTGTAAATCATACCAATCTTCTGAATAAATAAATGACAAATTCTTTCTGTCCGTTGTTGTGTTTAAAACCTTCTCTAACTCGGGTAATACTCGTTCTATATAGGCACGTTATACTTTTTTGAATCGGAATGACACCAGGATCGAAAAATTGCCTTTTATTTAGTCCTTGAGAATCCAGCAGTGAGATTTATATTTGATAGAGAATAGAACAGTTAAAAATTCAGATATTAAATTAAATGGAAAAATAGTGATTTTAAAAGATTTTAATTTATATTGATCTTTAAGTAACACAAATATTTGTGAATTTAAAACAAATTTGCTTTAAATTCAGTTTAAAATGTCTCTCAAACTTTAAGAATTGAAGAAATTAATTTTTCCTTCAAAATGCCAAGAAATCCGAGTTAAATTGAGAGGTTTCGTGGCGCAAGGTTTTGAAGTTACGCAGAGATTGTAATTTGAAGAACACAATTGAATGTCTACGGAGTTTGTGATATAAACAACTCAATTTTCGGTCTGAATTATAATTTCGATCCAAATCGGTCTTTGGACCGAAATGGAACCGAAATATAGACCTATAGACCAAATAAGAGTTAAAGTGAGGCTTTGAAGTTCTATGAAGTGAGTTAAAGAATTGAAAGCTATTTCTTCAAAATTATCATTGCTGTTTTCTAAGCTGGTTCAACAGTCTCTTTAGTTTTGGATTGGAGACATCATTAGCCATTCGCAGGAATTAGTTCAAAGGACCGCACAGAGTGCGATTTTTCGGCAAGTTTTCAATGAAAGTATTCTATATTTCTTTTATTAAAATCAAGGTGTATTTATTTATTAATGATGAATATTTTCCTTTTAGAAATTCAAAATTGTTCCCCAATGCATAAATATCAACCAAACAAAAAATAATCCACATATATTATTCTTCTATGTGCCGTGTTGCTTCGGGACGTTGGCGACCATAACTTTTCGCAATTTCCCGTTTTTTCTCACACATTTTAAAAAGATTTTAATTATAAAAAATTGTATTAAAAACCCAATTTATATAAGAAATATAAAAAGATACAATGACAATCGGAATGATTAAAAGCAAGAGAAGTGAAAACGCCATAAATAGCGAGGAGAAATGTCTGTATTCTTTCGTTTAGCTCTCTTCAGCCATGAAAACGTTTTCTTAACCGAACGTAATTTATCCGGGGCTAAGAGTCTTCAAGCAAATAGCCAATGGCCATCAGACACAATACTTGTCCTGAGAAGTGCTTCGAGAGCAAATGTGCGTTCGCTTAAACTCGCTTACGCAATACAATCTATAAATGCATATATCGTTATGCCTTGTGTTTGCTTTTGAGTGTCAGTTTCTTATCACATATTCACATATGCGCAAGCGCATTCTTCCCATATATTTTCTTCTTTTATTTGCCGTGTCCCCTTCAGTACGTAGACGATAATGGCTCCCCACATCTTCCTGTCCTTTAATAAATGTGGCCTTGTTATTTTCCCTAAACACTGATCTGGCATAAATTGTTCAAGCCTATCAAGTATATCACGCGCTTTGGAGTTCCACTGTTTCACTTTCTCCTTTAACCGCCCTATGAGAATCAGATTCTCCAAGCCCTTCTTCCTCATTAAGTGTTTCAGAAATTTCAACTGCCTTTTCCTTATGTCAAGTATCTTCTTCTTCTTCTTCTTCTTCTTCTTCTTCTTCTTCTCTGGAACTTGTTCTTTCAGGACGTAGGCGATCATGGTTTTCCACGTTTCCCTATCCCTGGTGGCTTTAGCACGCTTTCTCCTCTTACACCACAACCCCCGTTCTGTCATCCACCTGCTCAGCCCCTTCAAATATGTTATCCGCTGTTTTCCCCTGTCTCTTTTTTCTTCTATCTGACCTGTTAGTATCAGTTTCTCCAAGCCCTCCTTCCTCATTGCACGTCCCAGAAATGTTAGTTGTCTCATCCTAGTGCTAAGTATTAATTTTTTTTCGTTTCCATCATTTTCAAAACCTAATCGTTGCTCACATGCTCGACCCATGATATCCGCAGCATCCTTCTGTAGAAAAATATAGGTATTATTATTTTCTTGTAAATACTTTATAAAATATGGTGATATAGAATTGGATATTAAATTCTAGTATTTTCTGTAACTGGGCTTATAATTTATCTAGTATTTTTTGCTAGTGTGGTTACCTACAAGCATATATATATATATATATATATGTGTGTGTGTGTGTGTGTGTGTGTGTGTGTGTGTGTGTGTGTGTGTGTGTGTGTGTGTGTGTGCGTGCTTATATAGCGATATTTGTATGTATGTATATACATATATATATATATAGATCATGTTATTGGTGAATAAATTTATTATAGGTTTTTAAATGGGTTTATTTTTAGATGTGAATCTTTCTATTTAGATTTTAACTCTACCACTGTAAGAACAAAATCTAAATTATGTAACGGTTAGACTTAACTCAACACCTGAAGATTGCACGAATCTCTGAGTGAAGGTGGTATTAAATGGGCATGCCTCCCAAAACTACCATACGAACGCGGGCGTCCCTCAAGGTTCTATCCTAGGTCCCATGCTCTTTTTGATCTACATTAATGATCTCCCCGACACCATTAGATCCAAAGTTGGCATGTATGCCGATGACACAACAATCTACTCTCGCATCGATCAGAAACCAGGTCTGGACGACAAAGTGAACCTCGCTGCCGTACTTGAAAGGGACCTCCAATCCGTAGTGGCCTGGGGTAGGAAATGGCTGGTTTTATTTATTTGTAAAATACAAATTGTGGCTCAAGGCCGAAAGGTGGGAGGGGGAAGAAAAACTCGGGTTGGTCTTCAGTACTCTATCCTATACCTAGCTAATCAGAATCACGACCCATACATGCGTTACAATGGTTCTCATTCACCATAAGAATTTGTCCATCACCACTCTTACTTATCATGCACCAAAATGTCGCAAATCATACCGAGGACCTACAAAACGCCCCAAGTGTGTATATAAAAATTTGTGAATATTTACAATAGTTTACAAAAATAACTTTAAAAATTCTTTTTCATGGAATGTCATGATGGGCAGGGGTATGAAGAAAACAAAAAATTCCCAAAACATAAAACAATTCAAATAAATGCATATACATTATGTTAGTAAGACCCAAACACACCCTCAAAAAATAAAGAGGCCGCTGTATTCTGCCTTGAAGGACAAAATCAAGGAGCTCTCTTCCTAAAGGGGGACTGGAGAGGCTGGGCAAAAAAATAAGTTGGACTGGAGAATATAAGGCTGACCCAGCCGAGAATCAAAAAATGGGACAAAAAATAACAGTGGACAATGGGAATCTCGGACTGGATCATAACAAAAGCAATGGAGCCGGGAACAGGCTAGGACAAACACATGCACTCACATTAACTAGGTACACAAAAGAACTTCTTACCTAAACCATGGGAGGGGTTCCAACGGAATCCACCCCGATGCGCCTAGCAGATCTAGAAGAGAAAATCAAGGCTAGCCCCGGTCACGCGAACCAGGCTCGCTGCATTTATCCACCTTTCACCGAAGTCTGTCGGGTGCAGTCGTTTCCGTTCAGTTCTAATCTTCATTTTGAGCTGGTGCTCAAAATATCGGATTAGATCCTGATCCGAAAGACGGCCTCCCCGCAAGACTTCCTCCAGACGCGTCATCCAAATCACCATTCTAGCCGTGGCCAGTAGCGACAGAAACACCATCCGTTTCACTCCAGAGTACGGGGGCGACACATTGTCCACAGCGTATGCGCGATCAATGAGCACGAGCTCTCGCGGCGCGATACGAGCAGTCAACTCGCCGACACGCTCCCACAACGGGCGAACGCGCGAACAATGGAAGAAGGCGTGCGCAGACGTCTCCTTGATTCCAAGGTTGCAACGTTCACAATCTGGCAAATCCGCCAGGCCCATTGCGAAACGCCTGTCATTGAGCGACAAGCCATTCCGAGCCAATCGCCAGGTGAGAGAGAACTCAGAGTTGCTGAGCCAATCCGCACCCGGCGCCCAAGACCAATGAGAGCGGTACTCCACTCTCGACATGCCGAGCTTACTGCACAGCTTATCCTTCACGGCACCCTCCACTAGTCCCCGATAGAAGATTCTCCTAGGCTGTGAAAGGTCACTGGACCGTGGAATGGCCTGTAAGGCCGCCAGACATTCGAGCAGGAATTTCGGTCGCACCCAAGGCCTGACGGTCAGCCAAAGGGTCGGGGGGGTGATGGTAAGGCAAGGGAACATGTCCCTCACTACCCCCGCAAGCAACCGATCTTCCTCCAACGCGCGCCTGAGAAATGCCAACCTCGAAGCGAGCACGTGGCTCCTCAAGTGTGGCATTCCCAGACCCCCTTGACACGGACGGAGGTAACAGGCTCCTTTGCTGACCATGTGTTTGCGTCCTCTCCACAGGCAGGAGAATAGCAAACGCTCGAGCGCCTTCTCATGATCATCGCAAAGGGGAAGTACTGACAGTCGGTAAAGGATCATGGGAAAGAGGTATGTGTTACACACCTCCGCCAAGCCCTTCACGGAGAGACCCCGTCGACGCCAAATCTTGACCGACGCGCCGACCTTTGCCAGTACTTCTGACCAGTTTTTCTCCAGCTGTAAGTCCGGACCGAACCAAACTCCGAGGAGCTTGACCGGCCCGTCCGTCCAGCCGAAGGGCCCCGGGAGGGAAACACCCTTCCAGGCACCTAACCGCAAGCCGGATGACTTGTCGCAGTTAATTCTGGCCCCTGTCACCTTCTCGTACCGTACAAGCGCCTGTTGTACCGCCTCTATGTCCCTGCGGGAGGACACAAAGGTCGTTACGTCATCGGCGTACGCGGAAACCCTGGCTCGAGCTCCACCAGGGACGGCGATTCCACGTAGGACCGGACTGTGCGTCTCGTCCCTTAGCCGGCGAAGTAGCGGCTCCAACGCCAGGACGTAAAGGAGAGACGACAGTGGACAACCCTGTCGGACCGACCTAGACAGCGCGAAAGCGCCCGACAGCTTCCCGTTCACCTGCACCACAGCCTGGGGGGAGCGATACAGGAGGCTAATCCAGCGGCTGAAGTCGGGTTTGAATCCGGCGGCCTGCAGGACAGCAGCCAGGTAGCCATGGTCAATCCTATCAAATGCCTTGGACTGATCCAAATTGATCAGCGCGGCCTCATCGTCGTCTTCTACACCCTCTACGATCGTGCGAATCAAGTGCAGGTTGCTCTGAATTGTTCTCCCCTTCACAGAACAAGTCTGATCCGGTTCCAACAGAGACTCGGCAACTAGCTGCAAGCGATTCGTCAGGATCTTGGCCAGAATCTTTAACTCTGTGTTTAGCAGAGTTATGGGCCTGTAATCGTCTAATTCCCTCCCAACCTTCTTGCCCTTTCTCAACAGCGTGATCACGCCCCTGGTGATCCGACCGGGGATGGACCCCTGCCGAAACCAGTGGTTGAACACGACAGCCAAGATCGGGACAAAAAGGTGCGACATCCTCAAGTACAATTCATAGGGCAAACCATCCAAACCTGGCGACTTGCCTCTGCCGACCTTCTTCAAGGCCACGTAGATTTCGTCCTCCGTAATCTCCCCTTCACAGCTAGCCGCTTCAGCCGGCAAAAGCCGGGGAAAGTCAGCCAAATAGCTGCGAAACTCCTCGTCGCGGAGACCAGGTTCCTTGGTAAAACGGTGTTCGAAATGCTGCCGGAAAGCCTCGCACATGTCGTCAGTGGACCTTAGGAGATGTCCCTCCGGGTCGCGCACCTCTCGAATGTACCGGTCGCCGGCACGGCGAATTTCTTCCTTGCGCAGTTCCGCGCCCATGTTCACAGCTTCGGAAGACATCTTGCTTAACTTATGTCTAATTACCTGACCCATGTAGCGCTCGTTAGTCGGGCGCTGCAGGGCCTCCCTGGCTAAGGCTATCTCTAGGGGATCCCCACCAGCCTCCGCCCGGGCGAAATTAGCTCTAAGTGTCTTTGCCTTCGCAGCCTTATCTAGGTTGAGCCGTTGGCTGTATTGGGTGGCGAAAGACCTAATACTATCCTTAAGGCTAGCCCACCACTTACTCCCAATGACTCGCCCAATTAATGCCCGCTGAACTACTCTAGTCAGCTGGTCACGAAAGTCCCGCCTGTCCAGTAAGGACTGATTGAACTTCCAGTAACCAGCCATTCTAGGCCTAAATTCTAACGCCACCCGGGCACAAACGAGTTTGTGGTCCGAGTAGCCTAGCCAGTGGAACGTTGGACATTCTAAGAAGTCTATGTCGGCTTCTCTCACTAACATCCTATCCAGGTACGCTGATACCCGGGTAGAAGGCCAACTATGCGTCCACGTCCACATGCTCCCATCCGGATGATCGACCCGGTATCTATCGACGAGACCAAATTCGCCGATCAGATCGACCAGGCTGCGATCACCACTCCACCCGCTAGCGCCCCTCCCTCTATCCCATTTGGGGGTTAGGATGGCATTCCAGTCCCCAACTAAGATTAGCCGTGTTGGATTCACCATGAAGGGCTCCAACAGCCGAAAGAAAGAGACTCGCTCACCTTGAACGTTGGGCGCGTAAACCGCAATCAGCCGGAACGTCTTGCTTTTCACTGCAATATCGGCCACGATGAGCCGGCCCTCGGCACCGACATGGACAAGGTCGATCCTCGCGTCCAGGGTACGCTTGACCAGCAAAGAAACTCCTCTGGCATGCCGGCTCCCGTATGCTGAATAGACGACAAAGTCGTTGGACAGCACACACGAGTCGACTTCGCAAACAAAGTGAGTCTCTTGGATCGCGGCCACATCCACGCCGAAGGACAGGAGGTCACGAAGCAGGCGAGCCGCCTTACCCCGATCCCTCAAGCCCCTCGCATTCAAGCTGGCTATCTTGATAGACATCTAGTAGATCTGAAAAGAGAAAACACTTAAACACGAGCGCATACCGGGTAAAAATCATTGGGGGAAAGGACCCCGACGGACTGTCCAAGGGAACCAGTTCCTACGTCGGACGTAACCCGTCCGTCATGGACAATGCCGCCAACGTCCGTTGGGTATGTTAGTTTTACTACCCTATATAACGAGGGGTGGAGCAAAACTGGGAGTCGGCCTGCACAATTTTTTGCCATTTTGCGTAGTTCAGGAGTACCACTCCTCATCATGACGATGTTGGGATAGAGTTTTTCGGCAGCCTCCACGTGATCCCACACTTTTAGATTGCCCCCTGTAGTCCTGATGAGGGTAATTACCCCCGGGGCGTCGGGGAAGTTGAACGGGTCTTCGGACGACTTGCCGTTGACCTCTTTGAGCTTAAGGAGTGGCTTCAAAAGTGCACGCCTTTGTGCACTCCACTCCCTAGCTACGTCCTTTGAGTCTATTTTCATTAGGGCTTCGCCCCTCGGGAGAGTCTTTTTCTTTCTGGACTGGGACGTTGTAGGAGAAGGGGTGGGAGTGGGGGAGAGAGTTTTCCTTGGTGTCAGTGGGGTCAGCTTGAAGACCGGGGACTGGGAAAAGGAGAGATGTTTGCTGATTTTTTTGAGGGGGGAAGATGGGAGGCTGCTTGCCTTTTTGGCATAAGTGTCTTTTGGCCTCTCCGGAGACCCGGGTAGCGAGACGGCTGCATGCGTCTTCCTGTCGCTGCTTCTGCTCCTCCGCTGCATCTTGATGCTGTGTTGCTGCTGCTGTTCTTCCTCCTCTCTGTTTCTTTTCAGGGAAGAGGCTCTTGGTTGTGCCGCTGAGCCGACCTCCATCCGCTCCTCCGTCGGGGGTTTTTTGGGTTTCGCCTGCAGGGCGTCCTGCTTGGTTGGTGAGGGTGTCGTCGCCTTCTTCCTGGGAGGAGCTGCCGACTCCTTTGGCTTGGGAGAGGGCGCAGGAGGGGACGCTGGCACTGCTGCTGCTTTGGCGGGTTGCTTTTCCGCCGACGGTTGGCTCTTGGGTTTGGTTCCTCTCTTGCCAACCGTCTTCCATTCTCCCTCCTTTTGCTCCGCCGGGCCGTTTTTTGGTTGTGCCGGTTTTTCCGGCTTTTCTGCTGTAGTAGCGGCGGCGGCGGCGGTCGTCTGCGGAGGTTGGGTCTTGGGTGCCGGATTCTTAGTGGGGCACTCCCTGGCCACGTGGTTGGAGTCTCCGCAGACCCAGCAGAAGGGCTTCCTGCCCTCCACGACGACGTAGATCCTTCTCCCCCTGCAGTTGATGATGTTGGGGATTTTGGCCAACTTTTCGCGAGCGACCGTCGCCTGCAGGGTGAAGTCGCCAGTCAAAAAGCCCTGCTTCGAGGTGAGCGCCTTTACTTCCTCGATCCTGCCGTACTGAGTGAAAAAAACGCCGACATGGTCTGGTGAGATGTCCATGGGCACTCCGTGCAGGGTGATCTTGGATCTGCGCGTGCCCATGTACTCAGTTTCCAGTAGCAGGGTCTTGGTCTGCATGATGGTGCCGGCCAGTTTTCTGGCCTCGTCGGCGGTGCTGAGCAGGACGTCCCACGTGGCGTAGCTGCGCCTAGCCACCATCTTCCCGTTGATTTTGAGGGCTCTGATGGCCTCCTCTATGGCGTCCCTGCTGACTCCGATGAGTTTGTGGCTTTTCAGGTCCTTGGTCAGCAGGGAGAGGATCCTGGGCTCGATCTCGCTCAGCGTTTCGGGTATCGGGAGGATTTCCGATCCCTTCACGTACTCAGCGTACTTGTCCTTGAGGGATTCGTAGTACGCAGCGCCCTTGAGTACTTTCTGGATGGTCCCCTCTTTCCATGCCATGTTGGTGGGTACCGCTGCTGCTGGTTTCTGCTGCACAACTTCCGCCGACGTGGAGGGAACTGGAGATACTGGTGCCGCCGGTAGTGCCGGTAGTCTTGGTAGTCCAGGTAATCCGGGTGCTTCGGGTGCTTCTTGTGCGGGGGGTGTCGGCGTGGCTGGCGGTAAGCGCCAGTCCCCCTCCGTGCCTCCCACCGACGCCATGGTGAGAGGAGTGTTGTTATCCGGCCCATCGGAGGCCATGCCTCCTACGTGGCCTTACACCGGACAACTGCTTCCCGGTGTTTCGCGTCTCGAAAGACACTACTTTTACGCTGGCCCGAGCAATAAACTCGGGCTGGAAAACAGTTGCCCAAGACACAAAGCAATGGCAAATATCACTGCGGAACAAATGCTACGCTTTGAGCTTCTTATTACAAAACAACACAACAACACAAAATCCCGGGTAGGAAATGGCTGGTTTTATTTATTTGTAAAATACAAATTGTGGCTCACGGCCGAAAGGTGGGAGGGGGAAGAAAAACTCGGGTTGGTCTTCAGTACTCTATCCTATACCTAGCTAATCAGAATCACGACCCATACATGCGTTACAATGGTTCTCATTCACCATAAGAATTTGTCCATCACCACTCTTACTTATCATGCACCAAAAAAAGTCGCAAAAAATAGCATACCGAGGACCTACAAAACGCCCCAAGTGTGTATATAAAAATTTGTGAATATTTACAATAGTTTACAAAAATAACTTTAAAAATTTTTTTCATGAAATGGAATGTTATGATGGGCAGGGGTATGAAGAAAACAAAAAGTTCCCAAAACATAAAACAATTCAAATAAATGCATATACATTATGTTAGTAAGACCCAAACACACCCTCAAAAATAAAGAGGCCGCTGTATTCTGCCTTGAAGGACAAAATCAAGGAGCTCTCTTCCTAAAGGGGGACTGGAGAGGCTGGGCAAAAAAAAATAAGTTGGACTGGAGAATATAAGACTGACCCAGCCGAGAATCAAAAAATGGGACAAAAAATAACAGTGGACAATGGGAATCTCGGACTGGATCATAACAAAAGCAAAGGAGCCGGGAACAGGCTAGGACAAACACATGCACTCACATTAACTAGGTACACAAAGAAATTCTTACCTAAACCACGGGAGGGGTTCCAACGGAATCCACCCCGATGCGCCTAGCAGATCTAGAAGAGAAAATCAAGGCTAGCCCCGGTCACGCGAACCAGGCTCGCTGCATTTATCCACCTTTCACCGAAGTCTGTCGGGTGCAGTCGTTTCCGTTCAGTTCTAATCTTCATTTTGAGCTGGTGCTCAAAATATCGGATTAGATCCTGATCCGAAAGACGGCCTCCCCGCAAGACTTCCTCCAGACGCGTCATCCAAATCACCATTCTAGCCGTGGCCAGTAGCGACAGAAACACCATCCGTTTCACTCCAGAGTACGGGGGCGACACATTGTCCACAGCGTATGCGCGATCAATGAGCACGAGCTCTCGCGGCGCGATACGAGCAGTCAACTCGCCGACACGCTCCCACAACGGGCGAACGCGCGAACAATGGAAGAAGGCGTGCGCAGACGTCTCCTTGATTCCAAGGTTGCAACGTTCACAATCTGGCAAATCCGCCAGGCCCATTGCGAAACGCCTGTCATTGAGCGACAAGCCATTCCGAGCCAATCGCCAGGTGAGAGAGAACTCAGAGTTGCTGAGCCAATCCGCACCCGGCGCCCAAGACCAATGAGAGCGGTACTCCACTCTCGACATGCCGAGCTTACTGCACAGCTTATCCTTCACGGCACCCTCCACTAGTCCCCGATAGAAGATTCTCCTAGGCTGTGAAAGGTCACTGGACCGTGGAATGGCCTGTAAGGCCGCCAGACATTCGAGCAGGAATTTCGGTCGCACCCAAGGCCTGACGGTCAGCCAAAGGGTCGGGGGGGTGATGGTAAGGCAAGGGAACATGTCCCTCACTACCCCCGCAAGCAACCGATCTTCCTCCAACGCGCGCCTGAGAAATGCCAACCTCGAAGCGAGCACGTGGCTCCTCAAGTGTGGCATTCCCAGACCCCCTTGACACGGACGGAGGTAACAGGCTCCTTTGCTGACCATGTGTTTGCGTCCTCTCCACAGGCAGGAGAATAGCAAACGCTCGAGCGCCTTCTCATGATCATCGCAAAGGGGAAGTACTGACAGTCGGTAAAGGATCATGGGAAAGAGGTATGTGTTACACACCTCCGCCAAGCCCTTCACGGAGAGACCCCGTCGACGCCAAATCTTGACCGACGCGCCGACCTTTGCCAGTACTTCTGACCAGTTTTTCTCCAGCTGTAAGTCCGGACCGAACCAAACTCCGAGGATTTTGACCGGCCCGTCCGTCCAGCCGAAGGGCCCCGGGAGGGAAACACCCTTCCAGGCACCTAACCGCAAGCCGGATGACTTGTCGCAGTTAATTCTGGCCCCTGTCACCTTCTCGTACCGTACAAGCGCCTGTTGTACCGCCTCTATGTCCCTGCGGGAGGACACAAAGGTCGTTACGTCATCGGCGTACGCGGAAACCCTGGCTCGAGCTCCACCAGGGACGGCGATTCCACGTAGGACCGGACTGTGCGTCTCGTCCCTTAGCCGGCGAAGTAGCGGCTCCAACGCCAGGACGTAAAGGAGAGACGACAGTGGACAACCCTGTCGGACCGACCTAGACAGCGCGAAAGCGCCCGACAGCTTCCCGTTCACCTGCACCACAGCCTGGGGGGAGCGATACAGGAGGCTAATCCAGCGGCTGAAGTCGGGTTTGAATCCGGCGGCCTGCAGGACAGCAGCCAGGTAGCCATGGTCAATCCTATCAAATGCCTTGGACTGATCCAAATTGATCAGCGCGGCCTCATCGTCGTCTTCTACACCCTCTACGATCGTGCGAATCAAGTGCAGGTTGCTCTGAATTGTTCTCCCCTTCACAGAACAAGTCTGATCCGGTTCCAACAGAGACTCGGCAACTAGCTGCAAGCGATTCGTCAGGATCTTGGCCAGAATCTTTAACTCTGTGTTTAGCAGAGTTATGGGCCTGTAATCGTCTAATTCCCTCCCAACCTTCTTGCCCTTTCTCAACAGCGTGATCACGCCCCTGGTGATCCGACCGGGGATGGACCCCTGCCGAAACCAGTGGTTGAACACGACAGCCAAGATCGGGACAAAAAGGTGCGACATCCTCAAGTACAATTCATAGGGCAAACCATCCAAACCTGACGACTTGCCTCTGCCGACCTTCTTCAAGGCCACGTAGATTTCGTCCTCCGTAATCTCCCCTTCACAGCTAGCCGCTTCAGCCGGCAAAAGCCGGGGAAAGTCAGCCAAATAGCTGCGAAACTCCTCGTCGCGGAGACCAGGTTCCTTGGTAAAACGGTGTTCGAAATGCTGCCGGAAAGCCTCGCACATGTCGTCAGTGGACCTTAGGAGATGTCCCTCCGGGTCGCGCACCTCTCGAATGTACCGGTCGCCGGCACGGCGAATTTCTTCCTTGCGCAGTTCCGCGCCCATGTTCACAGCTTCGGAAGACATCTTGCTTAACTTATGTCTAATTACCTGACCCATGTAGCGCTCGTTAGTCGGGCGCTGCAGGGCCTCCCTGGCTAAGGCTATCTCTAGGGGATCCCCACCAGCCTCCGCCCGGGCGAAATTAGCTCTAAGTGTCTTTGCCTTCGCAGCCTTATCTAGGTTGAGCCGTTGGCTGTATTGGGTGGCGAAAGACCTAATGCTATCCTTAATTAAGGCTAGCCCACCACTTACTCCCAATGACTCGCCCAATTAATGCCCGCTGAACTACTCTAGTCAGCTGGTCACGAAAGTCCCGCCTGTCCAGTAAGGACTGATTGAACTTCCAGTAACCAGCCATTCTAGGCCTAAATTCTAACGCCACCCGGGCACAAACGAGTTTGTGGTCCGAGTAGCCTAGCCAGTGGAACGTTGGACATTCTAAGAAGTCTATGTCGGCTTCTCTCACTAACATCCTATCCAGGTACGCTGATACCCGGGTAGAAGGCCAACTATGCGTCCACGTCCACATGCTCCCATCCGGATGATCGACCCGGTATCTATCGACGAGACCAAATTCGCCGATCAGATCGACCAGGCTGCGATCACCACTCCACCCGCTAGCGCCCCTCCCTCTATCCCATTTGGGGGTTAGGATGGCATTCCAGTCCCCAACTAAGATTAGCCGTGTTGGATTCACCATGAAGGGCTCCAACAGCCGAAAGAAAGAGACTCGCTCACCTTGAACGTTGGGCGCGTAAACCGCAATCAGCCGGAACGTCTTGCTTTTCACTGCAATATCGGCCACGATGAGCCGGCCCTCGGCACCGACATGGACAAGGTCGATCCTCGCGTCCAGGGTACGCTTGACCAGCAAAGAAACCCCTCTGGCATGCCGGCTCCCGTATGCTGAATAGACGACAAAGTCGTTGGACAGCACACACGAGTCGACTTCGCAAACAAAGTGAGTCTCTTGGATCGCGGCGACATCCACGCCGAAGGACAGGAGGTCACGAAG
The DNA here is from genome assembly GCA_037127315.1 of Ascarosepion bandense. Taxonomy (NCBI): domain Eukaryota; kingdom Metazoa; phylum Mollusca; class Cephalopoda; order Sepiida; family Sepiidae; genus Ascarosepion; species Ascarosepion bandense. The sequence continues at coordinate 1,752,734 of JBBBDQ010002149.1, forward strand.
CAGGCGAGCCGCCTTACCCCGATCCCTCAAGCCCCTCGCATTCAAGCTGGCTATCTTGATAGACATCTAGTAGATCTGAAAAGAGAAAACACTTAAACACGAGCGCATACCGGGTAGAAATCATTGGGGGAAAGGACCCCGACGGACTGTCCAAGGGAACCAGTTCCTACGTCGGACGTAACCCGTCCGTCATGGACAATGCCGCCAACGTCCGTTGGGTATGTTAGTTTTACTACCCTATATAACGAGGGGTGGAGCAAAACTGGGAGTCGGCCTGCACAATTTTTCGCCATTTTGCGTAGTTCAGGAGTACCACTCCTCATCATGACGATGTTGGGATAAAGTTTTTCGGCAGCCTCCACGTGATCCCACACTTTTAGATTGCCCCCTGTAGTCCTGATGAGGGTAATTACCCCCGGGGCGTCGGGGAAGTTGAACGGGTCTTCGGACGACTTGCCGTTGACCTCTTTGAGCTTAAGGAGTGGCTTCAAAAGTGCACGCCTTTGTGCACTCCACTCCCTGGCTACGTCCTTTGAGTCTATTTTCATTAGGGCTTCGCCCCTCGGGAGAGTCTTTTTCTTTCTGGGCTGGGACGTTGTAGGAGAAAGGGTGGGAGTGGGGGAGAGAGTTTTCCTTGGTGTAAGTGGGGTCAGCTTGAAGACCGGGGACTGGGAAAAGGAGAGATGTTTGCTGATTTTTTTGAGGGGGGAAGATGGGAGGCTGCTTGCCTTTTTGGCATAAGTGTCTTTTGGCCTCTCCGGAGACCCGGGTAGCGAGACGGCTGCATGCGTCTTCCTGTCGCTGCTTCTGCTCCTCCGCTGCATCTTGATGCTGTGTTGCTGCTGCTGTTCTTCCTCCTCTCTGTTTCTTTTCAGGGAAGAGGCTCTTGGTTGTGCCGCTGAGCCGACCTCCATCCGCTCCTCCGTCGGGGGTTTTTTGGGTTTCGCCTGCAGGGCGTCCTGCTTGGTTGGCGAGGGTGTCGTCGCCTTCTTCCTGGGAGGAGCTGCCGACTCCTTTGGCTTGGGAGAGGGCGCAGGAGGGGACGCTGGCACTGCTGCTGCTTTGGCGGGTTGCTTTTCCGCCGACGGTTGGCTCTTGGGTTTGGTTCCTCTCTTGCCAACCGTCTTCCATTCTCCCTCCTTTTGCTCCGCCGGGCCGTTTTTTGGTTGTGCCGGTTTTTCCGGCTTTTCTGCTGTAGTAGCGGCGGCGGCGGCGGTCGTCTGCGGAGGTTGGGTCTTGGGTGCCGGATTCTTAGTGGGGCACTCCCTGGCCACGTGGTTGGAGTCTCCGCAGACCCAGCAGAAGGGCTTCCTGCCCTCCACGACGACGTAGATCCTTCTCCCCCTGCAGTTGATGATGTTGGGGATTTTGGCCAACTTTTCGCGAGCGACCGTCGCCTGCAGGGTGAAGTCGCCAGTCAAAAAGCCCTGCTTCGAGGTGAGCGCCTTTACTTCCTCGACCCTGCCGTACTGAGTGAAAAAAACCCCGACATGGTCTGGTGAGATGTCCATGGGCACTCCGTGCAGGGTGATCTTGGTTCTGCGCGTGCCCATGTACTCAGTTTCCAGTATCAGGGTCTTGGTCTGCATGGTGGTGCCGGCCAGTTTTCTGGCCTCGTCGGCGGTGCTGAGCAGGACGTCCCACGTGGCGCAGCTGCGCCTAGCCACCATCTTGCCGTTGATTTTGAGGGCTTTGATGGCCTCCTCTATGGCGTCCCTGCTGACTCCGATGAGTTTGTGGCTTTTCAGGTCCTTGGTCAGCAGGGAGAGGATCCTGGGCTCGATCTCGCTCAGCGTTTCGGGTATCGGGAGGATTTCCGCTCCCTTCACGTACTCTGCGTACTTGTCCTTGAGGGATTCGTAGTACGCAGCGCCCTTGAGTACTCTCTGGATGGTCCCCTCTTTCCATGCCATGTTGGTGGGTACCGCTGCTGCTGGTTTCTGCTGCACAACTTCCGCCGACGTGGAGGGAACTGGAGATACTGGTGCCGCCGGTAGTGCCGGTAGTCTCGGTAGTCCAGGTAATCCGGGTGCTTCGGGTGCTTCTTGTGCGGGGGGTGTTGGCGTGGCTGGCGGTAAGCGCCAGTCCCCCTCCGTGCCTCCCACCGACGCCATGGTGAGAGGAGTGTTGTTATCCGGCCCATCGGAGGCCATGCCTCCTACGTGGCCTTACACCGGACAACTGCTTCCCGGTGTTTCGCGTTCCGAAGAACACTACTTTTACGCTGGCCCGAGCAATAAACTCGGGCTGGAAAACAGTTGCCCAAGACACAAAGCAATGGCAAATATCACTGCGGAACAAATGCTACGCTTTGAGCTTCTTATTACAAAAAACAACACAAAATCCCGGGTAGGAAATGGCTGGTTTTATTTATTTGTAAAATACAAATTGTGGCTCAAGGCCGAAAGGTGGGAGGGGGAAAGAAAAAACTCGGGTTGGTCTTCAGTACTCTATCCTATACCTAGCTAATCAGAATCACGACCCATACATGCGTTACAATGTTTCTCATTCACCATAAGAATTTGTCCATCACCACTCTTACTTATCATGCACCAAAAAGTCGCAAAAAATAACATACCGAGGACCTACAAAACGCCCCAAATGTGTATATAAAAATTTGTGAATATTTACAATAGTTTGCAAAAATAACTTTAAAAATTTTTTTCATGAAATGGAATGTCATGATGGGCAGGGGTATGAAGAAAACAAAAAGTTCCCAAAACATAAAACAATTCAAATAAATGCATATACATCATGTTAGTAAGACCCAAACACACCCTCGTAATTAAAGAGGCCACTGTATTCTGCCTGTAGAGACAAAATCAAGCCGCTCTCTTTCTAAGGGGAATGGAGAAGCTGGGTACAAAATAAATTGGATTGGAGAATATATAAGGCTGACCCAGCCGAGAATAAAACGGGACAAAATAACAGTGGTCAGTGGGAATCTCGAACTGGATCATAACAAAAGCAATGGAGCCGGGAACAGGCTAGGACAAATACATTCACTCACATTAACTAGGTACACAAAAGAACTTCTTACCTAAACCACGGGAGGGGTTCCAACGGAATCCACCCCGATGCGCCTAGCAGATCTAGAAGAGAAAATCAAGGCTAGCCCCGGTCACGCGAACCAGGCTCGCTGCATTTATCCACCTTTCACCGAAGTCTGTCGGGTGCAGTCGTTTCCGTTCAGTTCTAATCTTCATTTTGAGCTGGTGCTCAAAATATCGGATTAGATCCTGATCCGAAAGACGGCCTCCCCGCAAGACTTCCTCCAGACGCGTCATCCAAATCACCATTCTAGCCGTGGCCAGTAGCGACAGAAACACCATCCGTTTCACTCCAGAGTACGGGGGCGACACATTGTCCACAGCGTATGCGCGATCAATGAGCACGAGCTCTCGCGGCGCGATACGAGCAGTCAACTCGCCGACACGCTCCCACAACGGGCGAACGCGCGAACAATGGAAGAAGGCGTGCGCAGACGTCTCCTTGATTCCAAGGTTGCAACGTTCACAATCTGGCAAATCCGCCAGGCCCATTGCGAAACGCCTGTCATTGAGCGACAAGCCATTCCGAGCCAATCGCCAGGTGAGAGAGAACTCAGAGTTGCTGAGCCAATCCGCACCCGGCGCCCAAGACCAATGAGAGCGGTACTCCACTCTCGACATGCCGAGCTTACTGCACAGCTTATCCTTCACGGCACCCTCCACTAGTCCCCGATAGAAGATTCTCCTAGGCTGTGAAAGGTCACTGGACCGTGGAATGGCCTGTAAGGCCGCCAGACATTCGAGCAGGAATTTCGGTCGCACCCAAGGCCTGACGGTCAGCCAAAGGGTCGGGGGGTGATGGTAAGGCAAGGGAACATGTCCCTCACTACCCCCGCAAGCAACCGATCTTCCTCCAACGCGCGCCTGAGAAATGCCAACCTCGAAGCGAGCACGTGGCTCCTCAAGTGTGGCATTCCCAGACCCCCTTGACACGGACGGAGGTAACAGGCTCCTTTGCTGACCATGTGTTTGCGTCCTCTCCACAGGCAGGAGAATAGCAAACGCTCGAGCGCCTTCTCATGATCATCGCAAAGGGGAAGTACTGACAGTCGGTAAAGGATCATGGGAGAGGTATGTGTCATACACCTCCGCTGCCCTTCACGAGAGAGACCTCGTCGACGCCAAATCTTGACCGACGCGCCGACCTTTGCCAGTACTTCTGACCAGTTTTTCTCCAGCTGTAAGTCCGGACCGAACCAAACTCCGAGGAGCTGACCGGCCCGTCCGTCCAGCCGAAGGGCCCCGGGGGAAACATCTTCCAGGCACCTAACCGCAAGCCGGATGACTTGTCAAGCACTTGCCCCGTCACCTTCTCGTACCGTACAAGCGCCTGTTGTACTTGCTGTCCCTGCGGGAGGACACAAAGGTCGTTACGTCATCGGCGTACGCGGAAACCCTGGCTCGAGCTCCACCAGGGACACATCTCCACGTAGGACCGGACTGTGCGTCTCGTCCCTGGGCTGGCGAAGTAGCGGCTCCAACGCCAGACGTGCTGAGACGACAGTGGACAACCCTGTCGGACCGACCTAGACAGCGCGAAAGCGTTCGACAGCTTCCCGTTCACCTGCACCAGCCCGGGGAGCGATATGAGGCTAATCCAGCGGCTGTAGTCGGCTTGAATCCGGCGGCCTGCAGACAGCAGCCAGGTAGCCATGGTCAATCCTATCAAATGATGGACTGATCCAAATTGATCAGCGCGGCCTCATCGTCGTCTTCTACCCTCTACGATCGTGCGAATCAAGCAGTTGTTTGAATTGTTCTCCCCTTCACAGAACAAGTCTGATCCGGTTCCAACAGAGACTCGGCAACTGCTGCAAGCGATTCGCCCAGATCTTGGCCAGAATCTTTAACTCGCTTAGCAGAGTTATGGCCCGTAATCGTCTAATTCTCCCAACCTTCTTGCCCTTTTTCAACAGCGTGATCACGCCCCTGGTGATCTGGACCGGGGATGGACCCCGCCGAAACCAGTGGTTGAACACGACAGCCAAGATCGGGACAAAAAGGTGCGACATCCTCAAGTACAATTCATAGGCAAACCATCCAAACCCGGCGACTGCCTCTGCCGACCTTCTTCAAGGCCACGTAGATTTCGTCCTCCGTAATCTCCACAGCTAGCCGCTTCAGCCGGCAAAAGCCGGGGAAAGTCACGTAAATAGGCCAGAAACTCCTCGTCGCGGAGACCAGGTTCCTCAGAAACGGTGTTCGAATGCACGTGGAAAGCCTCGCACATGTCGTCAGTGGACCTTAGAGACGTCTTCCGGGTCGCGCACCTCTCGAATGTACCGGTCGCCGGCACGGCGAATTTCTTCCTTGCGTTCCGCGCCCATGTTCACAGCTTCGGAAGACATCTTGCTTAACTTATACAATTACCTGACCCATGTAGCGCTCGTTAGTCGGGCGCTGGTGGCTCTCCCTGGCTAAGGCTATTCTAGGGATCCCCACCAGCCTGCCCGGGCGAAATTTACTCTAAGTACTTGCCTTCGCAGCCTTATTCGTGGGTTGAGCCGTTGGCTGTATTGGGTGGCGAAAAGACCTAATGCTATCCTTAAGGCTAGCCCACCACTTACTCCCAATGACTGCCCAATTAATGCCCGCTGAACTACTCTAGCCGGGCTGGTCGCCGAAAGTCTGCCCGTCCAGTATAATTTGATTGAACTTCCAGTAACCAGCCATTCTAGGCCTAATTCCTAACGCCACCCGGGCACAAACGAGTTTGTGGGTCCATAGCCTAGCCAGTGGAACGCGGACATTCTAAGAAGTCTATGTCGGCTTCTCTCACTAACATCCCATCCAGGTACGCTGACACCGGTAGAAGGCCAACTATGCGTCCACGTCCACATGCCCATCCGGATGATCGACCCGGTATCTATCGACAATTCGCTGATCAGATCGACCAGGTTGCGATCACCACTCCTACCACAGCGCCCCTCCTCTATCCCATTTGGGGGTTAGGTCGGCATTCCAGTCCCCAACTAGATTAGCCGTGTTGGATTCACTCATGAAGGGCTCCAACAGCCGAAAGAAAGAGACTCGCTCACCTTGAACGTTGGGCGCTTAAACCACAATCAGCCGGAACGTCTTGCTTTTCACTGCAATATCGGCCACGATGAGCCGGCCCTCGGCACCGACATGGACAAGGTCGATCCTCGCGTCCAGGGTACGCTTGACCAGCAAAGAAACTCCTCTGGCATGCCGGCTCCCGTATGCTGAATAGACGACAAAGTCGTTGGACAGCACACACGAGTCGACTTCGCAAACAAAGTGGGTCTCTTGGATCGCGGCCACATCCACGCCGAAGGACAGGAGGTCACGAAGCAGGCGAGCCGCCTTACCCCGATCCCTCAAGCCCCTCGCATTCAAGCTGGCTATCTTGATAGACATCTAGTAGATCTGAAAAGAGAAAACACTTAAACACGAGCGCATACCGGGTAGAAATCATTGGGGGAAAGGACCCCGACGGACTGTCCAAGGGAACCAGTTCCTACATCGGACGTAACCCGTCCGTCATGGACAATGCCGCCAACGTCCGTTGGGTATGTTAGTTTTACTACCCTATATAACGAGGGGTGTAGTAAAACTGGGAGTCGGCCTGCACAATTTTTCGCCATTTTGCGTAGTTCAGGAGTACCACTCCTCATCATGACGATGTTGGGATATAGTTTTTCGGCAGCCTCCACGTGATCCCACACTTTTAGATTGCCCCCTGTAGTCCTGATGAGGGTAATTACCCCCGGGGCGTCGGGGAAGTTGAACGGGTCTTCGGACGACTTGCCGTTGACCTCTTTGAGCTTGAGGAGTGGCTTCAAAAGTGCACGCCTTTGTGCACTCCACTCCCTAGCTACGTCCTTTGAGTCTATTTTCATTAGGGCTTCGCCCCTCGGGAGAGTCTTTTTCTTTCTGGGCTGGGACGTTGTAGGAGAAGGGGTGGGAGTGGGGGAGAGAGTTTTCCTTGGTGTAAGTGGGGTCAGCTTGAAGACCGGGGACTGGGAAAAGGAAAGATGTTTGCTGATTTTTTTGAGGGGGGAAGACGGGAGGCTGCTTGCCTTTTTGGCATAAGTGTCTTTTGGTCTCTCCGGAGACCCGGGTAGCGAGACGGCTGCATGCGTCTTCCTGTCGCTGCTTCTGCTCCTCCGCTGCATCTTGATGCTGTGTTGCTGCTGCTGTTCTTCCTCCTCACTGTTTCTTTTTAGGGAAGAGGCTCTTGGTTGTGCCGCTGAGCCGACCTCCATCCGCTCCTCCGTCGGGGGTTTTTTGGGTTTCGCCTGCAGGGCGTCCTGCTTGGTTGGCGAGGGTGTCGTCGCCTTCTTCCTGGGGGGAGCTGCCGACTCCTTTGGCTTGGGAGAGGGCGCAGGAGGGGACGCTGGCACTGCTGCTGCTTTGGCGGGTTGCTTTTCCGCCGACGGTTGGCTCTTGGGTTTGGTTCCTCTCTTGCCAACCGTCTTCCATTCTCCCTCCTTTTGCTCCGCCGGGCCGTTTTTTGGTTGTGCCGGTTTTTCCGGCTTTTCTGCTGTAGTAGCGGCGGCGGCGGCGGTCGTCTGCGGAGGTTGGGTCTTGGGTGCCGGATTCTTGGTGGGGCACTCCCTGGCCACGTGGTTGGAGTCTCCGCAGACCCAGCAGAAGGGCTTCCTGCCCTCCACGACGACGTAGATCCTTCTCCCCCTGCAGTTGATGATGTTGGGGATTTTGGCCAACTTTTCGCGAGCGACCGTCGCCTGCAGGATGAAGTCGCCAGTCAAGAAGCCCTGCTTTGAGGTGAGCGCCTTTACTTCCTCGACCCTGCCGTACTGAGTGAAGAAAACCCCGACATGGTCTGGTGAGATGTCCATGGGCACTCCGTGCAGGGTGATCTTGGTTCTGCGCGTGCCCATGTACTCAGTTTCCAGTATCAGGGTCTTGGTCTGCATGGTGGTGCCGGCCAGTTTTCTGGCCTCGTCGGCGGTGCTGAGCAGGACGTCCCACGTGGCGTAGCTGCGCCTGGCCACCATCTTTCCGTTGATTTTGAGGGCTTTGATGGCCTCCTCTATGGCGTCCCTGCTGACTCCGATGAGTTTGTGGCTTTTCAGGTCCTTGGTCAGCAGGGAGAGGATCCTGGGCTCGATCTCGCTCAGCGTTTCGGGTATCGGGAGGATTTCCGATCCCTTCACGTACTCTGCGTACTTGTCCTTGAGGGATTCGTAGTACGCAGCGTCCTTGAGTACTCTCTGGATGGTCCCCTCTTTCCATGCCATGTTGGTGGGTACCGCTGCTGCTGGTTTCTGCTGCACAACTTCCGCCGACGTGGAGGGAACTGGAGATACTGGTGCCGCCGGTAGTGCCGGTAGTCTCGGTAGTCCAGGTAATCCGGGTGCTTCGGGTGCTTCTTGTGCGGGGGGTGTTGACGTGGCTGGCGGTAAGCGCCAGTCCCCCTCCGTGCCTCCCACCGACGCCATGGTGAGAGGAGTGTTGTTATCCGGCCCATCGGAGGCCATGCCTCCTACGTGGCCTTACACCGGACAACTGCTTCCCGGTGTTTCGCGTTCCGAAGAACACTACTTTTACGCTGGCCCGAGCAATAAACTCGGGCTGGAAAACAGTTGCCCAAGACACAAAGCAATGGCAAATATCACTGCGGAACAAATGCTACGCTTTGAGCTTCTTATTACAAAACAACACAAAACAACACAAAATCCCGGGTGGGAAGTGGCTGGTTTTATTTATTTGTAAAATACAAATTGTGGCTCAAGGCCGAAAGGTGGGAGGGGGAAGAAAAACTCGGGTTGGTCTTCAGTACTCTATCCTATACCTAGCTAATCAGAATCACGACCCATACATGCGTTACAATGGTTCTCATTCACCATAAGAATTTGTCCATCACCACTCTTACTTATCATGCACCAAAAAAGTCGCAAAAAATAGCATACCGAGGACCTACAAAACGCCCCAAGTGTGTATATAAAAATTTGTGAATATTTACAATAGTTTACAAAAATAACTTTAAGAATTTTTTCATGAAATGGAATGTTATGATGGGCAGGGGTATGAAGAAAACAAAAAGTTCCCAAAACATAAAACAATTCAAATAAATGCATATACATTATGTTAGTAAGACCCAAACACACCCTCAAAAATAAAGAGGCCGCTGTATTCTGCCTTGAAGGACAAAATCAAGGAGCTCTCTTCCTAAAGGGGGACTGGAGAGGCTGGGCAAAAAAATAAGTTGGACTGGAGAATATAAGACTGACCCAGCCGAGAATCAAAAAATGGGACAAAAAATAACAGTGGACAATGGGAATCTCGGACTGGATCATAACAAAAGCAATGGAGCCGGGAACAGGCTAGGACAAACACATGCACTCACATTAACTAGGTACACAAAAGAACTTCTTACCTAAACCACGGGAGGGGTTCCAACGGAATCCACCCCGATGCGCCTAGCAGATCTAGAAGAGAAAATCAAGGCTAGCCCCGGTCACGCGAACCAGGCTCGCTGCATTTATCCACCTTTCACCGAAGTCTGTCGGGTGCAGTCGTTTCCGTTCAGTTCTAATCTTCATTTTGAGCTGGTGCTCAAAATATCGGATTAGATCCTGATCCGAAAGACGGCCTCCCCGCAAGACTTCCTCCAGACGCGTCATCCAAATCACCATTCTAGCCGTGGCCAGTAGCGACAGAAACACCATCCGTTTCTCTCCAGAGTACGGGGGCGACACATTGTCCACAGCGTATGCGCGATCAATGAGCACGAGCTCTCGCGGCGCGATACGAGCAGTCAACTCGCCGACACGCTCCCACAACGGGCGAACGCGCGAACAATGGAAGAAGGCGTGCGCAGACGTCTCCTTGATTCCAAGGTTGCAACGTTCACAATCTGGCAAATCCGCCAGGCCCATTGCGAAACGCCTGTCATTGAGCGACAAGCCATTCCGAGCCAATCGCCAGGTGAGAGAGAACTCAGAGTTGCTGAGCCAATCCGCACCCGGCGCCCAAGACCAATGAGAGCGGTACTCCACTCTCGACATGCCGAGCTTACTGCACAGCTTATCCTTCACGGCACCCTCCACTAGTCCCCGATAGAAGATTTTCCTAGGCTGTGAAAGGTCACTGGACCGTGGAATGGCCTGCAAGGCCGCCAGACATTCGAGCAGGAATTTCGGTCGCACCCAAGGCCTGACGGTCAGCCAAAGGGTCGGGGGGGTGATGGTAAGGCAAGGGAACATGTCCCTCACTACCCCCGCAAGCAACCGATCTTCCTCCAACGCGCGCCTGAGAAATGCCAACCTCGAAGCGAGCACGTGGCTCCTCAAGTGTGGCATTCCCAGACCCCCTTGACACGGACGGAGGTAACAGGCTCCTTTGCCGACCATGTGTTTGCGTCCTCTCCACAGGCAGGAGAATAGCAAACGCTCGAGCGCCTTCTCATGATCATCGCAAAGGGGAAGTACTGACAGTCGGTAAAGGATCATGGGAAAGAGGTATGTGTTACACACCTCCGCCAAGCCCTTCACGGAGAGACCCCGTCGACGCCAAATCTTGACCGACGCGCCGACCTTTGCCAGTACTTCTGACCAGTTTTTCTCCAGCTGTAAGTCCGGACCGAACCAAACTCCGAGGAGCTTGACCGGCCCGTCCGTCCAGCCGAAGGGCCCCGGGAGGGAAACACCCTTCCAGGCACCTAACCGCAAGCCGGATGACTTGTCGCAGTTAATTCTGGCCCCTGTCACCTTCTCGTACCGTACAAGCGCCTGTTGTACCGCCTCTATGTCCCTGCGGGAGGACACAAAGGTCGTTACGTCATCGGCGTACGCGGAAACCCTGGCTCGAGCTCCACCAGGGACGGCGATTCCACGTAGGACCGGACTGTGCGTCTCGTCCCTTAGCCGGCGAAGTAGCGGCTCCAACGCCAGGACGTAAAGGAGAGACGACAGTGGACAACCCTGTCGGACCGACCTAGACAGCGCGAAAGCGCCCGACAGCTTCCCGTTCACCTGCACCACAGCCTGGGGGGAGCGATACAGGAGGCTAATCCAGCGGCTGAAGTCGGGTTTGAATCCGGCGGCCTGCAGGACAGCAGCCAGGTAGCCATGGTCAATCCTATCAAATGCCTTGGACTGATCCAAATTGATCAGCGCGGCCTCATCGTCGTCTTCTACACCCTCTACGATCGTGCGAATCAAGTGCAGGTTGCTCTGAATTGTTCTCCCCTTCACAGAACAAGTCTGATCCGGTTCCAACAGAGACTCGGCAACTAGCTGCAAGCGATTCGTCAGGATCTTGGCCAGAATCTTTAACTCTGTGTTTAGCAGAGTTATGGGCCTGTAATCGTCTAATTCCCTCCCAACCTTCTTGCCCTTTCTCAACAGCGTGATCACGCCCCTGGTGATCCGACCGGGGATGGACCCCTGCCGAAACCAGTGGTTGAACACGACAGCCAAGATCGGGACAAAAAGGTGCGACATCCTCACGTACAATTCATAGGGCAAACCATCCAAACCTGGCGACTTGCCTCTGCCGACCTTCTTCAAGGCCACGTAGATTTCGTCCTCCGTAATCTCCCCTTCACAGCTAGCCGCTTCAGCCGGCAAAAGCCGGGGAAAGTCGGCCAAATAGCTGCGAAACTCCTCGTCGCGGAGACCAGGTTCCTTGGTAAAACGGTGTTCGAAATGCTGCCGGAAAGCCTCGCACATGTCGTCAGTGGACCTTAGGAGATGTCCCTCCGGGTCGCGCACCTCTCGAATGTACCGGTCGCCGGCACGGCGAATTTCTTCCTTGCGCAGTTCCGCGCCCATGTTCACAGCTTCGGAAGACATCTTGCTTAACTTAGCCCTAATTACCTGACCCATGTAGCGCTCGTTAGTCGGGCGCTGCAGGGCCTCCCTGGCTAAGGCTATCTCTAGGGGATCCCCACCAGCCTCCGCCCGGGCGAAATTAGCTCTAAGTGTCTTTGCCTTCGCAGCCTTATCTAGGTTGAGCCGTTGGCTGTATTGGGTGGCGAAAGACCTAATGCTATCCTTAAGGCTAGCCCACCACTTACTCCCAATGACTCGCCCAATTAACGCCCGCTGAACTACTCTAGTCAGCTGGTCACGAAAGTCCCGCCTGTCCAGTAAGGACTGATTGAACTTCCAGTAACCAGCCATTCTAGGCCTAAATTCTAACGCCACCCGGGCACAAACGAGTTTGTGGTCCGAGTAGCCTAGCCAGTGGAACGTTGGACATTCTAAGAAGTCTATGTCGGCTTCTCTCACTAACATCCTATCCAGGTACGCTGATACCCGGGTAGAAGGCCAACTATGCGTCCACGTCCACATGCTCCCATCCGGATGATCGACCCGGTATCTATCGACGAGACCAAATTCGCCGATCAGATCGACCAGGCTGCGATCACCACTCCACCCGCTAGCGCCCCTCCCTCTATCCCATTTGGGGGTTAGGATGGCATTCCAGTCCCCAACTAAGATTAGCCGTGTTGGATTCACCATGAAGGGCTCCAACAGCCGAAAGAAAGAGACTCGCTCACCTTGAACGTTGGGCGCGTAAACCGCAATCAGCCGGAACGTCTTGCTTTTCACTGCAATATCGGCCACGATGAGCCGGCCCTCGGCACCGACATGGACAAGGTCGATCCTCGCGTCCAGGGTACGCTTGACCAGCAAAGAAACTCCTCTGGCATGCCGGCTCCCGTATGCTGAATAGACGACAAAGTCGTTGGACAGCACACACGAGTCGACTTCGCAAACAAAGTGAGTCTCTTGGATCGCGGCGACATCCACGCCGAAGGACAGGAGGTCACGAAGCAGGCGAGCCGCCTTACCCCGATCCCTCAAGCCCCTCGCATTCAGGCTGGCTATCTTGATAGACATCTAGTAGATCTGAAAAGAGAAAAACACTTAAACACGAGCGCATACCGGGTAGAAATCATTGGGGGAAAGGACCCCGACGGACTGTCCAAGGGAACCAGTTCCTACGTCGGACGTAACCCGTCCGTCATGGACAATGCCGCCAACGTCCGTTGGGTATGTTAGTTTTACTACCCTATATAACGAGGGGTGGAGCAAAACTGGGAGTCGGCCTGCACAATTTTTCGCCATTTTGCGTAGTTCAGGAGTACCACTCCTCATCATGACGATGTTGGGATAAAGTTTTTCGGCAGCCTCCACGTGATCCCACACTTTTAGGTTGCCCCCTGTAGTCCTGATGAGGGTAATTACCCCCGGGGCGTCGGGGAAGTTGAACGGGTCTTCGGACGACTTGCCGTTGACCTCTTTGAGCTTGAGGAGTGGCTTCAAAAGTGCACGCCTTTGTGCACTCCACTCCCTAGCTACGTCCTTTGAGTCTATTTTCATTAGGGCTTCGCCCCTCGGGAGAGTCTTTTTCTTTCTGGGCTGGGACGTTGTAGGAGAAGGGGTGGGAGTGGGGGAGAGAGTTTTCCTTGGTGTAAGTGGGGTCAGCTTGAAGACCGGGGACTGGGAAAAGGAGAGATGTTTGCTGATTTTTTTGAGGGGGGAAGATGGGAGGCTGCTTGCCTTTTTGGCATAAGTGTCTTTTGGCCTCTCCGGAGACCCGGGTAGCGAGACGGCTGCATGCGTCTTCCTGTCGCTGCTTCTGCTCCTCCGCTGCATCTTGATGCTGTGTTGCTGCTGCTGTTCTTCCTCCTCTCTGTTTCTTTTCAGGGAAGAGGCTCTTGGTTGTGCCACTGAGCCGACCTCCATGCGCTCCTCCGTCGGGGGTTTTTTGGGTTTCGCCTGTAGGGCGTCCTGCTTGGTTGGCGAGGGTGTCGTCGCCTTCTTCCTGGGAGGAGCTGCCGACTCCTTTGGCTTGGGAGAGGGCGCCGGAGGGGACGCTAGTACTGCTGCTGCTTTGGCGGGTTGCTTTTCCGCCGACGGTTGGCTCTTGGGTTTGGTTCCTCTCTTGCCAACCGTCTTCCATTCTCCCTCCTTTTGCTCCGCCGGGCCGTTTTTTGGTTGTGCCGGTTTTTCCGGCTTTTCTGCTGTAGTAGCGGCGGCGGCGGCGGTCGTCTGCGGAGGTTGGGTCTTGGGTGCCGGATTCTTGGTGGGGCACTCCCTGGCCACGTGGTTGGAGTCTCCGCAGACCCAGCAGAAGGGCTTCCTGCCCTCCACGACGACGTAGATCCTTCTCCCCCTGCAGTTGATGATGTTGGGGATTTTGGCCAACTTTTCGCGAGCGACCGTCGCCTGCAGGATGAAGTCGCCAGTCAAGAAGCCCTGCTTTGAGGTGAGCGCCTTTACTTCCTCGACCCTGCCGTACTGAGTGAAGAAAACCCCGACATGGTCTGGTGAGATGTCCATGGGCACTCCGTGCAGGGTGATCTTGGTTCTGCGCGTGCCCATGTACTCAGTTTCCAGTATCAGGGTCTTGGTCTGCATGGTGGTGCCGGCCAGTTTTCTGGCCTCGTCGGCGGTGCTGAGCAGGACGTCCCACGTGGCGTAGCTGCGCCTGGCCACCATCTTCCCGTTGATTTTGAGGGCTTTGATGGCCTCCTCTATGGCGTCCCTGCTGACTCCGATGAGTTTGTGGCTTTTCAGGTCCTTGGTCAGCAGGGAGAGGATCCTGGGCTCGATCTCGCTCAGCGTTTCGGGTATCGGGAGAATTTCCGCTCCCTTCACGTACTCTGCGTACTTGTCCTTGAGGGATTCGTAGTACGCAGCGCCCTTGAGTACTTTCTGGATGGTGCCCTCCTTCCATGCCATGTTGGTGGGTACCGCTGTTGCTGGTTTCTGCTGCACAACTTCCGCCGACGTGGAGGGAACTGGAGATACTGGTGCCGCCGGTAGTGCCGGTAGTCTCGGTAGTCCAGGTAATCCGGGTGCTTCGGGTGCTTCTTGTGCGGGGGGTGTTGACGTAGCTGGCGGTAAGCGCCAGTCCCCCTCCGTGCCTCCCACCGACGCCATGGTGAGAGGAGTGTTGTTATCCGGCCCATCGGAGGCCATGCCTCCTACGTGGCCTTACACCGGACAACTGCTTCCCGGTGTTTCGCGTTCCGAAGAACACTACTTTTACGCTGGCCCGAGCAATAAACTCGGGCTGGAAAACAGTTGCCCAAGACACAAAGCAATGGCAAATATCACTGCGGAACAAATGCTACGCTTTGAGCTTCTTATTACAGAACAACACAATACAACACAAAATCCCGGGTGGGAAGTGGCTGGTTTTATTTATTTGTAAAATACAAATTGTGGCTCAAGGCCGAAAGGTGGGAGGGGGAAGAAAAACTCGGGTTGGTCTTCAGTACTCTATCCTATACCTAGCTAATCAGAATCACGACCCATACATGCGTTACAATGGTTCTCATTCACCATAAGAATTTGTCCATCACCACTCTTACTTATCATGCACCAAAAAAGTCGCAAAAATTAGCATACCGAGGACCTACAAAACGCCCCAAGTGTGTATATAAAAATTTGTGAATATTTACAATAGTTTACAAAAATAACTTTAAAAATTTTTTCATGAAATGGAATGTTATGATGGGCAGGGGTATGAAGAAAACAAAAAGTTCCCAAAACATAAAACAATTCAAATAAATGCATATACATTATGTTAGTAAGACCCAAACACACCCTCAAAAATAAAGAGGCCGCTGTATTCTGCCTTGAAGGACAAAATCAAGGGGCTCTCTTCCTAAAGGGGGACTGGAGAGGCTGGGCAAAAAAAAAATAAGTTGGACTGGAGAATATAAGACTGACCCAGCCGAGAATCAAAAAATGGGACAAAAAATAACATTGGACAATGGGAATCTCGGACTGGATCATAACAAAAGCAATGGAGCCGGGAACAGGCTAGGACAAACACATGCACTCACATTAACTAGGTACACAAAAGAACTTCTTACCTAAACCATGGGAGGGGTTCCAACGGAATCCACCCCGATGCGCCTAGCAGATCTAGAAGAGAAAATCAAGGCTAGCCCCGGTCACGCGAACCAGGCTCGCTGCATTTATCCACCTTTCACCGAAGTCTGTCGGGTGCAGTCGTTTCCGTTCAGTTCTAATCTTCATTTTGAGCTGGTGCTCAAAATATCGGATTAGATCCTGATCCGAAAGACGGCCTCCCCGCAAGACTTCCTCCAGACGCGTCATCCAAATCACCATTCTAGCCGTGGCCAGTAGCGACAGAAACACCATCCGTTTCACTCCAGAGTACGGGGGCGACACATTGTCCACAGCGTATGCGCAGTTCCGCGCCCATGTTCACAGCTTCGGAAGACATCTTGCTTAACTTATGTCTAATTACCTGACCCATGTAGCGCTCGTTAGTCGGGCGCTGCAGGGCCTCCCTGGCTAAGGCTATCTCTAGGGGATCCCCACCAGCCTCCGCCCGGGCGAAATTAGCTCTAAGTGTCTTTGCCTTCGCAGCCTTATCTAGGTTGAGCCGTTGGCTGTATTGGGTGGCGAAAGACCTAATGCTATCCTTAAGGCTAGCCCACCACTTACTCCCAATGACTCGCCCAATTAATGCCCGCTGAACTACTCTAGTCAGCTGGTCACGAAAGTCCCGCCTGTCCAGTAAGGACTGATTGAACTTCCAGTAACCAGCCATTCTAGGCCTAAATTCTAACGCCACCCGGGCACAAACGAGTTTGTGGTCCGAGTAGCCTAGCCAGTGGAACGTTGGACATTCTAAGAAGTCTATGTCGGCTTCTCTCACTAACATCCTATCCAGGTACGCTGATACCCGGGTAGAAGGCCAACTATGCGTCCACGTCCACATGCTCCCATCCGGATGATCGACCCGGTATCTATCGACGAGACCAAATTCGCCGATCAGATCGACCAGGCTGCGATCACCACTCCACCCGCTAGCGCCCCTCCCTCTATCCCATTTGGGGGTTAGGATGGCATTCCAGTCCCCAACTAAGATTAGCCGTGTTGGATTCACCATGAAGGGCTCCAACAGCCGAAAGAAAGAGACTCGCTCACCTTGAACGTTGGGCGCGTAAACCGCAATCAGCCGGAACGTCTTGCTTTTCACTGCAATATCGGCCACGATGAGCCGGCCCTCGGCACCGACATGGACAAGGTCGATCCTCGCGTCCAGGGTACGCTTGACCAGCAAAGAAACTCCTCTGGCATGCCGGCTCCCGTATGCTGAATAGACGACAAAGTCGTTGGACAGCACACACGAGTCGACTTCGCAAACAAAGTGGGTCTCTTGGATCGCGGCGACATCCACGCCGAAGGACAGGAGGTCACGAAGCAGGCGAGCCGCCTTACCCCGATCCCTCAAGCCCCTCGCATTCAAGCTGGCTATCTTGATAGACATCTAGTAGATCTGAAAAGAGAAAACACTTAAACACGAGCGCATACCGGGTAAAAATCATTGGGGGAAAGGACCCCGACGGACTGTCCAAGGGAACCAGTTCCTACATCGGACGTAACCCGTCCGTCATGGACAATGCCGCCAACGTCCGTTGGGTATGTTAGTTTTACTACCCTATATAACGAGGGGTGGAGCAAAACTGGGAGTCGGCCTGCACAATTTTTCGCCATTTTGCGTAGTTCAGGAGTACCACTCCTCATCATGACGATGTTGGGATAAAGTTTTTCGGCAGCCTCCACGTGATCCCACACTTTTAGGTTGCCCCCTGTAGTCCTGATGAGGGTAATTACCCCCGGGGCGTCGGGGAAGTTGAACGGGTCTTCGGACGACTTGCCGTTGACCTCTTTGAGCTTGAGGAGTGGCTTCAAAAGTGCACGCCTTTGTGCACTCCACTCCCTAGCTACGTCCTTTGAGTCTATTTTCATTAGGGCTTCGCCCCTCGGGAGAGTCTTTTTCTTTCTGGGCTGGGACGTTGTAGGAGAAGGGGTGGGAGTGGGGGAGAGAGTTTTCCTTGGTGTGAGTGGGGTCAGCTTGAAGACCGGGGACTGGGAAAAGGAGAGATGTTTGCTGATTTTTTTGAGGGGGGAAGATGGGAGGCTGCTTGCCTTTTTGGCATAAGTGTCTTTTGGCCTCTCCGGAGACCCGGGTAGCGAGACGGCTGCATGCGTCTTCCTGTCGCTGCTTCTGCTCCTCCGCTGCATCTTGATGCTGTGTTGCTGCTGCTGTTCTTCCTCCTCTCTGTTTCTTTTCAGGGAAGAGGCTCTTGGTTGTGCCGCTGAGCCGACCTCCATCCGCTCCTCCGTCGGGGGTTTTTTGGGTTTCGCCTGCAGGGCGTCCTGCTTGGTTGGCGAGGGTGTCGTCGCCTTCTTCCTGGGAGGAGCTGCCGACTCCTTTGGCTTGGGAGAGGGCGCCGGAGGGGACGCTGGCACTGCTGCTGCTTTGGCGGGTTGCTTTTCCGCCGACGGTTGGCTCTTGGGTTTGGTTCCTCTCTTGCCAACCGTCTTCCATTCTCCCTCCTTTTGCTCCGCCGGGCCGTTTTTTGGTTGTGCCGGTTTTTCCGGCTTTTCTGCTGTAGTAGCGGCGGCGGCGGCGGTCGTCTGCGGAGGTTGGGTCTTGGGTGCCGGATTCTTGGTGGGGCACTCCCTGGCCACGTGGTTGGAGTCTCCGCAGACCCAGCAGAAGGGCTTCCTGCCCTCCACGACGACGTAGATCCTTCTCCCCCTGCAGTTGATGATGTTGGGGATTTTGGCCAACTTTTCGCGAGCGACCGTCGCCTGCAGGATGAAGTCGCCAGTCAAGAAGCCCTGCTTCGAGGTGAGCGCCTTTACTTCCTCGACCCTGCCGTACTGAGTGAAAAAGACCCCGACATGGTCTGGTGAGATGTCCATGGGCACTCCGTGCAGGGTGATCTTGGTTCTGCGCGTGCCCATGTACTCAGTTTCCAGTAG